>CM024603.1:8718627-9934217 GCA_014182555.1 Eucalyptus erythrocorys
CATAGAAAAAAAGTGAAAAATTATATAATAAAAACAAAAAGCAAAAAAAAAAAAAAGGTTGAAATAAAAGGCAAAAATTAAATATACAAATCCAAGAAACCAAAAATGAGAGACAGAGGCACCGTAGATGGGTAGGTGAATTTCTGAAGATCACAGCCGTCCCCAAACCTTCAAGCCCCGTGGCTGGCTACACTCCCTCTCTTCCCCAGCTGATTTTTTTTTTTTTGGTTACTTGTAAAAGTTATTTTTTCATTTTTTTGGCCCTTATTTTTTTTCTATTTTCTCAATTTTTTTCCTAACTGTGAGCACTGCATTAATCCTCTTATATGCTAAAAATGATTGAAAATGCCATATTGGATTATCAATGTACTATACAAGTAAATTTGATCAATAGCTAGCTAGAATGGCCAAATTGTGCCCAAACCAAACGCATCTGGTGATTAATGTTAAGGACTGAATGGTACGGCGGGCAAAATGTTCGAGATTTATTTTGTTCAACTTCCCCTCCCCTTTTTTTTTCCACCAACATGTATCATAAGAAAGAGTTGAAAAAGAAAAAGGAAAAGGGAAAAAAAAAAGATGAGAAGTGATTTGTTTTATAAGAGGGAGGGAGTCCATGTGCGTAACCGCGGATAAAGTTCACAATCTTCGCTGGAAATCTTTATAAAATCTCATTTCCATCTTCCTCCTCGTCCTCCCCACTCCTACATAATTCAAACTCATGCGCGCGCTCTCTCTGTGCCCAAGCTTGACCTGCGACCAACGTGCTCATGGAGACGACGCAGAACGGATAAGTCGAAGAGGAGGCCACCGCCACTGGCGACGTCTCCATTTGCGGTTTCGAGTAGCTTGGTGGCATCCTCGACGGCTTGATTTTCGGATATGAGTCGCTCGATCGCCTCCTCGGCGACCATCTCCACCCCAAAGTCCTTCGGGTCTTCCTTTCTATTGCAACTTGTCTCCTCATCTGAACTACGATTTCCTAACCTGATTAACATAGAGAGAGACTGTCTCGTTTTACATTCGTGGAATGTTGATTCCTCGTCTCTGTTGATCCATTCGACTTGTCGTGTAGTGTTGTCGCCTTCTTTAATTGGATTTTTAACGTGATTAAGGATTGACGTTGATCGCTTTACCTCCGTGGAATTAAAATCGACAAACCTTCGTTTTGAAGGAAGATATTCTGGCACCGATACTTTTCCAATTCGTACATTTCGAATATATTATATATGTGTGTGGAGACAACTTAAGTGACTCAGCAATTGACATGTCAGCAAATAGGGTTACAGTCCTAGGTTTTTTTCTTAATGAGAATTTACTATTAACTGGAGACAGAAGGAATTCATAACCGGTGTTCCACTATTCATAGTTGCTAAATCCATGTACGCCATCTGAAAAAGGCTTTATAGATGAAGCTTTGAAAGGACAATTCGATTTCTTGCCAGTGTTTTGTGCAATTTGTTCACTAGACTGCGTGTGCTTGAACATGTTGAAGAGGAAGTTCCGTTAAAGAGGAAGTTCCGGGTGACATTCTTTTGGAAACGGACCATAGCGACGATCTTGAGCTAATCTGTCAACAAGAGAATGTTATCTCTTTTGACTTCTCTGTCTTCACTGAGAAATTGAATCATATTTCAAAATTAACAGGAGCTATATCAATGCCTTTCTTCATAAAATGTCAAAAATCCAAAGCATGCCATTCCATTGCGGTACAATTTTACTTATGATATTGATTTTCAGCAAGTCAGCCGTTTACTTATGGGACTGAACTGCGGAAGGGCTCTTGAAGCTGTTCCTCTGGCAGACTGTGCAAAAGCTCTCTCATCTGAGTGTGATTTCGAGATACAGGTAAAGATTTGTTTGCTGTGTTTCTGTCTGCTTATTGGATGTGGCATGTTATGAGCTTTTCCTTAGAATCCTGGCCTTATGTCCCTTTGTAACCATGGAAGATAAAGTTGATTAACTCATCTGGCAAACACTCAATTAATGATTTCCTTAATCCATAGTCACCACAATAGCCTATGAAGCAAGTTCTTTCATCACTGGTTGGGTCTGCAAATGGGACTTCTTGCCAACAAATGTTTGGCAGTTCTGAGAAACATGAGCAAAGATCTTCCAAAGTGTGCTCCTGTTCTCTTTGAGAAGGAGCATAGGGAGTTTCCATCTATAACTCAGAAGTCTTTCACATTAGTGATCAATATAACAGTACGGACCAAATAAAATCATGTTGCCAAGATTTATATAAATGGTCCTAATTGGGCAAATATATATTCAAAAAAAAAAAAAAAAAAGAATTCCCAATGTCTGGTCCGGATGTCCTTTGGCAATATTGAGAACTTGTCACTAGAGGGTGGTCTTAAATAGCATGGTCCCGAAAATGAGTTATTATGAAATCTATAGCGTGGATACTTTATTCTGAGCTTTTCCATGAGATGGCAGGTGTGAGAAATTCTGATTTATATAGTTTTGTACCATGTTGGGATTCTATGGAGTTGGTGAAACGGAATAGAGAAACATGCAAAGTTAGAGGTAGTCAAATTATTCTAGTTGATTAAAATTCCTGTCATGGAAGCTAAGAAGTATTCTTACTATCCTTTGTGGTAGTTGCAATTTGGTAGTTGCTAACCATTACCTTGCTTCCTGCATTTCTCTACAGGATCCTTTAGTGTTTATTCCTTCTGACCAGAATCTTTTTAACTAATTTGTTCTGATTTTCTTCCAGGCATTTCGTTTTACAGCAGACAAGGAGTTATTAAGAGAACCGCGAGTTGTCAGAGTTGGGCTTATTCAGAACTCTATAGTTTGTCCCACAACTGCTCCCTTCCTGGAACAGAAGATGGCTATCCATGAGAATGTAAAACCAATGATAGATGCTGCAGGTGCTTCAGGAGTGAACATATTATGCTTGCAGGTTAGTCACGTCATAGAGCTTGAGATATACATTTTTGGGTTTCCCCTTTTGGACTTGAAGGACTGAAGTTCAGCTACTAAACTAAATAATCTTAATCTAGGAAGCATGGATGATGCCATTTGCCTTTTGTACAAAAGAGGAGGTGGTATGAATTTGCAGAGCCTGTCGATGGGGAATCAACAAGATTTCTTTAGGATCTGGCAAAAAAATATAACATGGTCATTGTTAATCCTGTCCTTGAAAGGGACATAAACCATGGGGAGACTCTCTGGAATACTACTATCTTATAGGCAATTGTGGCAATATTATAGGCTAGCATCGAAAGGTAAGTGTAAAGGTTTGGGGCCCCTATATTTGATTTATCCCTTTGGACTTGTCATATTGAAAAGCTTGATGATTGCATTTGGCAGAACCACATCCCTAGGGGTGGAGACTTCAATGAAAGTACCTACTATATGGAAGGTAATACGGGGCATCCTATGTTTGAGACTGCTTATGGAAAGATCACTATTAATATTTGTTATGGGAGGCACCATCCTTTGAATTGGTTAGCATTTGGCTTGAATGGTGGTGAGATTGTGTTCAACCCTTCTGCAACCGTTGGTGAACTGAGCGAGACAATGTGGCCGATTGAGGTATTTACAATTCCCTATCCTATGCTGGAATTTATGGAACTTTTTGCTATGAATTTATGTTGGTCATTATGTTTTTCTTGATAGATTTCTGGAACCTTTTTGTGTTGTGCTTACTGGCACAAAGGTTAGCATGACCTTTTTCTCACCATAAAGGGAAATGACTAAAACGTAGTAAGAATTAACAACTTAAAAGTCTTTGAAGCTTAAAAAACAACTGCAAATTTAAATGAACTTATTAGATTATCGCCTTGGTTAACTCAACTGTGTTCATTGTGAAATGAATTCTCAGGCCCGAATCAGGCTCGAAATGCTGCCATAGCCAACAGTTATTTCGTTGGATCAATTAATCGGGTAGGAAGAGAGAAATTTCCCAATCTGTCCACATTAGGTGACGGGAAGCCACAGCACACAGATTTCGGGTGCTTCTATGGATCCAGTCACTTTTCAGCTCCAGATGCTTCGTGCACGCCATCACTATCTCGTCGGAAAGACGGATTGCTGGTCTTTGACATGGATCTCAACCTCTGCAAGCAACTGAAAGACAAGTGGGGGTTCAGAATGACTGCTCGGTACGAGCTCTATGCCGATATGCTTGCTCGGTATTTGAAGCCGGACTTTGAACCCCAGGTCATATCTGATCTCCTGCTGCCTAAGAAGTCCTCTTAAGTTGTTAATTCGTGGGATTCCCTCTCGTGCATGTGCCTTTCCCCTTTAACAGCTGACCATTCACTTATTATTTTCATTTTCTTTTGTCTCTTTTGTTTCTAGGACCCATTCTTTGACTAAGCCAAAAAAGCAATTCTTACAAATATGGTGACCGACATTTGAATACTAATAAAATGCCATTTTAAGTAGTAGATGGAGAAAATCACGTGATAGGCTGACATAGCATACATTTTTTATCCTGAAAGGTCAATAAAAAGTTGACACGTTTTCATGCCGTGGCAAGTAAATAAACAAAAATAAAAAAATTAACTTCTGTGTTTTCTCCCTCATTTTCCTCCTCCGTCTACCACCATCTCCTTCATTAGGTCATCCGAGCCAACCACTACCGCTCGTGGAACGAGCCGTCGCTCACGGCCTTCGATCCATAAAGTACCGTTCCGTCCATAGTATGAAAAATCCTCTGTTTTTCTTTCTCTGTTCAGAATGAAGCTTCCTCAGTGGGGAAGAGAGAGAACAAGTCATTGAGCTCGAGAGTAAGACCCATGGCCAATATAATCAGCCCAAGCACCAAGCAACACCTGGTCGGAAGTGTTTTCCCATCTGGGTCTCGCTCGGGTCACCGACACGTGGTCGCAGCCTTTATTTACGCATCGGACTGGGGATAAAAATATAAACTTTGAGTGAGCGAGATGTTGGCCTGAGTTAGGATCGAGGGAGGAGAGTGACTATGAGATAAGATGGTGGAGATCTCGAGGAACTCGAATAAAGGGCGCGCTTTTCATTATTATGGGGTAAAAAGGTCTTTGTCCAACAAAAGAAGAAAAGGTTTCTTTTTTCTACTTTATGTAGCCGAGTAGTCCCCTAAGCGAAGGAGAGCCGCACAAGCCGAGAACCGACACGGTAAAAGAGGAGCCGCTGTACGAAAAGATAGACGATTAGCAGTAGTTTATGGCGCGCGACGTCAGGCGGCGCGATTAGGCGCGCCTGAGGTTGCGACCTCTGACTGCCGGATCTGGCAGTCCGGCAGTTAGCTGACAATTGGCGGCTGATTGGCCGATGGATTTGATTTTTAGACTTTAAAAATAAAAATAAAGATAGCAAAAGTCACTTATAAATGAAATTTTACTAAACGATATTTATATTAAATTCATTTTTCAATGTTATTTGATATTAAAATTTAACAAACGGTGTAGTATTTTAAGAAATCATTTACCTTAAAGATATTTACATTTTCTCAAAATCATTTTCTCAAAGTTGAACCAAACGGGCCCATGAAACTTTTGCTTTGGGCATGAAAATCGACTATTTACGCCGCAAGTTTTGCATTTTATTGAGTTATTAATTTATAAGTACTTTGGATTTAGGTTTAAATTTAGGTGTAAAGAATACTTAAGCATGTAAGAGATTATAAATCGATCTCCTATTATTATAAATTATTTGCTGTTAAATTTTCTCATGGATGTAAGTACGAATACTCCCATTAACTTATTTGCAAGACTTGTTGTTTCCACATATTGCATTGCAACATTCTCTTTAACGGATGAAAAGACAATAATTGCTAGTTAAGAGGTAATTCCTCAAGAGATTTGGAGAGAACTAAGGTTGTGATTATTTCCTCAAAAATGAATTATTTAAAAATAATTTCCTAAAAATGATTGTTTATCTCGTTTATAAAAATGAATGAATGAAAAATATTTTCATCATCTGTAAAAATATTTAAATATAAATTCTTTTCAATAATTAAAAATAATCATTAACTAATATATTTTAAGAGATGCAAATAATCTTATAAATCATTTGCTTTTCATAGAACAAACGAATGAAAGAAAATCTGAAAAAGTTAGAAAAGCCATATTACGAACCTTCATTAATCTCATGCCGAAGGCATTGGCTTCCTATTTTATTTTACCACAAACAAGGGCAAATATAAAATGTTCGACTTCCTACACTTGGCTTCAAGTTATTAGTCATGGATTTGCACAACTATGACTTGATAATATGACGTACTGTCTAAAATGAAAGAGCAATAATATCAGGTAAATACAAAGATTACAACGGCATTTGTTCAAGAATGTTCATAATTACAAGGGAGAAGCAATGAATAAAGGTAAAGCACAATGAATGCTGTGGAGATACAAGTTTCACTTAGGAAGAACCATAACACTATTGAAAATTTGAAATGGCTTGATGATGACTATCCCTGGTTATGTAAATGCCACCAGAAGATTTGGGCGATTTATGCTTTTTGAGGAATTGTGATGCCTTTGAGTCACTCCTATGGCATGATATTCTCAAAAGCGCGTTAGAGTCGATGCCAAGCTTGCTTTTGCCACCTTGCATTTCCATGCGACTCGCAAATTCTAAGTTCCTTGATCAGTTCTCATGTCTACAAGAGATGATCTAGCAATCTCTATAGCAGTCAAATAATCAAGTATAATTGCATATCTAGATATCAAGATGGGAAATATATGGATTTTGCCGGGAGATAGAACTTGAGATTTTCATGCATACTTGATTTATAACCTATGCTCACTATTGAATCCATAGATTCATGAGGAAAATTATCAAAATATTGTTAAACATATTGCAATTTTGCTAATTTATTCATATACCTTTCTTTTTCTTTTTTTTTTTTTTTGCCACTTCAATTTTAAACATTTTTATATTTGTGTGTCAATTTAGTCCATTTGATCATTTTTTGCTAGCCGGCACAGACGTGAACACCATTCGACTAGCTGATATTGACATGGACAATTTTTGAATAATATTTCATTTCTTTTAAATTTTTTATTAACTCCTCTCTCTCTCTCTCTCTCTCTCTCCCTCCCTCCCTCCCTCTCTCTCTCTCAGAAGCATAGCTGTGGCTAGGCAACCTTGCCTAGGCCGCCCGTTAGGCTAGCGAGGGTCGAGCCTCACTAAAGGCCACGACCTCACACGACCTCTAGCAAGGGCTACCAGTGGCTAGGCAAGAGTTGAGCCTCACAACCATGTTCGAGGTCTGACCTCACTAGAGGTTGCCAAGTCAAAGGCCATGACCTCCCATGGCCTTTGGTGATGGCTACTTGTGGCTAGGTGAGGCTCGAGGCTCAAGCATCTCTAACCATGGGGATGTCTGACCTCACCAGATCCAACAAGGTCATGCCTCACTAGAGGCTGCAACATCAAAGGGCCCAATCTTAGGCGACCTCTAGCCTGGGTAAGCCTTGCTAGCCATGGATAGGTTGTGGCCTCACCAGGTCTGGTGGGGCCTCACTTAGCCATGGCAAGGGTGGCCTTACCATCATTGGGCGAGGCTTGCCCTCACTAGTGGCCGACGAGACTAACCTCACTAGTGATTGCCTCACCACTAGCAGGAAAGAAGAAGGAGGGGAAAAAATGAAAAAATAAAAATAAAAATTCCAATAGAATAAAATACTATTAAAAAATATCTACGTCAACAGATTTGGAAAATGTGCGGATTTTCAAGAATGGGAATCATATGATATATTGGGAATCTATTATGATACTCATCAATGACTTAACGTATCTTAATGCCTAAAAGTTGGTCAATCGAATGACCGGCGCCAGTCGACATTCACGTTAGCACCAATCGACCAAAATTGACCGGATGAACTGAATTGGCTGTAAAAGGTTTTTGACTGAATTAGCAAAAAAAAAAAAAAAAGCTTTGAAATGAATTGGTAAAATTGTAATAAGTTTATAACTATTTTGGTAAGTTTTCCGAGATTTATGTGAGAGCTCAATAACTTAACCCGGTGGTTCATGCGTTGATTTAAAGCGAGCACTTGGGCCATCTAGTTTTGTTGCAACACTAATTTAAAATGCCTTTTTCTTGTCCATTATCCATGGCTGAAAAAGATAAGCAAGCTAGGGCACACATAAAGCTTTGATAACTAAATTACTTAAGATTGTGGTCCTTTCTTCAATGGATGAAGAAATGAAGCACATAGCAAAACATCTAACCTCATAACAATGCAACTTCATAACGTGACGGATTCGGGCCACTTGGGGTGCGCATGATTGCGCGCTATTTCTGTTCCAGAAATTATTTTTCTATTCCAGAAACAATTCTGAAATAGAAATCCGTTTGGTAAAATTATTCCACTTTTCTATTTTTGAAATAGATTCTTGTTCCAGAAATAGATCTGGACTAGAAATCAGAAAAATAGCATTTTTCTATTTCTGTAACAGAAATGAAAAATAAAAAAAAATTTTCATCATTCATCATTGCCGCTGCCACCCGTCGCCGGCCTCCGCTGCAGCCTGTTGCCGGCCGCCGCCGCCGCAGCAGCCGGTCGCCGCCGCCGCCGCCGGTCGCCGGTCGTCGGCCGCTACCGCCGCCGGCCGCCGGCTACCGCCGTCCGAAAAAAAGAAATTTTATATCGTTATCAAACGAATTTCTATTTTTAGAATAGAAACTTTGTGTCGTTATCAAACGGTTATTTTTGCTTAGAAACTCATTCAGAAATAGAATCATGCGCGCCCTTGATTTTCAACTACACCCTGTGGAAGCCCATCTCCTCTGGAGATCAAGAACTCCTGTAATGTAAACGCACACATAATGAGGTGTCATTGTCCAAAAAGTACAACAAACATCACTGATCAAAAGTCTCTTCTAGATGTATCGGATTTAACTTATATCCACATTCACTTACATTTAGTATTTCTAAACCCTCTTCCAATAGTTTTGCATCTACAGGGTAGAAAACTCGCTATGAGCCTCCATTTAGGATAACTTGAAGTAAACTATCCTACAAGAAGAATAGCATAAGTACCATAAAAGAAAGACAATGGATTTAGGTTTTTAACCCCTATGTAAGAAAAGTGACACTAGTGATGCTTGAAGAAGACCGGTCACAATGCGATCCCTAAGGGGTTCCCCGATAATGTGACACAACTGATTTAGTTCCTACAACATTCCAAATTGACAAGATTCACCATTACAAATTTTGGGCTAGTTATATCATCACACACATATACTAGCTGTCACGACCTAAATTTTCCGAGATGAACCACCTAGAATTAGGTTAATGGATTGCTAAGCCTAAACTCAGCTCGAGCTCTCCAAAACCTATACCAACTCGCGACTTAGTTCCAAATATCTAGCATGCAAAAAGAAGTCGCCACTAATCAATTTGCGGTAGGTCGATTAGACACCTAAGCAAAATAACGGGAGAATTATTTTACTCCCACGAACCAGAGATTTTGGATACGGGGACTTGGTTACGCTAGATTTCTCTAACGCCCTTTCAGTACCTTTCTCTTTTAATTTTGAAAAAAGTGCTTTGCAGGCAACTTGAATTTGATTTTAATTCACTTCCCTAACATGTGAGGCGATCATGCGGGTGCGCAAACCACCAATTTAGCACTCAAGAAAGCGAATAAGAAAAATGCAGAACTTACCTCATGATAATGAAAGCATCTACAATGTTAAATTAGAATCCACATCCACAATCCTAGATATGATTTCTAATTAACAATGCAATTTCTCAATTTTGTTTTCACTTTTTCAATGAGAATCATGCAATGCATATAATCTAACACGAAATGGCATGATAATGTGTTCTAAACTACATGACATGAGTAATTTTTTTTCTTAATGAACATGCAATAATTAAATATGCAAATCAAAATGACTTAATTATAATGACGAGGAATTTTTAATTAAATGAGCCTAATTCTACATGACGTGCATTTTATGAATTTAATCTCACATGACGTGCACATGATACTTCTATTCCTAAAAATGCAATCTATTTTGAAAATTGAAACTAATTTATCTAAATGATAAATTGTTGTATTTTTCGTAAAATTCGAAATTAAGGGAAATGCAAAAAAATAAAAAACCTAGCTAAATTAAAATTCCATCCAATTTAAACTAAGGATTAAATCATATTAAATCCTAATTTAAACTAAGACATTATTTTAATCTAGCAATTTCTAACCTAAGATGCAACCTATTAAAAAAATTGATCTAAACTTAAAATGAGACATGCAATTCTATTCTAATATGCATGATGATTTTTTTTATTATATATATATTTTTGAAAATTCGTAATTAAAATCACTAAAAAAACTGACTAAAATGAAAAACTAAAGGGACACGTTATCTGTTCTAAAACATGCATTTTTTTAAAACATTTGAAGTGAAAATTTAACACCTGCAAGAACATTTATAATTTTAACACCTTAAAGTTAAAATTAATATGCATTATAATTATAATTATAATTTTTTTTTTATTTTTTTCTGTTATAAAAATTTGAAGTGAAAATCCCATTCTAAATTGACACGTGCAATTCTCAAAAATAATATCCTGAATGCATTTTTTGATTTTTGTTATTTTTTTTCTTTTAAAAAAACGAAATAACTAATTACGCTAACCCTAAACCTAATCTAACTTGCATTTTTTTTTTTTTATGCAATAACAAAAGCTAATTCAAATAACCCGATATCTAATCCAATCAATATAACACTAATACCCAAAATTGACGAAGCATATCTCGCGTATGAGATCGGGTTGGTTAATTTTTAAATTAAATCGCGAATCGAATCTCAAGCATGAGATTGGATTGTCGATTTTGTATGGGATCGTGAGTCGGATTTCGGGCGCGAAAATCAGACTTCTAATCCCTAATTTGAGGGGTTATTCCACATCGGAATTTCAATCATGCATTAATGAATAATCACACTAAAAAAAACTATATATAAACAAACTATAAACTATATAAGAGAAGAAATAAAGATAAAATTATAATAATAAAAAAAAAACTACCTAATGTTCCCCTTTTGTTTTTTCTTTTTGTTTTCTTCTTTTTTTCTTTTCCCACGCACGGCTTGCTCGTGGGTCTCCAAGGCGGCGCTCCGGCGAGGACCGGCCACAGGCGAATCGGCGGGGAGCGGCGAGCTGAGGCGTTGGGCGGCGAGCAGGGTGGAGCTCGGGAGTTGCTGGCGCGGCGGCACGAGCGCGGCGGACGACGCAGGCGGTCACAGATGCAGGCCAACAGTGGGCTTCGTGGAGAAGATCAACAGGGCTCCCTTTCTTCTTCTTTTTATTATTTTTCTTTGGCCGAAGCCCTCACGTCTCCTCTCTCTCTGTTGCTCTCTCCGACTTCACCTTCTTTTTGGTTTTCTCTGACAAACCTCTCTCTATTTTTTAATTCCCCTCTCTCTTCATTTTCTTTTCTTTTCCTTCCGACAAACTTCTCAAATGAACTTTACCCCAAAAAAAAAAACTTCTCGAATGAATTATTTTATTCACCCCTCTTCCCCTCCTTCGACTTCATTCTTTCTTGTCCGAAGGAGAAGCCCCTTCACAATGAATATTCTTTTTAGCTCCTCTCTCTCTCTTCACCCTTGTTGTAACCAACTGCCTTCATTTCCCTGGCGTCGGATGGTCCTGACGGTCGCGTTGCGGGGATCCGACCCGGGGGATTCCCTAAATTTGGTTACAATCCTCCAGCGATTTACCATTATCCTATTTTATACTTAGGATTGACTCCAATAAGCATGACAATTTAGCCTCTTATCAAGGAGGGATCTTACGGGATGTTCCCGAGCCACTATATTTATCTAGATGTGGGAGCTGCCTCTACCCCCGATCACTTTTAAAGTCTTCAGGGGTAACCGGGGGTTTCCCCTTTTGACTATATTACGTGGGGGAGGTCCCTTACCCCCTTGTCTCACGTGTCAGTTTAAGGTCTTGACAAGGACCCTGGCAGATTCTCTCTCTCCATGAATTTTTCGCTTAGCTCTCCCCTTTTGACGTGGCTTCTTGAGGTCTTATCTATAGGCCGTTTGAAGATAGCCAACTTTATTGTGACAAGACGCAGCCGCAACTTTTCTAGAATTTAGGCTGAACTTTGCCTTTTTTTTGGTTTTCAGACCTTTCTTGCGGCCACCACTCTGCTCTCCAGCAAGGAAAATATTATAAAACTGTCACCCCATCTTCTTGCAGGCGTCGGTTGCATTTTCACGTCCCCCATTTTCGTGCGTGCAGGTGCATGCATTAATTCCTTCTTTCTTTTTCTTATGCGGCTACTTGTCCAAATTGGCTGAAAAGTGTGGCTACTTAGCTTACGCATGGCAACGCTTCGGGACTGGGGAGTAATTTTTTTTAGAAATGCTTCTTTTCTATTTCTATTCGAGGACAATTTCGGGTAAAAAAACCCGTTTGGTAACTACACAAAATTTCTACTCTAGAAATAGAAAAAGAATAGAAATGCGTTTGGTAAAAAACAGTTTCTTTTTATATTTATTTGTTTTTTATTTTTGTTGGCCGATCGCCGCCGGACGTCGCCGCCGCCGCCGGCCGACCGTCGCCGCCGCCGCATGTCGCCTCCGGCCGGCCGCCGCCGTCGCCGACCGACGTCGCCGTCGCCGCGCCGCACCGCCCATCGGCCGCCGTCGGCCGTCGGCCACCGGCCGCCGGGCGGTCGGCGGGCGGGCGGGGGCGGCGGTCGGTCGACGGTCGATCGACCTCCGACGGCCGGGCGGCGACATGCGGCGGCGGGCGGCGGTCGGCCGGCGGCGGCGGCGGCGGTCGGCGGTCGGTCGGCCGGCGGCTGTTGGCGGTCGGCCGGCCGGCGGCGGCGGCGGCGGCGTGCGGCGGCGAGTGGCGGTCAACGGCGGTCAATGGGCCGTGTGCAAGAGAAGAATAAAAAAAAAAAAATTTCACTTATTTCTTAAACTTGTTCAGGAACCGAAGCAACTTTTTTTACTTGGTTTTTGTTCCAAAACTATTCCGGGCTAACTTTTTGTTCGGGAATAAAAAAACAACTCGACGTTACCAAACGGATTTTCGTTCTTTTTTATTAGGGGGAACAAAAACAGAAATTGGGAGAAGTAGAAACGTTACCATGCGCACCCTTAGGGGCTGCATGGTAACTTTTGTTTCTGTTCCCAAAAACACTTTTTTTTTTTTTTTTGGGAACAAAAAAAGGAACATAAATGCGTTTGTGTGCATTTTTGTTTTAAAAGTATTTTTTTGTTCCCAGAAATATATTTGGAACAAGAAACAAGAAAAAAAAAAAAATTGTTTCTTGTTTAAAACAAATTTGAGAAACACTTCTCTCTCTTCTCTCTCTTTTCTTCTTCTTTTTTCTTTCTTTTTTCTTTAGCCGGTCACCGGCCTCGGCCATGGCCGACGACCTCACCGGAGCGTCGCCGGCCCCCGGCGAGGCTCGGCCTCGCCTTGGCTGGGCGAGCTCGAGCTCGCCCAGATCCGGCGAGGCCGACCTCGTGCCGGCCTAGGCGAGCTCGGCCTCTTCCGGATCCGGCGAGGGTCGGGGCCGACGGGCCTCGCCGTGGCCGGGCGAGGTCGCCGGCCCTCATCGGTCGGTCGCCGGCCATGGCCGAGGCCGGCGACCAGCCAAAAGAAGAAAAAAATAAGAAAAAAGGAAAATAAATAAAAAAATAAGAAAAATAAAATAAAAATATTAAAAAAAATTAAAAGAAATAAAAAAAATTATACAAATTTACCAAACATGTTTCTATTCTTTTTATATTTGGAATAGATTTACCAAACGTGTTTTTTTGTTTAAAAATTATTCCCGAAGTAAAATTACTTTTTTTTTATTTCTATTTTTAAAAATAATTTTTAAATAGAAATGTTACCAAACGCGCGTTTGGAGTTCTTTTCTGCTCAGTCTCTCTATTTTCTTCTCTGCACGTTGCCCCCTCTTCTACAGGCATTTCACCGCTTTTGTGGGAAAGAAATTTGCCGTAACTTTTGACTTTTCTTGCTTGCTAGTCGCTTCTTTCTTCAGCAAACTTCTCGTTGCTTCATCAAAGCTCACAACCCACACTTGAGAGAGTATATTATATAATATACTATGAGCTTCTTTTGCTTCTTTGAGGTTCCTCACGTTCGCTGAATTTGTGCATGCACTAATGAGGGTGAGACCATGGACGTGAGATAACTTCTTCTTTCCTCATTTTTTGTTACTCTCTTTTGCGTGTTCAGACTAGTGAAGGGAGACCATCCTTTTGTGCAAATAATCGACCATGAGCCCCTGCTTCTTGTTGCCCTTTTAGTATTGATGCAAATACGACTACATGAAATGTAATTTTATTATTTTTTTCTTAGGAGTTAAAGATTACTCCCCAATTTTCTATGCAATTAATTACTAAATGATTAGTCAAAATTTAGGTGTCAACACCAGCACCTAATAACATACGATTAATATTATTGAAATCGACATTAGTCAACTATGATAATGCCTCAAAATCTTAGATCTAATCCAGTGCAGGAATTTATCTTTCTCACTTTAAGTAGGTGTGAGAAGATGAAACAGGCATAAATGAAAGTTTTACAGGAAAAACCTACCACAACAAGTGGTTCAATTAATGACTCTAATCTCGACTGAGAAACCACAGATTCTAGACGAATGGCTCCCTTAAATCCCAGAAGACACTCCTGGTTCCTGAAGTTGAAGTCATTAAACTCTTCAGCAAGGCGTTATAAGGAAAAGAGCGAGAAAAGGAATGACTCTTACCAGTAAACTCGCATATGCGATCAATGGCTGCATTCTAATCTTTTCTGCTCCCATCAAATGCTTCTTGCATCAAGCTTTTTGATTTTTCATCTAAAGAATATGGCCGGTTTAATATGAATAACAATAAGATAAAGTCAATGGTAAAACCTTCATTCAAAATGCTTGTAAACTTAAACTTATTCTCATAGAAAACAATCCTATATTAGATCTTGGATTGCAAAATCCACAGCCAAAACATTGGAAGTATGCAGAGCATTATTAGTTCAAGAAGAAGCTTAACATCTTTCAAGTCCAACTGCTCAGCTGAATTAGATGGAAACACAGAGATGAGAAGATTCATGTTCTTCAAGAAAGAGAGACATTAAAGAAAGCATGAAGAACCGAGCCCAATGATGAAGCCAGAGTTTACGTCGAGTGAAAATTTCTTGACAAGTTCGAGACGTTAACGGTATGTCTCAGTAAGCATTCTTCAATGGACAAAGTTATGAATAATCTAAAGCTAGTCATGTAAGCTTGAGTTAAAATTTTCACGATATAGTGGCAAGATAGTTTCTGGGAGACGGGGGTGGTTGAATTGAAGCTTATAAAGTGAAAGCCAAAGTCTCGGCACTTTAGAAAAAGAGAACTTCCTGCTTCGATAAAATTTTACGAGGGAAAAAAGAACTAACTACTCAAGTTTTCACGTTGCCTCCTGCTCCATCGCTCATATGCTATCTTCCAACTTATAAAGTTGACTAATGGTATACCGTCAGGAAATAAAGACAAACATATTGATTACTCAATAATGACCTAACCAAAATTGGCAGTGGCACCGACCTAGTGTCAAGGCCTGTACAGTGTAAGCTCTGTCTCTGTCTTCCTCCCTCCCTCCCTCCCTTTCTCCCGCTCAGAAACTTTAGTAAGTTAATTTCAACAGTGCATGAAGTATACTAAGACCAACCGCCATTGATTATCTCCGATATGGATTTTATTTATTTCTCTTTACTAGCACTCTTCAGTTCTTCAGCTGGACTATATATTTGCAAACCATGTCATTTCGCCGAACATGCAGGATTGAATTCTTAGTGATTATTTTGTGTTCCTGCCTATATTAATTAAAAGATGAGGAAAGATCTAGCAAAATATGCCATTAATATCTGTGTGCTTCAATGATTTAAAAACTCAAAGCTGTTCTTTTTCTTAGTATTTTAAGGTGTGTTTGATATCATTTCTATTTTGAGAAATAATTTCGTTTAAGAGATAATCTTTTTTAATTATATTCATACATTTGGTAACTACACAAAATTTATATTTTCCAAAGAAAAAAAGAATAGGATTGTGTTTAGTACGATTCACAATTTTTTTTTTTTTTAACGAAGAATTTCTCACATTTTTTAATAATTTTTTTTTTTTTTTTAGATTTTTCTTTTTTACCCTCTCTCTTTTTCTTCTTGCTCCTCCTCTAGACTGTGGCGGTAGTGGCAGCGGTGGACGACGGGGTGCGGTAGACAACGAGGAAGAAGAAGAAAAGAAAAAAATGACTTATTTCTAAAATTTATTCCCAATAACTTGAAGTCACTTTTTTTTTTTTTTTTTTTTTTTATTTCTGTTGCAAATGCTACTTTTCTATTTCTTAGAATAGAAAAATTAATTGGCTCTACGAATCTCTCTCTCTCTCTCTTTTCGTTTCAAGGAACAAAACAATAAAATAACAGAGAAATTGTCCAGTTGTCATGAGAACCTAATATGCAAGCTAGCATGGGATCTTAAGAGAATATTCTTACGATGGAAGGAAATGATATATTTTAAGAGTGCTCCCAATAGGAAGGAAAGTCTTTGACAGCCGCAGTTTGAGAGGCCGCTATCCTGTTCATGTGACTCCACAATTCCGCCGCTCTCGACGACGAGAAGCCGTTGTTCCCATTCCTTGTTGCCTCACGCCACGACGAGCACGACAAACCGCTGTTTTTGCCCGAGTCGCTGACCAGCGCGTGAATGCCCACGCTCCGACACACCACCCGCATCAACCCTCCGACCACGCGTTGGGGTCTCAATGCTAGACGGGTGACGCTGCTTTTCACCGTCGGAGCAGGTTCCGGGCGAGCTCCAATATCGCTGCTTGCTGTCCAAAGAGCGTCGTCCTCTTTTGCCCGCTGTCCGGAAGCCACCAGCGGCTATTCTCTGTCCCAGGCGACGCCGTTGTCAGGGGTTGATCCAACGCTGGTCGAACCAAGCTATTGCCTCTCGAAGGTGTTGTTCCGTCATTGTCCAACGAGGCTGCGTCCAGCGTCCGGCCCATCTCGGCGCTGGAACCGCAAGCCAGTAACCCAGCTTGTCTCAGTTTCGTCCGACGCCAAGGCTTGCAGCCTTCTTACTCTAGCCACAATCGAGTCGTGCTTTGTAGGTTGACCACAAGGCTTGTCCAGTGTTGACTAAATCAAGATACACGTGCAAGTGGAGTCCAACTTGCTGGTTACCCTTGTTGAACTGAGAAAATATTGGGTGGTCCGGGACCTCCACGTCAGCGTGGTCCCGGGCCACTCACGAGTTGCCACGTGGAAAAGTGGGCTCCTCGCTGTCTTTTGCATTTTTTTCTTTCTTTCTCCTCTCCGTAGCTTCTTCGTACCCGCTCCTAGTCTGCGCACGTCCATTCTCCTCTAGCCTGCACAGCCTGCACATTCTCGGGAATTTGCAATGCATTTATTATGGCAGAGGCTTTGCTCTTCAAACGAAGGAAAGAGAAGCGGGACTTTTCTCTTTCCTCTTCAAACGAAAGAAAAGAGAAGCAGAACGAAGCAAAGGCTCTGCACGGTTACTCTCCAGCAGCTGCGATTCTTTCACCCGACGGTCGTCGCTGCTCCGCCGTGCGTCAAGTCGCCGTTCCTTGCCGTTGCCGACAACCTACATTACGAGCGCCCTGCTCTGGCGCCGCTCGCTTCTCTCTCCGCTCTCATTGCTACTCCGGCGTTCGTCAAGCGATCGTTCCCCCGTCGACATCAACAAACCACATTACGGCCGCCCCATCTCCGGCGCTCGCTTGCTTCTCTTTGCGTGCTCCTTGCTGCTCCGGCGTTCGTTCGAAGTTCATCAAGGGGCGGTTCCCCCGCCGTTGCCGGCGAAGCAGGGGCCCCTACTACGGCGCTCACTCGCTTCTCTTTCCGCGCTGCTGTGGCGTTTGTCAAGCGACCGGAGGAGGAGGAAGGGCCATTTCTTCCTAAGGCGGAGGAACGGGGACAGAGATTTGCGGGAGCGAAACCTGAGGCACATATCCTACCACTGCACGCTGCGGAGCCGATCGGTGACTGGGCTCGGTGATTACACGCTGCTCTCGAGACTCAAGCCCCAGAGGGAGGTCGTCGACTTGCTAAACTCCCTCATTCAAGGTGCGTTTAGGGCTTTCACGATGAAAAACTTGTTTGTGGGGGTTCACAGAAAAGTTGCGTACTCACTGGCTCCTCACTTCGTTTTCGGCGTTATTTTCGGGAGGGAACTCTGTTTCCTGGTCTCCTTCCCCTGTTTCCACACTCTCTGTGATGAACTCGATCCTCTTAGTTTGATGGGTCTGGCGTAATTCGATCGGTAAGTATTGCGGATGTGATTTTGGGCGGTGGTAAACAGATAAAATGTGTTCTACGTGGGCTGCTTTCATTTGCTCATATGCCACACCAATTGATCCTCTTAGTTAGTGTTGTGGACGTGATTTTGGGTGGGGGTAATAAGACATCGGTATGGAGAAGGAGCCTCTCCTTGGAACTCTGTTTCCTATTGTCCTTCCCCTGATTCCACACTTTGTGTGACAAGCTCGATCCTTTTAGTTTGATGGGTTTGGCGTAATTCAATCGGTAAGTATTGCGTGTGTGATTTTGGGTGGTGGTAAGTAAGCAGATAAAATGTGTTCTACGTGGGCTGCTTTCATTTGCTCATATGCCACGCCAATCGATCTAGATAATCCTAAAAAAACAAAGAAGTCCGGTCCCGGTCTGTTCCTTCCATTTCGGCTCGGCAATGCCTCGGCGGCGGAAGAACCGACGTCCGGGGAGAATGGGAATGATGGTCCAGCCAATTTCAATCCATTTTGGTTCAACTTTGGGAAGATCTCGGATTTGAAGTTGAGATTGTTTTGTGACGAGTTGTGCTGATATAGAGGTTGATGCATCATATTCAGATTGAAGATAAGAACTAAACTTGCTTCTGAAACTCATGTGCAAAGACTCAAGATGATCGTGAATGTGGCAAAGATTTATCTTTCCTTTAGTGCAATCTATTAGCCATTCTATTTTTGTATATATGTTTCCATGAATTCTGTTTTAATGGTTAAAGTGATGTTATGCTTTGATGTTTTATGCCTATAGTCATTGAACTGATTTAGTGTTATTTTGCTTCGCCTAGTAGATCCCTTCGATCAAGTAAAGCCTTTGCGCCCGTAAATTCGCAGTGTAAGGTTATCGATGGCAGAATTAGAGGTAATTCTAAACTTATACTATGTGAAAGATATTTGTTTTCTCAAAAAAAAAAAGGAAGAAATTTTGATTTCCTTGTAAAAGCACCATGTTAAAAACCTTTTGTTCTTTGCTTGCAGCTTGAAACTGCTCATCTTGCACATGTAACCCGTGATTTGGAAAAAGATTTTGAGTTTACAATAGGAATGGTTTTCGCAAACGAACTTGAAGCTTATCATAAATATGTAGCCTATGCTATAGGCAAAGGTTTTGGAGTGAGGAAGTCTAAGACTAGAAAAAACGACAAGGGAGAAATAACTCGACGGATTTTTGTGTGTAATTGTGCGGGGTATTCTGTCAACTCATCGATCAAGAAAAAAATATGAAAGACTTGAAGTTAGATGTGGTTGTCCAGCTTTCATCAAATTTAAGGTTGAGAATGGCGTTCATGAAGTCCTGGAGTATGTTTCGGAGCACAATCATGAGTTTATACCAGAACATCAAAAGCATTTAATAAGATGTGGAAGAATGATTTCTGATGCTTGCAAAGGAGTTTTAGTTGACATGGCTAAAGCTGGCATTGGGGGGACAATGGCATATAAATTCTTGGCCAATGAAGCAGGAGGAAGCCAGAACTTAGGTTTCATCCTACGTGATTGTCAAAATTTTCTACAAAGTGAAAGATCAAATCTTATCGAGGGGGGTGATTGTCAAAATCTTTTGAATCATTTTCATTGCATGCAAATGCAAAATCCAATGTTTTTCTATGCACAACAGGTAGATCAAGATGGTAGATTAACAAATCTATTTTGAAAAGATAGTTTGTCCAAATTTGATTATGATTTGTTTCGGTGATGTCATGGTTTTTGATACCACCTATCGTACTAACAAGTATAACTTGATATGTGGGCCTTTTGTTGGAGTTAATCATCATTGGAAGAATACTTTGTTTGGTTGTGCATTTTTATCAGATGAAACCGCAAATTCATTTATGTGGTTATTTGAGGTGTTTTTGAAGTCTATGGGAAATAAAGCTCCAAAAACCATTTTCACTGATCAAGACCAAACAATGGCAAAAGCCATTCGAACGGTGTTCCCGAATACTCAACATCGTTTATGTACTTGGCATATTGGGAAAAATGCCAATCAAAACATTGGGCATCTTTATCGCAAGCCGGAGTTTAAGGATAAATATTTTTCAAAACTTATGTATAGATGCAGATCGAAGATGAATTTGAATCTACTTGGAGAAAAATGGATGAGGAGTGGCGCACTGAGAATAATAGTTGGCTTCAGAGGTTGTATGACTTGAGATATAAATGGAGTTCAGCTTTTGGTCGCGATATTTTTACTTGTGGTATAACATCAAGTCAAAGGAGCGAAAGTACTAATAATGTCTTTCAACAAATGTCGGCTACGACATCAAGTCTTGTATTATTTGTCCACCACTATGAAGAACAATTGAAACATATGAGAGAGACTGAAGGTCAAGATGATTATAGTTCTCGTGGGCAGCCCAAATTACATATTATGCATAATGGGATATTGACGCATGCCGCTTCGGTGTACACTCGTGCCATTTTTAAGAAGTTTTATGATGAATTTTTGCAAACTGTCTCCCAACAGATTTCAAGAACTACTTTCAATGGGTTGGTTTATGAATACACTCTCAAGTGTAAGGGGATTCAAGGTGAACATATTGTCAGATTTAATCCTATTGACTTTTCCATTTCTTGTGAATGCAAGTTATTTGAATCAAAAGGGTGGTTGTGTCGCCATGCTTTGTACGTGTTGAATGCGAACCCATCAGTTTCAGTCATTCCATCTGCTTATATTTTGAAAAGATGGACTAAAGGTGCGAAGCAAGGATATATGAATGATGAATCTCATGAAATGTCAGCGGGTCCATCTACTTTTAATAGATTTTCCACATTAATGCAAAATGCTTTTGAAGTAATGAGTTTGGGAGCCCAAGATGAAAATACTATGAGAATAGCGAAGAACTTAAATGCAACAGTAGCTGAAATTTCATCATACAACTCAAGCGTGGTTGTGACAGATGATGCTGGTGATGATGATGACAATGAGGCTTCTTTGTGTGAGATGTTGGTATTGGACCCCCTTCAAAAGAAAGGAAAGGGAACAAGTTATGGAAGGCTTAAAGCCTCAAGTGAGAAAAAAAGAAAAAAAACTAAGAAAACAATACCGTCGATGCCGGTAGAAAGTCGAGGTGAGTTAATTCGATTGACATGGAGTTGTAATTAATATGTTTAGTTTATTTTTATGCTACAGGATATCAATTAATAAATTTCTTATTTTATAATGTAGAGTTGGTTGTTCAAGCAACACATGTTGAAACTCATTCATTGGATTATTCAAGAAATGCAAATCAAATTCAAAATGCCTTTTGTCCCGGCAACGTTGGTGGTCCTGTAGTAAATCTTAATTTTCATAATCAGGTATATCTTTTTGAGTTCAACATTTGTTTTTACATTCTACTAATTTGATCAATTTTTTTTATTTATATACATAGATGCAACCAGCATACATTATGCCGCCAGGGATTATGAATGAGTTTTTCCGTTTACTAATCGGGTATATAGTAGTTTGGATTACTAATTTAATTTTTGGTTGAAATTGAATGTCTCATGAAAGCATTTTATTTCATTATATTAATGAGGTCTTTTTTTTTTTTTTTTTTTTTATATAGATGCAACAATCATATATCATGCCGCCAAGGATTATGAATGGATATTCCCCATTCACTAGTCAGGTACCTATTATGAAAATCATTTGATATTATAGTATTGTTTCATCTTTAGTAAACTATTTTAATACTTATTGATAATGCTTTCTTATCAATAGATGTCAGGTACCCCATTCATTTTCTATTTTCTTACCCAACCACCCTTTTTGGAAATAATATTACGCAACTCTTTTTTTTTTTCTTTAAATCTTTCGGAAATAAATTCTTACGTGCTCCCTTACTCAAAATTAATCCATCAAACTTAGCACGCACCTAATTTAAAACCTTATTGTGTTGTTGAGCAAAAAAATTTGATGTCCAAACCCAACACCCCATTTATTTTCTATTTTCATGAGGATTAAACATGAAGTAAGGTACTAAATGTGAAAACTTAAAAATATATGCTACTCATTGAGTTGCCATTGCCTATTCACAGCCTATAACAATCTTTTTAGACTCAACCCATGACAAATCCAGTTAAATGGCCAAAAGGCATGTTAGAAGTGCCGATGTTTTTATTGATCTTCGGCAAAACAATGTACAGTGGCAAACCCAGTGGTAGTCAAACTAGCAATGGCTTCACAGCCCATAACAAGCACCTGCATTTCCAATAATAAGGCTCGTTGATGTTAAACTATCTTACAAAGTGTGAAAGGAAGAGTTCATCCTAACAATACTGTCCAAAGAGAATTTTTCACTAGAGTGCTCTATTTAGTCAGCCTTTTCCTTCCTTCATGAATCATGAAATACTATTGGAATACATTTGAAGATGCCATTCACAAGGATTTTGTGCAGAGGCTTTCATGTCAACCAGCACATCCTTGTAAAGAGAGGATAATCACCCTATTGACCACCGTATCAGCATTTAATATCTGCCCTTCTATAAGCCTCTCCACATAATCTGAATGAAGGCCAATCATCTCTAGTGTCTTTTCCCATACCCAGTAAGAGGTTTCAACATTATGTGCTTCTTCAGAAGGGTTTGTTGGATGGCAGTCTTGGGAAATGAAAGCACAAACAGGCCAGTCATCCGCTTTCAGTAACTCACAGTACTCTGGAACTTGAGGATCTATCGCAGCAAAAAGTGAACTCCTAGAACCTGCATGAGTAGTGAGACGTGAAATTTAATCCCGTATTATTTTGGATTGGAAAGAAGAGGTTTTAATTGATTATTGATTATAAAAAAAAAAAAAAAAATCACAAATGGGTAGATAAATGGCTAGCATAGTAAACTAGATAAGAAGATAATGCCTGCATAACTCCATTCAAGTGTTTACTCCCCTTTTGAAATAAATGAATCAGCAACATAATGACCCTAGGACTTCCAATTTGGCAAGCAATCTGGCATGTGAGAGGACCAACCTTCTTGAGGATTAAATATGAAGTAGGGTATTTAAATGATAACCGGCTTGAACAATTCTAGGAAGATCCCTCGCCTGCATTCAATTCATTGAGAAAATATAAAAGAAATATCCTATCAATAGCTTGTCATGATGAAACATATAAGACTATGACAAACAAGAAGATATCCATCTATATGACAGGAGAAAGTTAATACTTCCCACAAGGATTTATATGAGAAACACATCCTTTATAATTTTACACAAGCACTCCTCCAATCAAACACTGGTTTATTACCATGTTAAATGACCAATCTGTACAAATTCTTGATATCTCCTCGTGTCTTGTTCTCAAAAGAGCTGGTGTAAATAAAAAATTACACCATCGGTGCCCTTTTATTTTATAAGTGGAAGATAGATCAACTATTAAATCATGAGGTCAATCATTTCAGCAAAGAAAAACTACATAGGATAGCCAATGACAACCATATAAGCAAATCACAGCAGATGCAGGATGAAGGCAGTAGAGGGCTTGGATGACCTGGTGGCGGTGGTTTCATGAAAATTTACATGGAAAAAATTAGCAGAAGTAAATTTCATTAGGAATTGAGCAACCGACAACGATGCCATGCCACCACCCCTTTGGGTCAATCGTTGACTCATTGCACACAGACACAACACCACATATGTGCATCCAAAGTCTACTGGCGTACTCACTTTTATGTATTCAAAATGAAAACTATTTCAGCATACTTACAACGTTGGTTTGGACTACTCCAGGTGATACACATAAAACACTGATTCCAGATTCAGCAGGCATCCGTTTATGGAGGACACTGCTGAACATAACCTGAATAAGGCCACCTCACCTCGTTAGTAATAATTACAGGTCGTAATCAACATTCTAATAAGTATCACTTCATAACCTATAATATATTAGTATGAAGTACTGAAAATATACTAATTGCTAAGCAAAAAATCGAACAGGAATATATTAAGGGGAAAAATGAAAAGGAATAAGAGCAATGGTTTAAAGCCAGAAAGGGAGAGTTTGGGGACCAAACAGCAGTAAAAATGTCGCATTGATAGGTCTGCAGCCTAACTAGAGTAAGCAATTAGCATATGGCCATCCATCCTAACAAACCAGATGGATTCAGGTCAACCATCCAACGACATTTAAATGGAGCATCGAACATCACAAGTCTTCAGCAAAATTCCATCATTCAAGAACCAAAGACAAGAATATCATTCTTTCAGCGATCTGCCATTAGCAAATGGAGGCAAGAACAGCCCGATTAACATAATGTAGCACCAACTTAATGCGTTGTTGAAAGCACTAACTGAAGGAAATCAAAAGCCAATTTGCCTGCTTAGGATCAAAGGAATCCTATTATTTAACTGCCCTACTGCAGAATAGTTTCAAGCCATCATCAAATATCTGATAAGTATGACTCCTCAAGATGACTTTAGCTCTATGTTTACTGTTACGAAGGATCTTACAATTCTCAATCCAACCACACAATATGATACTTCGAGACCAAATATCTAATTCACCACTCGATTATGGTAATTTGCCTATAAGCTACAGTCCATACTTTAAAAGTAAGATGAAGAATGTGGACTATACTGTGGTCACAAACTTACCACAGAATTTACATTGACAATTCTGCTTGGAGAGCCTCGAAGGAGCGATGGCAAAAGCAATACTAATAGCAAAGCTGGAGCAAGATGATTAACTCGCACATGTTGCTCATATCTATCTTTTGAAAACTTCTGTGGTTCTGAGATCATCACAAGTAAGGTACATCAGTTGGCAAGATTGTTCTTAAACAAGCATAGGTCCGAAGAAAAATATGCAAAAAATAGCTCATGTGACCTCACAAGAAAATTTATCTGTCTATGTAAGAATTTCTCCCTTTTGCGTGCTTATTTGAGAAGGGTTTTTCATTGCTTAAATAAACAAACAATGAGGATGGAAGTAAAATACACAATTCGACAAACACAAACCCATATGTTCTTAAGAGTGTATAGTACTTCGAGTAGACAAATTGACTTCTATGGTTACATACACATACAAGTGAATTTCACTGATAAATACCACGTCATTTACATAAAAGGGAGGAATCAATTCATCGTATACTAAAATATCCATCAAGCAATGTCTTAATCACAAAATATGGTTTTAAACATACAGATCTGTTGACCCTTGCAATATCAGTTCCTAGCTAAAACAACAAAATTTCTGTCGGAAAATGACAGTGCATCACATAAAGTGAAACAAGGAGTTATCTAAGCCATTAAATTCTAATGCAGTTTAAAGACTGAGAAAGCATATAGAAATGAACCCTGGAAACAGTTCAAAATGCTACTTGGATTTTCTTTTGGGGGAAAAAAGATCAGTGGAATAGATCTTCAAGGCATTGAAGAATATAAGAAGCAATATACACAATCATCCTTTGACATGGCGAGCCAAAAAGTGGAAGTAAAATCCTTTGACTTACCTAGTGAAATAATAGTGCACGAAACTAAGGTACCGATAGCGCCAAATAGCATGATGATCATAAAGTTTCTAAAGAATTGCTTCCTTTTCTCCTAAACCTGAAAAGGATGATTAGCACCAATAAATAACTTATTAAAACTCCATATCAGAACCCTATAAGAAATTATTTATTCACTCAACAGAGATTAGAAAATAGAAAGGAGATAAATCCCATAGAAAATAGTCAGAACACTTTCAACCCTAGAAGATATAGGCAACCTTCCTCTAAAGTTCAAAGATGAGACAGTAAATTAAATTATACAACTTGTCT
This sequence comes from Eucalyptus erythrocorys, assembly GCA_014182555.1. Taxonomy (NCBI): domain Eukaryota; kingdom Viridiplantae; phylum Streptophyta; class Magnoliopsida; order Myrtales; family Myrtaceae; genus Eucalyptus; species Eucalyptus erythrocorys. The sequence goes on from CM024603.1 coordinate 8,744,648, forward strand.
GTCAACTCTATATTTTGTAAAGTATAACAGATTAATATACATGGACATTTTGCTGACTATCAAATTATTCAAATCTTCGATGATCAGTCTTCTGGCCATCTATATAGTCTATCCCTCACAGTTTATAAAGCCCATGTCAGAATTCTTTCAAAGCCTGTTTACAGTTCGAGGAACTCTTTACGGTTATGGAAAAATCCAACCCAATCTCAGTCAGTGGAGTTACTTGTATCTGAAGGCAAATTCGAAAAAACAAACATGTAGAAACAAATGATGCCTAAAAGTTACCACGTAAAAAGAATGATGCCTAAATGCTACCGTGTAAGATGATCTGAGAAAAGTTCTTCACCGCTCCAATTGGAAATTAACTTACCCCGCATTGAATATGATAGGTGGCAGAAGATATATGAAGAAGAGATCTTCACTAAACACTAAGAGATGGGAGCTTTTCACTCCCATGGTCAGTAAAATAACGATTACCGTACATAATCCCTACAAAAAATTTCGAAAGTAATTACTAGCAACCTACTTGAATTAAATCAAAAGCCTTCAGCCTCTAGCACAAGACCAAAAGAAATGTTTGCACATGTACAAGTAACGCCAACATGCAAGGTGCAAGCCGGAAGCTCAATTTTTCAAGATATGGTTATTAACTGGGACAATGGAAAGATATGATAGTTGATCAATTCGAAGGAAGATTATGAGAGTAATAATCAACTTACCAGGCGCAATGTTTCCATAGGACCCCGCCATTACCGATACTGTTTTGTTCTTCCGGAGCATCATTCTTGAGAAGCCAAAATCGGCAATTCTGGCTTCTAGATTTGCATCGAGCAAAATGTTGGTCGACTTGACATCTCCATGAATGATCAGGGGATGGCAATCATGGTGGAGATAAGTAAGCCCTTGGGTGACACCAAGCGGTATAAACAATCCTAATACCAGCTTCTCAATCTCTTGCTTCAGACAAGGAGTGACCAATTTAGGCTCAGAAGCCTCTAATCTCTTAGGAGGACTATATGCGAACAATCTCAAAAGATATTGCGTTTCACTTTCTTCCAATCTTCAGTAACTATTTGAATAACACAGCAAGTCAGCAACAAGTAAGATAAAGCAATACCCAGATGTATCTATGAACCTAAACCGAATTCTACTAAGTAGAATCCAAATAAAAAAACGAACCTTCGGACACACGGGAGTCGCCAATGGGGTGCCTATCGGTGGGGCTTGGGAAGGTGACGGCGGGAGGCGACGGCGTCGGCGGCATCCGCGTTCAAGAGCAGGGACGCTTCGCGGAGGAAAGAGACGGAGCGAGGTGAGCGACCTTCGCGCGCGGAGAGGGAGGCGAAGGGGCGTTGGCGTCGGCGTCGGCGTCGGCGTCGGGCTCGGGCGCGTAGGCGGAGGCCGAGGCCGAGGCCGAGGCGTCGGCGTCAGAGTCGGGGGCGACGGACTCCGACGCCGACGGAGGCAACCGGCGGAGGGGCGTCGGCGGAGGGGCTCAGCACCAAGCTGGCAACGTAAGGCAACAGCTTCTCCAGCAACCTCGCCTCCGAGCCTTCCGGTGTGTGGGGATCTCGCTCGGCGGGCGACACTCGCCGACGTTGAGGGGACCTCGAAGAAGCCTGCTTCTCCTCCGCGTGCTGCATCTGCGATCCCGGGAACGCCGGAACGAACGACGGAGCAGCCACGAGCTTGAAGAGAGAAGCGAGCGAGCATCGGAGTAGGGGCGACCGTAATGTGGTTCGTCGGCGACTGCAGGGGAACGGCCGCTTGATGCACGGCGGAGCAGCAACGAGCGCGGAGAGAGAATTTCAGATTCAAAAATTCGAAAGGAAAGCAATGGAGAGAGACAGAGCCGATCGTTTTCTTTCTCAAACGAAGGAAAGAGGAAAGTTAAAGCCGCAATAAATGCTCTGACAGGAGAGAGAAAGTGCAGGCTAGGAGGAGAGAGAAGGCGCCGGCAGGATAGGAAGAGGAGAGAGAGAGGGGAAGAAGGCAGAAGACACCAAATGGGCCCACCCCTCCACATGGCAATTCGTGATTGGCCCGGGACCACGCTGACGTGGAGGTCCCGGACCACCCAATATTTTCTCGAACTTGAGAACTGCCCATCATCATTGCTATTGGCCACTTGCTTTGTCATCGCAGGACACCACCGAGAAATCCGAGAAATCCCACTCCGCTGGGACCCATCCATCCGTTTAAGCCGATTCCTCTTGAGTTCAAATTTGGCAATATTGACCGTGAAATTTAGGTAAAATCTCATCCGAATTTTATATTGCCTAATTTATTTTTATTAATATCTCACTTGCATATTTGAGTGTTTTATATTTGAGTGTTTTAGGCACTATTCGATAGAATTCTATTGATAAAGAAAGTCAAGACATGAGACGAAGAATCATCTTTTAATTATTATGTTTGATTTTATCTTGGTAAATGCCTTATCGTGATTGTAATAGAATCATTAACTTGAGCCGTGATACGACAAATCATTTTTTATTATGTTTGATTCTAAGTAAATGTCCTATTGAGATTATGATATCCATTAATTTAAGATGCGAAATGATGAATTATTGTTCTGAATATTATAATCTTTTATTTGAATCATGATGGATATTTTGAATTGTGTTGCTATGTTTGAAATTTTCATTAGATAGATTTGCTAGCTTTAATGAATAAAAAAAAAATACAAAAAGATTGCATTGCAGATCATGTAGATTAATTAGGTCAAATTGCATGTTTAATTAGATCTAGATAAGAATCTATTTAAATTAGGAGTGGCATTGTTCAACCCCTAATTTGAATTAGATATTATCTTTATTATGTTTGGTTGATTTTCTTTTTAATAACAAGTTTCAATATAAAAAACCCAAAAAAGTCATGTGCGTGTGACATAGATTAGCTGCATCACATCCACGTCATTTGCCATGTCACATAATTTAGGTCGTGTAATTAATGCATGTCATAAACGCGTGTCATTTAGTAATAGCCCCATTAGTTTCGTTTAGTTATATTGCTTGTTATGTAGAGTTACCTTCGCATGTCATGTAGCTTAGTTGCATTAAAATTAGGCCATTTAATTAAATTGCATGACATATAACTTAGTTATCATATAGGGAAAAAAATCACAAAAAATCCCAAACTTTACCAACTATGACACATTTACCACAAACGTTTTTTTTGTAACATTAAAAATCGCAAACTTGTACCTGTGTGACGCATTTATCCAAACTTTTTTCTTGTAACTCCAAAAAACCCAAACTTATATTTGTGTGACACCAAGACCCTAAACTTTTACAAACCTTAAACTTATATTCACATGACATATTTATCCTAAAAATTCGGTGTCATAAAAAAATTAGGGGTTTTTGGTGTCATAAAACTAAAATTTGGGGTAAATATATTAGACTATATAAGTTTGGTGTAAATATGCCATATAGGTAAAAGTTTAGAATTTTTGGTGTTATAAAAAAAAAGTTTGAAATAAATATGTCACAATAAGTATAGTTTTGGGTTTCTAGTGGCTTTTATCTTAGTGTATAAATAAGAGAAAACCTAAATAGAAATTTGAGTAAATTGTGTGGTAATTAAAATTCATATTTAAGTTTAATATATGATTCTAACTAATATTTGTTGTAGATGCTTGCATTGCGTCAAGGTAAGTATTTTCTCTCTTTGTTTGCAATTTATTTGTTGCCTTATTTTATTGAATGTTCAATAATGATTGCACACCCACACGATCATTGTATGTTGGAGATAACTTAAAATCAATTCAAATTGCCTACAATACATTTTTTTTTAAAATAAAAGAGAAAATGTACCAAAATGGCATTAAAATAATTTCGCTAATCAAGTTCCCCAACTCACTTAATCTCTAATTTGTAGAAGGTATTCCTCCCAATGCTTTACTTAGGTATTTAATGAACCCACTATAAAGCAATTAGTGATGATTCATAAAATGTCATTTGCATGAATTTAAACCTAAGTTGCGAATTGATATAGGTCGTTAAGTTTAGGCTTAGTAATTCCTTAACTAAAACCCTTTGGTTGGATCACATGAGATATCTTTAGCCAGCTTATTGAGTGGATTGTTTGCTTCACCTAATAAGAGTGTGCGGTTGCTGCTATAGGAGCAGTTTTGGAGAACCTCAGGAGACCTTTCGTCGTTTGAATTGAAATATAAGAACTCCGCTTCCTACGCCCTGTGAGATAAGCATGTAACGAATGCATGAATGTATTTTACACCTACTCTTGAGAGGGATTGGATAGTCATCGCCGGGGTGAACGAGGCCTTGTTTCATGAGCTTATCATAGACTTGTTTGCCTAGTTGCTCTGCAGTCTTGTCTCCAAACAATGCTCTCTTTGATCTCTTTTTTACGATAGAATTTATAGAGAACCTCTTAGTTCAAAATTCTACAGCTTCATCACATCCTAAACTATTATGTCTATATATGTGTGATACAAAACTCTAAATTTGTGCCCTAATATAAATATTACTCCCAGTTAGATGGACGAGGCTAGGAGCCCTTATCGGCATTGCGATAGAAGTCAAATCGGTTTGATGAGAGGGAAAACTCTCTCCGGTCTCCCTTTTCTGATCTTTCCTTCCTTTCTTCTCTCCTCTTCTGTTTTCTGCCACGCGTCCTGTGGGCCCTTTTAGGAAGTAAAGTGTGCCTTTTCTCTCTCTTTCCCTCATTTATTTTTACTTTTTGTTATGGGCCCCACACTTGCTTTTGATCTGGTCAAATGTTTAAATTATTATAACTTTTGTGCAAAAGGATAAGGATATGATCTGCGGTACATCCAATTTGTGCTTTGATTTGGTATTCTCGTTACTCGTTTGAGTTCCAAACGAGTTCCGAAAGAGTAGTGCAATTTTTTTTTTTTTATGGGATTAATTTGCACATTTCTCTTGAAGGAATGAAGCTACTAGATTGAGCTTGGATGATGTTCTGAACTCTGTTAACTCTGTTTACTAAAGCACCATATGACAAAAGAAGACCTCTCTCTCTCTCTCTCTCTCTCTCTCGATTGCGAACTAGTACTTGATCTCCTTAGCGATGGACAGGGACAGGTGCGCGATGATTGAATGGGAGGAGGGGTTAAAGATAAAGAAGAAAGGCTAAAGTGTGATAAAAAATACAACGCACATCGCTAACAACAGCCAAAGTGCTTTGCTTTCGTTCATTTGATTTATACACCCTTCGAGTTTCTGGCCTACGCCAGTCCTGCTTCATGCTAACCTAAACTGAAGTCCTGTTGGCTTCTAACTCCTTTATAACTACGCAAACTCAACACTCGGTTACGTGAAGCAGGACGTCCATACCCTATCTGATCATAAATAAATTTTGAGGCACTATAGACTCTCTGCCCTCAATAATCACCTCTTCTGCTAATATGTTCTCTAGTTTGCATATGGATTCCATAATCGCTGCCTTATTGTATTACTCTTGCTGATTAGAACATTTCCTTCCAGGATCTAGTGAGAGAGAAATATGAAATTTCTCGCAGTAGCCCAGAAGTTATGGAGGAAACTTAATCTCCGAGGGATGATCATTTTGAGCCTGTCTCTGCAAGTCATTCTCATATTTTTGGCACCCATTCGAAAGAGGAGGTCAAAATGGTGGACAATGATGCTCACCTGGTCAGCTTACTTGGTTGCTGACTGGGTCGCTGACTACGCCTTTGGACTCATTACTTCAGAATACGGAGATGATGCAAATGGTGACCTTTTGGCATTTTGGGCTCCATTTCTTCTGCTACATCTCGGAGGACCTGACACTATCACTGCTTTTGCGCTCGAGGATAATGAGCTGTGGCGTAGGCACTTGCTCAATCTCTTATTCCAGCTAGGCGCTGTGGGCTACGTATTTTATCAATCGCTGCCCAGTAACAAGCTAATTGTCCCGACCATCCTCGTGTTTATTGGTGGAATCATCAAATACATAGAGCGAACACGTGCGCTGTATCTGGGAAGCTTTAGTATATTCCGTGCCTCCTTGCTCCCGTCTGCTGATGCTGGCCCCAACTATGCCAAGCTAATGGAAGAACACTTTTCCAAGAAGGAAGCTAATATCCCTGTTTCTATAGAGATGATGCCGGAGCCCCTAGATTTTGAAGGGGAAGATAAAACTAGTTCAGACGCCAAAGAAGCGGAAAAAGCACCCTTGGACAATAAAGACGTGATAAATAACGCATTTTCTTACTTCACAACATTCAAAGGCCTCCTTGTGGATCTCATCTTCAGCTTCCGTGAACGTAACAAAAGCATGAAATTTTTCAGAAGCAGAACTGCAAAGGATGCTTTCCGGGTCATTGAGGTAGAGCTCAACTTCTTTTATGATGTTCTTTATACCAAGGCTGCCGTAGTTCACTATCCAGCAGGGTACCTTTTCCGAGCCATCTCAATTGGTTCTGTCATTACTGCTTTTGCACTTTTCTATGTCCTGAACAAGCAAAGTTTTCACGAATATGATATAAAGATTACATACACCTTGCTCCTTGGAGCTGTTGGCCTGGAATTTGTAGCTCTCTGTATGCTCATTTGCTCTGACTGGACAATTGCACTTTTAGGGAGATCTGAGAAACCTCATAGATGTTCGCCTTTCAAAAGCACCTTCATTGAGCTCCTCCTCAGATTCAAATCTGAAGATTCATCATTTGCATGGCATAAACTCCATGCTAGATGGTCTAAATCTATCTTCCAATATAATTTGATAGATTCTCAGCTAAGGAGGTGGCCAAAATGGATTGAGAAATTCCTTGATTTCATATCTCTCCGGGAATTGTTTGATTATTGGAAGTTTGGACAAGAAGAACAATACAATGAAGAATTAGGTGAACTGATTTTTAATGAGCTGAAACAGAAGTCATCTGATGCAAAAGATCCAGAAAGCATGAAGAAAATGTGCGCTGCTCAAGGTAAATGGGCTTTGGAGAATACTAAAACAAGGGAAGATTGCAAAGACTTGCTTTCATTCATCTATAATGCAGATTATGGTGAGAGCCTTTTACTATGGCACATTGCAACCGAACTCTGTTACAACACTGACACCGACACAAGTACAAACGACCATCGTAAAAACAGTAAGATCTTATCAGATTACATGCTTTATCTTATGATCAAACAACCTAATATGATGTCTACAGTGGCTGGGATTGGCGAAATAAGGTTCCGAGACACTTGTGCTGAGATGGACAAGTTCATCACTGATATCTTTGAAGGGAGCAAAAAGGAAATAAAGATGAAAGATGCTTGCAAAAGTCTCCTTTCTGTTCCTACAGAAGTGAAGCCCGTTGATGTGAAAGGAGACAGAAGCAAATCTGTGCTTTTTGACACTTGTATTCTCGCAAACAAGCTGCGCAAATTTAGGGAGGCAAAGTGGCAAATTGTCAGTGAAGTATGGGTGGAATTGCTTGGGTATGCTGCGATCCATTGCCGACCTTACAGTCATGCTCAACAACTCAATAAAGGAGGAGAACTTGTCACCTTGGTTTGGTTATTGATGGTACATCTTGGCTTGAGTGAACAATTCCAAATAGTCGAGGGTCATGCTAGAGCAAAACTGATTGTTCAGAAATAGTTGGGGTAAGTTGCCGAGTTAGCAAAGAATGAGGCTGCTACGTGCAAATTCCATTGAGAATCTCATGATTGGTAGGAATTTCACTTTGTTTACGTCATTTCTTCTTGTAACCAGTGCGCTTCTTTGCTATGACTGCACTTTGCTCAAGTGTCCTTTCTTGTAAACTCTAGCTATTCAATTTCTCCAATATCTTGCGATTATATGCACTTCTTTGAACCGGAACGAGAGAAGCTCACACAAATTACATCCAATTGCACTAATTTAGTATTTGTGTGGCGAGTTTAATGCTGAAACAAGAATTAAAGTAACATTCTTAAACCACAACAAGAAAATTGCTTCATCTAAAATTTATTTTTGTCCAAAAAGATCATAACAATCTCAACGCTGAAATATTTGTAGCTGTTAAATAGTGTTTTGATTGAACTAGGGAAAAGGGAATCAAAACTAAGCCAAACCAGTTGTTTTTCTCTTTTTACTCCTTCACCAAACCCAAATTGATGAACCTAGGTCAATTTCATCGTGATTATGTTTTCCTTGACACCCCAAAGAAATGGTTTTCTTCTTGTACTGTGACGGCCCGAGCGGCGGTGCGCGGGGAGGAGGGATGGCGGTGCGTCCGCGCCTCAGTCCCCCAACGTGCGCAAGGAAGGAGTCCCTGTCCCACATCGCCTAGGGAGGAAGTCTTGGGCTAGTATATAATGGCTTGGGCCCCTCTTAACCTGTATGACGCGTTTTAAAGCCGTGAGGGAGGGAAATGGCTTCGTGCAATCTTATCCAAAGCGGACAATATTATACAGTGAGGCTCGAGTCGTTACAAATGGTATTAGAGCCGACTCCCGGGGAGGAGGGATGGCGGTGCGTTCGCGCCTCAGTCCCCCAACGTGCGCAAGGAAGGAGTCCCTGTCCCACATCGCCTAGGGAGGAAGTCTTGGGCCAGTATATAATGGCTTGGGCCTCTCTTAACCTGTATGACGCGTTATATTATACAGTGAGGCCCGAGTCGTTACATGTACAACTAAGTTAAATTTACTACAGGGTTAAAGTGTTGTCAAAACAGGAGATCAAACAATAAAATAAATAAATAAATATATATATTAGACACCATATTACATGGTTCGATTTGAATTACTATAATGATAGAGCATCATATGATTTCATTATATATTAAACGATACCACGATAATTACAACAACACTCAAATCATTCAAATTCTATCGGTTTATCTTGGCCCCTAATAACCTAATCACAATTTCTTACAAAATAATCTTTCAATATCGTGAAGGAATATACAACATCTTACCTCAAGATTTAATTATGAATGGATCTTCTTGACATGGATTGAGGGTGGTTGGGATGCGGAAACTTACGGATCTTCCAATTAAATCAAATTAAAAAACACGAGAAATTTATATGATTCGATACGAATATTAATATCTACCTCAATAGAGAGTTACTAGTAAATATGATTCGATGCGAATATTAATATCTACCTAAATAGAGAGTTAATAGTAAATAATCTATAATAATAAGAGAATTAGAAAATTACGAACTCACACGCCCGAGGTTTTTCACGTCTAGATTATGCCAAAGTTCATAGAATTTACCATTAAAAAACTCAATCGGATGTCATAAAATGTTCCGAGACAGAAACGTGCCTCTTTTTTTCTTTTCTTGTGCGGCTCCCTCCAAAGAAAAAGGCTACTTTGCGGTCAAAATAGAAGACACATACAGGAGTCCTTTTTCACGGTCAAACCCTCGTTTCCCTTGGTCGGAACGGCCAAACCTTGTTGACCACTATTGAGGAAGGAAAGTGACGTCCACCTTTAGCCTTTCTTTTTTGTGACTGGGAGTTCCTTTGTACAGCAATTGATTTTATCAAACTCCAATACACACGAAGATTCCCGCATAAGGATTCGGTCAAGAATTTCAATCCACATCCTCCACTTCAGATCAGGTTCCACTGATTCAAACTTGAAATACAATTTAACAATGTCTGGCACCAAGAATTTTCAATGATCTGAGGGGTTCTGCAACTTTCCATCCCAAGTTTTGGCTATGTTCTTCGCATCCTTGGGGAAAGAAGTGGGCCAGCTTAAGGCGATGGTGCTTGCTTTCAAGGAGTTAGGATCTAATTTTGATGAATTGAGCCATTTTAGCATCAGGGAGCTTTTGAAAGCAATGAACCGTTTATCAACCAGCCAAAGACACCAGCTTGTGGTGGACGAATTTTGGCACGAGGATGACTGGTTCGAGGAGTTAAATCAAGAGCCTGAAGCCAAGAGAGACGGGCAGGTTCAACGATCAACTTGACTAAACTATACTTAATCGTCGACCAATCATAAGTGCTAACAAAGAAACTCGTTTATAGTAAACATTCATCTTTGTCTGTTACAAGCATTATCCGTTACATATAACTTGCATGATAAACTTCAGAATTTTATTCCAATCAAACCGTATTCCAGAATCAACTTTTATCAAAAGCTATAAATTAACATTTCCATATAAACCTATAGTTTAGTAACTCTAAAATTGGACTCCATAGCTCAAAACTTTCATAATTCTGACTTTATGACCTAACTTTAAAAATTATTTCGATTAAATGAACTATGAATTTGAATATTTACCATGCGTTGCAATTCAAAATTTCAGTTTACCGGGACATCTTAAACAGATGTACAAAAAATCTCTCTCTCCGCAATTCCTTTTTATTCTTCATCGATGAACCCACCTTCCTCTTTCCTTCCTTTTCTTTCCTACTCGGTTGGTCCGTTCCTTTTCTTTCATTCTTATAATAATAATAATAATAATAATAATAATAATAAAATCAGGCAATGGAGCTTTGTGGCCAGATTTAAGGGGTATTTGAGCTGAGCTTTGGGCCCATTATTACATAACTTGTATCGCCTTAAGCCACTGGAGACAGAATAGTGTTTGGAGGTATATGGGAACTCCATTGAAAAGTATCACTTCGATGAGACAGAGGTTTCAGGTTTCGTCAAATACCATAGCCTTGGCTCCCCGTTAGCTGCCAAGGCTTTCGCAGGGATTGACAGAAAGCTATCCCAAGATGTTGGCAGCTGTCTCTCTCTCTCTCTCTTCTCCTCCAACCGCCCCGGGGCCGTCATTTCCTCCTCCTTGAAATGCCAACATCTCTGTACTTCCACCTATATAATTTGCTGATGCATTTATATATGATATCATTAACATTTATGCATTTACGAATTCTTCTACTCTTGAACTTTTATTCACATGTACCACTCTTATGATGATTTTTCGTAAATTGAATATACATGAGTTCTCAAAAAGGGAGGTGACTTCATTTTACTTTTCCATCCCAAGGCATGAAATTGAAATTGTTTTACATTCTTGCCTCACAAAGGCTCATTCTACTCAGCTACAACTTAACTAATATAAATAATTAGCAATCAAAAGAAACTCTGCTAATAACTGTAACTAGTACTCTAATCAAATATCCGAAGATCTCAAACAAACTTCATGGGTAGCAATCGTATTACCACCGCAAGTCATTACAAAGGAAATTAGACAAACGATGAAGTCAGATAAAGCTCCAATACCGAAGGACTATTCATTTGTCGTGTTACAGTATTGGTACATGAGCCTTACCGTCATTACGTCCCTTCTCAAATAACAACAGTTTCTGCACGAACTCCGGTTCATTCTCCCCTGGGCTTCTTGATAACAGTTCAAAATCCTTTCTCCCCTACCCTCCTCTTGTACCACACGATATCGTCGTCGCGGGGACACTTGCTCCTCTCAAAGTATCCTAACCGAGGAAACTTTTTCAGCACATCTTCCTTGTTTCCGATCCTAAAGTCCTTAAGATGTTTCAGCCGCAATATCTCAACTGACCATTGCTCATTTTGTTGCTGGTGATCCCAGCTCGCCAGTTTCCCTCCAATGATGTACAGCTTCTTCAGGTTCTTCAATTCTTGAGGGTTCAACCACTTCGATATTCTTCCCTCTGGGATACCTATGAGCTCTAGTTTCTCCAACTGTTGTGGAAGAAACGGATTCATCTCATGTCTTGATGACAGTTCCGGAGAAGTGACTCCCCAAGAGATGGTTAAAGAGCAAAGAGATTTAACCTTCTTCAACGGTGCAAATTGTTCTTCCCATTTGGCTGCTCCACGGCCTATGTATATACTTAGCCGTCTCAGTTCAGTCAATTTTGGCAAATCGCTGATCCTGCAAGGGTTCTTCCTTGCGGTCCCTATAACAAACCCCTTTAAGACCTGGAGGGAGGAAAGTTTCTCGGTTCCTTTTGGCATGCGCTCTATAAGGTAGCACTCTGATACATCCAAATGCGTTAGCTTCTTCAATGATGCCATATCCTCAGGCAACTTTTCCAAATTGTGGCAAGCTCGGAGGTCAAGAATCTCTAGGTTGACTAGTTGGACAATAGAATCAGGAAGAGATGTGATCCTAGAAATTCCTCGAAGACTTAGGAACTTCAAATGCTTGTTATGAACCCCAAGTTCGTCCAAGAATTTCTGATTATCAACTTCAATATGATACATTGGACAATGCTGCCATCGTCCTAGTTGAAGAACTACCAATTTTTCCATGTCTGAAAGCGAATGGTGTTGTAGGCTAAGGTATTGCTGATTGACATTGAACACTGTGCGTACATCTTCATTTTTAGCCAGATGTTTATCCTGTGGACCGTCTGCTCCTTCTAATAAGCGCAGATGGCTGCTGCTTAAAGAGCACTTTTGAAGAGTCTTAAGAGGAGACGCTTCATTCTCAGAAGACATTTCATTCTTCGACGGGAAATAGAAGAACCCTGCTTCTTCTGCCACCGACATAAGCATGTAACGGATCAATGGGTTCATTTTACATCTATTCATGAGAGGGCTTGGATCGTTATCGTCGGGTTCAATCAGGCCTTGTTTTAGGAGCTTAATGTAGACTTCCTCACCCACTTGCTCTGCTGTCTCTTTATCTCTTCGGGTAACTAAGCCCACTCCTATCCACCAATATATTAAACTCCTCTTCTTTATGATGGAATTTTAAGGGAAAATCGCCAAAGAAAGAAGGCATAGCCTCAACTGAGGCCTCTCTATATTGTGAAAACTAAGCTGAAGGTTCCTCATAAGAGGATTCTCAAAAATGTTTTCTTGTTGCAGCTCATGCCATTCTTCAGAGATTTTTGGAGGTGGAACTTGCCTCGGATTCTGTCGATGTCTCGCGTTTGATTTTGCCTTCCTCTCTTGCACAAGGCGGTCTAACTTGTCGAGCTTTTCTCCGGCTTGGTTAACATCGGCATCTAGGTTGGTGTTTATAGCCTGCGTGATCTCTTCCCAAGATTGCTCCTCAGTCTTATGTTTCGTGTCACCAGACATGGATTCGCCCAAGGACTTTTCTATTATTATCATGAAATGATCTAATCCAGGAATAGAATTCAAGATATCGTCACACCCTGACTCCTAGCAAAAAAGGATGGCTATCCTTTTACCCGAAAGATATAGCCTCAAATCATCAAAATCAAATTCCCAAAAGTTCCTACAGTAATGCTCTCAATTTTTTTTTTTTGGTCGGAAATATTACTATTTGATTTCATTCATAGCAACGAGCCTTACAGGCTAAGTTCGAGTCTGCACATAATACAGCCATTAAAGGGGCAGGGGGAACATCTATCCAGTTAGAAGGAAGAGTATTGTTGCGAAAAGATTTAGCTACCCAATCCGCAGCACTGTTTGCTTCGCACGGGCAAAAAGAAAAGGATATTTGTGGCGTCTGGGCTAACAGCTGGCTGCACTCTTGAATTAGGCCCGCCACAGCCCAATGAGCTTCTGATAGGCCCATGACCGCACGTACGACGGAGTTACTATCTGACTCCAGTTGAAGTCTTCTGAAGTCTTCAGTTTGGAGACCCACGTGAACAAACTCCTTCTCTTTCAGTTTCTTCAAGCCATGGAGAGCCGCTAGGGTTTCGGCATGAAGCGGTGTGGCGACGTAAACTTCAGCAATGAATCCGTTCAGCAGGATCCCAGAGGAGTCACGAAGGACGCCCGCGATCGCGCACGGTTCCTTGAGTGCTGTCCAGGAGCAATCAACGTTTAACTTCAAATCTGGATTTGGGGGAGCCGACCACTGGACAGGTGAGATCCGTCTACTCTTTGTTTCCAAACCGGCCTTGTGGACCCAACGCTGATAGGCTTGCTGATTTGCGAGGGCCATGTGTATTAACGAAACTGGATTGCTCTGTTTTCCCCTAAAGACAAGATTATTTCGGTATTTCCAGATTTGCCAAAGAACGGTCGTAATCAACTCTCTATCTGGGGCGCTCAGTACCTCTGGTAAGTCTTCTGCTAACCACTTGTCAATTCGGGTAGCTCTTGAGGCAGAAATTTGTAACCCTAGACACAAAATCGACCATACCTGTTGGGCATATTTGCAGTGAAGAAACAGGTGTTCAATTGACTCCGGGAATTTTGCACACCGAGGGCACAGCGGGTCTGTTATGATTTTGCGCTGATAAAGTTTTTCTTTTATAGGCAGAGCATCCTTACAGAGACTCCAAGCGAAGATTCGCAGCTTGTGAGGAACAGCAAGACTCCAAATACCTGTCCAAAGTCGGCGTGGAGGTTGGTATGAGGATGATGGTCTGTTAAGGCTATGAGGTGAAATGATACTTTGGAGCTTATTATAGGCATTTTTGACTGTGAACTGACCTTGTTGGTTGCCAGTCCATATAATAGCATCTGCCTGTTGAAGACGGGGAAGTGGTATGGCCAGAATTTCTCATGCTATTTTCTGGTCATATAAGTTATGTATCAATTCTGCCTTCCATTCATGATTCCCTTGGTTTATCAGTTCGGCCACATAAGACGGTTCATCCCTGTTCGCCAGTCCACCCAGGAGACCATCAGAAAGCCATCGGTCCTGGTGGATTTGAATTGAATTACCATCGCCCACCCTCCATCTTAAGTCAGGTAAAATTGAATCCCGACCTCGTAATAAGCTAATCCACCCCCATGAGGGTCTATAACCCTTGGTTGCCGTCCACAGGTTTCCTGTTGGGAAATACAAGCCTTTCATAAGTTGACTCCAGATTGCTGAAGGATTTTGAAAAAGACGCTAGGCCTGCTTACCCAACATTGCCAGATTGAAAGTAAGTAAGTCCCTGAAGCCGAGTCCGCCCTGGTCTTTTCTCCTTTTCAGATGTTCCCATTTTGTCCAATGTAGGTTATTCTGTTTTTCATTCTATCTCCACCAGAAATTAGCTTTCCTGCTCTCAATGGCTTTGCAAATTGAAACAGTAACTTTGAAGATGGACATGGCATATTGCGGCAAGGCTTGGACCACCGCCTTAATCAGAACCTCTTTACCGGCCTTTGACAGGTATTGCTCCTTCCAACCAGCCAGCTTCATATTTACTTTTGATAAAAGCCAATCGTACATGTCTTTTTTAGTTGTCCCCCAGTCAGAGGGGAGACCTAAATATTTCCCAGTTCTTTCCATGATTGGCACGCGCATCTCCTGTGATAGAATTCTTTTGAGCCCCAAAGGGCAGCCATGGCTAAAATACATACCTGACTTGTTCAAATTGATCGCTTGCCCCGTAGCATAGCAATACTGATTAAGAATGGTTGCCAGGTTTTTGCATTCACGCATCGTTCCATCCATAAAGAAAATTGCATCATCTGCAAACATAAGATGGGTCAGCGTAGGACAATGCCTATTGAGCTTAATACCCTTAATGTTGCCTGCTACCAGTTCGTTTTGTATCAGCCAAGACAGGACATTTGTCATTAGAATAAATAGATAGGGTGATAGAGGGTCCCCTTGACGGATTCCCCTTGTAGGCCGAAAGAATTCTGTAGGTTCGCCATTGATTTTCACGTTTAGGGATACTGAGGAGACACACTGCAAAATCAATTGAACCCACTGATCAGAGAAACCCATTTTTAACATGCTTTGCTGCAGAAAATCCCATTCCACCCTGTCATACGCCTTTTGCATGTCTAATTTCAAAATTGCTTGAAATTTTCTCTTCCTTTTTCGATCCTTAAGCGATGCAGCGTTTCTTGTACAATCAATATATTGTCCTGTATTTGGCGTCCTGGCACAAAAGCAGTCTATTCTTTCGATATAATCTGTGGCAGCCAAATTTTTAATCTATTTGCCAGTATTTTTGATATAATTTTATATATGAAGTTGCACAAACCAATGGGACGGAACTGACTGATTTGTTCTGGCTGTTTGATTTTAGGAATAAGGACAATGAAAGTACGATTGAAGCTTGGCTCGAGCTGACCTGTCAAGAAGAAGCGTTGGATCATCTTGAAGATGTCGTCTTGGATATCTCCCCAGAAACTCTGATAAAATTGCCCATTAAGACCATCCGGTCCTGGAGCTTTCAGGGCCCCAAGCTGAAAAGTAGCCTCCTTCACTTCCTCAAAGGTAAGATCAGCCATTAAAAATTGATTCATCTCATCTGTTATAACTTTTGGACACTGATCAAGAATCGGCTGAAAATTTCTAGGTCCCATCGAGGTATAGAGGTTTTGATAGAAAGAAATCACATGTTGTTGGATGCGCTGGGGATCCCTTGTCCACTGCTGATCATCAAGCTGCAGCATGGTAATTTTATTGAATTGTCTCCTCTGTAGTGTTGTAGCATGGAAAAACTTTGTGTTATGATCACCCCACTTGAGCCATTGGATACGAGATCTAATTCCCCAATACATTTCCTCTTGCCTCCAGAGTAGTGCTATTCGTTCCTTTATAGTCTGAATTTCTGTTTGGGAATGTGCTGCAGGGCTTCCATTTGTTATCTCCTCTAGTCGCTGCTTGAGCCTGTCAATTTGATTGTTTGCATTAGAGAATTTCCTCCTGCTCCAGTCCGACAACGCCTCTGTGATTTGCTGAAGTTTGAAAGGTAATGCCTCCCCGACTAACTGAGTACTTTCTAAAATTCGTTGAACTATCATTTTACATTCCTCCTCTTCGAGCCAATAGGATTCAAAACGAAATACCCTTTTCTTTTTGCTGTGAGCAGGATAAACAGATAGGAGGATGGGGCTGTGATCCGATCCCACCGCTGGTAAAGCAGTAAATTCTGCATTAGGGAGAGTTAGACGCCAATCCATGGTACATACTGCTCTGTCCAGGCGTTCCTTCACCAGATTATCGCCCTCCCTGTTATTTGACCAGGTAAATTTGCAACCATTGCTGTCTAGGTCCATCAAAGTACAATCATTTAGCATCTCCCTGAAAGCCGTCATCCTATACCGTTCCGTTTTCCGCTTACCTTCCTTTTCCCAATTATAGAGGATTTCATTAAAATCCCCTATGCACAACCACGGTAAATGATTCGCAGCATGAATAGCTCTCAAATCCTGCCATAAACATAGCCTTTCTTGATAATTTGTTGGAGCATATATGAAGGTGATTCTCATCTGATGTGCGCTATTGATGACTTCACATTCCAGGTTGATGAAATTACTGGAAGAGTTGGACAGCGTTAAGTTTACCTCTTCGTTCCAAAATAAAGCTAGACCACCTGCACTCCCATTTGGCTGGATAAGGTGAGAGTTCTTGAAACTGATCTTCTTTTTGATTCTTTCTACAACTGATGCTTTATTTTTTGTTTCCATCAGAAAGATAACTGCGGGCCTTTCACGAGCCACTATGGCTCTTAGCTCCTGGACCGTCAGGGGATTGCCCAGCCCCTGACAGTTCCAGCTCAAGGCTTTCATGGTGCTGCCGGTGGCTTATTAGGGCTAGCCACCAAAGCCCAGTTGTTGCCTTCATTCATCTGGTGAATGGGTGTCTCCAATAAATCCATATTATCTAACATTTGGTCCCCAATCTCAACATTTTTCTTCTGCTTCTTTACTTTGATCAGCTTGGATTGCTTTCTGCTGAAGTCTCCTGTGTCATTCTGACCTTTCGAAGTAACATCCATCAGGTATAGGGGTTGTTTCCCTTTAGCATTTTTGCTTGAGGTTGCTTTCATCCTCCCTGCTTCAGGATCTGCTAGAGAGGGGTTATTAATTCTCTTCCTATTTCGGTTAGGCTCCCCTGGATCTCTGGGATTTTCTGCAATAGTGAGGCTCGGTTGAGGTCTGGTCTGTAAAGGAGTCTCCGGTACATATTCCTCAACTTCTGGTTCTGGCATAACAGTGCCGTAAAAAGCATCCCAATAGGGACTCATCCCCCTTGTTTCAGCTTTCAGCCATAAGCCATATTTTTCAACTCTGTGTGTTGGCCCTGCTGTTTTCTCATTCTGACATTCCTCACAATTTGCTGCGATATGCCCCATTTTGCCATAGGTGAAACAAAAGTGAGGGAGCCGTTCGTACTTGAAATCAACCCACAGTTGTTTAGCACCCAAATGCACTAACGCTCCAGTCTTCAAAGGTGCTGAGAGATCCAGGCCAACATTTACTTTCGCAGGTTTAGTGAAAACATTTCCTTACACTTCTAGTTGAATTTCCTTTACCTCTCCTATTGAACTAGCCACATCTGCATACACATCCTCCAAAATCCATGCAGGTGGCAGTCCCTGGATATGGACCCAGAAATCATAACTTGTAAAATCATAGCAATGATCAGGGACATCCGGGATGCATTGTTTCAAAACCAGCAGATTGTTGGAGTATGACCAGGGACCGGATGCCAACACTCTTTCCTTATCTTCTTCTGATTCAAACAAAAAGGTAAAGAAGCCCGGTTCTCTTTGTTGAATGAGTACATTATTAACTCTCCAAGATTTCCTCATCGTTGTGCAGAAGGCTTGAAAGTTAACCAGGGGTCGCGATTGCAGTTTCCCATAGAGGGTAAGATGGCATTCTGTTATTTTCTCATCAGGTGCTTCCTCACGGACTTTAACAATGTCCTTCTCAGACCAGAGATGCCCTAAGCTTCTACACAGAGCCGCCACACGTAGTCGAATTTCTTCCTCATACTCCATCTTTTGCGATGTGCAGGGGAACGTACCTGATTTGGAAAGCAGAAGCCCCCCGTCGATTTGGGAGGAGAGATGATCTGATTGAAGGGAGCTCTTCAGCAGTCCGGATAGACCAGTTGGGAACCAAGATGCCTGGGAACAGATCGATTCGAACAAACAAGGAGACAACCACCACTCGTATCAGAAAAACGGCACGGCGAATTGCACTGAAGAGAAGCGCGACCCCCCTTAAAGCTACGCTGAAAAGAGAGGCTCTGGAAGGTACTCCGGTGGAAACAAAGAACTTAGGGTTTATGGGTTTTGTGTAGAACAACAGGGAAAGGAAAGATGATGGGAAAGATCGAGAGGTGAGAGTCAAACGGGGAGAGTGGGGAGTAGCGAAAAACATTATGGTTTTGGCTGCTATCACCCATTGGGGATAGAAGGGAGCTCCATGGATGGAGGGTTTGCTCTACCTGTGTAGAGAGAGTTTTTTCAGATATCCCTCAACTTATAAATTCGGGTTTTCAGATTAGACTTTTTTGAATTTAACAGCCACTAATCAGGGACCTGAAATGATTGGAAAAGAGAATGATGAGCAACCACAACTCAGAAGTAGTAAATCTCTTCTAAGCAGATTGAGCACCAGAAAACTTATAATCCAATTCTTTAATATACACATCAAATCATGTACAAGTCATTTCATTTCAACAAGCTTTCCACAATTGAGAAAAGACTCGTTTAAGTCATCATAAACATAAATGGTCAAGTCCATTGATCAATTTTATCAAAATCACACGCCAATGATCTATACCATTTATCCATCTCATATCAAAACACACGATGTCCATTCATCGATCAATTTTTTGCACAATACCAAACCATATTCACGACATAATGCCTGATGACAAGACAAACAAAATTCTCTCATGAGGAAAGTCTCCACCTATAAAGCCGATAGCTCGACTCAGAAAGATATCCTCAACCGACATGCATACCACAAACCCCTAAATGGGTTTGCAATGATTTTGAGCATCTAATCCACATCCTTCAATACTAATAATCAAATCTAAAATCAATATCGGGAATTGATTTCACAAAATAAAACACATAATCTTCTAAAATCAATATCATGAATTGATTTCACAAAACAAAACGTATAATCTTTATAAACTTGTTCATCGGACTGAATACATTTCACAAGACATTTCTCACATCATTTCAAATTTCTTCATAAACCAAAATCACAAATTGATAACAATACTCACCGAGAATGCCTGTGACCAAATAATAGAGAATACCCGAACTGTTGAACTCACAATTCTATTAAATAAGCGAAAAACAAATTAAAGTTGAGTAAAACACTACCCCAACTACAATTTGACTAAATGAAACTTAAACGCTAATAGAACGACATAAACATGCCCACAAATCACTAATCCAAAATGATTATTTTAGCCATTCTCAATGCAGCACTTGAGTACGCAACTTCGTTGTGCCCTAAATCTCTCACCCACACCTCATTCCAAGCAAGCTTATGGCCGACATAATCAACCCATCGAGAAAATTCGACTCAAAATTCAGTAGACGTGCTTTATTCGTCACACGAAAGAAATTTCGAAAATTCGTTTCAGACAAATTGTAAGACCAAATCAAATTTCATAAATGCTATACCTCCCCGATACCTTAAACTATCAAAATCCTATCATTTCTCAGCTTAACAAATCCAAAATCAGACTTCACAGCTTAAATTTTACTTGATTCCGAATTTAAGCCCTAATTTCGAAAATTATTCCGATTACAACAATGAAGGGATTGAATCCTTACCAGCGTCGCAATTCAGAGTTGAGTTGGCAGAGTTGAGCCAGCTTGTCGGAATATCCAAATCGTGGACATGGAATCCCTTTCTTTCTTCCTCTTCTTCTTTCTCTGTTTTCTTTCTTTCCACTCCTTTTCTCTTTCCTTCCCATGCGTGCGCTTTTCCTTTTAATAGCTGAACATCCAATTTTTTTTTTGTCAGTTTTACTCTATACCTATTCTACACTCACTCTCAAACTTTTCCCATGCGTGGCTGAACATTCACTTACCTTTCCATTTTCTTTTGTCTCCCTTTCTTGTTTTCGAGACCCATTCTTTGACTACGTCAAAAAGGCAATTCTCACAAATATGGTCACCGATATTTGAATAATAATAAACTGCCATCGTAAGTAGTAGATGGAGGAATGACCATGTGATAGGCTGACATAGCATATGTTTTTATCCTGAAAGTCAATAAAAAGCTGACACGTGTCCACATCGTGGCAAGTAAATAAACAAAAATAAAAAATTAACTTCCGTGTTTTCTCCCTCGTTTTCCTCCTCCGTCTTCCCCCATCTCCTTCACTCGGTCACCATTTTCTCCACCGGTAGAGTCACCGGCTGCGTCCGAGCCAACCACTACCGCTCGTGGAACAAGCCGTCGCTCACGGCCTTCGATCCATAAAGCACCGTTCCGTCCATAGTATGAAACATCTTCTGTTTTTTTTTTGTCTCTGTTCAGAATGAAGCTTCCTCAGTGGGGAAGAGAGAGAACAAGTCACTGAGCTCGAAAGTGAGACCCATGGCCAACATAATCAGCCCAAGCAATAAACAATACGAGGTCGGAGCAGAGAGCGTGTTTTCCCATCTGGGTCTCGCTCGACACGTGGTCGGAGCCTTCATTTGCGCATCGGATTGGGGATAAAGTTATTAACTTTGAGTGGGCAAGAGAGTGGATCGTTGTTGGGTTGAGTTTGGATCGAGAGAGGAGGGTGAATCTGAGATAAGATGGTGGAGATCTGGAGGGACTCGTTGATCTTCCATCTCCAGGAGGAGCTTTAAATCTGAGGCCATGGCTCGTCAATGGAAGGCCGTGAGCGACGACGGTGCGATGACGGTGATGCGCGGGTGACGCAGCACCGGCGACTCCACCGGTGACCAAACGAAGGAGATGGCAGAGACAGAGGAGGCAGATGAGAGAGAACACAGAACTTAAGTTTTTGATTTTTTTTTTTATTTACTTAGACGCGTGTCGACTTTTTATTGACTTTCAGTACAAAAATATATGCCATGTCAGCTTATGACATGGTGACTGAGTGCAAAAAACATTTGATCGTCCATGAAAAATGAAAATGTAGAACTCCAAACTCTTCATAGTGACTATGAAACAGAATGTCAACGGCACCTTCCATTATCAGCAGAAGCAGGAGACTTGGCCATTGCTTAGTCTGGGTTCAAAGTAAAGACTTCGTATTGCATCAAAAGGTAACAGCTTTCCCCTCTTTACCAAAGAAAATGACCCAACAAAGGGAAAAAAGGAAATAACTTGAGAGTGGGAAGTGGAACAAGGGAAGTCATTGCCTTCTAGACGAAGCAAGGAAACATTTTTACTTTGCTACATTAATTTTAGGGTTAATACCTTAAAAAACCCCAAACCGGTACACCCGTGACAAATTTACCCCAAACTAATTTTTGACCATGAAAAACCCCAAACCGGTATACCCGTGACAAATTTACCCCGACTAACAAAAAAAAACCCTAAACCGGTGCATTTATGACAAATTTACCCTAAACTAATTTATTCGAACGCAAAAAACTCCAAACTAGTAAATTTGTGACAAATATACCATTCGCTAAATTGGATTAATACAAAAAAAAAAATCACAAAAATTGTAAACCGTAACAAACGGAATGTAAAATCCTAAATTGGTATATTAATCAACTGTCACGTGTCATTTAACTTAATAATTTAACAAAAAAATTTAATAAAAACTAACATAGGGTAAATTTGTCACAAGTGTACCAGTTTGGGGTAAATTTGTCAAAGGTATACCGAGTTTTGGGTTTTTGGTGGTCAAAAAAATAATTTAGGGTAAATTTGTCACAAGTGTACCAGTTTAGGGTTTTTCAAAGTATTAACCCTTAATTTTATTTCGGCGTCATCGTGAAATCGCTTTGAGAATCCTAATATTCCCTCTCTGTCAATAATAAGATTGTCTCATATTTCTTAAGATATGAATGAATATTTTATCGATTATGAGAATTTATTCAAAATATTTATCAAACAATCCAATTTCTCAAAAAATTTGGTGCTTTTCTTGGGATGAAGGAATTAAGACTTCTTATAGAATGAAATTATTTTGTTGTTAAATTATATCTTTGAGAATTCAATCCGGTTTGGGTGAGTCACCACAATTCGAGGTTGAAGAACCCTGCCGCTAAAAGACAAAATAAGGGCTACGCTTTCTTTTATTGTAACTATTGATTTGTGAGGGCAAAAAAGTCTTTATACAGCAAAAAGAGCAAAATTTTTCTACTTACTATAGCCAAACAGGGGTCTTCTTGAACGGGGAGCGGTAGCCGCACAGGCTGACAATCGACACAATAAGCGAAGAGCCTGACAAGCTGACAACCGACACAATAAAAAGAAGAGAGAAGTGCAGCTTGAAGCGACACAATAAACGAAGAACCTGACAAGCTGACAACCGACACAATAAAAGAAGAGCCGCACAATGAGCACGAAGGAGCTCGCTCCGAGAAAATATTAACTGGATCACGTGGCTCCACGTGTAAAGAACGGTGTAAACGTCGTCACAGATTTAAAATTCGCTCGGCACGCTCTCATTTCCAAGGCGCGAAACCTTTCTTTGAATTTATTTTAACTAGAATGACATATTATCATGGGGTGCTCCGAGAAAATATTAACTGAGTCACGTGGGACAGTCGAAACGATAAAAGAAGAGATGCATGATGAGCACGAAGGAGCTGGCTCCAAGAAAATATTAATTGGGTCACGTGGCTCCATGTGTAAATGACGTTAGAGGTTCAAAATTCGCTTGGCGCACTCTCATATTTAAGGTATGAACCCTTTCTTTGAATTTATTTTAACTAGAACGACATAATATCCTAGCGTGCTCTGAGAAAATATTAACTGAGTCATGTGGGACAATCGACACAATAAAAGAAGAGACGCACAATGAGCACGAAGGAGCTCGCTCTGAGAAAATATTAACTAGGTCACGTGGCTCCATGTGTAACTAATGTCAGAGGTTCAAAATTCGCTCGGCGCGCTCTCATGTCTAAGGCGGGAACTCTTTCTTTGAATTTATTTTAACTAAAATGACATAATATCCTAGGCCAAAGTGACGTTGGAAATGAAATGAAAGTGTGCACGCATACACACTGAGGCATGCGCCTACTTATGTACATACGCATGTATACTCAATTACTAGAATATCACCTATGTAACTACAGAAACCAGACTCTTTTTTTTCCCTGTGTAACTACAGAAACAAGAAACAATAACAAGAGATACATGTCTCTGCATCTATTGGCTATAATTTCAAGATGTCAAAATCAGTTCCTTTACTACAAAATGACAGCATGAAGCAAATTGAAGCGCAAGGAAATATGAACCAGATCCTCACTTCTAAACGTATCAGTGGAAACAAATCTCTCATTCAGTAGGCCAATTCAGTTTACTCGTCTGATCCTATAAATAAGTCACAAAAATTCACAGCAAAATACATCATTTATGATGTTAAATTATGTAAAGGATACCATTGTAGAAACATTCTAGAAATACAATTTAGATTAATTGGAGAAAGCTCTACCAGATATAGGCCTGAGTTGAAAAATTGCTAGGAGCAGGTAGGAAGTTTTCAACTTAACAGAGCAATGTTCACTTTACAATCAATTGAGTTGGCTAAGCAAAATAAAAATTGTTCAACTTTATTTGCGGGAGTACCTGATACATTTTCTTCAGAGAAAATATCTAGGTTATTTTAAAAGAGCTTATGATATGTATTTATATTGCTTTCCCTCCAAATTTTTGCTTTCCCGCTAATAGAAAATAATTATTGTGAGCTTAGAATTATAAGAACATTTTTAAAAACACCATATGACAATATTTACACGTTTTTTAAGGTTTTAAGAAATGAGTAAAGCAAAAAGGAGAGAGAATGTCACCCCAAACACACCTAAGATTTACATAACACAGAATGCCCCCAAAAGTCATTTATCTGACCCACAGAACGAAGTGAGAACTAAGTTAAAGCAAAGCTTACTTTGACATAAATTGGTAGATGACTAATGTAGGTATACCAAGAATGTGTCAAAAAGGGTACACTAAATTATGTGACATGAATTAAATTGGTGATGACAGGAGTAGATTCAAATCACAAGATGGTGACTTATTCATATATCCAATTTAGTATGATGGTAATTGTATAACTTTAGTATATCTAGAATTATTCTTGACAACAATGGAACACCAGTAAATTTTCTAGAAAGGATCGGGCCCTATTTCCTTTCTACTGAATTTAAGGTACACGATAAAAACAGAGCATAGGAATTTAAAAGCTCGTCTTAGCTACCATAGAATCCTAGTTAAAACAACAATATCACACAATCAATGAATCAATGGAGTGAAACTGGTTTTAACAGTAATCGCTATAAAAAAGCTACCTCTGAACAACTCAAGGTTCTGCAGAGTGGCATGATCGAGATTAACAATTGAAGGCAACCCCTTGCTTGAAGCGGCCAATTCCATTAGCTCCAGCTGTTCATCCTCCATAAGCTCCATGGATTCCTTGGCAATTCTACGAACAGTGGCCTTCTCCACTGCAGCTTTTCGTCTCTCTACTTCTTTTTCTCGACGAAGCTCTTCTTTTTGTCTCTTTTTCTCCGCCTTCCAAACAAAAAACTAGAGAAGTTGGTAAAGAAAAGAGAAAAGAAGAGATGCTGCTTAACCAATCAAATAAAGCAAAAGAAACTAACTAGTGAAAATGCAATATCAAGCTCAAATACTTACCTTAATAGATTCTTTCTGTAAATACTTCTCCCGTCACTCTAATTCTCGCCTTTGCTCACGTAGCAATCTCTCTTCCTCTCTCTGCTGTTCACGCATCAACCTTTCTTCTACCTTCCTTCTTTCATGATCAAATCTTTCCATCTCTTTCCTCATTCGTTCCTCAGCCTGCAATAGAAAAATACAGGATATCAATACATGCCAAAGTTTTCTCCACAAAGCTCACATATCCTTAAGTGATAAATGAAAACCTTTCTCCTCAAAATATTTTTTTCTCTAGTGCTTTGCGAATTCGGTTATTATTAGCTTCAACTTCCCTAGCGATCTGGGCTTCTTCAATCTGCAACAAAATGACATTTTTGGTCACCCTAAAGCTATATCAAAAAGTGATGACAATACTCTACTCTCAGAAGCATCATAATTACCTTGCGTTTTCTCTTGACATGCAGGTCAGAAATATCATGCAAAATTGTCCTGTCAGGCAGGGTAGAAGAATCTTCTTGACCGATAAATGGATGGCTTGCTTGGTGAGCATCCATTTGAATGTTAACAAAAGACTCTCTCGGCTAAAGGGAATGATCATCTCTCAGAGGGGATAAAACACTGTTTCGCTCTCTATCTTCTTGCCAGACACGGCATACTTGCAGTCAATGACCTCGAACACCATCAACACTAGGCAGCTTCTCACTTCCATGAATAGATGACACTCTGGTAGTTGGCCCATCCACCGGGACATCAAGATAGTGAGTTTGGGCAATCCGTCCAGGGGTATGGTATCTTGCAGGCTGGTCATGCAGCAACTGATACTCATGGTGTAGAAGTCTTGAAACAGCCTGGATAATCACACATAACACAAATATTGGCAATTCACATATGACTTCGAAAATTGAATGTTAACAAGCGAAACTATCATCAAAATTTTATTAGATTCTTCTGAGAGCAGTAAAAGTTCTTAAAATTAAAAAAGACAATTCCAGTTTTCATACAGAAAGACAAGAGGAACAAACTTGTAAAAGTAACGAGAAAGGACATGTAGGGTGTAAGTATATAGGCAACTACCTACATCAACCTCTCAAAAGAAAATTGGCATGAAAAGGTAAGTTTGAATTGAGAACTACATCCCCTCCAATTTTCACAAAGTATTAGTACCAAACAGTTCTTGATAACTGCACTAAAAGGGACCGAAACTATTCAATATTTTTTCCAAGCAGAACACTCTGTTATCATAAAAATATTTGTGACAACATTTCACAAACATATTCTTAATTCACAAGCACGAAGAAGTATGATCCTTGTAAACTTCCATTAACCCATGCAAGTGTAATCACAACAGAATATTTGCAATAGTTAACCACAAAACAAGGGGAAAAAAAACATCACACAGGCGGAAGCGACGGGTAATACAAAATACACAAGTAAAAAGCCAGCCAAGAGCACTAGGACTCATTTTATAGAGATATTGATGCGTAAGTACCTTTCCTCTAAGTAAAGTATGCACTGTCTCGCCTAGCCTAGATTCATTTCATGGAACTAACATTTATCGTAATGAGTACCTTAGAGTCTTAATGGATTATAGCCCTATAACAGTCAGCACAACTCTTCAAAAAGATTGAAACCTTTGGAAGATGACTACATCAAGGAAATAGCAGCAAATAACAAGTTAAACGTCACACAATCTCCATATGATAAGTAATGACCAACTTACTAGAAGGGGTTCCTCTTTCTGTACAAAATTGCATATGCGTGGCTTTTCTTTTGCAACCGTTTTGTATAGGGGCAGTACCCCCTTGGTACCTTCTTAATGGAATTTTCTTTATTGTTCAAACAACAACAACAAAGACATCTCAACAGGGAAAATAAGCCACTGACTTTATTTGACATGGCATCCTGTCGAACATACACTTTGCCATCATAAGGATTCACGGGTCCTTTCGCTCCTCATCCGCAACTACACGATAACATGTTAAAGTCGATAAGTGATGGAGTAAACATGAAATGAGAACTAAGAAGAGGAAGAACTCAGATAGATAGATGTGGCTGTCCAAATAAAATACCCCAAAGTTTGCACTCATATCCAGTTCTATCCATGGAAGTGCCAGTACTTACTATAATGATCTTGATCCATTTAGCACTCACCATATTACCCAAGCGAAAAAAGCATATGACTTCTCAAAAAAACTAGAAAGAGTGGTGTTTTTACATGAAAAGACAAAATTCTCAAGATCAAACAGCTGATATTTACTAACCCATTACAAATAACGTAGGGCACCTTCACATTATACATGGGATCTTACTAGTATACCATAGTAAAACAAAAGCTCCTCCCTCCACATCAGTAAGCAATAATATTGTTAGAACAGACACACGGATGAAGGCGGAGGTCGCGAGAGAGAGGCGAAGGGGCGTCGGCATCGGAGTCGGAGGCGACGGCGAAGGCAAAAGCGTCAGGTTTTCTAACCCTAGCAGCAACAGATGCCATTCCCTAACTCACCTAAACTCGTTATACTCAACTAAAGAGATATCTCTGCATGGAATCTTCAATACACCTCAACCAAAACTACCACCAAGAAATTCATCGAAGTGTGACAAGAACGCTACAAGAGAATACTAAAATAGCCCCCCATCACAGTTCTCACCAAAACATATTGCATTTCCCGCTTCTTTCTCACCTCATAAAAAAAAAAAAAAAAAAAAAACTCACATTTTCGAAGGCTCCAATTAGCTCCTTCAAAATTTCACCCCACAATGCAATCTATAGATTTCTATACAAGTCTGCAATATAAGCATCATTTGCATAGAAGAGTCCCCCGACAACCCATTCTAGAGTTTTTCTTATCCAAAGTGCCATGCTCCATGACAGAATTAACTGAGAGCCTTGTTGATGTAGAGAAATGGCACAAAAAGGTTCATTTTCCCTGAATTCCACTTGACACGTTCTTGAGCTCATATAGTACATGGTTAACCAGCAACACTGAGCAACCTAGAAAAAAGTTCCAGTTTCTCCATCTTGGACATGTCTCTAAAACTGACAAGCTAGTCTCTATCCTAACAGTGCATGAGATGTTTAGCCAGAGTTTGTGGTAGTTAAGGCAAACCAGCCCTAAAATCTAGGCCCCCACCTTGAATTCACCATATGAAGTTTGAAGCAACATTTCCAGTAGAGCTATACCTTAACCTATGTTTCAAAATCCATAACTACTATATGGGAACAAAACCACCAAAATAAATAAATAAATAAATAAAAATTGCCCACTTATTACCTCTGTCATTTCCTAAATCCTGACTTTGCTGCAAATTAGAAGATATTTGGATGAAATCATCTTAAAGCTAAAGTATCTGGGACATATATTTCATTTGGCAAATTCAAATTCAATTTGCTCTGCCTGTAACAAATGGAAGCTAGGGATGAGAAGCAAAAGTTTCCAAGGTTGAAGAATTCAATCTTCAGTCAGAAGTAATCTTGCACGTAAAAGGTCCATGATTATCAAACTCCAGTAGCTACGATACAATCAAATCATCATTCCAGGAATTGATTTTCCACTAGCTAACAGATGATGATCCACACAATCAACCGGGGAACCCAACCTAAGATAAATTCCCGCAACTTGATTGTCAGGATAGAACTCACCAGGCCAAGCCGAGATACCAATGTGCTGCAATACAGGTTGTAGAGGAACAGTGCCATCTATATCAAGAATAATCTCTCCTTCAGCAAGCTGGAGGTTAGATAATGTTGGTCCCAAGACATTCTTTGCAGCCTTAGTCACTCTGCATGGATGGAACAAAGTAGTAGTTGACAACCATTTGCTAGTGAAGATCTAGTCCATTAAAAAGTGTGAAATAGCAATCAAGATGCATAATGAATCTGCAACACTTGAAATAGTATGAACGGTGCCTCTCATGTAGTTGTAAAAACTATATTCTTCTCAAAATGAAAAGAAAGCAAAAAAATCTTCAAAATTTCACCCCACAATGCTCCTCCCTCCAGATCAGTAAGCAATAATACTGTCAAAATAGACACGGACGAAGGCGGAGGTTGCTAGAGGGAGCCGAAGGGGCGTTGGCGTCGGCATCAGCGTCGATGTCAGGGGCGAAGGTGGAGGCGGAGGGACGTCAGCGTCAAAGTCAGAGTCAGGGACGACGGAGGCAATCAGCGGAGGGGTGTCAGTGTTGCAGTTCACTGGAAAGAGAGAGAGAGAGAGAGCGGATTGGAGGTTGCGAGAGGGAGGCAGGGGCGTCGGTGTCAACGTCGGGTTCGTGGGCGTAGGCGGAGGTGGAGGCGAAAGGGCGTCGGTGATGGTGTCGGGCGCGGAGGCAGAGGCGGAGGCGGAGGGGCGTCGGCGTTAGAGTTGGGTTTAGGGGCGGAGGCGGAGGCTGCGTCGGCATCGATGTTGGTGTTGGCGTCGGAGTTGGAGGCGACGACGGCAACTGGCGGAGGGGCGTCAGCGTCTCGGTTCATTGGAAAGGGCGTCGGCGTCGACGTCGGCGGAGGTGGAAAGGGCGTCAGCGTCGTCGTCGCAGGCAACTTGTGGAGGCGGAGGCGGAGGTGGAGGGCCGTGGGAGTCGTGCGGAGGAGCGTCGGCGAGAACTGAAAGAGAGAGGAGAGAATATGGAAGCACCTGCCATTTTTGTTCTGCCCCCGCAATGGAACGGAGAACGGGGAGAGAGAGGACGAGTCGACACGGTCGCAGAGGAGAGTAGTTCGAGCAGAGGAGAGAGAACGTCAGAATGATGGGTTAGGTTTGCAAGAGAGAGCGCGCCGAGTGAATTTTAAACTCTTGGCGCCATTTACACGTAGAGCCACGTGTCGAATTCTGAATGATCTTACCCTACGCCTACATGGAAGGTAAAACCCAACCAATATTTTCTCCCAATGTCAAACTCTTAGATGCGATTCTACACACGTGCGACCAAATCAACTTATCACTTTGTTTCTTAATTTATCTAGGAAGTGCATGTTTTCATTTTATTTTTTATTTTTCTATTCTTGAAAATAAGTTTGAGATGAAAATCCATTATTAAACATAAAATTATTTTTCTATTTTTTAAATAAATTTTTACTCCAAAAATAGGTTTTAAGAATGATAGTTTTTCCCAAACGGAGGAAAGATGGACACTCATTTGTTTGATTCAACTTGTGGACTATCTTAAAATCAATTTTGTGTTGAGTAAAAAGAAATCAACATTTTACAAATCATGGATTTTGTACTTAAAAAGAAAAAAAATTGCCCGCCTAAGCTTTGCCTAAACTAATATTATACGCTACCAACCTAATAGATTACCTATGTAAAATAATTTTCTTATATGCACTAATTCCTTATTAACTAGAGAGAAAATTTCAAAAAGGACCCAAGGTGCCATCCTTTTTCTCAAAATAGGACCTGAAGTGAAGTTTGTCTCAAATAAGAATCCAAAGTACCATTATTTTCTCAAAGAGGACCTGAAGTAAAGTTTATCTCAAAGAAGGACCCAAAATAGTCATTTAGTCTCAAAGAAGGACTTCACTCATCGGCCGGTGAATAGATGCATATCTAATGTATATTCTGGTGGCTTGGTTAGGGTATTTTCATCCTTTTTTTTTTTTTTTTTTTTTTTGGTTTCATTTTTGGTTGCCCTGTTCATTGTCTTTTCGTCCCATGTTCACTTCTTCTTACCCAGATCAAGAACAATGGACTTGGGGAAAGGCCAGCGAGCGCCGGCCATTGGTAAGGGCCGGCGAGGGCTTGACGCCCATCACCAGCAGTGAGCGAGGGCTCAACGCCCATCGCTGATAGCGGGTGAGGGCCATCGAGCCCTCGCTAGCCATGGGGGAGGGGGGCCATCCAAATCGAGGCCTTACAAGAAGGTCCTCAAGGGCAAAAGGGGTAGCTAAAGAAATCGTCGATCTGGGAGCGGTGGTGGGAGGAAGGGATGAAGAAAGCGACTTAGGCATCCCAGTCGTAATCCTAGTAGAAGACAAGGTTGTCGGTGGAGCAGTGGGTAGAGGTGGGGGAGGTCGCCCTTCATGGCCATCAGCAAGGTCGCCTCTCGCCAGCCCTAGGCAAGAGCTCGCCCACCTCACCGATCACTAATAAGGGCTGGCGAGGGCCTGCAAGCCCTCGCCTGCAACCAGTGAGGGCTCGACGGCCCTCACTGGCCGCAGCCAAAGCCACCCTCCCCAGATTTGGTGAGGGTTGGCCTGCAAGCCCTCACCCACGGTCGGCGAGGGCTTAATGGCCCTCGCCTACTGTCGGCGATGGGTGTCCAACCCTTGTCGGCCCTCACCAATGACCAGCACTCGCCACCCCTTCCCAAGTCCGATGTTCTTAAGAAGAAGACAAACAGAGGACGAAGAAGATGATGAACAGTGCCACCATTGACCCAAAAAAAAAAAAAAAAATAAACAAGACAATGGAAAATTAAAAAGAATTGGACAAAAATACCCCAGATCAGGCCATCGGAATATGCATAGGAGATGCATCTATTCACCGACTGGCAAATGAGGTCATTCTTTGAGACTAAATGATCACTTTGGGTCCTTATTTGAGACAAACTCCATTCCAGGTCCTTTTTTGAGAAAATGAAGGCATTTTGGGTCCTTATTTGAGACAAACTTCATTTCAGGTCCTCTTTTGAGAAAAATGATGGCACTTTGGGTCCTTATTTGAAATTTTCCCTTAACTAGATAAAGGTTCTACTTAGTCTAATTACAAGAGAGTGTCCTTCAATGACATTAATTGTTTAAGTCAAAATATTTTCCAATGGTCATAATGCATACATAGAGTCAGGGATAAATTGACCCTTTCCACCTTAATATTTTTTAAAATATTTTATTAGAAGATAATTTTATTTATAATATGAAACATTCTAGCCAGAAAGACCCCCTGCAGGGGGCATCGTTACTCAACAACGTCGGCCTATGGAGGGCACAGAGTCCAATTGCGTGGAAGACTATGTTTTCTATGGGCCTTTGCTGTCCAATCAGTTACCATGTTTGAACTTCTTGGGCCACAATGCAGCTTCGCGTATGGTAGGCTCGATGTAATTGCAGAGCACTCGTTAATAAGCAAATGATCTTCCTAGTTGATGTCTTCTGTAGAGGAGAGAGTTCGTATCAAATTTAACCTGTCTGACTGAATGGAGACGCTGCCAATATTGCTATTCTATACGAATCTAAGAGCTTCCTGTATTGCTAGCATTTCAACCCGAGCCGCAAAGGAGGCCTTAATCGACTTGGTGAACCCATCAACGATACTCCTAGCGTAGTCTCAATAGATGTAGGCAATGGCTCCATCCACAGATCCCTCAGTGAGTGAACCATCGACATTAATTTTCAATTCCCCCTTCTCCTGCACAACCCAGGTTTGTAAAATTACTAGATCTATTTTTGTTCTTGCTTGCGATGCTTATCTTTCGAAATTTGCTTGTAAAACCCTCACCAATTCTATCGTATTCTCTGCATTCGAGATTTGGCCTCTGAAGATTGCTTTGTTTCGAGCTACCCAGATAATCCATAAGATCAACACCACTATTTCGAGGGAAGGTAAGCTAGTCGATTTCCCACAAAACTTCATTAGCCATGTATCAAACCTAATTATATCCTGTATTTGAAGATTGGGGGCTGACCATACTTTCTAGATCCAAGGGTAGAGCAATAGAGTCTGTTTGATTGTTTCCATTTCACATTGACAGATTGCACACACGAGATCAAGTACGATTTTCCTCTTCTATGAATTCTTCCTTGTTGGGATAGCATTTTGACATGCACTTCATAGAAAGATTTTCACTTTTGAGTAAGTCTTTAAATTCCATATGGATGTCCATAGTTTTTTGGGAGGCTGAAATAATGAGGATGAGGGTTATTCTGTGTTTGGTTTACTAGTTGCTTCTTGTCTGGGTAAATTATAGGGATAAGTGCTGCGGAAGTTCTAAAACTTGTCGCGAATGTGCATTTCAGTCCTAAAACTTGCAAAATGTTCATTTCGGTCCTAAAACTTGTCGAAACGTTACAAATGAGTCCTAAAGCCGACGCCGTTAACTTTTTCCGTTAAAAATGCTGACGTGGCATTTTATATTATTTTTTATTTTCCAGGTGGATTTTTTTAATTATTTTTAATCTTTTTTAAACAAATTTTTAAACAATTTTTAAAAATAAAATTTTTATTTTATCTTTTTAAGTTTTTGGTGAAAATTAGAGAAAATGAATAAATCTATTTTTAAAAAATGATTAAAAAATAATTAAAAAATTCACCTAGAAAATAAAAAAAATAATTTAAAATGCCACGTCAGCATTTTTAACGAAAAAAGTTAACGGCGTCGGCTTTAGGACTCATTTGTAACGTTTCGACAAGTTTTAGGACTGAAATGAATATTTTGCAAGTTTTAGGACTGAAATGCACATTCGCGACAAGTTTTAGGACTTCCGGAGCACTTATCCCTAAATTATAAGCACTTTTCACTGTGTAGCATCCTGATTTTGTTCCCATCCAAAATAGTTCATCATTTGCCTTGCGGGGTTTGATTGGAATGGTGAACATTTCCTACTTACTTTGTTCATCAAAAAGTTAATCTAGTTTTTGCACATTGCATTGGTTCTCTTCCGGGCTAATCGGTTCGACAACCTTTTGTGTGTCATTTATATTTGCCAAACCACCAATAATATCCTTTTTCAGCCACCTATCTATTCTTATGTCCACTTTCTCCCCATTTCCTATAGACCACCTGATTGAGTTTGAGATTACTTCTCTTCTCATGAGTAGGCTTTGCCATCCCCTAGGATGGTCTACCACCTTTCTTTGCATGCCAAAATTCCTTCTGATG
Source organism: Eucalyptus erythrocorys (assembly GCA_014182555.1). NCBI lineage: Eukaryota > Viridiplantae > Streptophyta > Magnoliopsida > Myrtales > Myrtaceae > Eucalyptus > Eucalyptus erythrocorys. Next base: position 8,778,772 of record CM024603.1, read on the forward strand.
GAAATATATGCTTTTGAAAAGCTTGCTCCATAAAGCTTATGGGTATTTGATTAAATCCCATGCCTGTTTACCAAGTATAGCTTTGTTAATAGTGATTAAGTCTCTAAAGCCCAGGCCTCCTTTGTCTTTTCTGGTCTTCAAAATTTCCCACTTTTTTCAATGTAATCTAGTCTTGGAGTTGTTGTTTTTCCACCAAAATTTTGCAATTTTTTGCTCAATGGCTTTACAAATAGAAACAGAGATTTTAAAAATAGACATTGTATATTGTAGCAGAGCTTGACCTATTGTTTTCAGCAGAATTTCTTTTCCTGCTTTTGAAACTAGTTGTTCCTTCCATCCTTCCAATTTCATATTCACTCTCCCCAAAATCTAAGTACACTAATGGTGCCAAAAGTTGTGTACGGCGCTCACTTTGGTGCCAAAAGTTTCCGCCGGATCACTTAAGTGCCAAAAATTTTGAAAAACGCTCACTTTGGTGCCAACGCCGATCGGATCCGCCGGAAATCTGACGTGGCCTTTTTTTTATTAATTTTCTATGCTGATGTGGCTAGCCGGAATTTCCATTGGATCACTTAGGCCTTCAAACGACGTCGTTTTAGCATCCTAACACCAAAACGACGCCGTTTTGTGTCTTTTCCCCAAATTTAAAACCCTAAATCCCCAAACGACACCGTTTTGTGTCGTCTTCTTCCCCGAACCAGCAACACCAGCAACGCAGAACTAGCAACACCAGTAATTTTCCAGACTAGAAACCACGCATTCGCCTCCGCCCTCCCCCAGTAGTTTTCCCCCATTTTCAATCACCTTATCAACCTTTCAAATCCCCGAATCTCAGCCCCACCTCCGCCTTTTCCCAAGGAATATCGTTGGTTGTAGAAGAAACGCGAGCTTGAAGAATCTCTAGAAGCACAAGCGATCCAGCCAATGGTAGCCGCGAAGATTTGGAACGCCGCAGAGGTTGTCGGCGAAGCCAGCTACTACGAAGGCAACGGCCATGGCCCCGCCATCCCTTCCTCCACCCTCATCGTCGACACCTCCCTCTCTCTCGGGATTTTCTATTCGTTTTTTTTTCTTTTGTCTTGCTGTGGCAAGCAACTATAATGGAGGTTGAGGGATGGCGGCTGAGCAATGGTGGCCAAAGGACGACGGCCAAGTGACGGTGGCCGAGGGACGGCGGCCAAGCGACGGCGAACAAAAAAACCCTAATTTCAATCTCCAAACAAAATAAAAAAAACAGCGTCGTTTTTGCGAGGGTATCCACGTAGGATGGCAAAACGACGTCATTTTCTTAAGGAAGACGGAAGACGGAAAACGACGTCGTTTAAAAGATTTCTCGATTTTTTTTTAAATATAAAAGCCACGTAATCATTTTGGCCGGAAATTCTTGCCGGTGGCACCAAAGTGAGCGTTTTTTCTCCGATTTTGCACTTAAGTGATCCGACGGAAACTTTTGGCACCAAAGTGAGTGCCGTACATAACTTTTGGCACCATTAGTGTACTTATCCCTTCTTTGTGGCTCTCCAATTTGAAGCGATGCCCAAGTACTTCCTTGTGTGACTGATTTCCGAAATTCTCAGTTCCCTTGTTATATTGTCCCTCAACAATTAAGGACGTCCTTTGCTGAAATATATACACGATTTATTCAGGTGTGCAGCATGCCCAGAAGCACAGCAGCATTAGTTACGTACAGCTGATAAAATTTGGCATTCAACTACTGATCCATCTAAAAAGAAGATAGAATCATCCGTAAATAACAAGGGGATAAAATTGGACATGATCTATTTATCTTAATTCCCTTAATGCTCTTATTTGCCACTGCAATGTTTACTAAGGAAGATAGACAATTTGCCACTAGAATAAAGAAATATGGTGATGGGGGGGGGGTTCACCTTGCTTGCTGTCTCTCGTTGTTTTAAAAAAGGAAGTTGCTCTCCATTTAACTTTACACTCAAAGAAATTGCAGTTACGCATTGCATGATCCATCCTATCCATTTTTTGCAAGAGCCAATTTTCAACATACATGCTTCAAGGAAGTCCTACTCCACTCTATCGTACACCTTTTGCATATCTAGTTTAAGGACACTGTGGAACTTTTTCTTCCTATTTTGTACCCTTAATTGATGTAGGACTTCTTGTACAACGAGGATATTTTCTTGAATCTATCTACCGCTCACGAATGCACTTTGTTCCTCAGATTTCAACTTAGGTAGCTAGGGCTTTAATCCATTAGCCATAGTCTTAGAGATGATTTTATACACGAAATCACAAAGACTAATAGGGAAAAACTAATCAAGTTTTATGGGTTTGGTATTTTTGGTATAATTGAAATATATGTTTTGTTTAAAGTTGGTTCCATAACGCTCGATGAGAAAAAATTCTTAACGGCCACAAAAACACCATGTTTAATAATATTCCAGTAAGACTGAAAGAACATACCATTTAAACCATCATGACTTGGGGCTTTAGTCGCTCCTTGTTGGAAAACCGCTGTTTGAATCTCCTCCACTGTCGCATCGGCTACTAGGAGATTATTTAGATTTAGCTTGCATCGTATAGGGGCAAAAATCCAGCACTGGAATTATATTTCTTGGGCCAACTGATGTATAGAGGTCCTATAAATTAATAAAAGTCACTAGCCAAAGCTGATTCCTCTCCCTATCCACTCACCTTTTGATGTTTGCAGCATAGAGATTCTATTCCTTTGCCTCCTTGCCACAATAGTTGTATGGAAATATTTTGAATTTTTGTCTCCTCACTTCAACCATTTAATCCTTGACTTCAACCCTCGGTACATTTCTTCTTGTCTCCATAACTGTTCGATCTCCTCTTTGATGCTTCAAATTCTGAATCGATCTTGCAAAAGCTGGGTTTATTTGTTAAGGCCACCAATTCTTTCTTGAGGGACTCAATTTTGCTATATGATTGTTTGAAAATTTCTTTCGACTCCACACGATTAAGGCCCTTGTGACTACTCGTATTTTATCCAGTAAACTTGCATTTTCCACAACAAGAGAGTGTCATGCATGTTGAATGATATCCTTACACTCTTCATCTTCATTCCTATAGGCTTTGAGCCGACATTCCTTTCTCCTTTTTACTTGTATTGTCGAACATACCAACAAAAGAGGGTTGTGGTCAGAACCTATTATAGGAAAGGCAAAGGCTTCGACCTCTTGGAAATAAGAGCCTCCATTGCAGGTTATATAGTGCCCTATCCAGTTTCTCTTTAACAAGTTTTCTCCTTCTCTATCATTTGCCCACATGTATGCACTCCCCTTATAATCAATTTGCATCAAAGAGCAGTCATTGAGACATTCCTAGAATGCATTGAGAAGATAATTTTCAACCATTCTTCTTCCCACTTTTTTCCAATAATATGAGACTTCATTGAAATCCCCCAAACAAAGCCAAGGAAGTGAACCAATCAAACTAACTTGCCTCAATTTATCCCAAAGCTTTAATCTCTCTTGATAAACATCCAGCGCATGTACAATTGTGATTCTCATTTTTTTCCTACTTCCCTCCTCCGTACAAATCGTATTTATGTACTCTCTGGAGGCTTCTTCTATGCTCACAGTAATTAAGTCATTCCACATCACGGCTAGTCCCACCACAATCCCCAATGGATTCACCATAAAGCTATTTTGGTACTTTAAAAGTCTCTTAATATGAAATATGATAGATTCTTGATTCTTGGTTTCCATTAGAAGCACCGAATTAGGCCTATATTGAGCCACCCCAACTGGTAGTGCTTGAACTGTTAAGGGTGGGCTTTACCTTTGACAGTTCTAACAAAAGATGTTCATTTGTAACCTGGTGGCTTATTAAGGCTAGCTATCAAAGCCCATTTTGCTGAGTCATCGAAGATTCTTACGGGAGTTTCCTGTAATTGGAATTCATCAAAGTAGTTAAGCTCAAGAGGTAGTGAGCTATAAGGATTGTACCTTTTTAACTTCTTGGCTGTCGGGACTTTGAGGATCCTATTTACTTTTGTTGAACTCTTAGCATTCAGCCCATCTAACAAATGTCCAATATTGTTGTCAATTTGCATCATTCCATCAAAATTTCTCACCCCCAAGTCACGAAAAACTTCTTGCTTCCCCTTAACTCTTGTTGCATCCAAGAAGGGCACAGTCCTGGACTCTACTTGATCACACCTTGTGTTCTATTCACAAGGTGCATGATTCTTTTCTTTATCAAAACAAACAAGTTGACAACTTTGCACAAGTGTTTCAAGTTTAATTTTATCTTCCTCTAACCCCTCAAAGACTTCCCTAGCTTCTTTGTAGTAGATTTTCTAGAAAGGGCTTGGCTCCTAAGCCTTCACTTTAAGCCAATGTCCGAATCTACTTGAATTTTCTCTTCCCACTTTGCTTCATGGTAAGGAACTTCCACACAAGTTGTCGTATAATGTCCTATTTTACCACATGAATAGCAAAATCGAGGTAAACATTGATATTTGAAATCTAGCCACACTTTCTCCTCTCCCAAATTGGCTAAAGTTCCTGGGCTTAAGGGTGTGTTTAGGTTCAAAACAACCTTTGCTTTGCCTACTCTATGAAATGTGACACCTTTTTTTTTTTTTTTTTTTTTCCTATTTTCACCTCCTGTACAGATCTTAGAAATTGGGTAACATGGGACACCATCTCCACTGAGCACCATTCCACTAGGAGGCCATGAACTTGAACTCAAAATGCACAAGAGGAAAAATTATAACAATGATGGATTTTGTTGGGCACCCAAGGTTGAAGGATTGGAAGGTTGCTAGCCAAAGACCATGGACTATTTTCTAAAACTCTGTTTCTTGTCTGTTGCATTGCTAAACGTGAATGAGAGAATGCCCAATTCATATCGAGTAAGAGTTACCAAATCCACCTTCCATGCTTTCTTCGTTGTGTTAAGGAATGCTTGGTAGTTGATGTCGGGACTTGCGTATAGCTTAGCAAAGACCATGAGGTTGCATTTAGCCAATTTTTCCTTCGACACCATTTGATCTCTTTCTGGGGCATCTATCTCTGACCATAGATTACCCAAACATCTACAAAGTAGTGCCAGCCATGCCTCTGAGCTAATATTTCCAGCCATTTGTTGAAGGACCCAAATGTGAGACCAAGATGAGGAAAAAGTTGAAGAAGAGTGGCAGACTCCAAGTCTCGATAAGGCTTTTAGGCGTGCATGAATCTTGAGTCTTGATGGAACTAGGATGCACGATCACCAATGAGTGAAACAACTCTGAGATAGCAAGAAAGTGTGAAGAATGTTGAAATTGGAAGCAGACACCAATGAAACAATAGCAAGGGTTTTATTTATTTGTTTTTTCGTATTTAGAATTCGGGCACAGAAATTTAGGGCTTATGGTGGAGATTCCACCAATATTTTGGAATACAGGAAAAAGAACAAGAGTCGCATAAGGATTCTATGGCACTTGACTGTAAGGGGGATCATTGGGATTTTGGAAACTGGGGAGGAAGGTTTAAAAGTTAGGGTTTGCTACCACAAAAGGTAGGGAGAAGCTCTACTCACCTTAATTGTCTTGATTGTTGAATTTATCATGTGAAACTAATAAACACATATAATTTTAGCTAGTTCAATATATAAAGTAGATCTAAGGCCAACATTATGAATATCTACCTTATAGTGACATTATAATTTTTTTTTTAAGAAATTGTGCATTAAGCAAAATACACTAATTCTTATAATAACCCTCACAACTTTAATTTGTCATATATTTTTGTTAGAAATGAGTAATCACAACAAATATATGGATTTAGGAGTAATTTGACATGCCAATCTCACAATTATAGTTGGCAAGAAAATTAAGCAACTCCAATTTTTCTTTAAGAATTGGTTATTAATTTATTTATTTATATAACTTAAACGGATGATAATAAAGGGCTCTCTAACGACAAATTTGTGAAAATTTGGAAGATAATATATGAAAAATCAAGCCTAATTTTCAACTAATAGTCAATATTAATTAGATATAAGTTGGCCAAAGAGCAATATGTCAATAAGTAGAACACTATCAAGATTAACTATTTAATATAAAAATCAATAACGCTGCCATTTTACGTTTAAGGGCTCTTTTGATTCGTATGTTATTTCGAATAGTAAACTTCAATTTCTTTCTAGTTCAATTAGCTTAAGTATAACATCCTATATCTAAATATTTGAATTGAATAAGTTATAATTTGAATTAACAAAGGTTTCTTCATTAATAATAAATGTCTTCAGTTTTTGCTCTACTTTTGTTTAGGTTTTATTGAGTGTTTTCTTTATATTTAATTTAGAATTTTCTTTAGCCATAGTATCTCTTTTCATGCAAAGGGTTTTGAATTTGATTATGCTTATCATTGTCTATTGGGTGTAAATTTTCTTTGAAATTTTACTTCCAGACACAAAAATGTGCACCAACTTCACATACAAAATCAATTCCAATAAATATATATATATATATATATATATATATATATATATATATATCTATATAATAAGCTGTTTCTAAGATTGACTCACAACGCTCTAAATAGTTAGAAAAGATTTCTTCTTGTTGTTAACATTTAATTTTTGGCGACTTGTTTAATCATTCTTTAATCGCATAGGAAAATAGAGATAATTTTCCAATCCCTGAACAAAAATATTTTCATTAAATTTTTTTGCATATAGATATTAGGAATATTTGCGTTACTAGTATTAATTATTAATTTTTAAGATTAAATTTTAAAAATTATTATATAAAAAAGGAGAGCACTAGGGCTAGCCCTAGTCCCCTTTTCTTTTTCCCCGCCTGGGCCGGCTCAGCCCATTTCTTCTGGCCTTGGGTAGCTCGATGACAAGGGGGCGAGGATGGTACTAAACAGAAAGAACGAGGCAAGGATAGTGCGATGGGTCCGGTAGGCTGGCGGTAGCTGGCGTCGTGGCCTTTGAAAGAGGAAAGAGGAGAGCAGCCAACAAGGAGGTTCTTCAGTTGGAGGGGTTCGTCGGCTAAAAAAAGCCACAAAGAGAGGAAGAGATCCAGGTGAGAGCTCGAGAGAGAGGGCGCGGTGATACTTCACTGCAACATTTTTGTGCGCATGTTCCCAACATGTATCACTAAGTCGTTTATTAATTATGATACTTCTTGCACCATTTTTATGCACATAATCATGGCACATCGACAACCTAACTGGATGAACTCAAATACTAGCCTATGTAAAAAAGTGGTATGAGTTGAGTGCATGACCGATTTTTTTAGAGAGCCAATTACACATCACGTTACTCAATTAAGTTATTTCGTTTTCAAACTCCTTTTAAGTATCTTGTTGAGTTTAGTCACTTCGGTGAATGTGTCAATAAATACTCCTAATTAACTAAAAGTTCGTGCAAACACGCATTGAGGAGATTATAATATTCTTGTCGGTTTACCCTTTTGTCTCCCTAGCAAGAAGTAGACAGGCCATTGGTGGATGACACCAAAGCGGAAGGACATGAAAATTATCTTTTTACGTCAATAAATATCAAACCGAACTAAAATATAATTGTTGACACATAAATTTTGATTATTCATTTAGGTTTTAAATGACATATAAAATTAAAAATTAAAAATTAATCCATAGTAAAAATAATTTTCATTAAATTTCATCGTGTATAGATATTAGAAGTAGTTGCATTACTAGTATTAAAACTTATTTTTTACCATTATATTTAATTTATGTTATTTTTAGAATTATTAAAAATAAAAGGGAATAAGCGAGGCCGGGCCGGCCCATCTCCTCTTCTTTCGGGCCCGGCCCGCTCATCTCTTCTCTACTTCTTTTTCTTCTCCTCTCCCCTAGGACGACGGGTCTCCCGACAAAAGGCGCAAGGATAGAGGAGGGTCATGCGCAGGAACCACATGGCAGCACCTGGCAGCACGTGGCAACACGTGGCAACACGTGGCAGCTGTCATCGTTCTCGAAGCTAATTTTCGCCCTCCTAACAATGAGAGAAAACGGGGAGAGGCTAGTCTTCGGCAAGAAAACCAGGGAAAAACCAGAGGAAGAGGGAGCTCGAGAGAGAAGAAAAAAGAGCTTCTGGAAAAGGAGAAGGTGAGCGAGAACTGAAAAAGGCGTCGTTCGGGGGGGAGAGAGAGAGAGAGAGAGAGAGAGAGAGAGCGCGCTCGAAAAGGGGGTTCATCGGAGAGGGGGATTCGGGAGAGGAAAAACCAGAGAAAGTTCGAAGGAGAGAGAGAGCCAGAGGGAGCGAGCAAGAGAGAGAGAGCTGCTCGAGAGAGGAGATCCAGGAGAAGAGGTTCTTCTTCGACGAGGGTGAAAGAGAGAGACCGAGAGGGGCAGAGAGAGAGAGAGGGCGAACGGAGGACGAGAGATCCTAGCGACTGAGAGAGCAAGAGAGGGAGCCTCGGCCGCACGCGGACCCGTCCGACGACCTTCCCCGGCGACGTCCTCAAGCCGAACAGGTAGGCTCTGCTCTGCACTTGCCCTATTTTGGGCGCGACGGGCCGGGAACCCCGCGTTCCAGTAGCGTATCCCGACTGTTTGTTAGAATGCCTGCATGAGATCTGAACTCCGTTGGTTTTACTAAGCCATTATATCTCATCTCGAGCATGTCTGGGCGATCCCTTTGAAGTCTGGGTGTGCTCTTTTTGTTGTTTTGTCGCCATGGCTCGATATGCCTTTTCTTTTCCAAGTCTTGGTCAATGTTTCTGTGGTATTGTGCTGGTAAACGGGGATCGTCTGGGAATGGTCGGCGGCCGCCGATGTTGGACCGGATGGGATTCCGGGGTGTGTCTGTGTGGTAAGCATTGAGTTCGTCCGTAGAGGAGGATCGTCGAAGAGGGTGCGTGGCTTGGGGTGTGAATAAAAAAGGAAAAAATAAGAATAGAAAGAAGAGAGAGAAAAAAGGAAAATCAAAAGAAAAGAGAAAATTATAAAAAAACGGAAGATGGGGCTGGTTTTGTTTAAGTGCCGAGCTGACTCTTTTGTGGACTAGAGAGGGCTGGGCCAAGAATAGAAGACAGGCTGGAGAAAGCGAGTGGGCCAGAAAGAACTTCGTGGGCTAATGCGAAGTGGGCCTTAGAGCGGCCCTGTTTTTAATCCAACCCGGACCAGTTGGGCTGGGTCGGACCCGGACCAATTGGGCTGGGTCGGACCCGGCCCGAGCTCCTTTATAATAATAATAATAATAATAATAATAATAATAATATTATTAGTATTAGTATTATTATTATTATTATTAAAACCATCATAAAATTTCTAAAATTTTAATTAATTAAAAAATTAAAAATTCTTAAAAATTCTTAAAAATTCAGAAAAATCATTAAAAAAATTAGAATTCATTGGAAAAAGCTTAAAAAATAGTTTTGGGGTAATTTTCTCTTCAAAAGTGGAAGCCTTTTGATGTAAAATTGTGCTCATAATTGAACAAACTGTTAGGGCTCTACCATAGGCTTTCGTTTGACTTTAGAGATGAATGCTCTTGATTGCATACCTTCCATATGTTGATTATGGTTTCCCTTTAACTTAGTTATAGATGGCATGCCCCTTATTTGGTAGTGCTAGGTTCTTGCTCTACCGATGTAATTTATTTAATGTTACCTTAGTTGTTGCTTGTTATTTTAATAATTGCACATCCGCATGATCGCATAATCACTTCACATGTTAGTGGACGAGTCTAAAATCAAATTAGACTACCCGTGAATAAGATTTAGATACCGAAATGACACTAATTAATAAGTTATTGTAACACTTTCCGATCCTAGATTTTCTGATTGCGCAGAAAGTAAAGTACATTCCCATACTTCACTTGGTTTTTAGTGGACCCCAATAAGCTAATGGTGACTCTTCATTAGAAAATTATTATAGTGTCAATTTGAATACCTAACGTCACGCGGGGTATGGACTTAAGAGAGTCCGCATCTAAAAGTAGGGCTATAACCCTGTTTTTTAGGTAATATTCCTAAAGCTATTGTGCTTTTCCCTTTGAATGGAAAAGGGAGTGGAAAGGGGAGGTTGCGACTATAGTAAGGACTTCAACTATCATAATTTTCATTAGCCCTATATAGAAAGCCAAGAGACTAATATTTTGATCTATTTCCAAATGGGAGGAATCTATAAGAATAAAATGTTTTCAAGAAAATCATATGAAGGAACTTTATTTGTTCGTAAGTATGTAGACTGATTTTAAAGTTGGAACTAGAAACTAAATTGGTCCCATGCTAATTTCAAGTTGTTGGAAGCAGGACTGAATTGGTTCACTTCAAAAGTCAACCAAAAGAAGCCGGTTGTGAGATTGAACTTGACCAGATGCTCGTTTCTAATCACTAGCACTTGCCACCCAACCGGTGTCCTTATTGAGGTGAAAAAGAAATGAAGTCAAGGCTAGCTAGCAAGCTACCAACTTATGCAAACAGTAAAATGGTCCAATCCCAAAGTCAACTTGGCCGGGATGACCAAGTTTGAGCATCCGGGATTGGTCAAAAAATTGACCAGTGTACAAATTGAACCTAGTGTCTGCGTCCATGTTTACTCTATTCCTCTGAGCCAAACTCATGCTAGCCTCTCAACAGCAATTGTACCAACTCAGTCACACCCGTTAAGATGCATACATATATTGTATGGAAAAGTTCCGATTGGCTCATAACTAATTGATTTAAGATTTTTGAATGAAAGATAAATATAACTAGATATGTTGATGAGTAATTTTCCTAAATGAAGATATCGAATTTCTATTATGCACTCTCGTTAGCCCTGACCAAAGGCTTTCCACAATTACTCTATTGAAACAGTCAACAGATCATGTGTGTTGCGAGGAATTGACTGGCGTCCCATTTTGAACAAATAGGCCATGATGATTAATAGGAGCTTGTGGAACGCCTATGATAGGAAATCCATGGGCAGTCGCGTTAGGTGCGACTAGACTAGAGGCCCCTGTCACTACTTCCTACGGGAACTTTAGAGCCAACACTTGGGCGTGATCGGCCTGCAAATTTTTTTTTTTTTTTGAGAAATTATACTCTTAGATGCAAAATTCTTCACATACTAAATGAAATGTGAGAATTTTTATCCATATAATTATGTAATTATCTATCCTAAGGACAGTTTTTTAGGATGGAGATGTAACGCTCTATATAGCTAGAAATGGCTTCTCCATTCCAAGAATTGAATTTTCTAAGTTCTCCATAAAAAAATGTGGCCACCTAGGCTCCACATTTGCTGATTTTATGTGCCACTAACAGATAAATTATTCTTATGAGATAATATTCTTGTATGAACTAATTCCTCATTAACTAGATACTCAATGTAATTACAAGGAGAATGTCGTTCATGAATTTTATTGTTTTTAATTACTCAAAATATTTTTAAACAATCATAATGCGTATGTAAGTTTAAAAGGTAAATTGACCTTTCCACCCTAACAATTTTGATTGGCAAATTTGTCATGTGAACCTAATAAACAAATATAATATTAGCCACCTAAATATACAAAGTGTCACCCCGAATCCTACAAGGATAGGGGTAATGATGTCTTTCCACCCAATGCAGTCTCAAATCACCCAAAAGCCAACTTCTAAAAGTCACGATTGAAGTGCTCTCACTCTAATGGGCACTAATCAAGGGACCTGAAAAACATGAAAGATAAATGAAATGAGCATCCATAACCTAGTGAGTATACGTATATCTTTTAAGTAGATGGATCACTCACAATACATATTCACAAAATCAAACCATAACTCATTTGATGCAAATCCAGTATATAACAAACTTATAATAAGAGTATAAATTATATATGCTTTAACATGACTATATTTATTATAGAAAATATCCATTTAACAATAATATCAAAATAATTATCAATAGTCTAGCTCATTGATCAATCTTGTCAAAATCACACACCAATGGTCCATTCCATTGACAACACTTTTTAATTCATAAAAGAGACGACATTAATGAGATATAAGCTCTAAGTTAGCCCAAGTCCAACATGTCAATAAGTAGAATATTATCAGAAAATTTCAATCTCTTTGACATTTCGAAAAGTAAGCTTTTCAATTATTTTCCTGTAGATTAATTATAATGCAGTACATCAAGATGTTTGAATAGAATCTGTTATAGTTTGAGTTAACAATAGTTTCTTCATTAAGAAGATACGTCTTTAGCTTGTTCAATTTTTTTAGGTTTATATTGAGCTTTTTGTTTATTTTTCATTTAAATTTACCTGTTATTCTGAAACTTAAAGTAACATAGAAGTTTCTATATGATCATTCTAAATAGGAAATCTTACTGGCTATGCAGTTGAATCAAGAGGTTGGATTTGATATTTCTCGTCCCTTACGCAACTCAAGGCATAAAGGAGAATGCAAAGGAAGGTAAAGAGCCATAACAAACAAAAAATCACAATCAAGATTTGGATTTGATAATAGTTGTTGCTTGATTAGGGAATGATTCTGAGCTTCCACGTTGCTTTCCTTTCTACTTTTGCCATCGAACGATTATGAGTAAATGTTTTGGCGTTCTAGTACTAAATCATTGGATCGCTGGTATTAAATCTCAGCCGTTGATTGCTCTTTGCAGCTTGTTCTTTTCATCCACAAGGAATCTCTTGCTAGCCAAAAAGTCTTATTCCACTTGTCAATGCTTCCCTTCCTTCGGCCCTTCTAGCACTCAAATCTTTCGCCATCTTCGTGTCTCATCGTTCCTACCCTGTTTCGCTCGTGGCACAGCCATTCTTCCTCCTCCTCTTCTTCTTCTACTTCAGTATCTGCTTTTTTCTCCCATCCATCTCGCTGTTTCTCTGTTTTCTAGCTCTTTGTTTCTCAGGAAAAAAGAATCAAAGAAAAATGTCGAGCGAGGACATCTCCTCCAGCAATCCTGCTCCAAGGGATGCCCTGCTTCTCTGTTTTCTAGCTCTTTGTTTCTCAGGAAAAAAGAATCAAAGAAAAATGTCGAGCAAGGACATCTCCTCCAGCAATCCTGCTCCGAGGGATGGCGCTGCTCTGACTCTGGCAAGGAGAGAAGGCAAAGATGTTGTCCCATCGATTAAGCATATGGACGATGGTGTCTTCAAATCCACAGCTTCGATCACACGGGACATCATGAATGCTCTTGCCGAGGACTTTCAGCAACTCGCTCGGGAATGTAGCGAATCCAAGGACATCCCCTTCAGCAATCCTACTCTGGGGAATGTCGCTACTCTGACTCGGGCCAGGAAAGAAGGCAAAGTTGTCATCCCGTCAATTAAGCGTCAATTCGGATACGTGATCTACTCCAAGAGGCACGCCCAAGATCTTCAGAAGGAAGTCGAGGAGCTTGCGGATGAGGTTGTTAGGGTCCACAGTCTCGTTGAAGCGGCCAGAAACAATCTTCGGAATGTCTACGGTCGCGTCACGGAGTGGCATGCAAGTGCTGAGAAGGCCTTGACGGAGGCGCGAGACCTGTTGCGCCACTTCCAAGAGGCGAGCAAGACTTGCTGTTATGAAACTCTTCCTGATCCCAAGTGTCGCTATCAATTCAGCAGGAAGGCCAAGGACAAGATTGAGGTCATCCAGCAACTCACTCAAAAATGCAGGGAATTCAAAGAATCGAACGACATCTCCTTCAGCAATCCTGCTCCAGGGAACGTTGCTGCTCTGACTCCGGTCGAGGACAATGGTGTCTTCGAATCCAGAGCTTCTATCATTCGAGACATCATGAACGCTCTTGCTGATGACAGCAACAGCGTGGTCGGGATTTACGGGATGTGCGGGGTTGGCAAGTCCACCCTATTGGGGGAAGTGGAAGGGAGAATAAGGAAAGAGAAGTCATTTGATTGGGTCGCTAAGGCTGATGTGTCGGAAAATGAAGACATCAAGAGGATTCAAGGAGAGATTGCTTATGCGATGGGCCTTAGTGACATAAGCGACAAAGAGTCCATCAGCTGGCGAGCGGAACTTCTGTGCAGGAGGTTGGAATTTGAGAAGAAATACAAAAAAAAGTCCTCATAATACTGGACAATCTATGGGAGGGGCTTGACTTAAAGTCAGTCGGTATTCCTTGCGGATATGACAACAAAGCCATAGGATGCAAGTTGTTATTGACGTCGAGAAATCGAGATGTTTTGTGAAGGGAAATGGGCTGTGACAAGGACTTCCTCCTTGGTGGGCTACATGAAGAAGAGGCAAAAGAATTGTTTGAGAGGATTGTGGGAGATAAAGTTTATGATGACGAGTTCAAATTGCGGGTGGATGAAGCACTCCACATATGTGCAGGTTTGCCTTTCCTAATTGTCGCAATGGCGAAACATTTTAAACACGCCGATTTATCAGAATGGAAAGATGTTTTGAAACAAATGGAGATGTCTACAAACGAAGGAATCGGTAAGGTGATGAATAATGTGTTGCAATTGAGGTATGATCATCTAAAATCCGAGGAAGCAAAGTCATTGTTAAAACTGTGTGCAGTTTGTGGTGTCTCTGAGCCCTCTTTTGAAAACTTGATGAGGTATGGCATGGGTTTAGGGTTATTTGGAGAAAATTGCAGCATGAGAGAAGCCAGAAATAAGTTGAGCTCACTAATCCGTACTCTTCATGCCTCCTCCCTTCTGCTAGAGAATGGAGACAGCGATGGTTTCAAGATGCATGACTTGGTTTGTGAGTTTGTTGCCTCAGTCTCTTTAACAGATCACCCTTTTCTGGTGTTGAAAGATGAAGGTAAGCTCATAAAAGAGTTGGCAAAGGACAAGCTCAAAAATTGTTGGGCAATATGCTTTCCCTATGTTGACATAAATGTGCTTCCTGAAGAATTAGATTGTCCTGAATTGCAGATCTTTTTGTTTTTCACAAACAATGAACCTCTTGACATTCCGTATTCATTATTTAACTCTATGAGGAAACTCAGTGTCTTAAATCTTACTGGGATACATCTCACTCGTTCACCTTCACCATTTCGGTTATTATATAATTTGCAGACTTTGTGTCTTGATGGTTGTGTGATAGATGATGGAGCCATTATTGGTGAACTAAAAGGGCTACAAATTCTTAGTTTTGTGAACTCCAAAATCCAGCGGTTGCCAAAAGAAATTGGGCAACTTGTAGAGTTGAGGTTGTTAGACTTGACCAACAGTTCCCAACTCAAAATAATTGAACCGAGTGTTTTGGGAAGCTTGATTAAATTGGAGGAGTTGTTTATGGAGAATAGCTTTGATCATTGGAATGCCGTGGAACAAGTTCCACCAATCAATGCCAGTTTAATTGAGTTGAATAACATGAAGAATCTCTACACTTTGTATCTATGCATCCCTGATCTGAATATGCTCCCAGAAGATCTAAACGTGCAGAAATTAACAAAGTTCAAAATCCGAATAGGTGGTTGGTGCCAATCAAGCGGCAAAGGATTAAGGATATTAGAGCTCAAGTTGAACCTAGAAAGGGATATTCTTCCGAAAGGATCCATACGAACTGCCTTAGACAGGGTTGATGATCTGTATTTGGACGGGTTGAATGGAGTCGAGCAAAGTATTTGTGAGTTATCCGGAGAAGGTTTTCCACAATTGAAGCATCTATGTGTCGAGAATAGTCCCTCCATACATTACATCCTACAGCAGCGTTCCCTTCCTGCTTTTGGGACATTGGAGTCGTTATGTGTCAAGAATCTCCTCAACTTGGAGAAGATATGCCACACTCATATCTCCTCCAAGTCCTTCAGCACATTAAATGTATTACGAGTCAAAAGTTGTGGCAAGATGAAAGTTCTATTTCCTCTTTCACTAATGAGAAAAATTCGATCTCTAGAAGAGATCCGAGTTGTCGAGTGCAACTTATTGCAGGAGATTATGGAAGCTGATGATTGTGGCACTATTGAGTTGTACAATTTGCAGGTATTGGAGTTGCGTGACTTGCCAAATATCAAGAACTTTATCGCTGGCGGGGTGGATCCTTTGAGCAGTACATCCGAAGACCAAGTTGGCACTCAATTTGCATTCTTTAGCAGGCAGCCGGTAACTTTCTATCAAAAGAGTATAATATTTGTTTATCTTTCCTTCCATTGCTAATCAAACGTAACATGGATTATAAAGCTTATTCATTTTGTTATTTTCTATTCATTTTCTTGCTAATTACCCTATCCATTCATTCTCTGTGATCAGATAATGCAATCTTCTGTTTCTCTTCATTGTGTGGAAATCCAACTATTTGCATGAAATCCATGTAAATTCAGTTTGTGATAAGCTGCAAGTTGTTTTCAACTTACCTGCTGCAAGTGTACCTACATTAATAGGGTTCCATAAAGCAAAATCAAAGAGAATTTCGGCAATAAAATAATTCCATAATAAAGTAATTTCATAATCCCGTGAAATGGTTCCACTGAATTTAGTTACCTAACTTTGGTATTATCTATAAACAATATAATACAAGCGACTCTGGTAAAAACCAATACGAAGAAGGGGTAAGAGGACTGGGTTTTTAAATAAAAGCAACTATATGCTAATCTAATTGATGCACGTCTCTCATGTATGGTGTTTCTAGATAAGCACTTAGTCATGAATAGGAATTAAAATTGTAAGAGTACGGTGTTTCTAGATAAGCACTTAGTCATGAATAGGAATTATAATTGTAAGAGTACATAAAATCTGCAACCTATGTTTAATATCTCGTGGTCATAGGCATTAATGAGCGACATTGAGTAAAAAAAATTCATGAAATTTCCCGTGAAAATTTAGAGTGGTACATTTTTGCTCCCAAAATTTCAACCTTTATGCAAAAGCCTAAGAGTTTCTACAAAATTTTCGTGCTCCTTCGACGAAAAGTGACAATGTCTGACATATTCTCACGCATACTGTAGAGATACTGAAAATTACAATTCTATTTACATTATAATGTTAGTATATCGCATGGGTTCAATTCTAGTAAATCAGTATGATTAAGAGAAACCTAAAAGGCTAACAAAGACAGTATTGAGATTACTGCATTAATTTTGAAGTTAAACTTGTCCAAAATGAAACGTGAAACTACATTTAGTAAATTGAAAAAGATAACTGTTAATATGAATAAATCAACCGCGATTCCTTTATTGCAGTAGCATAGTTATCAATATCATAGAGAAACAACACAACCAAAAGTAATTGATCGTACTCAATATACCAAAAATAACATCATGTATTAGCACATTGAGAAAAAAAAAGAGAAAATATGTGGAGACTAATATATGTCATAAATCTAGTAGTGAACCTTTTGATGGATGAATAGTTACCTTTTTAATCTCAACCTCTCCTTCATTTTCTTTCTAATGGCTGATACTCTTCCTCAACCTCCTCAGATGCATTTTGATTCTGGCTCAATGTCTCCACAACTTCTCTTTTACTAGCATGCGCCACGATTACATGACTTATTTATCTGGAGCGACCATATGGATAAACAATGGAATCATGCTATAATTGATATCATCATCTCTAATTCTCAGTGATTATTTAGTGCATAAAATTTACTTTTTTTTTTTTTTAAATCTTTGAGGTGTGTTTTTGTCTCATACTTTCGATAATATCGTGGGCAAATTCTGCAGGTTGTGTTTCCTAGATTGGAGGAATTAATTATCACTGGCATGCATAAGATCAAGATAATATGGGACAATCAAGTACATTTTGAACACCTAAAGACTCTAAATGTGTCACATTGTTCTCGATTAACAAATATGTTCACACCAACAATAGCCAAGAATTTGGTGCAACTCACAGAATTGAGGATAAGTAATTGTAAAATGTTGGTGGTAAGTCATTAGTGATGAGGGAGGTAAGATGGGGCATGTAGTGGCTTTCAACCAATTGAAGTCCATGGAGTTTGATCGGTTGATAGGTTTGAAATGTTTTAGCTCAAGTGGATATGTTTTGATGTTCCCTCTCTTGAAAGATGTCATTGTGACTAGATGTCCCAACATGAAGTTCTTCTCTAAGGGATCAATAGAGGCGCCAAAGCTGCAGGAAGTACGAGTTTCAAAAGTAGTGTCATTTTGGAGGGGAAACCTCAACAACACCATCCAAAATATGTATGAGGCAATGGTATGCATTTGTTGTCAAAGTCTGTGCAATTGGATGGTTTTTAACCACCAACAGAATAATTGCTCTTTGCTAACTAGAAATTTATGTTTAATGATGCATTTTTTAATAGGCTACGATTGCTGAAGTAAAGTTAATGAGGCTGTCCGAGTTTCCCGAGCTAATTGAAAAATGGCACAGCAAACTTATTCCCAGGGAACCATTTTTGGAATTAGAATCACTAGTGGTGGATAACTGTCCATCATTTATAGAAGCTATACCATCCATATTGATGCCTGCTTTACTCAATATGAGAAGCTTGCAAGTGTGTGATTGCGAATTGCTAGAAGAAATATTTGATTTTGAAGGATGGAAGGGCGTGGAAAGCATTCGGGTGCTGCCTCAGTTATGGCAACTGCGCTTGGTCAATCTACCAAAGTTGAAGCTACTTTGGAACAAAAATTTTCAAGGAAGGCTGCACTTCAATTCTCTAAGTCATCTGATCCTTCATAATTGTAGCAACTTGAGACATGCTTTTGCTCTATCGATGATTCAGTGCCTTGCCAATCTTGAACATATGGAAATAAAGGAGTGTGGTCAAATGGAAGGAGTGATTGCACAGGAAGAAGAGCATGGAAGTGCAATACAAATGATTGCATTCCCAAATCTTTGGAGGATGGAGCTAGAATGCTTGCCCAATTTGACTAGTTTCTCTTCAGGAAGGAATCATGTGCTGGAATGTCGCGACTTAATATCGCTAACCATTTCCCACTGCCCCAAATTAAGAAGTTTCAGTGGACAACCTTTGATGCATGTCGCGACCTAAAATTTCCGAGGTGCACCACCTAGAGTTTAGGCTAATGGATTGCTAAGCCTAGACTTAGCTCGAGCTCTCCCAAGCCCATACCAACTCGCAACTTAAATTCAAATATCATAACATGCAAAAAGGAGTCGCCACTAATCAGTTTGCGGTAGGTCGATTAGACACCTAAGCAAAATAATGGGAGAATTATTTTACTCCTACGAACCAGAGATTCTGGGTTCGGGGACTTGGTTACGCTAGATTTCTCTAACGCCATTTCGGTACCTTTCTCTTTTAATTTTGAAAAAATGTTTTGCAAGCAGCTTGAATTGATTTTAATTCACTTTCCTAACATGCGAGGTGATTATGCGGATGCGCAATCCATCAATTTAGCACTTCAAGAAAGCGAATAAGAAAAATGCAGGACTTACCTCATGGCAACGAAAGCATCTACAATGTTAAACTAGAATTCACATCCATAATCCTAGATATGATTTCTAATTAACAATGCAATTTCTCTATTTTGTTTTCACTTTTTCAATGTGAATCATGCAATGCATCTAATCTAATATGAAATTGCATGACAAAGTGTTCTAAACTACATGACATGAGTAAAATATATTTATTTTTTTTTGTTTTCTTAACAAGCATGCAATAATGAAATATGCAAATCAAAATGACTCAATTATAATGACGGGGAATTTTTAATTAAATGAGCCTTAATTCTACATGATGTGCATTTTATGAACTTAATCCTACGTGTCGTGCACATGATATTTCTATTCCTAAAAATGCAATCTATCCTAAAAATTGATCTAAACTTAAAATGAGACATGCAATTCTATTCTAATATGCATAATGATTTTTTTGTTTTTTTTCTCTTATATAAAATTCGAAATTAATAATTACCAAATAATTAAACATGCAATCCAAGTTGAAAACTAGCAATCTAAATTAATTGATTGGACTTTCGATTTTCGATTTTTTGATTTTTTGATTTTTGATTTTTTTTTAATTTTGATTTCTAAAAATTCATAATAAAGTTTCTATTTTAAACATGCAAACTCTAAAGTAAGAAATAAACCTAATTCTAATCTACATTTTTAATTATTATTTTTTTTTAAAAAAATTACCTTAGATGGCACGACGACAAACTGGTAATATTGACTCCAAATTGACGAACTATATCTCGCGCATGAGATCGGGTTGGCCAATTTCACAAAAATCACGAATCTGATCTCGGGCGGGAGATCGGATTGGCAAAAATTTTTTAAGTGATTGCAAGTCGGATTTCGAGCGCGAAAATCGGACTGACAATCACAAATTTCACGTGCTTTTTCATATAAGGCAATCTCAATTTTACATTAAGGATGATTAAACTATAAAAGAACAAATAAAGTAAAGCAATAAAATAACAAAAATAAGGTAAAATAATAAAAAACTACCTAATTTCCCTTTTGTTTTTTTTTTTTTTTTTTATCCAAGCACGCTTGTGCTCGCGGACGTCTCCTAGGGCAGCGGGTCCCGATCGTCGGAGGGCGTCGCGGTCGGAGCCCCGGCGAAGGCCCGGCGAAGGGGATCGGCGGGGAGGCAAGGGCGAGGGCGACGGGCGCGAACTCGCGAGTGGTGTTCTCACTAGGGTGCTCGGCGGCTCACCGATCAGCAGCTGCGGCTGGTGAGGGGATCGGGTGCTGACTGGAGGAGACGCAGCACGAGCAGCAAAGGAGGCGCGGGCCGATGCGGGGCTCGCTTTGACGGCGGAACGACGACGGGTTCAGATCTGCCGTCGTCGGGCACTCCACTGGGCAGATCACGAACAGGGTAGGGGCGCTGCTTGGGTCATCGCGGCTTCCGGCGTCAGGCGGCGGCAGTTTCGGTGGAGCGGTGTGGGTGCGGTGATGCAGCAAGGCGGGTGTTCGGGACGTAGGATGGGGGGATACGGCGACGGGTGGTCAGAGGTGCGGAGGCGCGATGGACGAAGGGGGCGGCCACAGGTTGCCGGCGAAGCGGTGGTGAACAGGATGGAGTTCGGGGGGTTGCTCGTGTGGATGGCTGCCGAAGTGGTGGTGGCGAGCGCGAAGGGGGGGTCCTCCTCTTCGCCCCTGTCCGTCCTCCTTTTGAAGAAGACCACCCTTCTTTTTTATTATTTTTCTTTCACGTTCTTTTCTCTTTCTCTGTTACTCTCTCTGACTTCCCCTTCTTCTTTTTTAATATTTTTTCTTTCTTCCCCACACGTTCACTCTTCCCCACTTCCATTTTTTTAAAAAAACTCTCCTGACTTCCCTATCCTGACTTCTTTTCCTGTCTTTTTTTCCCCCACACGCACTCTTCCTTTTTTTAATACTCTCTCCCTGACACCTTTTTATCTTGTCCGAAGCCCTCACGTCTTCCTCTCTCTTTTCATTCTTCTTTTTTTTTTGACTTTTCACTCCTGCTGCACGTCTCGTTCTTCCCCCTGACGCGGCTTTTTTTTTTTTTTTTTTTTTTTTTTCAATCTTCTCAAATCTTTCGGCAATCACTCCGCCAGGAAATCTTCTTGCAGGCGCCTATTTTACATCCTCCATTTGTGCATGCATTAATGAGGGGATTTCCTCTTCATGCCTGCGAATTTTCATTGTGTCACCACATCTAATATATTATATAATATTATGGGCATATTATAATAATATATTATGGGCTGCTTTTGCTTCTAAAATCCGCAGGTCCATCGAATTTGTGCATACAATTGATCGCGAGCCACTGCATCTTGTTGCCTTTTGGTACCGACGTAAATGCGACTACATGAAATGCAATTTTACATTTTTTTTTAGGGATTAAAGATTAATCCTTAATTTTCTATGTAATTAATTACTAAATGATAAGTCAAAATTTAGGTGTCAACAATGCAGAATGAAAATAGCACTCTTTCACTTTTCACTTTACAGGTTAGTCTTTTTATTTTTGAAGATTAATCATCTTGTCAGATCGAAGTACACATCTCAACTTCGTAAACCGTGAATCATACATCGAAGTAAATGATATCATAAGATTCTAAAAAGTACAGCAAAATTAGTTTTTCTTGATAAAGATACTTATCAAGGAGAAAAACTGTAAGATAATTAGTTTTCACTTAGCTTTGATACCAAAAAAGTAATAATTGCTACGTACACTAATTATTTTATTTTTGTGCCCGGAAAACGTATTGAATTTCCTTGAAGAATTTCATCTTTAAGCGATTCACAATTGCTACTTATACTAGCTGTTTCATTTGTCCGACCAGCAAATAAAGTAACACATGTATGTTTGTGCAAAAATGAAAAGAAAATAAATGCAGGACACAACGTGTGATTTGAATATTTGAGGAAATGCTACTTAAACTAGCTATGAGAAGCTAACGTGATTATATGATTATTAAATGAGCATATCCAAATGGCCATTTGCCCATTGTCTAAAATACAATGTTAGTTCTCATTAGACGCTGACCATGCATATTATTTGAGCTTTTTGGGCCAAAATTTGAGGTGGAAAGAAAAATTCAAGGTTTGCTAAAATACAATGTCTAAAATACAAGGTTTGCTTTATCATATCGAGAGATGAGTACTGCTCCACTCGTTAACCCATTTCTGACCTTAATATTTATACTAAGTAGATTTCTTTTGAAGAAAAATTCTTCAAATGGAATAAAAGTGGCTCCATTAATCAAATTAAACTCTGCAACGCGAAGTTATTTTCTCGAGGAAAGCCTAGAGAAATATTCCTTTATCTTTTTCAGTGTGGAGATTTCTTTACTCCTTTTGATATTATTTCTTTTTTGTCCTTTTGTGCAACTTACTAAGTTATTCCATAGCTAGGGATCGCACGACTCTCTTATGTCGTTGTAAATTAGCATGCACCACGGTTTAGTCGCCATAAATGTAAATCAGCATGCACCACGATTTTACAACTTATTTGGCTTGAGCAGCCGAATGGAAAAACGAATATCATCATCTCAAGTCCCTAGTGATTATTTAGGGTATAAAATTGACGTTTCTTTTAACCTTTGAGGTGTGATTTCATCTCGTAGTGCATGTCTCAAATCTTCGATAATTTGGACAGATGAAGTGAAAGTCATTTGATTCATTGGAAATCTTCACCTAATTCTTTCAATATAAAATAATTTAATAATTTTTTTTTAACATAAGCCAAACCAAACGAGGGTTGAGCACTAGTCCAGCACTATGAAGCACCTTAAGTTTTGTGCTTTTTATCAAATACCCCTGAGTATGTTATAATAATCCCTAAACTATAAGAAACTCCCTTAAGTCGACGTGAGATCTCACAGTTGGGCTCTCCATTTTGCTTTAAAAAGTAAAATGGAATCTCACACCTCGGGCTCTATTTTGTATCTTTGGTTTTTTCTCTACTTTTAGTTATTCTAAAAAGAGTCTCACTTCGATC
The DNA here is from genome assembly GCA_014182555.1 of Eucalyptus erythrocorys. Classification (NCBI taxonomy): domain Eukaryota; kingdom Viridiplantae; phylum Streptophyta; class Magnoliopsida; order Myrtales; family Myrtaceae; genus Eucalyptus; species Eucalyptus erythrocorys. Next base: position 8,801,966 of record CM024603.1, read on the forward strand.
CTAGTTACAGAGAAGAAAAGGTGGACAGCTGTGCTTAGTCCTCGTTCTTAAGAAGCAAACCGGACTGGACCGAACCAGTCCTTATCGATTCGGTTCCCAATTCCAAAATTTTGAACCAGACTAGGCCGAGGACTGAGATAGATCACCGCTAAAACCAAAATGCCCATTTTACTTGTATGAGGACGCATAAGTTATAATGATGCCATCTTCTTTCACTTTGATTACCTTTCTCGCAAAAGTTATTATTTAGCTCTTCAATATTTACATCTTGGAAGTTCATGGATTTATACTTTGACATAATTACCAATTCCACGAATGAATATTACAGGTTGCATTGCCTAGCTTGGAGACATTGCATATCATTGGCATGGATAATATCGAGATGATATGGGACGATCAAGCTACTGTGAATTCTTTCCACAATCTAAATTCACTTTATGTGATTAGATGCAATAACCTTGTAAATATTCTTCCTTCTTGCATTCTAGGACAACTCCAGAGCCTAGAAAGTTTGGAGGCAAAAGACTGTGGTTCACTTGAAGTTGTTTTCAAATTTCATCCTTTGAATCCTCTAGATGGACATCGTGTTTCTAGTTTTCCACTAAAAAAGCTAGAGTTATTTGGAGAGTTTGGGACACCTGGAGTGCCATAACTTGGCACGGGGGGACACTTAAGTGCCATAACTTTTTTTCGGTACACTTAAGTGCCACTTTTTTTTTCAAATGGGACACTTAAGTGCCACCTCCGGCGATCTTACCGGAAATCCTACGTGGCACGTGTTTATTATTTTTTAATGCTTGCGTGGCTCGCCGGAGAGCTGAGTCGGCGGCGACTCAAGCAAAAACGACACTTGTTTGCATAATAAAAAAAATAATTAAATTAAATTAAAAATTAATTTTAAATAAAAATAATCTAAAATTAAAAAAAAAAAAAAAAAAAGGGACGAAGGGCGGGCGGGCCGAGGGCGAGCCCTCGCCGCCGCCGCCTCCCGCCGTCGGCGGGAAGGGCCGGCGACGGCGGGGAGGCGGCGAGGGCTGCAGCCCTCGCCGGATCGCGGCGAGGGCTCGCGGCCCTCACCGCCGGTCGGCCGGGGCCGACGACCCGGCCGACCCTACCCCCTCCGTCGCCGGCCCTTCTCGGCGACGGCGGGGAGGCGGCGGCGGCGAGGGCTCAGCCCTCGGCCGCCCGCCCCTTCGTCCCCCCGCCCCCTTTTTTTTTTTTTTTTAATTTTTTTAATTTTAGAGTATTTTTAATTAAAATTAATTTTTAATTTAATTTAATTATTTTTTTATTATTTTTACACGTCGGACGCGAAACGGCGTCGTTTTTGCATTTTTTTGCCACGTCGGCATGCAAAAACGACGCCGTTTTGGATCTCCATCGCCGGAAAATTGCCACGTCGGCCGTTTGGCCGGATTTTCGCGAGTGGCACTTAAGTGTTCCATTTTACTCCGATATTGGCACTTAAGTGTTCCATTTAAAAAAAGTGGCACTTAAGTGTACCAAAAAAAAAGTTATGGCACTTAAGTGTCCCCCGTGCCAAGTTATGGCACTTGGGGTGTTCTTTACTCGTTATTTGGATTACCAGAGCTAAAGCATGTATGGGATAAGGAATTCTCCCATAGAGGTGAATTCCAGTGTCTATGTTCTATTAGCGTTTCTAGATGCAAGAGCCTCGCCTCTCTGTTTCCAGCCTCAATAGCTAGAGATCTAATGCAACTTAAGGAGTTGGAGATTAATGGATGTGGCATTGTGGAACTCATCGAGAAGGATGGACTAGATCCCAAGTTTGAGTTCCCAAAGTTAACCTCCCTTAAGCTTAAGCACCTAACAGAGTTGAAGTGCATCTACACCGAAGAACATGCTTCATATTGGCCATCATTGAAGATCTTGGAGGTCCATGATTGTAACAAAGTGGAGATACTTGCTTCGAAACTTGAGAATGAGATGCCACTTCATAAACAACCTCTCTTCTTGATAGAAAAGGTACGACCCAAGATTATTTGTTTTGCTTTTTTATGGGTGTAAAAAGTGTAAGTATTAGTTATTGGATGAAGCATATAAACTTCGGGCATCTCCTAGCTTTGCAAATAGAACTAATAATGCGGGAAGATAGAGATAGGAAGTCTCCACATGGTAGCCAATACAACATTAGCGTGGGAAGGTCTAATATTTTTGTAGAGTGAAGCTTTACGTCTAATGATTTAGCACCTTAGCCAAAATAATGTGAATATCATTTGACTTGTTTTGAAAACTTTTATGGTTGTGCTCCATTCAAATGCAATTTAAGATGTTGCCAAGAATGATATCTTGAAGAGCCTTGTCACCAAGTCTTTGCCCTTGGTAGTGCTGATCATCCATTGAAATTCATCATTCCATGCTTCTACAGAACGTTGAATCCCATATACGACAATGCATTGGTGCCGATAAATTGTTTCACTTTGATGGTGAATATTTGAACTGAAAATTAAGTTAACAGCCAAGCATCTCATACAAGTAGCTCACATACATAGACGCAAAATGTACGACTCTTCTTGATTCTTTAGAAGTATTATAACATTGAAACATCATACGTTCTTCAAGCATTTTCTGCAAGTTCTTGTTAAGGTCGGATGTATCAAATGTTGACTTGCTGATCCACCTTAAAAAGAGGTTTAGGCTAATTCCGATGGTTTAGCTCTCTCTTAAGTATCACAAAGCTTGAAAACACACGGTATGTTAATTGCCATGGTGTGACCCTACTATGGCACAAGTGTGTTCTCAATTTAAACCTTATAAAGATGACTGATGCTGTGCTAAAAACGAAAAGATTGGACATTTTCGTTGACATTAATGTCTTGAAATTGTAAAACTTGTGGTTATAATTATATTCACAAGGGTCATATCTATAGAAACAAGAATATAGGGAGTTACTTAAGTTCAAATATAAAAATCAGCGATGATTTTTATTTTATGGGACCAAGATTGTTAGGACCACTGCTGCTTCCACGTCTTTCCCTGTATCTACTGTGGTGCACCTTTTGATGGATGATTAGTTGCCTTTCCAATCTCAATTTCTCCATCATTTTCTTTCTAATGGCTACTCTTCCTCAAGTAATCCTCAGCTGCATTTTGATAGCGGCTCAATTTAGTGAGATTACCCTTTGAATCAAAGCGGAACAGTACACAATGTTCAATTTTTTTTACGTACTTCTCGTTTCTTTAAATAAATTCGTTCTCATTCTTAGTAAATTTATGAAATTGTGACCAATGTTCGTAATCCTGAATATATCTCTGGCCCCCAGAAACGTATTGCAATTTCCTTGAAGAATTTCATCCATATTATTGCTTAAATACTGTCCCTAATTGATTTAACAACTGTTACTTATACTATAGCTATATTATTTTTGGAAAGGCATACATATATGTATGAGCAAAAATGAAAAGACATTAAATACATGATACTTAGTGTGATTTGATTATTTTACGAAATGAACTAAATGAGAGGGAATTATTTGATTTAAGTTTGGAATATATGAGAAACTTACATGATTAGATGATTGTTATATAAGCATATCCATATTACCATTTTGAGATGGCTATGCTTATTATTTGAGTTGTTTGGGCCAAAATTTGAGGCTGAAAGTATTGTTAGGTTTTGCTTTATTATATAGAGAGAGAGACAAGTAATGCTGCATTTACTCATTTCTGAAGGAGAAATTCTTCGGATGGAAGAAAACTGGCTCACTCGTCAAATTTTAGCTGCAATGCAAGTTTTTTACTCCTTTTTTGAATTTGTTCTTTTTTTTTTTTCCTTTTATGCAACTTAATAATCTCCTCTCCCCTTGGCACTCATAAGTTCATGAATTCGTAATTTAACTAAATCACCAATTCGATGAGTGAATTCCACAGGTTGTGTTTCCTACCTTGGAGACATTGCGTATAACTGGGATGGATAACATCGAGATGATATGGGACAATCAAGCTGCTGCGATTTCTTTCCCCAATCTAGTATCGCTTTATATTCAAGAATGCAATAAGCTAAAGTGTATATGGGATAAGGAACTCCACCGTCAAGTTAAATTTCAGTGTCTACGTTCTATTTGTCTTCTAAGATGCAAGAACATCACCTCCATGTGTCCATCCTCAGTAGCTAGAGATCTAATCAAACTTGAGGAGTTGGAGATCGATGGATGTGGAATTGTGGAACTCATCGAGAAGGACGAACTTGTTCCTGGGTTTGTGTTCCCAAAGTTAACCTCCCTCAAGTTTAGGCACCTAACAGAGTTGAAGTGCGTCTACGCCGTTGCACATGCTTTACATTGGCCGGCATTGAAGACCATGGAGGTCCATGACTGTAATAAAGTGGAGATACTTGCTTTGCCACCTGAAAATGAGATGCCACGTCATAAACAACCTCTTTTCTTGATAGAAAAGGTACGACCCACACTTACTTGTTTTGCTCCATTGGTGAATATTTGAACTGAAAATTTAGTTCAAAGCCAAGCATCTCATACAAGTAGCTCACATAAGTAGATGCCAACTGTGCGACTCTCCTTCAAGTATTTTCTGCGCGTAGTGTCACAGAGATCGAAAACACATGGCATGGGGTGTGACCCTATTATGGCACAACTGTGTTCTCCAATTTGAACACTGTCAAGATGACTGATGGCATGCTAAAAACGGAAAGATGGTATATTTTCGTTGGCATTAATCTCTGAAATTGTGAAAGTGTGATTATAATTGATGGAGAAGTTATATTCACAATGGATATATCTATAGAAACAAGAATGTAGGAAGTTGCTTAAGTTCAAATATAAAGATCAGGGATAAAGTTGATTTCATGGGACCAAGATTGTTAGGACACTCATGTCTTTTATTGTATTTACTGTAGTTCACCTTTTGATGGATGATTTATTGCCTTTCCAATCTCAGTTTCTCCATCATTTTCTTTCTAATGGCTAATCTTCCTCAAGCAACCCTCAGCTGCATTTTGATTGTGGCTCAATTTAGTGACTTCTAATGTTGATTACTCTTTTGGATAAAAGCGGAACAATACATACTGTTCAACTTTTTCTTACGGACTTCTTGTTTCTTTAAATAAATTCGTTCTCATTCTTAGTCAACATGAAACTGTGACCAATGTTCGTAATCCCGAATATATCTCTGACACTTAGAAAACATATTGCGATTTCCTTGAAGAATTTCATCCATATCATTACTTAAATATCTGTCTCTAATTGATCTAACAATTGTTACGTATAATAGCTAATTCATTTTTTGAAAGGCACATATAATTGTATGAGCCAAAATTGAAAGAAAAATAAATACAGGATGCTTAGTGTGATTCGATTATTTTACGAAATGAACTTAATGAGAGGGAAATATTTGGTATAAGCTTAGAATATATGAGCTTTATATGATTATTATATAAGCATATCCAAATTGCCATTTTGCCCATTTTTAAAAGTATATGTTTAGTTTTCATTAGGCACTGGCCATGCCTATTATTTGAGCTTTTGGGGCCAAAATTTGAGGTTGAAAATATTGTTGAGTTTTGCTTTATTATATAGAGAGAGATAAGTAATGCTCCACTTGCTATCCCAATCTGAAAGAACAACTCTTTAGATGGAATAAAACTGGCTCACTCGTCAAATCTAGCTATGCAATGCAATTTTTTTACTCCTTTTTTGATTTTTTTTTCCTTTTGTGCGACTTAATAATCCTCCTTTGCCATTGGCACTCATCTATACTTGCATCTTAGACATTCATGAATTTGTAATTAAACTGAGTCACTGATTCTGTGAGCCAATTCCGCAGGATTCGTTTCCTATCTTGGAGAAATTATGTATTATTAGCATGGATAACATCAAGATGATATGGGACAATCAAGTTATTGCAAATTCTTTCCCCAATCTAAAATCGCTTTGCATTCAAGAATGCAATAAACTAAAGTGTATATGGGATAAGGATCTCCATCATCAAGTTAAATTCCATTGTCCACGTTCCATTAGTGTTTTTAAATGCAAGAGCCTCATGTCTCTATGTCCAGCCTCAGTAGCCAGAGATTTAACCCAACTTGAGGAGTTGGAGATTGATGGATGTGGCATTGTGGAACTCATCGAGCAAGAAGAAGGATTAGTTCCCACTATTGTGTTCCCTAATTTAACGTTCCTCAAGTTCAAACATCTAACAGAGATGAAGTGCATCTACGCTGGAACACATGCTTTACATTTGCCAGCATTGCATTCCTTGGAGGTGCATGGTTGTAACAAATTAGCGACACTTGCTTCCCAACCTATGGATGAGATGTCACTTCGTAAATGGCCTCCTTTCTCAATAGAAAAGGTATGATCCAAGATTATTTGTTTGGCTTCGATTGTGAATATTTGAAGTGATGATTGAGTTCACGACCAAGCATCTCATGCAAGTAGCTCCACATATGAAGATATAAACTGTCTGACTCTCCCTGAATCCACATAAATTACACCATTGAAACATCATATGTTATTCAAGTTTGACTGAACTTTCTTGTCAAACATTGAAAGCATGTGGCATGTGACATAATCTTCTGATCTGAACTCCATAAAAATGACTAATGTTATGCCAAAAAGGGAAAGATGAGACATTTTCGTTGATATTTCATACAGGATACGAAGTGCGATTTATTTATGTAAGGAAATGAACTAAATTGAAGAAAGGGAAAGATTTGATTTAACTTTAGAATATGTGACTGCACCCAAATTACCATTTGCCAATTGTCAAGTACATATATGGCTAGTTCTCTTTAGACACTTGCCACGCATATAATTTGCACTTTTTGTATAAAATTTGAGATCGAAAGTATCATTGGGTTTGCTTTATTAAAGAGAGAGATCAGTAATGCTCCACTTGCTAGCCCATTTCTTACCTCGATATTTCTACTAACGAGATTTTTATTTTATTTTATTTTATTTTTTAAAAATCCAGAAAAAAAAATATCTGCAATGAAAAAGAAAAAAGAAAAACTGCCCTTCTTCTATATTTTTATCTTGGAGGTTCATGTTTTCGTAAATTTAACAGTACAGAATCACCAATTCCGTGAGTGATTAATGCAGGCTACATTTCCTAGCTTGGAGATATTACATATAAGTTGCATTGATAACATCAAGATGATATGGGACAATCAAATATATTTTCAGCATATGAAGACTCTAGATGTGTCACATTGTGATCAGTTATCATGTATGTTTACACATAGAGGAGCTGAAAATCTGGTGGAACTGACAGAATTGAGGATAAGCAATTGTAAAATGCTGACAAAAGTCATTAGTGATGAGGGAGGTGAGGAGGGTCATGAAGGGGCATCCAATCAATTGAAGAATATGGAGCTTGACTGCCTGACAAGGCAGGGAAGCACTATGGAGAAAATTAGATTCCCAGAGCTTCGAGAGATAAAGCTGGAATGCTTGCCCAATTTGATTAGTTTCCTGTCAGGGAACAATCATATGCTGGAATGGCCCAAGTTAGAAGAGCTGACCATTGCTAACTGTCCCAAGATGACAAGGATTGGAAGACTCTTTCCAAGACCTCCATCTTTTATCTCTTGTCTTTGTTTAGATATATAAAATATTAGAGCATTTCCCACTACCCAGAGACGAAAAGTTTGAGGTGGCAATCTTTGATGGAGATCGACCCCGACACCCCTTCACTTTTCCCTTTACAGGTCAGCCTTTTTCCAATTAATCATCTTGTCAAATCAATTACAAATATATTGAATCCAACATTGAAGTAAATGAAATCGTAAGATTTGGCCAAATAAGATTGGGCAAAGTAAGCTAAAATTGGCTTTTTTCGATAAAGATACAAATCAAGTAGAAAAACTACAAAATAATAAGCTTTCACCTAGCTCTAAACCAAATATGTATTGTTCAATAATCCATTTAGCTTCTGCTGCGCACTCTTATTCCAAGACTCGGTCGTCTATCTCCCTAGTCTACACAATCCGGCAACCATTGTTGGCGAATCAGCCTCAATGCTAAGTTAGCGTATCACCGACTGAACAAGTAATCCACTACCTATTTTAATTATCACAATTTCCAATAACTAGTTACGTTCCCTCGCTTTGTAGAGATTAACCTTTTGTGTTTAGTAAAAAGATTAAAAAAGAAACACTAATCCTCAGTAAATATAATTATCATCTGTCCATCTCCATATCTTTTTAGAAGTGTTACTTTTTTGTCAGATCAGAAAAACATATCATGTGCTGTTCTCTGGAATTGATTATCAAGGTTCTTAAAAAAGGTTATCATAATAACCATACAAAAAATTTGCTTTTTAAAACTTAAACTGTACAGTACTAAACATAGAATAGCATATGTCCTTATTGTTACTTCATATTTTCATGAGTAGAAGGAAACGTGCCCTGATTCTATTGAACATGGAAGATCTTCCAGGGAAATAAAAAGGAACACCTCCAAAGACCGCAAAAAAGGGAAAAAGAAAAAAAATAAACAGGATATATTACCAAGGGTAAGAAATTCTAATGTATTTAAATACAACCTGCAAACGCACTTCAAAATATCTTTTTTCTGGCTATAAGATGTTGTAATTAAGTGTCAAAAACAACTTTTGGCAGAAAAAGAAAAGAAGGTGTCAGCACCAACTAAAACATAATAATTGTAAATCTAATTCTCAAATATCTTTATTCATTCGGCACAATATAGGAGATTTTGCCCCCAGAGTAGAATAAATACGGGCACGCACCATCGTCTAATTTTTCAATGAATAAAAATCAATTATCAAATTTTTTTGAATTAATTTAGTGGACACTTGTTCAAAATGACAAAGTGAACAAGTGGACTCAGAGAGATGATTGTGGAAGGACTCTTGAAGCTGTTCAAAGTGACAAACTGAACAAGCGGACTCAGAGAGATGATTGTGGAAGGACTCTTGAAGCTGTTCCTCTGGCAGAATCTGCAAAAGCTCTCTTATCTGAATGTAATTTTGACATAGAGGTAAACCTATGTTTGCCTTTTTTGCGCTGCTTATTGGACGTGGAAAACTAAATGGAGCCCCTAGGAGTCCCGGTCACTCAAGGCTGGACAGTTTCAAGTGCTCCATTACCATCTTGTTGGAGTTTGATAAGGACTCACTAAAAATCAAATAGGTTCCTTGTGTTAAAAACGGTATTCTAGATAGTATGAAACTCGCCTTCTTAGCACATTTCTGCTTGGAGCATATGGAGAATCTGAGCGTATGCATTCAGGGCTCGGGGTGTGTGTGTGTGTGTGTGTGAGAGAGAGAGAGAGAGAGAGAGAGAGAGAGAGCTGAAAATGAAGTACTTGCTTATCATTGGTGAGATCACGAAACACCCTGAACTTATCTTCTCCGTTGAAATACTTTCAGCTTGCATAGTAAAAGAAGCTGGAAAGAAGTAAGTCGTGTCATCTGATAAATGAAAGTATGTAGGACAATCGGTTTCAAATGTTTTATGTCTGTTGGGCAACCATGGAAGACAAAGTTGCTTAACTCCATCAACGAACACTCAATTTTTGATTGCCTCAGTTCAAAGTCATTATAATAGCCTATAGAGTAAGTTCCTTCAGCATTGCTGGGTCTGCAAATGGAAGCTCAGTCCAAAAAATATTTGGGAGTTTTCTGAGCAACACGTGCAAAGATTTTTCAATGTGTGCTCCTTTTTCTCTCTGCGAAGTGGCATAGGGAGTTTCTATTTACAACTCAGAAGTCTTTCACGCTACTGATGGATAAAAGAGTACAAAACAAACAAAATCATGTCACTTGGTACATGGTCCAAACGGGGAAATATATGTCTAAAAGCAAAGAACTGCAAACCTCTGTGGTCCAGATGTCGCTTGGCAATATTGAGCACTTACAAGTGGGGAGGTCTTGAAGGGCACAGTCCTGGAGACGAGCTCTTCTGAAATCTGTTTTAGCATGTACACTTGGTTCTGAGTTCTTCCATGAGATGGAACGTGTGAGAAAACCTGATTAATATGGTCTTGTGCCGTGGGGGGAATCTGTGGACTTGGCAAAACAATGGAAGAGAATAATGTGTAAAGTTAGGAGGTGGTCAAATTATTCGGGTTGATTGAACTTACTATCATGGAAGTTAAGAAGTACTGTTACATATTCTTTGTGGTAGTCACAATATGGTTGTTGCTAACTTTGACTGAAAACAATTACCTTGCTTCCTGCATTTCTTGGCAGGATCCTTTCATTTTTTTTTTTTAATTTTGACTGGTTTTGTGGAATCTTTTTGATCAATTTATTCTGAATTTCATTCAGGCATTTCGCTTCACTGCAGAGGAGTTATTAAGAGAATTCCGAGTTGTTAGAGTTGTACTTATTCATAGACTATAGTTCTTCCTACAACTGTTTCCTTTCTCGATTGGAAGAGGTCTATTCATCAGAAAGTAAAACCAATGTTCGATGCTGCAGGTGCTTCGGGAGTGAACACCTTATGCTTGCAGGTTGGTCACTCCATGAAGCTTGAGCTATGCATTTTGGTTTCTCTTTTTGGACTTGAAAGGCTGAAGTTCAACTACTGAACTAAATAATTTTAATTTAGGAAGGATGATGCCATTTGCCTTTTGTACAAGAGAGGAGGTGGTGGAAATTCGCAGAGCCTGTTGATGGGGGATCAGCAGGGTTTCTTCAGGATCTAGTGAAAAAGTAAATTTTTTTTTTTTGGCCAATCCTATCCTTCGGAGGGATATAAACCACAGGGAGACTATCTGTACTAATGATGTTATTATAGGCAATCATGGCGATATTATAGGCAAGCATCGAAAGGCAAGTGCAAATGTTGCGGGCCTGTGTCTTTGATGTTTCTCTTTTGAATTGTCATGTTGAAAAGCTTGATAGTGGCATGCGGCAGAACCAAATCACCAGGGTTGGAGATTTCAATGAAAGTTCCTACTATATTGAAGGAAATACTGGGCATCCTGTGTTTGAGACTGCTTAGGAAAGATTGATGTCGATATTTGTTTTGGGAGGTACCATCCTTTAAATTGGTTAGCATTTGGCTTGAATCGTGCCGAGATTGTGTTCAACCCTGTTGGGTTCGTCGGATCCCCAAAAAACGAATTCGACCCTAAATCGAACCCCTAAACTTGCGTGGAAGACGAGCCCGGGATTTCTATATGCATCACCGATCCTAAGGCACATCACAGAATCAAATGTACCTTGTTAGCCACAGATTAAACACCGACTCCGATTAGAGGAAGAGAAAAAAAACGGTCCTGTTTGATCCGATGACGGCAGTTCGCCTTGGAGGAAGAAGGGTGTCGCCTTTTGTTGCTTACTGTTCTCCTTTTTCTTTGAGAGTTTTGGAGGGAGAGAGGGAAGAAAAAAAGACATACGTAAATTCTTCCAAAAGGTGTATTCTCTCTCTCTTCCCCCCCTTTTATACGTCCCCCCTTTAAGTAAAACATACCCCTTCAACATATCCTTCCATCCATGGGCCCTAACTTTGTGGGCCGGGCTTTTAGGCCCAACATGGGCGGACGGGCCAACTTAGGCCCATCTGATTATTTAATTAAAATCATCATCTCCCACTCGCATATGGTGGGCCGAACAAGATCCTCTTAACCTCTTTTCAACATTCATACTGGTGAATAATCCGTGCGACCGGCATACTTTGAGAGCTCGTTGCCATACATATATTAGGAATATATAGCTGCTCATAATGGGCGTCACACTCTGAGTAGATTTAGTATGCAGTACCCTAGATCGATCGATCACATTTATATCTCTCTTGATCTCTTTTCAATAATGATATATATTGCATTCACAATTATGATTATCCCAAAGACAGTCATAATTGGTCGACCAGTGAATACAAAACTACAATGTGATTCTCCAAATCCGATCTTCCTCTTTCCTTCAAACTCTCAATCCCAGTTTAGCTTGCTTTTCTAGAAATGTCCCATTAGATCGAATCAACTCATGACCATTGGCAACATCCTAAGATAGTAAACACTAAATAGAAATCTTGAGAATAAGTAAGAGACCTAAAGGGACTAAAATTAAGGAACTCATTTCCCTCAAGAGTCTCACACGGCATAAAGGTTGAGATCAAACTTTTGCCACTCTTATTGGTCGTCTCATGCATACGTAGTATGAAATACGTATTATGGTATTAACTCCTTTCCCATGGAGCGTATGTCTACACAATTCATACCGTACAGATGATAGTTCAGACATACCCAATGTCTAACTTGAGTTCACGTATCTACTCATTCACATAATTCATCAGAACTCACATCTGGCATCTTAGACAGATAAAGTAAAATATGTGGGGTATTTTACTTTTGGACATAATACTTATCATGTCCTCATCTTAACACTTAGTTAAGACGACATTTATATTTTAAGCTTGAGCTCTCGATTATCACCTAGATAATAAGCTTAAAAACCGTCTCATCTCTATTTATCACACAGTAAATAGAGGCGATTACCCGTGTGAGTGGGCTAATCTCTTATCTGTCCGACATACTTTCTCAACTTAATATAATGCACTGAGTATTAAGATGCATAAAGATCAAACAAAGATTCATAGGCATTAATGAGGAAAAACATAATTTCATAAATGTGAACAACTTAGGGAAATTACAATATCCAGTACATCAGACTCTACGTAATCCTAGAGATTTTACATGACCACAAAACACATCTCTAGGTATTGGCTTTGTCATAGGATCTGCTAACATTCTATGCGTAGATATGTACCGTAAGTTCACATCCTTTCGTGCAACCATATCTTTAACAAAGTTATACTTGGTATCTATATGTTTGGTCTTGCCATGATACTTTGGATCTTTGGTGTATACTATAGCTGCTTGGCTATCACAGTTAACCAATAATGGATTTGCAGCTTTCTCAATGACACCTAAATGATCCAAAAATCTCTTAAGCCAAACTCCTTCTTGTACCGCTGCTGATAATGCCACGAACTCAGCTTTCATCGTGGACAAGGCTATACACGTTTGCTTCTTACTGCTCCAAGATATGGCGCTATTGTTCAGTAAGAACGCAAATCCAGAGGTAGATTTCCTTTCATCTAAATCTCCTCCCCAATCAACATCTGAATAGCCTTCAAATCGCAGATCCTTTCCTTGGTAATTCAGCTTGTAATCAGCAGTTTCCTTCAGATACCTCAATATTCTCTTAACGGCTTTCCAATGTGTTTGACCTAGATTGGATTGGTATCTACTCACCATTCCAACTGCAAAGTATATGTCAGGTCTTGTACACAACATAACGTACATTGAGCTTCCAACAGCACTAGCATAAGGAACATGCTTCATTTGTTCCTTCTCTTGTGGAGTCCTTGGACACAGTCTATGGCTCAATCCTTCACATTTTGCAATAGGAGTGTCTATGGATTTACAATCTTGCATACGAAATCGTTCAAGAACTTTATTTATATATGTTTCTTGCGAAAGAGATAATGATCTCTTCGAACGATCTCTTGAAATCTTAACTCCAAGTATGTATGCAGCCTCACCCATATCTTTCATCTCAAAATTGGAAGATAACCAATTTTTGATGGTATTAACTAACTCCTTATTGCTTCCAGCAATTAGTATATCATCAACATATAATGATATGATCACAAATTGATCTTTGGATCTTTTGATATATACACAATGATCCTCATCAATCATTGTAAAATTATATGCCATCATAGCATTATGAAAACGTATATACCACTATCTTGACGACTGCTTAAGGCCATATATCGATTTTAAAAGTCGACATACCTTTCTTTCTTGGCCTTTCGTAATGAAACCAACAGGTTGTTCCATATATATTTCCTCATCTAATTCTCCATTGAGAAAAACAGTCTTTACATCCATTTGATGTAATTCAAGATCCATACTTGCCACTATTGCCAAAATAATCCGAATTGAGGTGAATCTCACAACAGGGGAAAAAGTTTCCTCATAATCAATTCCTTCCTGTTGATTATATCCCTTTGCCACAAGGCGAGCTTTGTATCTTTTTATCGAGCCATCAGCTTTGCGCTTTATTTTGAGAACCCACTTGTTCCCAATAGCTTTGCGTCCTTTTGGAAGATCAACCAGTTCCCAAACGTGGTTTGACTTCATTAACTCCATTTCCTCTCCCATTGCATCCATCCATTTTTCTTTACTAGGGCAACTTAGAGCCTCATGTATATTTCTTGGCTCATCCTCATCTTGTGGGGCAATCATAAAAGTTTCCCCTTCAATCTCAAAACGTTGGCGGGGAATACTTTTGCGACTTGTTCGCCGTATAGAAGATTGTACACTTAGCACATCATTTCCCATTATGCTCCCACTAGGATCAGATAATGATGATGTCGTCTCATCATGTGGTTGTGATTGAGAATCAGATGGATTCAATTCATCACTTCTTATATTACTCCCACTTGGACGAATTCCACTAATATCATTATTGAGGTCCTCTGTCCCAGGATCCCTACGCTCCAGGATCCTCGTCATTATCTCAAAACATGGACATATCCTTCTACAAGGATCCGGCCAATTGGCCTCAGCCAAGCATTCTTGACGATAGCACAAACTGGGCACAGGAAGAAGCATCACATTGGGCACATGAAGCATCATCATCAAGGCAGATTCTCTCACCAGAAGATCTTGAAGCCCTTGAACAAAAGTATGAAGAGCACCTCTTTGCAACAAACTACAGCTTAGATGATTCATACAACAGCTACAATGCCCGTGACGGACGAGACCGCTGAAAAACCATTGTCCGTACAAAGTCATTGTAGCAAAGTTACTATTCACCAGGCTAGGAAAAGTGCGTAGCGGGTTCGCATTTCACGATGCACGGGTACTGTTCATAGTGTGCGAATAATTCCCTCCCGGAAATTTCGTTCCGGTGCCTTTGTTCTGTTCTCGGACTTATGATAGTCCTTTGTCTGTTTGTGTCTTCGTTTGCCTATATAAGGCAAAGAGTCTGTATTGTGTTGGGCAGAGTCCCTTGAATGAAGTGAGTGTTCTTGTGAAAAACCTCTCATGGCTTTCTAAACTTCTCTCTTCTTCTCTAGCCTGGTAGGATCCTCCAAGAAATGCAGCTCAAGTATGTTAGAAACGTTTCCATCCTGGCATCTCTGAGTGTCTCTAGGCTCTGAACTAAAAGGCTGAGTGGTTTTCTGCTAAAAGGCTGTCCCTGAAGGGCTTGAACGGGAGTGTTCGCCCACTGTGGGATGCATACCTGTAGAAAATTGACTTCGTCTTCCCTGGTTCTAAGTCTAGGTCCCCTCATTGGTATCGGAGCCATGGATTTGTTTGTAACAGTATTTGTTCCATGCGCTTGGTAGGTGAATCCAGTGCAGAGAAGATCCTCCTTACACCATGTTTACAGAACCTGAAATTCTCTTGCTCCTGTTTCTCTTGCTCCTTCATCTTCATCCTCCACCCCTCCAGAATTTCGTGTCTCTAATGCTTCTAAGATAGATTATCTCTATGAAGTCTCTCTTACTGATGACATTAGAATCTCTGAAACTCAGCTACCTCTCATGACCCCATACTTCGCTTTTGCCAAACCCAACTCATCATTCTCACCTATCCGCTCCATCCGTCAACTTATCCATCAAACCCCAAAGCAAGTAAAGGAGTACGTCCAGTCCTCCAAATTCGACCAGCATCCCATTCTTGCTACTGAAAAGGAGTACTTTGTTACTCTCCAAATTCCTCCAGAGTTCCCCAGACAGTGGACCCAACAGGGTTACACTCATGTTCACTATGGCGCTGTTCGCCTTGCTCTCACTTTCCATGGCCGCAAAGATTTACCTGTTGTCGTCAGATTAGCATTATTGGATACTCGTTTCCTAGAGTACCAACATGCTTGCATTGGCACAGTCCAAACTTGTGACATCCCGATTTTTGGGCCCTAATTTCGACTGGATAAATAGGGTCGTTTTTGTTCAGTTGAAGCCGAGGATTGTGAAATTGAGAAATATGAGGGATTTTTGGATAAAGAAAATAATCAATTTAATAAGTAAGACATCAATTGATTTTATGGGAGTCAATTTGATTTAATTCAAGAGAATTTAGTAGGTCCGCTTTTGGTTGTGCTTTTAGGATTTAAATTGGTTCTATGGACGAGCCAAGGTGTGAATTAAAATATTGTGACTTCAGATTAATTTTTGTAGACTTCAATTGGACTTAATTGAAAGGAAAATTGAAGAAATTGAGATGTACAAAGTTTTGGACCCCGGCGGAAAACCAATTGCACCCATTGGAGGAGTTGTAGGAGGTAGTGGGGTGTGACATCACCCATGATGTCATATGGTGGGCCACCTTTGGAAGATTAAAGGATTAGAAAGAAAAAGGAAAAGGAAAAGAAAAAGAAAAAGGAGGAGAGAGAGAGAGTCATCTTCAACCTTGGACCAAGAGAAGAGAGAGAGAGGAGAGAGAAAAGAGGGAGTCGGCCCGCACGTTCTCCCCCGTCCGTCGACCACCAGCCACGCCGAAGCCAACCGCCGCCGCGCCGCCGTCGCCCCTACGCCGTCCGGCCCCGCCAGTCGTGCCGCCTCGCCTTGCCTCGCCGCCGCCCGCAGCTCGCCCGCGCGCCTCAGCCCGCGTCCAGCCCGTCCGTCGTCCTCCGCCAGCCCCTCCGGCCACCGTCGTCCTCCACCAGCCGCCGTCGTCCGCCGCCGCTCCTCCCTCGCCGTCCTCGCGCGCCATCCGCCACCGAACCACCTCCGTTCGGCCCTCCTTCGGCCATGGACAGCAACCCTAAGAAAATGGGTATGGCAGCCCATTGAAGGGCCGTTTTGGCCGCCTTCCCGGCCCCGGACGCGATCCCGCCTTTGGGGAAAGTCGATCTCGGCGTTGCGCTCGTCGTTTTGGTCCGTTCGGTTTGCTAATCGGGTAAGTTATCTCACTAATCCTTGATTAGACGGTTAATTATGCCCTAAGTATGTTTAGTTTGAATTAAGTATGTTTAGGTGGTTAGATTAGATTATTTTAATATAAGTTGGATTAAGGAAATTGGATTAAGCTTAATTGGGTTTAATTAAGTTTAAAAGAGGTTAATTAAATTTAAGTGGTGATGTGACATAATTGGATTTTAATTTAGATTTATTTAAATGTTTCGAAATTCGGTTAATTAAAATAATATTAAATTATTTCGAAATTAATTAAATATTATTATATAAAAAAGGAAAAATTTATTTTTAGCCCCAGGTTGCTCGAGAATTTCGTGCGATCACCTTTGTGATGTCGAATTTAAATTTGATGCTTGATTGGTGGCGAGTGAGTGTGATTGCGTAAATTAGGGGTTATGTGTAGAAATTCCAAATGTAGAAATTGATGGGGATTTGGCCGTGATTGACCGCCTATTAGAGGCCGTGCCTATTGAGGCCGTGATGAACCGCCTAGGAGAGGCCGTGCCGAGTGGGGCCGTGATGCTACTAGTTGTTGAACCGCTTATGAGAGGCCGTGCCTAGTGAGGCCGTACCACCTATTAGAGGTCGTGCCTTTGGGGCCGTGATAACCACCTATTAGAGGTCGTGCCTATCGAGGCGGCGTTACCACCTTACTGAAGGTCGTGCCGAGTGGGGCCGGGATGCCACTAGTTGTTTAACCACCTTTTCGAAGGTCGTGCCACGTGGGGCCGTGATACCATCAATTGTTGAGTTTACCTTTAGGATCGTGGTTGGGATCATTGATTAATGTGCTAGAATAACATGTAATCGGCCAAGCCGATTGATCGCTGAGACGATCCAAGTGATTGATTGGTTGATGATGTGATTGTGCCTTGGTTTATTTAATTATCACATTTGCACAAGATTGAATGATATGAACTGTACTAACCTGCAGGCGCGGACTGTTGCGAGGTAAGTCTTCTTGATGTGTGGCTAGGTCATGCTGGGGTGTATTTTCTTTCTAATAGGGGCTTAGGAGGGGTGAACTTGCTGAGACAATGTCTCACCCCATTGTGGGAAACACATTTCAGGGCCGTAGATGATGATTCCAGCGGAGTCAGATGGACTGCCGGTGCAGTTGGGCAAGGAGTCGCAGAGCCAAGAAGATGGAGGATCGACGATCGAATCTTTTTAGTGGCCTTAGAACTGTTCTTTCTAGATAGTGGATCGATCCCTAGTGTATAGACCTCGACCCAGTTTGGCTGCATGTAATCCTTGTTTGATTTTATGTCAGCATGTTGGCTTGTATTAAATTGATTTTTTGTTCCTACTGTTCTATCCCGCTTTTAAATTGTCAGGGGATTCTTAATACGTTCCGCATGCGCTTAATAAAATTAATTTGGGTCAGCGATACTACCTGGGAATGTCGCAATTTCACGACCATGACGGGTTGTTCACGTGTCTCGGGCTCGGGGCGTGACAAAACCACTTTGAATGCTGGCACAGTGTTTGTCACTTTATATCCCAACTTTAATATTGCACTTTCAAACCCACAACTACTTTCCTTTATGAAAGTATAGGTCCAGCTCACTGGAGCCCCTCAGACTGCCGACTCTGTTGCTGCTACACTCCACTACCAGATGGTTTATCGAGTGTAGAACCATGCTCTTGATCTAAACTTCAACAATGGAAATGAAGATGCCCTGTTCATCTCCATGCAAAATGATCAAGCTTCATGTATCCATGTCCCCAGACATATTCCAAAGGAGAAGTTAGCCACTCTCCTTCCAGAAACATGGGTGACAAACTATGAAAAGCTGCACCAGAATAGTAAGCCTCTCCAGTCTTCGGATTCTGAATTTATCCGAAAGAAAGATGGAACTGTTTCTATCAAGTTCGGCAAGGAAAAGGAAGAAGGTAGTCCATCTATCTTCCAGACTCTTTTTATGATCGAACCATGTGTTCCAAAAACTATTTCCGAACCAGACCCAAAAAAGCA
The DNA here is from genome assembly GCA_014182555.1 of Eucalyptus erythrocorys. Taxonomy (NCBI): domain Eukaryota; kingdom Viridiplantae; phylum Streptophyta; class Magnoliopsida; order Myrtales; family Myrtaceae; genus Eucalyptus; species Eucalyptus erythrocorys. The sequence goes on from CM024603.1 coordinate 8,820,823, forward strand.
CGTCCGACACTTCCAAAGTGATGGACAATCAGTCCATTACTATAAAGACCCATATGGTCATTGCTTTTGGGATCCTTTTTGCTAGTGCTCTTCTTGCACGAAATCTCCTGATGAGGTTGACCCGTTTGAAAAACCTCCACCTCGGAAAAAGAAACGAAGAGATCCCCTGTTCCAACAGTATTTAAACGGAGACCCATCCGTTGATACTCTTGGTGAGTGTGACAAATACCAGTACGTAGTTTCCTACACACCTCCTCCACCGCCAAGACATACCGTTCCACCTTCAAACTCTCCATTGCCGTCACCTCCACCATCTCCTCCTTAGAAAAAACTAGCCCTCTCCCCGTTTTATAAGACCATTCTGAAGTGGGCCAAGAAACATTCTTACCCACTTGAAACCCCAGCAGAGATACAACCTGTCTCTTCCACTGCCATGTTCCAGGACACGGACTTCCCCCCTCTTGTCCGTGAAAAGTCTAAACTCCAATTCCCTGCCCCGGAAGAATTCACTGATACACAGGGTAGGTATCGAAATACTCCCAAAGTAACTACTCCCACTGATGTGGATGAACATGGAAGATAGAGAAGAACCACTACTACTGAAGCTGTTCTGAATTGGCAGACAGAGACCTTGATGGCACAAAACAATGCCTTCAAAGTCATTGATTACAAGATCGAAAATGTGCAACGAGATCTTCAAAGGCATGATGAGTCCACCAAAAAATTGCTCTTCAAATTCCAGAAAAGGCTTGATGCCTTGGAATCAGGACAACATCTCGGCTATCATCACCTTGAAAACCTGATGCCAGAGATAGAAAAGCTTAAAAGGCAGATTCAAATCCTTGAAGAAGGACGGTTCAGACCCTTCGACCCATTGGCACCTGCTGTCAGAACTGGGTATGTGCCACCACAACCCCAGACATCTATCTTTGCTGCCATTCCTGAATATCCTTGTAGAAGGATATGTCCATGTTTTGAGATAATGACGAGGATCCTAGAGCGTAGGGATCTTGGGACAGAGGACCTCCCCATCTAGCATAGGGGTTTTGAGTAGATTGTACAATGTCATCTGCATCTGTCATTTCATATTCCTGGGATGACGCGGCTTGTGTGAAGTCATTGAGTGCTTCTTGGGCCTTTAGTGCAAGTGCATAATGATCCCATGTAGCAGGGACATTGTAATTCCAGACTTCTTGCGGGACAGTTTTGTTTTCTTGACAGAGGATTCTCTGAAGTTCTCGGTACTGGTTTTCACAGCATTTGACAGATCTTGGATATGATTTGTGAATTCGAGCTTCTCTGCTGTCCAAGTGAGGTTTATAGGATGTGGTTCCTATTTCCTGTGGTTCATTTATTATGCTACCATTGTTTCTGAAAAAATGCCATGGGCGTTTAAAGAACAAAATGGTGTGGACTTCAGGATTTAGTGTCATGGTTCTTAGTTCTTTCTCTAAAAGTTGTTTCCAGCAAGTTGGAGGATAGAACCAGTTGAGAAAGGCTAAGAGGTTTTTGTCGCTTTCTTTTTCAACATTACCTTTGCCAAGGAGGAAAATTCTTGTAAGGTTGGCGATGAACCTTCTGGTTGGGATTTCCATAGCTATCAGGTACTTGTTGGTTAAGTACCATAATAACTTCTTGAGTTGATCAGGGAAATCGTCTTCTTTCCAGATGAGGGGATGGATGAATGGATAATTTGCATTCAAACCAAAAGGATAGAGAATGGAACCGCCATTGAATCAGAATAGTTCAGTATGGCATTGCCACATGAGACTATTCATATTTTCATTGAGACTGTCTTGCTGGATTTGTTCAACGATTTCCTGGGGATATTTCCAACTAGGCAAGTCTTTGATTTTCTCGATCTTGTATTTCTCTCCATAGTTGAGCATGCGGAAAGCAGGTCTCTTGATGTACATATTGATCTCTGCTGGTACTTTCGATCTTGACAAAAAGTCAGCAAGCACATTCTTCTTTCCAGGAATGTGTTTGGTTTCAAAAGAGTACTTTGAAAACCATTTAGCCCAACGAAGCAACTGGGAATTTGGGATCTGTTTTTGCTTGAATTTTGTCATCTGTGGAAAAGATGCCATATCTAATTCCACTAGAAAATGATGACCGATGAGATGAAACTCAAATTTTTTGATCCCATTTTTGACTGCTAGGATCTCTTTGAAAGTGGAATGGTAATGCATTTCAGCTTGAGAGAATTTTCCACTTTTGTAAGCACAAAGATGTCTCTTACCATCAATTTCTTCGAACAGGACTGCTGCCCAGTATTCATCACTGGCGTCAGTTTGAAGAATTCTTTTGCCTGTTAATGGTATTTGCAATGGTGGGAGATTCTGCATAATCTCCTTAAGCTCAGCAACTGCTTTGGTCTGGGTTTTTCCCCAAGATGGGGGATTCTTCTTTAGCATTGACTGAAATGGAATCAGCAGCTTTGCAATGTTTGGGACAAAATCCCTGAGATAATTAATTATCCCAAGAAATTGCTGAACTTGCTTTGTGGTGAAGTTTTCTTCAGGAAACTTCAGTAATTCCTGTGCGATGTGTGGCCCTGGATAGTACGTACCTTTATTGAGGTGCATACCAAGAAATTCGATTTCTGTCTGGGCGATATTTATTTTTCTTTGAGAAAGCATAATACCATGCTTATTCACAATCTCTGCAAACTGCTCAAGGAGTTGGCAGTGCGTCTGCTCATCAGGACTGTAGAGCAGAATATCATCAATATAAACTGCAACACTTGACAGGATTGGCTGGAAAATTTGGCACATAGCCTTTTGAAAGAGGGATGGTGCAACTTTCAAGCCAAAGGGAAGGACTTTCCACTGAAAATGCTGGTTTGGGATACAGAACCCTGTTTTAGGTCTGTCATCAGGATGAATGCCCAATTGCTAAAATCTGGCTTTGAGGTCGAATTTGGAATAGATGTGAGCCTTGGTTAGGCCAGCAAAAAGGGAATCTCTTGAAGGTAAGGGAAATTTATCATCCTGGAGAAAAAGATTGAGAGGTTGATAGTTGATTACCAACCTCATTTTTCCTCTAGTCTGCTCAGCACGCTTATTGACATAAAAGGCTTCACAAGCCCATTGGGAGTTGGAAAGTTCAATAAGCCCTTGTTGGAGAAGTTCTGAGCATTCCCTTTGTGCCAGAGCTAAATGTTCTAGGTTCATTCCTGTGTGGCTCGCTTTGGTTGGATTTATATCTTCATTTTTCTTGAAAGGAAGGCGAACAAAGAATTCTGGATTTTCCCATAAGGGATGAGAACATTTTTGGGCAAACTCAGAATGGGATTCTGCACATGATGCAAGTAACTTTTGCATGATCGGATCAAGTAGACTCATGTGGATGGAAAAGAGTCTCTGAATATTGACAAACTCAGAGAATTGGTCCCTATACCTAAGACCTTTTCCAGGGATAATGCGAAGTTGAGCAATTTGAGTCATGATGTCCCACCCAATTATCAGGTCTTTATTGAGGAGACTGGATCCAAAGATTTTTGTAGTGATAGAACACTGAGGAAAGAATTGGACAGCTACAGGAGTAGTTCTGACGTTTGTGGAGAAAGTATCTCCAGAAGCAGAGTTGAAATATCGGACATGAGAGGTCCAATAGTCTTCTGGCAGAACTTTGGTGTCCAGGATGGAACAACTTGCTCCAATGTCAATAAGAGCAATGACATTGATTGGTTTTGCAAACTTGGAAGTGAGGATTTTTACAGGAAAATGGGGACACTGGGTTTGGCTGGAGAATATGTCAGGAACCTGTTCTGAAGATGCAAGAGATATATGAAAAATCTCTTCAGATTCTGTGTCGGATTCAGTTTCACTGGTAGTTTGATAGGAAGGAATGATACAAAGAGTTTGTTCTGATGGTTCTTCTTCAACGGAGAATAAAGATTCAACATCATCATTTTCAAGAGAAATCCCAGTTTCATTCTCAATATGATGAATTAAACGATTCTGACCTTTTTTCGCCTGAGGACAATTTTTGGCAAAATGTCCTTTTTGGTTGCAAATAAAACATCGGTTTGATTTCTTATGGCCTGTGCGATCTTTCCTTTTGCGTAAGTATCGCCATTTCTTCTTTCTTCGGAAGTGTTTGGAGCCATGTTTGTACTTTTTGATGCTGAACTTCTTGAAGTGTTTCTTCTTTCGACAATACTTTCCACAATCGCCATCGCAATTATTTTTGGAACACTTGATTTTTAGCCTCTGGCGGGAACAGGCTGCTTCAAGGCCTTTGTCTTCTATAATGTAAGAGCGGACCATCTATCGCTTCAGACAAAGTTCTTCAAGATACAGATGGATTTCTTGTTGTATTTCTCCCAAAGGAATATCTTGTACCCTTTTTTGCTTTCCAAAAAAGGATCTTTCAACCATCTGGGTCAATTCTTTAGGAATAGAGGTCAGGAAGATATGCTTTAGATTTGGATCAGCTCCAATCTGATAAAAGAGCTTAAGCATTTCCTGATAATGCCTATCAAGATGTTTCTTTTGGAGAGAACAGCATTTTCTCTTAAAGAATTCTCTTCTTTTTAGTTCCACAAGATCAGTGGGTTTTCCCACAAAGAAATGATATAAGATGGTGATGGCATGGCTGAAATCTGGTGACATTAGAAAATGAATCTGAACTTGTTCGGACACTGATTTCCACCAAGCTTTGAGGCTTCCTGTAAACCTTGTGACAAAGTTGTAAAGCACATCATTCATATCATGGTTGGTGATGGATTGGGTATTCAACCAAGTATGAAATTCTTCAAGTCTTTTTGGCCATTTATGATAGGGAATATCATCAATGGTGAAAAATTGTTTTGATGCTATGGACACATGTTGTTCGGTATTATTCTGAACAACTTCTAGTTCAGAATAATTAGATTCCATTTCAATATCTGGAGCAAGTGGATCAGCCATGAATATGGATGAAGTAATTGGTGTACCAGGAGGGGATTCAATAGAAGGAATTGAAAAGGATGAGGAAGATGCAAGAGATATCGAATCTGATTCGGAATCAAAGATATCAGGAAAAGTTTGTTCTACCGGAAAGAGAGTCTGGTCGTTTTGAATGGCAGGATCAACAGGATCAGGCTGTTGATTGGGATCAGATTGGTTCTGGGTACCTAAATCCTTTAAAAAGGATTCAAGTGGATTTGATAATATCATCTGATCTGGCCTTTCTCTGATAACAACAGAAGAAGTTGGCCTTTCTTTTTCTTTTCCTTTCTCCTTTTGCTTTCGAGTGAGATCTTTAAGACGATCTTTAAGGAGGATCTAAGAATGTGACATCCCGTGATTCAAATTCAGTTATACTCCCACTTTCTTGCTCACCTATGAACACATACCCTTTCGAGTGTTCAGAGTATCTTATGAAAATACTTTTCTTTCCTCTAGGACCTAATTTCCCAAATTTGTGAGAGGGCTCATGGGTATAGGCAGCACAACCCCATGGCTTAAGAAAACCTAAGTACGGTTTTCTACTTGTCCATAACTGATATGGAGTGGAGGTAACTGATTTGGAAGGTACCCGATTAAGTATATAGGCAGCAGTTAACAAGGCATCACTCCAAAAAGTGATAGGTAGGTTAGCATGCGCCATCATGGACCTAACCATTTCCAGTAGGGTTCTATTTCTTCTCTCTGCAACACCATTTTGTTGAGGAGTATATGGAATATACAACTGTCTTTCTATCCCTTTTTCATCACATAATTTTCTGAACTCATCAGATAAATATTCTCGACCTCGATCGGATCTTAATGCTTTTATTTTCCTGTCTAATTGATTCTCTACCAAGGCCATAAACCTTTTGAAACAACTTAATGCTTCAGATTTATGAGAAATCAAATAGACATATCCAAATCGAGTATAATCATCTATAAAAGTGATGAAATAAACAGCCCCATGCCTTCCTCTCACATTCATTAGACCACGAGATGTCGAATGGATTAAATGCAGAGGAAATTCAGCTCTTTTACCTTTTCCAAATGGTTTCATTGTCGTTTTCCCTACTAGGCAATGCTCACATATGGGCAAATCGACTTTTTCAATGTTGCCCAACAAGCCCTCTTTGGCCAGTCTATTCATACGTTGTTGGCCAATATGACCAAGTCTAGCATGCCACACATTCACATCATTATTATATGAATTAGGAGACGTGAGAAGGGAATAACAAACATTCACATTAATATAATCAATATCTAATACAATGAAACCATCCAGAAAATAACCACAACCATAGAAATTTGTGTCCAAAAACAAATCCACACCTCTATAATGGAAGTTCATATTAAAACCTAGTTTGACCAATACTAAAACAGACACTAGATTCCGACGAATCTCCGGAGCATACAACACATCATGGAGGATCAAAGTGCGTCCACCATGCATGTTCAGTTGGCAGGTGCCAATTCCTTTTACTTCAGCTTTGGAGTTGTTTCCCACATAGATCCACTTCGTTCCAGTTGGTACTCGTCGGAATTCCACGAAGGATCCTCTATCCTTCGCTACATGGTCTATTGCTCCTGAATCTACAGTCCACAAAGGATTAGATTCGGTCAAGAATATAGAACTTGATACGTAAGCAAAATTCTTAAAAGCACCAGGGGTATATACCTTTTTTGGCTCGCGACAATCGCGAGCATAGTGACCCTTCTTGTTACAGTTGTAACATTTCACCCTTGTCAGCTTCTTCATTCGAGGACGCTTTCCTCTTTCACGTTGGTCAAACCTTGGTTTTTTCCTTGAAGCACTTGGTCCCTTGCCTTTCTACCTCTTGAACCAGTTAGGACATTTGCGCTTGGAGCCCGAAGCTCCATTTGAGCTAGAACCAGCATTATATATTTCAGTTTCCGGCTTAGCCGCTAGGAGGCGGTCCTCTTCTAGCTCAAGATGGCGCACTGCATCCTCAAAGACTTTGATATTTTCATTGTGGGTCAGGTGCACCTTCATATGCTCCCAACTTTGAGGCAAGGAACGAATCACTGCTTGCACTTGCTGCTCATCAGTTAGGACAAGGCCAGCATCCTTCAGCTTATTTATCATGTTTGACATTTTTCTCAAGTGTTGCTTCATGGTCTGACCATGAGGCTTTTTGTAGGAGTCAAACCTAATGGTGAGCTGCCTCAGTTTTGTCACCGAAGTATGACCAAATCTTGCTGCCAATGCTTCCCACATTTCTTTGGCATTCTCAAAACGCCTGAACTCTCGCATGACATCATTTTCCATGCTGCTCAGCAACGTAATGCGAGCAAGGGAGTTCTTCCTTTTCCACGCAACAAATGCATCCTTATTTCTCTTATTTGTGCAGTGGTTCCATCTTTAGGCTCTTCCATGGTTAGGTTAAGAGCTTCTAGCGCCTCTTGCTCTTTCAGCACATGTTGGATTTTCATGTGCCAGATTTCATAGTTGTCGCCATTGAGCTTTTCACCTTTATTCAGCTCAGCAACTATGCTCTTTGTGGCTGAAGCCATTGATCTGAACACATTATACATACATGCACGAATAATTAAAGCCTATCATTTATGCATCTACTTTGCACAGACCCATCATATTAATAAACAATTTTAAGTAAGGCTTTGGAATCAAAATGTCACTATGTTTCCAATCATCCTCCAAAAATCCTAACTTAAAATTACATTAATATAATTGTCATATGCAAACTAAATTCTATGAAGTTACAAAAACTTCCACGAATTATCCACAGCAATCAACAACAGCAGAAAGCAAATAATATCTTACAATCAATAGAATAATTATGCTTGCACACAATACAACTTACATATCAGTTGCTACATCAACAACAACCAGGTAATAAAAAAACATTTACATAAAGTATCCACAAACTATATTAAAAGAAAGACAGCTCATAATGCCTAAACCCAAGCCAATACACGAACTGGGAAAGCTCCTTTTTTGTTTAATTTCTTGATCTTGTCCTTTGTAACAATAAGGTAATAATCATCTACGAATTCCATCACAATTTTCTTATATGAAGCGGCTTGGTTGGCATTCCATATGCGATTCAACACTCCTTGCCATTCTGGTGGAAGGGTGTTCATGAAATATCATACCATCTCAAACTGTGGCATTGGACGACCATTCCATATGACCTTTTGAAGTTTCCCGTTGATTTCAAGAACATGATCTATTATGTCCCCGCTCTCCCATCGATAATCATCCAAATCGGCTATCAAACTTGCAAGCCTTTCCCTTTGTTCAGCGATATGTACACGAATAGGCGAGCGCAACTTAAGGGAAGGCATTGTTCCTGCAACAAATACAGAACAAATAGGGATTACATATAATCCACATAGACATAATTGAAAAAGAAACACATTCTTCTCCTCCTTCCTCTTTTTTTTTTTTTTTTTTTTGGTCAACGGTCGCGGTCAACAGGTCGGGTCGGCCGGTCGGGCCGTCGGGTCGGATCGGCAGGTCGGACCGGGTCGAGCCGGCCTATCGGTCCGGGCCGGGTCGGACAGACCGACTCGGCACGTGCGGCATGCGTGCAGCTGACGTCATCTGGCGCGTGCCTCGCACGCGCCAGTGGCCGCGCCCGATGCACGTGCGTCGCACGTGCGTACGCGCGCACGCGCCTACGCCTTCTCCGAGTCGGCGCATGCAAGCCGAAGCGCCGTTTCGCTTCAGCTGTGCGTGGGGCGCGTCCAGCGGCCGTTCGCGGCATTCCGTCACTCGTCGCGCTCGTCTCGACGAGACCTTTCTTCCAACGCCATCAGAAGTCAATTTCGACTTAAAGAAAGTCAAAAAATCGCATGAACAATCTCGGTGTCGGGATTTCTTGGCCCGATCGGTGTCGGCCGAATTTATTTTCACGAAAATCAATAAAAATACATCCACAGACATGAAAGGGGTCGGGAAAAACATGAAAAGGGATCAGGAAACATAAACTCAGGCTCTGATACCAATGTTGGGTTCGTCGGATCCCCAAAAAACGGATTCGACCCTAAATCGAACCCCTAAACTTGCGCGAAAGACGAGCCCAGGATTTCTATATGCATCACCGATCCTAAGGCACATCATAGAATCGAACGTATCTTGTTAGCCACAGATTAAACACCGACTCCGATTAGAGGAAGAAAAAAAAAACGGTCCTGTTTGATCTGATGACGGCAGTTCGCCTTGGAGGAAGAAGGGTGTCGCCTTTTGTTGCTTACTGTTCTCCTTTTTCTTTGAGAGTTTTGGAGGGAGAGAGGGAAGAAAAAAAGCCGTACGTAAATTCTTCCAAAAGGTGTATTCTCTCTCTCTTCCCCCCCTTTTATACGTCCCCCCTTTAAGCAAAACATACCCCTTCAACATATCCTTCCGTCCATGGGCCCTAACTTTGTGGGCCGGGCTTTTAGGCCCAACATGGGCGAACGGGCCAACTTAGGCCCATCCGATTATTTAATTAAAATCATCAAACCCTTCTGCGACCTTCGGTGAACTTAGTGAACCCATTTGGCCGACTGAGGTATTTACAAATCCCTACTTTTGCTTGATTTATCGAACTGTGCTATGAATTTATTATATTGGTCATGCCTTCTCGCTAGACTATTGCCCCACTTAACAATGTTCATATAAATTCAAATTACAGGCCCGAAATGCTGCCATTGCCAACAATTATTTTGTTGGATTAACTCTTCGGGTAGGAGCAGAATCATTTCCCAATCTGTTCGCATCAGGTGACGGCAAGCCACAGCACACGGATTTCAGGCACTTCTATAGATCCAGTCACCTTTCAGCTCTAGCTCCTTTGTGCGCACGATCTCGGACATGGATCTCCACTCTGTAGGCAGCTAAAAGGCAAGTGGGAGCTCAGAATGACTGCTCAGTGCAAGCTCTATGCCGATATGCTCGCTCGGTATTTGAAGCTGGACTTTGAACACAAGATCATATCTGATCTCTTGCTGCATGAGAAGTCCTCTTTAAAGTTCTTGATTCACAATGCTCTGTATATTCATGGATGACTTTAATTTTCCAACAACTCTCTGCTTTTTTCTGTCCAGCCGAGCGTGAGCGTATTTACTGAGAATCTGTTTTCACGACTCTTGGATCAGGCTTAGAGTTTATCCTATGCAGCACAGAGAATCGTGAGTCAGGTCGTATGTTGGGCCATTTTGGATGAAATTCATAATCTGGGCTATATCTTGCTCAATGCTGGAAAAAAAGAATTTAGGCCAAATAATTGAGCGGGCTCGGGCGAGCCTTTCTGGTCTACCAATCGGTAGGCACGGCCCCAAAAACAGGCCCGCCAACTTGGGCCTGGGTAGGCCAGCATAGGGCTATCTCCTGTTATCCTTAGATTGGCCCGGGCTCAAGCTCACGTCAAGTATTGTTCAGGTCTATCCTATAGTAATTGTTTCATTAAGAAATTGCATCGAATCTAATTCGATAAGTCATTAATATCAAGCTTGATAGGAACACAGGCAAGATAAGAGATAAGAGTGATGGAATTAGATGCAGCCACTGAGAATGGGAAACAAACAATTCGATTTGGGAGGAAGGAGCATAGAGAGAGGTTTGGATGTTCATGTACCATTACCATCCAAAAGCTGAGAAGAATACACTTGAAAGGAACCTAGTCTCATGCTTGGCGAAAAGATTTTCTGGTGCGTGGTTGGCGAGAGATTAGGGGTGTGAATTACGACGAAGGGAAGCCACCCAACCAAAAGGCAAACTTCCATACGCTTCGAGAGGCCATAACCATTTCAATTGTAAGATGATGTGGCAACATGACATAGAAATATGGCATGAAATTTATGCATATAATTTTATGTGACAGACATGATATTTTTGATACATTTTGTCAAAATTCGAAATTAATGAATAATGGAAAATAAACTATCTAAAATGAGATATTATCCAACTAAACCTAGGAATTAGTTTAGATTAAATCCTATTATATTCGGCAACATATTAATTAGATAGATGTTATCCAATGTGCAATTTAATCTATAAAAATGAATCTAAATGATATGCAATGCATCTTTTTAATATTTTTTTTTACAAGGAAAACAAATCAAATGAGAAATGCATAAAATCCAAAGAGATAAGCTCAAAATTGCAATCAATATCCACTCAGCTCAAAATTGGATGCAAATTAAATCAATAACTTTATCTTAAGCCTTAAAAGATCAAGTTACTTGATTTTCCGCACAATCCGTAATCTTATCTCATATCTTAGATATCGAATTATAGATTATATGCACTTTGCAAATTAGGAAATAATCTTGATTGGATAAGCCTATCAATTTCAAATATTCAAAGTTAGATAACAATCATTCAAAAGAGGCAATGAATCTAGTATTTCAAATTGGATAAGGATTATTATCTATTTCGGAGATTTGTTTCCAAATTTGAACTGGAGGATCTCAAATCAAGGATAATGGATTCACAGTGGTTAGCTCGATGGTGGATCGCACCAGTGAGTGCTGTCTCGATCATGATGGGGGTTCGGCCAAGGTGGAGAGGCTCGATGGACTCATAGCAACAGAGATAGTGGATGGTCAGATACAATCAAGTCTTTCCAATTATCACTTAATTAAATTTATTTTGATATGTCATAGCAGAATCTGTTGTCGTATGGTTTAGTAATTTGGTGCTAACGTGGCCTTGACGTGGTACCACGTGCATAGAAAAAAGGTGAAAAATTATATACTAAAAACGAAAAGCGGAAAGAAACGGTTGAAAAGAAAAGGCAAAAATTAAATATAAAAAGCCAAGAAACCGAAAATGAGAAACGGGCACCGTGGATGGTTGAGTGAATTTCTGAAGATCGCAGCGGTCCCCAAACCTTCAAGCCCCGTGGCCGGCTACACTCTCTCTCTTCTCTAGTTGATTTTTACTTTTTGGTTTGTTATAAAAATTCTTTTTTCATTTTTTTGGCCCTTATTTTTTTTTTCTAATTTCTCAATTTTTATTTTTCCCTAACTGTGATATCACTGCATTTGTCCTTATGTATCCTAAAAACTATTGAAAATGCAACATCGAATTACCGGCGTAGGGTATAATTAAATTTGATCAATAGCTCACTAGAATGGCCAAATTGCACCCAAATCAAATGCATTTGGTGATTAATGTTAATGACTGAATGGTACAGTGGGCAAAACGTTCGGGATTTATTTTGTTCAATTTTCCCCTCCCCATTTTTTTTTTCCACCCAATATATATCCTAAGAAAGAGTTGAAAAAGACAAAGGAAAAAGGAAAAAAAAAAAAAGATAAGAAATAATTTGTTTTATAAGAGGGAGGGAGTTCATGTGCGCAATTGCTGGATAAAGTTCAAGATCTTCGCTGGAAATCTTTATAAAATCTCATTTCCATCTTCCTCCTCGTCCTCCTCCTCCCTCCTATATAATTCAAACCCATGCGCGCTCTCTCTCTCTCTCTGCCCGAGCTAGACCTGCGAGCAACGGGCACATGGAGACGACGCAGAATGGACAGGTCGAAGAGGAGGCCACTGCTGTTAGAAGATGAGATTCTGTAGGATCAGTGATTGATCCGTAGGCGTGTAATTGATTGTGCAGATATTTTATTTTTGGACAGAAGGGATAGGAGATAATAGGAAATTCTTAAATTCCTTTATTAATCTTACATTGTAAATTATATACAATTGTAAATGTCACAATACGATCAATAACAAAAAATTACAGAAATTCTTCCCCTCGTTTTGGTCTTCTGACATGGTATCAGAGCTCCTGCCGATCCTGGCATAAGCTCTCATCGGAAAGATTGTTGTCTGTTGCTGCCCTGCAAAACAGAAACAATACTCAGTCCTTTTTCTTTTTTCATATCTCCACATACCTGCACTTCTTTCTTCTCGCCTGTGGAACCCCACCTGCAAAATCGAGTTGCCACAGGAGTTATTCATCACTCAAAACAGTCCATCATCATGGAAAAGGCGCAAGAACATACCACTATCCATGATTCACCAGAAGAGCAGGGAGCCCAGGAATCGTCCGCCATCAATTCGGGAGCCCAGGAATCGTCCGCGATCAATTCAGCCACCCCTTCTGCTCAGGTTCAAATAACCAACGTGCCATGGCAACAATTCCCGACTCAGTTTGGTCTGGGGCAGCCCTTCGCGGGCCATCCGTTCCAGTGGATATCGTATCCGATTTTTTCATCATCGCCGGGAAGCTACCAAGGCAACGTCGGGGACAATAGGGGTTCGCCAGCCGTTGAAGGGGCAAATCCTGTCATCAGACCTGCACAGACGGGCGGAGCAGCAGGAATTGGTTCGGGAAACTCATTCCCGACCTATCCGAATACGGGGCAACCGAATCAAGACACAGGAACCGACGGCTCAGGAACAAGGGGCACCCCTTATCCAAATCTCGGACCCGGCTCAGGAACAGGGGGCGTCCCTTACCCAAACCTCGGGCCCGGTTTTTTTCCGGCTCAAATCTTTGGCGCTGGCGGCAGACCGGAACCCGGCGACCCACTCCATACGACGAGCGCCGACGGTCCGGAGTTGAAACTCATCAGCCGAGAGTTAATCGGGGCCGATAACTACTCGGATTGGGCGCGCGAGTTCCGACGCGCGCTTACGACCAAGGACAAGGAAGGATTTCTGGACGGGTCGATTTCGATCCCCACCGACGAGAGGATGGCACGACTGTGGAGACGGTGCAACCGACTCGTGAGGACTTGGATAGGAAATTGCGTCTCATCAGAAGTCGCGGCCGCTCTCCCCCCGACGGAAGACCCGAAGCAGATGTGGGAGAATATTAAAGAAATGTTCTGGAAAATCAATCAAGTGAAAATTTTCACAAAAACCCAGCAGATATCTGAATTAAAACAGGGAAATATGAGCATCGCAGCCGTCTACAACAAACTCGCGGCTCTGTGGAATGAACTCGAGGCGGCAGAGGAGAGATTCGAATGGCCGGAGCCCATCCTACAACAATACAGAGCCATGCGAGAGAGGGAGAAGGCGATTTGCTTCCTGCTCATCCTCAACGACACTTACCTCACATTTCGGTCACAAATCCTCACGATGGAACCGATGCCGAGCCTTAATCGGATCTACCATCTTGCCATCCAAGAGGAGAATCAACGACAGACGGCAGATCTAGGCATGGCCGGAAGAGAAGGAGCCGCTCTGGTTGCAAAGAGGCAGAACCGACCGAGGGGCAGAGGAGGAGAGCTAGGGTTCCTTGACGGAAACCCTAACTCCTCGAGGAACCCTAGCGAGGCGGCGACTTATTCTCTACCTTTTATAGGTGGATCGGACGGCTACGATTCACCCGTGGGAGCGAGGAGATCTGACGGTCCAGGACGCCAAGGGAGCGGTGGGCCATATGGGCCGCGTGGGGACTCTTCGGATGGGCCCGAATTTGGGCCTGGTGCTAGAAATTACTTTGGGCCGACGTTGGCCCAAGTCCATCGGCCCACAAATAGGCCCAATTTTCCTGGAAAAATTTTTTTCCCAAAGGTAAAGGGAAACTTTATTGTGAATATTGCAGGCGCCCACATCACACTAAAGAAAATTGCTGGAAACTCCACGGGAAACCTAGAGAGAAAGAAAAAGGAAATTTTTCTTCCGTTTTTCAGGTTACAGGACAGTCAGCAGGCAATTCGGGTAATCCTGAGCAATATCAAGAGATGGTGGAGGCAATGAAAAAATTAGATGCTTCTGGAAAAATTGAGGGTTTCACAGGTACATCTCATTGTCTGATAAATTCAATTTCCAGAAATGCATGGATTATTGATTCAGGTGCAAGTGATCACATCGTTTGTGATAAAAATTCACTATCCAATCTTAGAAAATTATCCTCTACCATATCAGTGCAGCTCCCAAATGGATATTCCACACAAGTTGAAATGATAGGCACAGTAATTCTAAGCCCACTCATTATGCTTCAAAACGTATTCTATGTCCCTGATTTCCATTTCAATCTTATCTCGGTATCCCGAGCCTGCCAAGAAAATTCTTGTCAAGTCTTATTTAAATCTGATATATGTCTATTTCGGGGCCTTGATTTGGGAAACCGATGGGCTTGGGTAGAGTTTTCCAAGGTCTGTATTTCTGGATGGATGTTTCAAAGAGTCTTGATTTCCTTTCCAATAAATCCTTATGTAATTCTGTTACCAATAAAGAGACTCTTCTTAATCATCAGCGTCTGGGACATTCTGCCTCATTCCCTTGTCCACAGTGTCCTGTTTGTCCATTGGCAAAACAGACACGTTCTCCTTTTCCCTTAAGCAATACTCAAAGCGATGAAATTTTTCACCGATTCATGTTGACATATGGGGACCTTATCACACTGTAAATCATGATGGCTCTCGTTTTTTCCTCACTATTGTGGATGATTTTTCACGAGCCACATGGACATTCCTTATGCAGTCAAAAAATCAGGTCTTATCTCACTTGAGAATCTTCCTTGCCATATCTAAGACTCAGTTTGGAAAATCCATTAAACGCATTCGCACTGATAATGGTAGAGAATTTTTCAGTAGTGAATGCACTTCCTTGTTTGCACTCAATGGAATTTTGCATGAAAACACTTGCACCTACACACCGCAGCAGAATGGAGTTGTTGAGCGAAAACACCGACATCTACTTGAGGTAGCACGAGCTCTCAAGTTTCAGACAGGTATACCCGAAAAATTCTGGGGAGATTGTGTACTTACTGCTACTTATTTGATCAATCGTATGCCATCACGCATTCTCAAAGGAAAGACTCCATTCGAAATCTTATATGGGAAGAAGCCGGATCTGAGTCACCTAAAAGTATTTGGTTGTCTGTGCTATGCAACTACAGTAGGGCACAGAGACAAAATGGAGCCTCGCGCTAGACAAAGTGCATATTTATGGGGTATCCAACTTTACAACGAGCTTATAAGGTGTATGAGCCTTCAACAGGGGAATTCTTCACCAGCAGGGATGTAGTATTTCATGAGAATGTGTTTCCTTTCCAAGATGCAGATTCATCATCTAAGGAAGAGGTGACGACCAATAAACATTTCCTATCAGAGGACGAGTTTTCCCCAGGAGAACCTTACATTATGGTTCCTTCTCAAATTGCTCCATTATATGATGCACCGGTACCTGCCTCTAACAATGTTCAGAACTCTCCACATGTTGAGGATGTTCGGGAAAATTCACCAGTGAGGAATCAAGATTCTCCCATGACAGTTCATCCGGAGTCAAGTCACACTGACAAAGCTTCTTTGACTCCACAAGCGAGAACCTCGGAGATCCGGGCGTATCGGTCGCCCTCCGATCGGACAAAAGACTTTGTCTGTAATGTTTCTGGGACTAAAGGTACACGCTACCCTATCTCTTCCTATGTTTCTTTTGGAAGATTATCATCAGAACATTCGCATTGCATGAATAGTATTTTTGAGGAACATGAGCCGACTAGTTATGATGAAGCAAAGGATGACCCTTGTTGGCAGGAAGCCATGAGATCTGAATTGCATGCATTGATAAGCAATCATACCTGGGATATTGTGTCACTGCCTGATCATCGCAAACCCATTGGATGTAAATGGGTATACAAGATAAAATACCGGGCAGATGGGTCTATTGAAAGATATAAGGCCCGATTAGTTGCAAAAGGCTTTACACAGCGTGAGGGTTTTGACTATCATGAGACCTTTTCACCTGTAGCAAAAGATGTCACTGTTCGAGCCTTTCTGTCTGTCGCTGCTCTTCGTAATTGGGCGTTGCATCAAATGGATGTGCACAATGCGTTCTTACATGGTGATCTAGATGAAGAAATTTACATGCAGCTTCCACCAGGATTACGGAGACAGGGGGAGTCGAAGGTGTGTCGTCTCCGTAAATCCCTTTATGGGTTAAAACAGGCTTCCAGACAATGGAATGCCAAGATCACCAGTGCACTCACAGCCGCAGGATTCAAGCAATCCAAATATGATTATGCCCTGTTCTATCGAGCAAAAGGAGCATCGTTTATCTATTTGATGATTTATGTAGACGATATTCTCATTATGGGAAACAATGATTCCGAGGTGAAGAAACTGAAGGAATATTTACATTCGGCTTTCCATATCAAAGACTTGGGATCTCCTAAGTATTTCCTTGGCATTGAAATAGCTCGTTTAGCACAAGGAATCTCGTTAAGTCAACGGAAATTTGCCCTGGAAATAATAGCTGAAGCAGGATTGTCAGGCTGTAAGCCATCAGTTATTCCCATCGAGCAGAATGTCAAGCTGACTTCCATTGAATATGACCATGGCATATCTTCTCATCCTGATGATCCTTTATTGCAAGATCCTTCAGGATATCAGAGACTTGTGGGAAAACTGATATATCTCACCATGATCAGGCCGGATATTTGTTATGCAGTACAGACTCTCAGTCAGTTTATGCATAGTCCGAAACAATCCCACATGAATGCAGCCTTGAAGGTTGTAAAATATTTGAAGAGTTGTCCTGGTCTCGGAATACTCCTCTCTCGGAATTGCAACATGGAAATGACGGCCTACTGTGATGCGGATTATGCAACTTGCCCCATGAGCAGGAGATCTATCACTGGTTTCTGCATCAAGTTTGGAGAATCATTACTCTCATGGAAAACCAAGAAGCAGACAACAGTTTCGCTGTCTTCAGCTGAAGCCGAATATCGATCCATGGCAAAGACAGTATGTGAAATTGTGTGGCTAAGGGGCTTACTTCTGGATCTTGGAGCTCCTGTCAAAGGGCCGACCCTTCTCTTTTGTGATAATGACTCAGCATTAAAACTTGCAGCAAATCCTGTGCTGCATGAGAGAACAAAGCATATAGAAGTTGATTGTCATTTCACTCGAGAAAAAATTCAAGAAGGAATAATCGAGACCAGAGGGATCGGGACTCTGGAGCAACCTGCTAACATATTTACCAAGCCTCTATGTTCAAGACAACACACACATCTTCTGAGCAAGCTAGGTGTCTTAGACATCTATAAGCCACCAGCTTGAGGGGGAGTGTTAGAAGATGAGATTCTGTAGGATCAGTGATTGATCCGTAGGCGTGTAATTGATTGTGCAGATATTTTATTTTTGGACAGAAGGGATAGGAGATAATAGGAAATTCTTAAATTCCTTTATTAATCTTACATTGTAAATTATATACAATTGTAAATGTCACAATACGATCAATAACAAAAAATTACAGAAATTCTTCCCCTCGTTTTGGTCTTCTGACAACCGCCACAGGCGACGGCTCGATTTGCGGTTTCGAGTCTCTCGATGGCGTCCTCGACGGCTTGATTTTCGGATATGAGTCGCTCGATCGCCTCCTCGGCGACCATCTCCACCCCTAAGTCTTTCGGGTCTTCCTTTCTCATTACAACTTGTCTCCTCATCTGAACTATGATTTCCTAACCTGATTAAAATAGAGAGAGAGAGAGAGAGAGAGAGAGAGAGAATGTCTCGATTTACATTCGTGGAATTTTGAATCCTCGTCTCTGTTGATCCATTTGACTTGGCGTGTAGTGTTGTCGTCTTCTTTAATTGGATTTTTAACGTGATTAAGAAATTAAAGTTGATCGCTTTACCTCCGTGGAATTAAAATCGACAAAATTCGCTTCGAAAGAAGATATTCTGGCACTGGTACTTTTCCAATTCATACTTTTCGAATATATAATATATGTATATGTGTGTGTGTGTGGAGACAAGTTAAGTGACTCAGCAATTGACATGCCAGCAAATAGGGTTACAGTCCTAGGTTTTTTTCTTAATGAGAATTACTGTTAGCTGGAGACCGAAGGACTTCATAACCGGTGTTCCACAAATTCATAGTTGCTAAATCCAAGTATGCCATCTGAAAAAGGCTTCATGGATGAAGGTTTGAAAGGATAATTCTATTTCTTGCCAGTATCTTGTGCAATTTGTTCACTAGACTGCGCGTGCTTGAATATGTTGAAGAGGAAGTTCCGTTGAAGAGGAAGTTCTGGGTGACATTCTTTGGGAAACGGAAAATAGCGACAATCTTGAGCTAATCTGTCAACAAGAGAATGTTATCTCTTTTGACTTCTCTGTCTTCACTGAGAAATTGAGTCATATTTCAAAATTAACAGGAGCTATATCAATGCCTTTCTTCATAAAATGTCAAAAATCCAAAGCATGCCATTCCATTGCGGTACAATTTTATTTTTGATATCGATTTCAGCAAGCCAGCCGTTTACTTATGAGACTGAACTGCGGAAGGGCTCTTGGAGCTGTTCCTCTGGCAGATTGTGCAAAAGCTCTCTCATCTAAGTGTGATTTCGACATACGGGTAAACATTTGTTTGCTGTTTTTCTGTCTGCTTATTGGATGTGGCATGTTAAGTGCTGCTCCTTAGAATCCTGGCCTTATGTCCCTTTGTAACCATGGAAGATAAAGTTGCTTAACTCATCTGGCAAACACTCAATTAATGATTTCCTTAATCCATAGTCACCACAATAGCCTATGAAGCAAGTTCTTTCATCACTAGTTGGGTCTGCAAATGGGACTTCTTGCCAACAAATGTTTGGCAGTTCTGAGAAACATGAGCAAAGATCTTCCAATGTGTGCTCCTGTTCTCTTTGAGAAGGAGCATAGGGAGTCTCTGTCTATAACTCAGAAGTCTTTCACATTAGTGATCAATATAACGTTATGAACCAAATAAAATCATGTTGCCCAGATTTATATAAATGGTCCTAATTGGGCAAATATATATTTAAAAATAAAGAATTGCCAATGTCTGGTCCGGATATATTGAGAACTTGTCACTAGAGGGTGGTCTTGAATAGCATAGTCCCGAAAATGAGTTATTATGAAATCTATAGTGTGGATACTTTATTCTGAGCTTTTCCATGAGATGGCAGGTGTGAGAAATTCTGAATTATATAGTTTTGTACCATGTTGGGATTCTATGGAGTTGGTGAAACGGAATAGAGAAACATGCAAAGTTTGAGGTAGTCAAATTATTCTAGTTGATTAAAATTTCTGTCATGGAAGCTAAGAGGTATTCTTACATATCCTTTGTGGTAGTCGCAATTTGGTAGTTGCTAACCATTACCTTGCTTCCTGCATTTCTCAGTAGGATCCTTTAGTTTTTATTCCTTCTGACTAGAATCTTATTAACTAATTTGTTCTGATTTTCTTCCAAGCATTTCGTTTTACAGCAGACAAGGAGTTATTAAGAGAACCGTGAGTTGTCAAAGTTGGGCTTATTCAGAATTCTATAGTTTATCCCACAGCTGCTCCCTTTCTGAAACAGAAGAGGGCTATCCACGAGAAATGTAAAACCAATGATAGATGCTGCAGGTGCTTCACGAGTGAACATATTATGCTTGCAGGTTAGACACGTCATAGAGCTTGAGCTATACATTTTTGGGTTTCCCCTTTTGGACTTGAAGGACTGAAGTTCAGCTACTGAACTAAATAATCTTAATCTAGGAAACATGGATGATGCCATTTGCCTTTTGTACAAAAGAGAAGAGATGGTGTGAATTTGCAGAGCCTGTCAATGGGGAATCAACAAGATTTCTTCAGGATCTGGCGAAAAAGATATAACATGGTCATTGTTTATCCTGTCCTCGAGAGGGACATAAACCATGGGGAGACTATCTGGAATACTGCTATTATTAGAGGCAATTGTGGCAATATTATAGGCAAGCATCCAAAGATAAGTGTAAAGGTTTGGGGCCCCTATATTTGATTTATCCCTTTGGACTTGTCATATTGAAAAGCTTGATGATTGCATTTGGCAGAATCACATCCCTAGGGGTGGAGACTTCAATGAAAGTACCTACTATATGGAAGGTAATACTGGGCGTCCTGTGTTTGAGACTACTTATGGAAAGATCGTTGTCAATATTTGTTATGGGAGGCACCATCCTTTGAATTGGTTAGCATTTGGCTTGAATGGTGCTGAGATTGTGTTCAACCCTTCTGCGACTGTTGGTGAACTGAGCAAGACAATGTGGCCGATTGAGGTATTTACAATTCCCTATCCTATGCTGGAATTTATAGAACTTGTTGCTATGAATTTACGTTAGTCATTATGTTTTTCTTGATAGATTTCTCGAACCTTTTTGTGTTGTGCTTACTGTTAGCAAATTCTTTAATCCTTCAATGCGGAAAATCATAATAAATTCAAGATCTTTGATCTTCATGACTTTCACAAACATATATAAAAAGAACATACCTTTGTCCATAGTGTTGCCGTTGAATACGATCCAATTGAAGAAATCCAATTTCTCTCCCTTAACCCTCTTTTCCTTTATTGTATTTCTTTGATGAAGAAAAGAAAAACATTCATAAAGGGTGGAGAGAGGATCGGACTCTATTTATATGTTTAATGAATAGGTGCCTTCCATCAAAGTACCTCTTCACTTAATTAGAGTCGTAACTTTTCGTAGCCAATAGTTGTTTTAATAAATTATTTTTTATTTTATAGCATTTCAATAATTTATTAAACCATATATTAAATTATATCATATGGGTCACAATAAATCTTACATTCTCCCACTTGGCCCATATGATATTCCTTTCATGGTTCAATAAAGGCGTAATGTGCACAATAAAATTATGCTATAAAATTTCATAAAATTGGCAATCACATAATAATCACAATTAAGTAAGGAAAACTAACGTGAGTCATAGCGGTTGTATGTCATTAATCGACATAGTCCCTTCTATGCACTACAACTATAGTACTTTACTTAACATGATCCATAAATGAGAAGTACAAAGTAATAGTCCAACCATAATGTCTCTTTAGAAACTATCCTGTTTAACATTCATCTATTTTCCATAATGTATACTAAATAGAAAACAGGAAATGTCAGAAACACTTAAATGAGCTCAAAGTGTCAAATACATAAACTTAATACAAACATAATACAAACATTAATGACGTCCAACAATGCCCATCTCTTCAACATGCTCATTAAATGTTTTGGGCGGCAAATCCTTTCGTTAAGGGATCTGCTATCATAAGATTGGTGCTAATGTGCTCAATTGACACTCTTCATTTCTGAACTTCTTCTTTAATGAGACAAGTATTTGATCTCCATATGCTTAGCACCTTTAGAATACTTGTCGTTCTTAGAGAAGAAAACTGCTGCAGAGTTATCACAATAAATTTTCAGCGGCTTGGCAATACTGTCGACAATCACACGTCCTGAAATAAAGTTCCGCAGCCATAATCCATGAACAGTGGCCTCAAAACATGCCACAAATTCAGCTTCCATAGTAGATGCAGCAATAATCGACTGCTTCGCACTCTTCCATGAAATTGCTCCTCCAGCTAGAAGAAACAAGTAACCAAATGTTGATTTTCTTGTATCGGCACATCCGGCTAAGTCTGAATCTAAATATCCAATCACCTCAAGACGATCGGATCTCTTATAAGTGAGCATATGATTCTTTGTTCCTTGCAAGTATCTAAGAACTTTCTTTGCAGCTTTCCAATGATCCATTCGGGGGTTACTTTGATACCGCCAAAGCATTCCGACAAAGAAACCGATGTCCGATCTGGTACAAGTCTCGTGCATACATTAAGCTCCCCACAACAGATGCATAAGGAATATTCTTCATTTGTTCTCGTTCCAATTCACTTTTCGGACATTGCATAAGGCTAAATTTATCACCTTTCTGAATTGGAACTATTCCGCCGAGCATTTACTCATATTAAACCTCTCTAAAATTTTCTCAATATAGGCTTTCTGAGACAATCCTAACAACCCTTGTGATCTGTCACAGAATATTTATATTCCTATCACATACGTTGCCTCTCCCATATCCTTCATTTCAAAATTCTTAGAGAGAAACTTCTTGGTTTCATATAACAAACCAAGATCATTAGCAGCAAGCAAAATATCATCAACATACGAACTAGAAAAATAAACTTGCTCCCACTAATCTTCATATATATACACCGATCAACGGTGTTTTCTTTAAAACCAAAGAAGTTATGGTATCGTTAAACTTAAGATACCATTGTCGGGAAGCTTGTTTAAGTCCATATATTGACTTCTTTAATTTACATACCATGTGTTCCTTTCCTTTAAGCGAAAAGCCTTCGAGGTTGGTCCATATAAACCTCTTCTTCTAAATCCCCATTAAGAAAGGCGGTTTTTACATCCATTTGGTGTAACTCCAAGTCATAATGAGCCACCAAAGCCATAATGATTCTAAGTGAGTCCTTCTTAGAGACTGGTGAAAATGTCTCTTTATAGTCAATGCCTTCCTTTTGTGTAAAACCCTTTGCAACAAGTCTGGCTTTATGTCGTTCAATATTGCCTTTTGAGTCGCGCTTGGTCTTAAAGACCCATTTACACCCGACCTTCTTGCATCCTTTAGGCAATTCGACAAGATCCCAAACTTGATTTTGATACATGGATTTTAACTCTTCTTCCATAGCATTAAACCATTCATTAGAATCTTCACATTCCATGGCTTCGGTAAATGAACCTGGATCATTTCCAATTCCTAAGTCAATTTCTGACTCTTGTAGATAAACCATATAGTCATCAGAAATAGCCGACCTCCTTTCTCTTTGAGATCTTCTTAATGCCATTTCTCGTGACTCGGCTATTGGAGGTTCAATATTGACATCTCCATTATGGGGTGTTTGTTCATTAATTTGTTGTTCTTGATTATTGTTAGATTGCACCATAATATCGGGAACAACAATTTTAGAAGCTTTGGGTATAGGAACTTCTACCCTTACTTCTTGAATGCAAGCATCACGCATTCTTTCACTCCCACTGATGTCACCATTCTCAATGAACCTAGCATTTCCAGATTCAATAATTCTTGTACTATGATTAGGACAATAAAATTTATACCCTTTGGATTTCTCTGCATAACCAATGAAATAACCACTGGTCGTTCTTGAATCCAATTTCCTTTCATGTGGATTATAAATTCTTACTTCTGTTGGACAACCCCAAACATGCAGGTGTCGTAAACTAGGTTTCCTACCCGTCCAAAGTTCAAAGGGAGTCTTTGGAACTGCCTTACTAGGAACCCTATTTAATAAATACATAGAAGTCTTTAAAGCATACATCCACAAAGACAAGGGTAGGGATGAGTGACTCATCATACTCCTAACCATTTCCATTAAAGTACGATTACGCCTTTTCGCTACACCATTTTGTTGTGGTGTACCGGCATTGTATATTGAGCACAAATGCCATGTCTTTCAAGGAATTTAGCAAATGGACCTGGACATTGTCCCGATTCATCATACTTTCCATAATATTCACCACCTCTATCCGATCTTACTATTTTCACATTTTTATCTAATTGCCTCTCAACCTCTTTAATATACACTTCAAGTGCATTCACTGATTGAGACTTCTCATGCAAAAGATAAATATAACCATAACGTGAAAAATCATCAATAAAAGTGATGAAATAGCTTTCCTTACCAAAAGATGGAACATCAAAAGGACCACATATGTCAGTATGTATAATTTCAAGGAGCTCGTGCTTCTTGTGGCACCTTTCTTAGTGTGTTTTGTTTGTTTACCTTTAATACAATCAATACACACTCCAAGGTCAGTAAAATCCAAATTTGGAAGAATTCCATTCTTCACTAATCTTTGCATTCTTTCCTTGGATATATGACCCAAACGTTTATGCCACAAGTAAGCAGAATTTTCATTCACCAAACTTCGTTTAGTGCCAACATTATGATGCAAGGTCATTAATGTCTCAACAAAAGTATTATCAAGTCTAAATTTGTAGAGACCATCACATAAAATTCCAGTTCCAATAAGAGTATCACACTTAAATAAACTGAAAGATTCAGAACCAAACTTACAATAAAATCCCGCCACATCAAGTCTTGGCAAAGAAACTAAATTGCAAGAAAAAGTAGGTACATAAAGGGTTCGAAACAAATCCAAATAATGCCCAGTATCTAAGATCAAACGATAAGTGCCAATGCCTTCAAGCTGGAGCTTTGTTTTCGTTCCCCGTAATCACATAACTTTCATTTGGCTTTGTAGTTTGGATCGTAAGGAATCCCCGCATCGTATTTGACACATGAGTGGTGGCACCAGAATCAATCCACCAAGTATTATGAGGAACTTCAGTAAAGTTTGATTCAAAACATACTAAAGTACAAGGCTTACCTTTCTTTTCGAACCAAGCCTTACATTTCAGACAATCTTTCTTCAAGTGTCCAATTTTGTTACAAAAATGACACTTAATAAGATTGCGTTCCTTCTTGTGGATTTGAGAAGCCTTTGAAGAGTCATTCAGGACGTGTAGTCCTTTCTTCTTGCTCCTTCCACCTTTCCTCTTGAAATTCTTTCGAGCTTCTTGATGACTTGAGAGATGAACAGAATGAGCTTTTTGATTCTTTATCCTTGTTTCCTCTTGAACTAGCATCTTGGCCAATTCATTCACATTCCACTTATCCTTTATAGTGTTGTAATTCATTTGAAATGGCCCATATTGCTCATGAGACAAGGAATTAAGTATAAATTGTACTAAAAAGTACTCATCCACATTCATTCCCAAAGTCCTTAACTTTGCTGCCAAATTTGTCATCTCAAGTATATGCTCATGCATGGTACGCGAACCATCATATTTCATGGTGGTCAGTGTGCTCATCAATGTACCAGCAAGTGACTTATCAGCAGTTTGAGAACGCTCTTCCACATATTTCATAAATTCCTTAGCATTGTCAGTTTTGGGAAGAGAAGTCTTTAAGTTGTTTGCAACTGTCATTCGCATGAACATTAAGGTCGATCTGTTCGATCTTTCCCAAGCTTTATGGAAAGACTTTTCCTCATCGCTACTAATATCGTAATAGCAGCTGGTTTCTCAACTTGAAGAGCTAAATCAAGATCCAGGACACCTAAGTGAAACCGGATTTGTTCACTCCAATCGGAAAATTTATCCCATTAAATAAGGGAACAGACGAAGCATGTGAATGCGGTGAAACAGTACGAGATACTGCAAATATACAAGAAGTACTCACAAATTAATGCTTTGAGAATATCACATAATCGATTCAATCTAACTATACATGTACATCACAGTTCTCCTTTGGGCGATCCTATGATATACAAATATATATAAAACCATAATGATGCTAATAACTTTTATTTGATAATTGTAAATATAACTTATTAAAATTAATTTGCTATCTTTGGATATACAAACAAATTTAACAAGTCATATTAATTATCAACCATCATGTTCATGAATTATAAGAAAATAATTAACCTTTGGGTTAATCCCTAAATTCTTATAATAAATGAACTTCAATATACCCATAACATCAATAAAGATATAAAACATATCAATTTCATACTTATAGCATCAATTAATCATGGGTAATTGAATAAAATAATTTACAATATCAAAATTCAAAAGACTTAAAGGTTTGGCCACTTTGGTGACTAACAAACCATTCATAATATGAATCTTTAATAATTGTAAAATACAAATATTTGCCAAATTGCACACAAGGATAAAATTGTAATTAAAGCATAAGGGCAGAATTGTAAAATCATAATTTCATAAGGGCAGAACCATAAATTTAATATCCAGGGGCAAAATGGTAAATAATCAGCAATTGCAGAATTGTAATTATAAATTAAACAGGGGTAGAACAATAAATAAATTGCGAGAAGGACAAAATGGGAATTTTAAAATTGACATAGGGGCAAAAAGGTAAAAGAGATAGCTTCGGGGTCAGGCACGTGCTCCGCACGTGCCTACGGCTTGGCGGGCGCGTGCCTCACACGCGCGCGGCGAGCTCTGCGCGCGTGAGGGCGCGTGGATCCCACGCGCGCGTGAGAGCGCGTGGCGCGTGGGTTCCACGCGCCTGCAACTGCCGCGCGCGCGTAGAGCCCACGCGCCTTCTTCCTCGCGCACCGACGCGATTTTTCGCCGGTTTTCACCGTTTCCAGCCGCGATTTCTCCACCGTTTCGTCTCCGGCAGCCATCCCAGACACAGAAAAAATTATGATTTTTGAAGAACATGCAACCACGACCACATGGATCCAAGTTTCGGAGAAAATGACGAAGAATTAACCCCAAATCAAGCCAAAATTCCTCAGAACACAAAAAACCCTAACCACCGCGACTTCCTCCGCCCGATTCGACTCCGGCGAACACCGATATGCCGGAAAAACTCATGCCCAGTGTTCCTCATGGCAGGGCGACCGTATGGGTCCAAAATCAGCCGGTGGGTCGCCGGATTATGCCCGAAATCAACAAATTTCTTACTCGCCCTTAAAAGTCCGAATTCCTTCATTTTAGTCTTTTTTTTTTTTTTTTTTTTTTTTAAGTAAAACGCCCCATTTGGGGGTTTTCTACTACACGGCAGAACCTGTTTCTCACATTTTTCCAATAAAAGTACAAACCCTCTTTCTCAACTTTATCCAATAAAAGTACAAACAGGATCGTCAACGAAGCATCATGCATAAAACACAATAGATTTACAAACGGAAAGTCATTAGATCATAAACCAAGGCTCGATACCAAGCGTTAGCAAATTCTTTAATCCTTCAATGCGGAAAATCATAATAAATTCAAGATCTTTGATCTTCATGACTTTCACAAACATATATAAAAAGAACATACCTTTGTCCATAGTGTTGCCGTTGAATACGATCCAATTGAAGAAATCCAATTTCTCTCCCTTAACCCTCTTTTCCTTTATTGTATTTCTTTGATGGAGAAAAGAAAAACATTCATAAAGGGTGGAGAGAGGATCGGACTCTATTTATATGTTTAATGAATAGGTGCCTTCCATCAAAGTACCTCTTCACTTAATTAGAGTCGTAACTTTTCGTAGCCAATAGTTGTTTTAATAAATTATTTTTTATTTTATAGCATTTCAATAATTTATTAAACTATATATTAAATTATATCATATGGGTCACAATAAATCTTACACTTACTGGCACAAAGGTTAGCATGACCTTTTTTTTCACCATAAAGGGAAATAACTAAAACGTTGTAATAACAAGTTAAAGTCTTATTGCAAATGGTTGGAGCTTAAAAAAACAACTGCAAATTTAAATGAACTTATTGGATTATCGCCTTGGTTAACTCAACTGTGTTCATTGTGAAATGAATTCTCAGGCCCGAAATGCTGCCATTGCCAACAGTTATTTCGTTGGATCAATTAATCAGGTAGGAAGGGAGAAATTTCCCAATCTGTCCACATCAGGTGATGGGAAGCCACAGCACACAGATTTCGGGCGCTTCTATGGATCCAGTCACTTTTCAGCTCCAGGTGCTTCGTGCACGCCATCACTATCCCGTCAAAAAAACGGATTGCTGGTTTCTGACATGGATCTCAACCTCTGCAGGCAACTGAAAGACAAGTGAGGGTTCAAAATGACCGCTCGGTACGAGCTCTATGCCGATATGCTTGCTCGGTATTTGAAGCCGGACTTTGAATCCCAGGTCATATCTGATCCCTTGCTGCCAAAGAAGTCCTCTTAAGTTGTTAATTCGCGGGAATGTCTATTCAGGGATGACTTTATCCAAAGAATAATGTCTGCTTTCTGGACTTCAGCAGACGTGACGTCTGCATATATGTGTAGTTCACCGGCCGACAGGATTAGAAATGGATAATACAATAATCTTCTCTCTTTCAGGTCACTCTTGCGTTGAAATGAATCAGATGTTAACTCGATCATTCAAATTAACTTGTTTTCAACATGTCTGTTTACCTACGCAAGGACTTTAATAACCAAATTGTGTTGTCGTGAAGGTCATTCCTTTCCTTGAACCGCTAAGGACAACCCAAAGAGTTTTAACTCTCCGTGTCCGTAATGTCAATGTCAATTAAAAGCTTGACATGCTTCAATGTACAAGTTGCGAAATGGGTTTTGTCAAGGAATTAGGGTCTCGCACTTGTAAGTCATCGAATAAGGGGAGAGGTTAGGTTTAGAGTAATACTCCTTTCACTACGTGTTTCGATCTCTTTCCTGCGCAACACCTTTGTTCTCTTCCCTTTTTTCGGAATATTTCTCTACGAAATCCTGAGCTTTTCATAAGAGAATCCCAAATCCTTTCGTCTCACCAATATGATGAGCGGTAAACCTTATAATCCAAAATTTAGAGGAAAAGGCGTTAAATTCAAACAAAATACCATTTTAAAATTCAATTATTGTATTACCCATTCGACCGAACTTAGGAGAGACTGCCATTAAAGTAGAATAATAAGGAATATACGCGTCCACAACATCGTCTAAGATCTCGAAGGATAAAAATCAATCTTCGATATTATTTTGATTGAATTCACTGAACACAAGCCAATAATTTTGCCAAATTATAATTTACATCACTTATTAAAAACACGGCTGACACAAGCCAACTGATCAAGCCACCCTTTCCTCCTCTTTTTTTCTCCTGAATTATTAAAACGAAAAATCCTAAATTAGATAAATTTACGACAAATTTATTCAAAATTAATTTTTTGACCACTAAAAACTCCAAACCTACATACCCATAACAAATTTATTCTAAATTAATTTTTTAACCATAAAAACTCCCAAATTACTCTCACCATCCATTAATTTCTGTTAAATTAGATTTATAATACTAATGATTACAAATCGACACACATGTGATAAATAAAAAGTAAAATCTCAAAGTAATACACCCGTCAATTATTATATGTTATCAAACTCAGCAATTCAATGGAAATATATAATAAAAACTGACGAGTCGGTAAATTTGTTATATGTGTAACGGTTTTGGGGATTTATTTTAGTATTGATCTAAAAGAGAGAGGGAAAGAAAGAAAGAAAAAAAAACGGGTTTTATTTCATGAGATGGAGTCCACGTGCGCAACTGCTGAGCAGTGAGCACCTCGTCATCTTCGCTGGAAATCTTTTCGTCGCGACGCTCCGAAATGATTCCTGGAATCATCAATTTGACTAACGACGCACGCGCTCTCTCGCCCTCTCTCTTTTCAAATTCCACCCCCGCACGCCTCAGCAATCTCTCTCTCTCTTTCTCTCTCTATCTGCCCGGGCTTGACCGGCGAGCTCCACAGCCATGGACACGACCCACAACGGAGAAGCTAGAGAGGCCGCCGCCGCCGCCGCCGTACGCGACGGCTCGGTTTGCGGATACGAGTCGCTCGACCGCCTCCTCCGCGACAATCTCCGCCCCGAAGTCTTCCAGGTTCCTCTGTTTTCTTTGTTTGCAATCTCGTCTCCTCATCTGAAACTGCGATTTCGTAACCTGGTTTGACATGTTGAGTGGGGGAGACGAGGGTCGGTGCCGTTCGACCCGAGATGTCTCGGGTCGGTTTGGATCCTCGCTTGCCGGCGATCGGATTGTTACCGCCTTTCTTAGATTGGATTTTTGACCCGAGTGATTGCGGAATTGAAGTCGATTCCGTTGAAGTTCTGTTTTTTCGGAAGATATTCTGACGCTAGTACGTTTCTGTAAGCTTGATGATGCTAATCAGGAAAGCAAGAGGTGCTTGGAGAAGGATTATTATAGTTTTGTTGAAATGAATCGCGCAATGATTTTGTCGGATAGTGAATATTCTGTTCTGCTCTGTTTATTTCGTGTCTTTACTGGCTCTTTCCAATTAAGCCTGTGTTGCACGAGCTGCATCGGCTTTTTGCTGTGCTTAAGGACCTTAGATGAATATTGATGGCTTTAGTTGATCTGGAAGAATGTTGGGCCTGCATATGTAGACGTGCGATTTACTAAATTCAAGTCAAATAGGAGTTGGACTTCTGTTGGAAAGGTGGATCTTTGGGATTGTGGTGGTGTTTCCTCATTACTCTTCAAGATTTTCATGGTTGTGGTCTCCCGAATTCTTTGACTGTCTCCCTTTTAAGCACAAAAGAACAGGAAAATTAGAAAGAGTAAGAATAAACGGCTAAAAATTCTTATTACAGGGAGTTGGAGCAGATCCAATAATCTCACATCCAAATGGATTTTAGATTGACATGGATCAACTGGCCATGAAATTATTTGTTGAGACAGCTTAAGTGACTCGCGAATGGTTTGTGGCCCTTAGTTTTTTCTTATTGAGAATTTGCTTTTAGCTAGAGACCAAAGGAATTCATTACTGATGTTCCACAATCCGTGGTTGCTATTTTTATGTACGCCATTTGAGAAAGGCTTTCTTGCCAGTGTGTTGTAGACTTTGTTCACTACATGCCTGAGCTTGTTAAAGAGGAAGTTTGGAGCAACATTCTTTTGGAGGTTGGAGTGGACAATAGTGACAATCTTAACCATTTCTGTTGACAGGAGAATGTCATCTCTTTGATGTTTCTTTACATATCATCTCTGTCTTCACTGTGAGATTTAATTATATATAAAATTTACCGGGAGTTCTATTGATGCCTTTCTTCTTCCTAAAATGTCAAAAGTTCAAAGCATGTCATTTAACTGTGATACAATTTGACTTTGTTGCTAAAGCATTATGATATTGATTTCAGGAAGTCAGTCGTTTATTTATAGGACTGAATTGTGGAAGGACTCTTGAAGCTGTTCCTCTGGCAGATTCTGCAAAAGCTCTCTCATCTGAATGTAATTTCGACATACAGGTAACCAGTGTTTGATGGTTTTTGTGCTGCTTATTGGTAGTGGCAATTTAAATGATGTTGCTAAGAGTCCTGATCACACTAGACTGCACCATTTCATGTGTTTTCCAATACCATTTAGTTGGAATTTGCTAAGGAATCGCTAAATATCAAATATGTTCCTTATGTAAAACAGTTTTCTAGATAGTATGAAAGTTGTCTTCTCAGCAGATTCCCACTTGGAGCATATGGAGAGCGTGCGCATAGGGGAAATTATTTACTGGAAAAATGAAATACTTGCTTGTCATGGGTGAGATGCCTGAACACCCTGAAAGGACTGAAAATTCTTTCTGGTGACTTGTCTACTCCATGAGCTAGCATAGAAAAAGAAGATGGAAAGAAATAAGTCAGGTCATCTGAAAACTGAAAGTATCTAGCACAATCAGTTTCAAATGCCTTTGTCTTTTTTGCAACCATGGAAGACAAAGTAGGTTAACTCCACTCGACAAACACTCAATTTATGATTGCCTAAATCCAACGTCACCACAAAAGCCTATGAGGCAAGTTCCTTCAGCATTTCTTGGGTCTGCAAATGGGAGTTTAGGCCAACAAGTGTTTGGAAGTTTTCTGAGGAACATGAGCAAAGATCTTCCAATGTTTGCTTCTTGTTCTCTTTGCAAAGGTGCATAGGGAGTTTCTATTTATTACTCAGTAGTCTTTCATGTATGAGATAGATAAAAGAGCACAGACTGAATAATATCATGTCTGGGATTTATATATATGGTCCTAACTGGATATATATTTGTTTAAAAGCAATGAACTGCAAAAGTCTGATCCAGATGCCCTTTAGCAATATTGAGACCTTATCCTATGGAGGTCTTGAAGAGCATTGTCCTGGAAATAAGCTCTTCTGTAATCTGTTTTAGCACAGATTCTTGGTTCTGAGTTTTTCCATGAGACGGAAGGTGTGAGAATAGTCTTGTACCACGGTGGGATTCTGTGGAGTTGGTGAACCGACAGAATAGAGAAATGTGCAAAGTCTGAGGTAGTCAAATTTTTCTGGTTAATTAAACTTGCTCTCATGGAAGCTAAGAAATACTCGTACATATTCTTGTGGCAGTCGCTATTGGTAGTTGCTAACTTATATTGAAAGCCATTGTCTTGCTTCCTGCATTTCTTGGCAGGATCCTTTGATTTTCATTCATTCCGACCAGTTTTGTGGAGTCTTTCTTATCAATTTATTCTGAATTTCTTTCAGGCATTTCGCTTTACAGCAGACAAGGAAGTATTAAGAGAACCGCTAGTTGTCAGAGTTGGGCTTATTCAAAACTCTATAGTTCTTCCCACAACTGCTCCCTTTCTGGATCAAAAAAGGGCAATTCATCAGAAAGTAAAACCAATGATAGATGCTGCAGGTGCTTCAGGAGTGAACATATTATGCTTGCAGGTTAGTCACACCCCGAAACTTGGGCTATACATTTTTTGGTTTCTCCTTTTCGACTTGAAAGACTGAAGTTCAGTTACTGAACTAAATAATTTAATTTAGGAAGCATGGATGATGCCATTTGCCTTTTGTACAAGAGAGAAGAGGTGGTGTGAGTTTGCAGAGCCTGTTGATGGGGAATCAACAAGGTTTCTTCAGGATCTAGCAAAAAAATATAACATGGTCATTGTTAATCCTATCCTTGAGAGGGATGTAAATCATGGGGAGACAATCTGGAATACTGCTGTTATTATAGGCAATCATGGCAATATTATAGGCAAGCATCGAAAGGTAAGTGTAGATGTTGCAGACCCCTATGTTTGATGTATCCCATTTTGACTTGTCATATTGAAAAACTTGATAATGGTACATTTGGCAGAACCACATCCCCAGAGTTGGAGATTTCAATGAAAGCACCTACTATATGGAAGGAAATACTGGCCATCCTGTGTTTGAGACTGCTTATGGAAAGATCGCTGTCAATATATGTTATGGGAGGCACCATCCTCTGAATTGGTTAGCGTTTGGCCTGAATGGTGCTGAGATTGTGTTCAACCCTTCTGCAACTGTTGGTGAACTTAGCGAACCCATGTGGCCGATTGAGGTACTTGCAAAACCCTACTTATGCTTGATCTATTGAACCTGTGCTATGAACTTATATTGGTCATTGTGATTTCTTAATAAATTGTCGCCTCAGTTAACCTAACTTTGTTCATGTAAATTCAATTTACAGGCGCGAAATGCTGCCATTGCCAACAGTTATTTTGTTGGATCAATTAACCGGGTAGGAACAGAAACATTTCCCAATCCGTTCACATCAGGTGATGGGAAACCACAGCATGCAGATTTTGGGCACTTCTATGGATCCAGTCACTTTTCAGCCCCAGATGCCTCCTGCACACCATCACTGTCCCGTCACAGAGATGGATTGCTGGTCTCAGACATGGATCTCAACCTCTGCAGGCAGCTGAAAGACAAATGGGGGTTCAGGATGACTTCTCGGTACGAGCTCTATGCCAATATGCTCGCTCAGTACTTGAAGCCGGAGTTTGAACCCCAGGTCATATCTGATCCCTTGCTGCAAAAGAAGTCCTATTAAGTTCTTGATTCACAATACTCTGTATATTAAGGGATGACTTTATCAAAACAATGTCTGGACCTTCGGCACACGTGATGTCTGTACAAATGGGAATTGGAAATGGATATAATTCAATAATCCCCCCTTTCAGATCACTCTTGCATTAAAATGAATCCGAAGGGAACTCGGATCATTCAAATGAACTTTTTTTCAACAGGTCTATTCACCTGTGCATGAACTATTATAACTAAATTATGTACTCGCGAAATTCATTGCCTAAACTAAGGACAACCCAGGGAGTTTAACTCTGTCCGTATTGTCGATGTTGATTAAGCTTGACAGGCTTCGATGTTACAAATTGCAAATTGGGTTTGATCAAGGAAAAAAGACATCCCAGAGAGTTTGCTAAGCATTTTTAGAGCCAAAAGCTACCCTACGGAAGGAGTGAAATTTTTGAAAATTTTTCTTAGGTCTAAACAGAACCATTGACAAGATCATGTGTCATTCATGTCTCAAAACTTTAAAATCAATAGATTCAAATAACATGGCATGGTTTTGTTTTTCGTTTTCACTATGTTGGACTTGATTACATTTACATAATTTTTAATCACAAAAAGCACGATATTGGCATGATATATGCAAAAATAAGAGGAAGACCATAGAAATTAATTGAGAAACTGAAATCTAGCCAATAGAAACTTTCAACTAGAAGGGACCGCGCATCTTACAGGAATTAACATTCCTAGACTGTACATCATATACATCTCAACCTATGAGAAATACCAGACATTTGAGGAAATTATACTAATCCTCCAACGAAATCACATGATGATCTTTTATCAGGTGTTGATTATTCAATGCACTAGTTACACTTGTTTCAACATCCAATAAAAGACAAGCACATGGTCTATGCAGAGAGCTTTAGTAAGGTTTCTCAGTTGCAATTACATGTTGGCCTTACCAAGACGAGCATATGCACAATGGCATGAACCAATCTGCGAAACTCTAGTTGGACCTTTTCGGCGACGGGCGGGAGACTGGGCCCGCCGTGGTCCAGAACTCGACCACCTCCGAATCGCACGGGCAACAGTGAAAGCCCGATGGGCCCTCGCCTCTTTCCGTCTCCTCTGCACACTCTTCGCAAACGGTGTAGCTGCTCTTGGCGCTAGCACCCTTCCCATCGACGCTGGATTCGCCACGGGACTCGCAGCTCTTTGGCATATTCGGATCTTCTTGCTGTTGCCTGAGCACCGTGACACGATTTTCCGCCCCGTTGTCCGTGGTCATCGTTGCCAAGTCCATCTTGCTGTAGGCATTCAAAAAAATTTAATTTTTGGTCAGAAAAGGTTTTTGCTATTTGATGACTGAATAATAATTACAAAGAGTTGAGCGGGAGCTAGTAGTATTCGATATATCTATATACACCATTATATTTTAGTGCGATCTCGAGTCTAGATTTGGTGTAATCTCTTTAAGTGTTCGATTACGAGTTTAACTATAGTCTGGGTGAAAATCAGATAGAGCGTGAATAAATCATACTCTTTTTCCAAAAAAAAAAAAAATCTGAAAAGTAGGAAAAAAAACTTCTTATCTTTTATGGGAAGGAATAAAAAATTATATTTACAGTTTCACTCTCCCCCAATTATATGAAAAGTTTTTCAACGTATTTTCGAATACGGAGAAATATCTCTCAGTCTCTTCCAATCTGAATTAAAGAACTAGTCTCTTTCTCTCGAATGGGAGTGTGCTTTCTTTTTTCTTCGTTCTTTTTCTTTTCGAAAAGTGGAAGTGTGCTTCGCCGATGAGAGATTTGAATCAAAGGACTCGCCTTTTTCTCTCTCAAATGGAAGGGTGCTTTTATTTTCTTATTTTCTTTTTTTTTTTTTAATTCCAAAAGTGAAAGTGATTCACCAATCCGAGACGATCCAAGATCTGAAAGGAAAAAAAAAAAAAAACTCTCTCTAAGGTGTTTCACAAATCTTACGATGAGATCTGGATCAAAATTTGCAGGTGTTTCATACGTCTTGAGATCTGGTTCACAAATCTTACGATGAGATCTGGATCAATGTTTCGAAGTGTTTAATAGATCTTAAGACCTCATTCACAAATCTTGCGATCCGGATCAACGTTTCGAGGATTAAAGAATTCGCCTCAAAGCGCAAAGTCGAAGAAATGAACAAAGCTATCCAGCAGAGACAGACCGAGCCAACTGAATCGCTGAGCTGGGGAAGCGAGGAGAGGGAGAGGAAGGGGATGACGGGTGGGCGAGGAAGGGAATGGTGGGGAGAGCGAAGGGCGAGGACGGGGGCTATTTATGGTGCATGATCGTCGGGCATATCGAATCCGGCTACCGAGATGAGAAATTTCCATGTCGGTTTGCATTTTTTGACGTCCCTACGTGTTACTTACCACGTGCATCTGGGTATATTTATCTTTTCAACTTACAATCACATGATTTGATAGTTGCCCCTTACCTCTTATCTTTTTCTTCTTCTTCTTCTTTTTATTTTCAATTGGTTGAAAATTTAGTTGTTGATGATGATCATCACACCTTTAGTTTAGGGAGGTTAATGTAGAACCAAGAGATCAAATAATTGAATAAATAAAATAAGGATATTGATTGGACACTAGATTTGCGTGGTTTGTTTTATCATACTGACCTACGTCCACGGGGGAGAGTAATGATGAATTACACTATAAATCAATCAATAAAATGGATATCACAAACATACTAGACTCGAGTCACCCAAACATTTTCAGTATTTTTTAAAATTTAAATTACATCCAACAATTCACTCAAACGCTTTTAGTATTTCTCAAGTCTCGATTACACTCAACAATTCATACAGTGTATAGTTTCATAATTTCTAGCATAGTAATCTCTCAATCTCATGGAAGAATTAATAAATTTTATCTTAATCGGGTAAAAACACTTAAATTCCTGGATGTAATTTCACAAAGAAAGATGAACGAACCCATGGCCAAGCATCCGGCACCTATGGACATCTCTTAGGAATTGAACACCTACACGGCATGTGCGGAGAAACCGCCCGTTCACAACACGAAAAGAAAAACCCAATTTATAATATTCATACTAAGCCCATGAGAACCAAACCTAACTAGGATCAAAAGATCTCCATATCTTTGAACTTCTTTTCTCTCTGACGGTACATTCGCTTTCCAGGTCCTCTATCATGGTCGAAGTCCAACACATTTTTGCACTCCACCGTGTAGATACCACACCCATCCGACTTCAACATGGAACAACTTACGTTCTCAATCACGGCTCCACCACAGAAGTAATTTTCGTATTCTGAGATTCAGTTTTTGAACTTAAAATGTATCAGGCTAACATGCAATTCCTCTTGCATTGGATTTGTGCGACGGATTTAAACTCGGGACATATTTTAACAGAAGTCTTAACACACTACGATTGTATATTGATTTATGTAGTGGAAGTGTCATGACTTAGATTTAATACTAATACAGCTGTGCATCATTCAAATTCTAAATACAACAGCTCGTTAAAATAGTAGTAGATTCATACATTGACGTGATATGCACGTAGAAATTAATGACAATAAAGAAATGACCGAAGAAAATTTGTATGAGGAAACTCAAATCCGACGAACTATATAGACTCAATGCTACGATAATCATATTTCTACATCCGAACCCCAAGCTACATTTCAGCAATGACAGAAAATCCAGAGCCGGGCATGGACACATGGACACATGGTCATTGCCGACTCCACGGAGTCCAACCCGTTCTTTCTTCTACTGCAGAATCCTGGTAGGGCGTTTCCTACGGCCAGCAGGCGATCGGGCCTGCCTTGGTCCTGAACCCGACTGTCGCCGGATTGTTGCGAGCGCAACTATGGAACCCTAATCCATCATCTCTTTTCCTCTCAGCCTCGCACTCATTATGAAGAAGCACGTAACCTGCCTTCCGCCAGCCCAGCACCCTCTTCTTCTTCTTCAAGTCGATTCCCTTCTTATTGCCCTCCGAACCGTCACGGCTCCTTCCCGTTTGCTTCAGCATGACGGCGTGACGCACCATCTGGTCGCAAGTCATCATGGCAAGGGCCATCTTTGCCGACGATCTTGCGACTTGACGACTGAGAATTAATGGGATAGAGTTCGAGCAATGAGAGCACTGTCCACTCACTGCATGTATACATATGCGATTGTGGCTGAGGCCGATATTGAGCCTGCATAGGAAATGTTTGATGTCCTGTCTCGATTCTTATTTCGGAAAGAAATCTCAAAATCCCAAGCGAAACAGATATGTCGAATAGGGAAATCTTTCCTATCTTGCACTTACTGATATTGTGGGACTTAACTTACTTTTTATTTCTCTTGGTTGCTTATTTATGATTAAAAACTCACTAACTAACCGTTTTACACGGCGTTTTACATGAGGGTGCTTTCAAAGGAATCACTATTAGATGAGAATTGAAAAAAAAAAATGGCAAGATAACTTGGATATACAAATGGAGAAAATAAGGGTTTTGAAAACAATAAATCGATTCTATAAAATAAAACTGTAGACCGATTGAAAGGGATGAAATGCAGCTTGATAGCATGCTTGTTTTTGTTATCAAATGTCATGGGTGCAAATCCTATTGTCAAAGGAATCAATTCCTTGTGGGGTGCATGGAATCTATAATAGAGTAGGTTCCCGGGTTTTAAGATATATGGGATAAGTTCCAAATTCCAAAAATTAATAAACATATTCCAACAAATAGATTCTAGATTCCATATGAAACCTATATAGAATTTGAAACTACTTATCCCTTACAATTACCGTAATTTTTTTAAGACGTAAAAAAAGTTTGAAGTTATATTCGTGTGATCCATTTATTCTTCGTTATAATTTCATCATAAAGTACCGTTAAAAGTCTTGCATGATCACTGACGTGGACGATGGAATGAAAATAGAGCTAATACGGCATCAACGTGACTCAAGTGATGTTTAAAAGAAAAAGAAGGTCCTTTCGTTTCTTACGTGGACCACAATGGTGCCGCTTTGCTCTCCTTCTTGGTTGATGAAAACGAAATGGACAGAATCTTAGGATTATTTGTGCGCGGTTATATCTGTCTTGGTTCCTCACCAAATCCACGATTGTTGACCCATATTTATCCAAATGGAGCTTCGATTCAACTTAGGTGAGTGATTACGAGTTCTAATTGTTCTAAATCCATTGTTGTTTGCACTGTTTTCTTATTATTTTTTTTTCCTGATTCTGGATTATATTTTGCATTAACAGTCAAAAAAATGGTCGAATGTACTGCCTTTAAAACATATTAGACCTGCTAACCTGTAGCTTCTAAACCATGATGAATGTACTATCTGCTGATCCCATGATGTTGCGTCATTGGGTAGTGCTTTTTTTGGTAGGAAGGAGAGAGGTGTTGTGCAATTTAGAAAATGTTGTCCCGAGGATGAATGCTTGATGGATATACTATCCATCAAGTCCCTGTTCTAAGACCTCTAGGCTAAGTCTAGATTTTTCATTAAATACATAAAATCAAATGTACAGAGAAAGGAGGTGAATAAACTTACCTCCATGCTAATTGCAGAGCTTGTTGGCTGACATGAATGAATTATGTACTCGTGAAATCCATTGCCTAAACCGGTAAGGACAACCCAGAGAATATAACTCTGTGGCCGTATTGTCAATGCTGATTAAGCTTGATAGGCTTCGATGTTACAAATTGCGAGATGGGTTTTGTCGAGGAATTAATGTTCAGTGCCTTTAAGTTACCAAATAGATAGAGTACCACTAAAAACCCTTAATTATATTCACTGTGATACTAACACCCTAAACTTTTTTCCATGTCACGGAAATCTCCAAAATTGTACCGAGGATTCAAAAACACCTTTAGTCACAATTTTATTCATAATGCCATTAACAATTCGATTGACGGCTTTCATGGACACTGACAGATAAATGGAGTTTATGTGGATCTGAAAAAATTAACCAAAAAATTAGATTTTGTCTAGTGTGACACTAATATCTTAATTATTTATGGTATCACCAATACCTCAAATTTGTTTTGTTTTGGATGAAACTATACTGGAGGATAATTTTGTGCCACTGGTACATATTTAGGACTTTTTGTGATGCAAAAAAGGTTTTGGGGAATTGATGTCACAGTGGTTATGGTTTATAATTTTTTGTGATATTTTCTTATCAAATTAGAGAGAGTTTACGATTGGAGCAATTTTCCTTCTCGTGCGTGTTTCGGACAACTATATTTTTCCTTGTATAACCTTTCTTCCTATTTCTTTGTTTTTTTTTTTTTTTCTTTTATAGTAATTTGAATACACTTGTAGTTTACTAGCTTGTAAAGTGTACAGAGAGAATGAGAGTTTACAAAGTTAATCAAAACCAAAAGCTACCTACATATAGAGGGAAATTTTTAAAATTTTTGTTAGATCTAATAGAACTTTTAATAAGATCGAACGCCATTCATATCTCAGAACTTAAATAAATTGACATTCTAATAACATGACATAATTTTGCGTTTTCTTTTTTTTATGATTATGGACTTGATTAAATTCCCATGACGTTTCCAACCACAAAAAGATCTATATATATATATATATATATATATATATATATATATATTAGATATATGCCAAAAAAAAATAAAAGGAGAACATAGAATATTAGAAATTAATCGGAAAAACTCAAGTCTGACCAATAAAAACTCACAAATAAAAACGATCACGTGCCTCCTACAGAAATCAATATTCCTAACCTATACATCATATATCACGAATTATGAGGAATGCTAGACATCTTGGGAAATCCTCCAATGAAGTAACATGACGGCCTTTTATCGGGTGTTGATTATTCAATGCATGGTTGGCACTCGTTTCAATATCCAATATAAGACCGCCACATCGTCTAGCAAGAGAGTTTTAGTAAGGTTTCCTGGTACTCATGACACTGTTTCTCGAGCGATTGCGGCAGCCACATGTCGGCATACCCAGACGAGCATGGACACATAGGCATGACCAATCCCACGGGGTCCAACCAGTTCTTTCTGCTGCACTCGGACTCGGATTGGGCCTTTTCGGCGACGGGCGGGAGATCGGACCTGCCTGGGTCCTCAATCCAACGACCTTCACCTGATCGGACGTGCCACATTGAGACTCTGACGGGCGGGAGATTGGACCCGCCTTGGTCCTCAATCCAACGATCTTCACCTGATCGGATGTGCCACATTGAGAGTCTGACGGGCGGGAGATCGGACCCGCCTTGGTCCTCAAATCAACGACGTTCACCTGATCGGATGTGCCACA
Organism: Eucalyptus erythrocorys; assembly: GCA_014182555.1. Lineage (NCBI taxonomy): Eukaryota > Viridiplantae > Streptophyta > Magnoliopsida > Myrtales > Myrtaceae > Eucalyptus > Eucalyptus erythrocorys. The sequence continues at coordinate 8,862,149 of CM024603.1, forward strand.
TTGAGATTTTGACGGGCGGGAGATTGGACCCGCCTTGGTCCGAAACCCGACCACCACCGGATCACACGGGCAGCAGTGAAAGGCTGATGGTCCCTCGCCCCTTTCCCTCTCCTCTGCACACTCTTCGCAAACAATGTAGCTGCTCTTTGCGCTACTGGCCTTCCCGTTGTCGGATCTGTCACGAGACTCGGGACCCTTTGGCATAGTCAGATCTGCTTGCAGTCCCCTCAGCACTGCGGCACGGTTTGCCGCCGCGTTCTGCTTCATCGTTGTGAAATCCATCTTCTTGTGGGTAATTGCAATTTGATGACTGAATAAGATGCAAAGAGTTGAATGAGAAATATAGTATTCAGTGCATCTATATATACTATTGTAATTCAGAGCAATGTCAAGTTTGCTTAGGTTTTTGATATAGAGTTTCTTTAGGTATTCAACTACAAGTCCAATTCTAATTTTGGTAGGAAACACAAAAGAGCCTGAATAAATATTTATTTATTTTTAATTTGAAATAGGCGCAACAAAATTATCTTTTAGTCCACTCTATCCCTCTCTCTCTCTCTCTCTCTCTCTCCAAATAATTTTGTAGACTTCTTATTTACGTTTATTACGTGCATCTGTGTATTTTTAATTTTCAATTCACAATCCGTACCGAACTGTCCCAGCCTGGATCGTTGCAAGCGCAACCTAATCCATCATCTCTTTCCCTCCGAGCCTCGCGCTCTTTGCAGAGCATGTAACCTGCCTTTCCCCAACGCAGCACTGTCTCCTTCGCCTTCATTCCCTTCTCGATGCCCTTAAACCGTCGCGGCTCCTTCGTGTTCCTGGATCTCTTAGCCGATTGCTGCAGCATGACGGTGCGGAAAACCGTCTTTTTCGTGGGTCATGGTTGCGAGATCCATCTTTGCCAGTGATTTTGCGACTCGATGACTGAGTACTGATGGGATGGAGATTCAGACCGATCTCGAGTCTGCATAGGAAGTATTTGATGTGGAGGCTTGATTCTGATTTAGGAATGAATTCGATGTCTCACCCAAGCACATGGACTCAAAATCTTTCCTGCTCTGCACTTATGGACACTATGGAACTTGACTTACTTTTTATTTCTCTTGTTTGATTTTTTTTATGATCAAGATCTCACTTACTGACCCTTTTACACAGCGTTTTACATAAGGGTGCTTTTAAAGTAATCTCTCCCTTGTGGCATGACCAAGACCAACAGTACAGTTTGGTTCAGATTCGAGCCTAACAGAACCAAATTGCATTAAATAAGGAAATAAATTAAGGTTAATTCCAAATTAGTATATCTGTGATAAATTTACATAAAATCCACTAAGAACTCCAAACCAGTACACCTATAATGAATTTAACTTTTGTCAATTTCCATTTAATTTTACTGTTTAATTGCTCAATTGAATGACATGATAGTTGACATGTGCACCGATTTGAAGTTTTACCATTTTATAGTTTTTTGTGGCAGTAATCCAATTTAATGAAAACCAATGAATGATAAAATTTTCACAAATATATCAGTTTGATCTTTTCATAATTAATAAATTAGTTTGAATAAAATTGTTACATGTATATCGATTTGGGTTTTTTTGGTCAAAAAATTAATTACTAGTTTAGAATTTTTGTGATATTACTCCAATAAATACAATGATCGAAATCGAAATCGAAATGAAGCAAACTGCCACTTTCACATTTTGTTCCCACTCAAATAAATCACGCTCAATAAGTAACAAAATTCATCCTCCCAAAACTAATAAACAAAATAAAATAATATCTAAACTTTTTATATTTTCACGACCAACAATAGTCCGGAAAAGAAGTGTCCATCTTCCAAATACGGGACCAAAGTCCGAATTAAGCTAAAAGCTGGGCTATGAATTGTAGCCTAAATCTTCTACTAATGCATTATTGATAATCAGTCTTTGACTATGCACATTGCTGTATCAATAATTCACAAAATTGGTAAAACAAATGACTACCTAATCTCATTAAGCATCAATTCAAGAGATTACGTCATGCAAAATTGGACGATTTACATATATAATATGATTTTACATTAAAAAGAAAATGGGCAATCCAATGAAGTAAACAAGATTTCTAAAAAAGATTGCATTCAACAAATTAATCTTCACTCATTGAATTTTCATTAGATCATGACATGAATAAATAAATAAAAAGTATCGACTTCCATAAACTCAAATCAAAATGGAATGATTCATATTCCATCTAGAAGATCAAATCTCCCCATCTATCATCTACCAACATTTAAGCCGAGAATGCTCTAAAACTCGATGCAATTATCGTATCACCTGCCCTTGAGAATGTTCCAGAAACCCTAGGCTACTTTGGATAATCCATTTTGATCAAACACACATGCATCCTCTCCTCTTTTGTTCTTTCCCTTTCACCTCATGATTGGTTTCATTGAACCCACGAGATCTCACACTAGATCGGAATTAATCATCCCTAATCCAAAAGTAAGTCAATCATCGTCTTTTCTTTTCAATTTATCAATTTTTTTCATAAGTCTTTGTTGATATGGGTCGAATTGAGTTCCAAAAGTAAGTCAATCATCGTTTTTTCTTTTCCATTTATTAATTTTTTTTCATAAGTCTTGTTGATATGGGTCTTGTTGATATGGGTCGAATTGAGTTCCAAAAGCTCGTAAAATCTTATTTGGAATTATTTTTTCCGTATTAGTAGTTGTTGGATAGACCCGGCCTCCTGAAAACTCTCTCATTAACCAGAAGATCCAAACCTCGAGATCAGCAGCTTTTACTCCTCCATGGATGCAAAAACTCTCTCTCATTAAGCAGTTTGTTTCGATGCACCTGAATTCATATCACCCCTTTGCTTCTCTCTCTTGCACTCTTTGCAAGGCATGTGACCGACCTTCGTAACATACTGTCGCAAGCCCAACGACGTCGCCTTCTCCGGCAGCGTCTCCACGGTGTCACTCTCCACGGTGTCAATGTCGCGATGCATCTTCTTGCTGTGAGTGGAAACCCTCTTAGATGGGGAGGCCGAACTGGAGTAAAATTCAGCGTTTAGCAAGGGAACTGTCACTCTACTTATTTATATTTGTTTGGTGGTTACGCATTGAAAAAAAAAGGCAATTTAGATATAATTCTTTTCAAGTTTAGAGTTAGTGCTGTTGATAAATTCTGGCCAAAATAGTTATCATTCGCGCACTTAGCTTCCTCTTTCCCAGGAGAAATTTTTAGATAGAGAAGATCTAAGAGAGATGGAACTTTATACTGAAATGTTTGGATGGTTAGATTGGAGGGGTAGATTGGAGGGGAGACCTTTTTATTACAATTGTTGATTCATATTCAATCTAGAGATGAAGATTACATCTCTTTATCTACCACCTACATGCATTTATACCAAGAATGCTCTAGAACTCGATATAATTACCATATTGCCTGTTATTGGAAATGTTTCCCGAGAATGCTCTAGAATTCGATACAATTACCTTATCGCCCATCATCAGAAATGTTCCAGAAACCCACGGTTCTTTGGTCACAGGAAAGACCGTGACACATGCATCCTATCCTTTTTTGATCTTTTCCTTTTGCCCCATGACTGGTTCCACTTAACCCAAGGACCGGATCAGACCAGGTAACGGAGCATCTCTCATCCAAAGTCAAACATGGCAAGGCTCTTAATCGTCAGAGATGGCGTGCTTTCTCAGGCATTGGAATTTTTAAAGTAAGTCAATCATCATCTTTTATTTTTCATTTATCAATTTTTTTTTCATAAATCGTTGAGTTTTAAAAGCTCTTAAAATCTTTTTTGGAATTATTTTTTCCGTATTAGTAGTTAAATAGACCCGGACTCGTGAAAGCACTCTCTCACACACACACATTAACCAGAAGATCCAGAGCCTCGAGATCAGCATCTTTTACTCCTCCCATGGATGCGAAGCCGCTGCTTCATCCCAGTTCATCCCAAAAAGATCCCCACCACCATCATCATCATGCCTCCTCCATCGTGAGTAGATTCGTTGTGACGGTCAGCTTCCTAATCGGCAATGTCCTCACCCTTGTCCCGAGGTCGATCCTCAAGCGATACTCGTCCACCTTCAGGACGCTAGCTTTGTCCATCGTGCTCGCCTTCGCTTTGTCCATCGTGCTCGCCTTCGCATTTGCTATCGTCTTGCTGCTTTTGATTCGCTATGGAAGATGGAAGACGGGTCTCGCGGTGAGGATTTGCCGATGGGCTTCCATGAGTACGTGCCATGGCTGCAATTCTAGTGTTGCTTCCGTCCGTCTTGGCTGTCAATCAATGGTGAAGCTCAAATTCCAGCGAGTTCTTAAGAACTAGGAAGAAGAAATATTTGATGTCGAGTATTCTTACAATATCAAGTCTTGGTTCTTATCTAGGAAAGAAAATATGAATTTGATCAGTCAAAACTTACTTTTTTTTTTTTTTTTTTTATATCCTTGCTTACTTTCCTATGATCGACAACTCTCTAACCTTTTAATACAGCATTATTTGACCAAAAAAAATTAATAATAAGTATAAAAAACAAAACAAAACTAAACTAAACTAAACTTTGAATGCAGCGTTTACTCACGGTTCGGTTCAGGTTTGAGCCTAATTAAATCAGATCGCTGAAAAAAAGAAAATAAATTTCGAATGATCGAAACTAAAATAATGCGAACCTTTATATTAGATTCTAAATGACATTACCCAATTTCACATTTTATTCCCGATCAAATCAATTATGCTCAAATAAGTAATAACATTCATCCACCCAAAAATAATAGATAAAATAGAATAATATCTTAATTATTTGGATTTTCGCGATCAATGACGGGAAAGAAATATCCATCTTCCGAACGTGAGACAAAAGTCTGAATTAAAGCATAAAGTTAGGCTGTGAATTGTAACCCATAAACTTGGCCATATATTCTACCAATGCATTATTGATAACCCGTCTTTGAATGGGTACATCACTATATCAATAGTGCACAAAATTAGTAAATCAAATCCAATACAAAATTAGTAAATAAAATCCAATACCTGATTTCTTGAAGAGATTTCATCGCGCGGAATTTGACGATTTACATGTGATAATGATTATACATTGGAAGATTATGAACAATCCAATGAAGCAAACAAGATCTCCAAAAAAGATTTGGTTCAACAAATCTACCTCCACATAAACTCGTATGATTATCATGATAATCTCTCATTGAATCTTCACTAGAGCATCACATGAACATAACACGAAAGAGAAGAAGTATCAGCTCTGATGAACTCAGAAGCGAGATGGAATGAACCCAAAAACCTTTTTTTTTTTTTTTTTTTTTTTTTTTTTGTCGGAGAACCCAAAAACATTGCAAGGAACAAGTTTTGAGTATTTTTGACATGAATTACATATGTGCTGCCACATGTGCTGCCACCTCGCCAATATCTAGGTTTAACCAGTTTGTTCCGATGCACCTGAATCCAAATCGAACCTTCTTGTTGATGGGCGGCCGATCGGATCCACGTTGGCCTTGAATCCGAATACCATCTCATCGTTTGGGCAAAGGTGAAACCCTAATCCATCGCCCCTTTGCTTCTCTCTCTTGCACTCTTTGCAAGGCATGCGACTGGCCTTCGTAACATACTATCGCAAGCCCGACAACGTCGCCTTCTCTGCCTCAATAGCTAGTTCGACATCATCACGAATCCTCTGCCTCATCTGATTTTTTCCGACTGTTTCCGTACGATGGCGTGATGCGTCTTCTTGCCGCGAGTTGAAAATTGAGAATTTGGACTGAAGTAAAATTCAGTGTTCAAGGAATTATCACTGTACTTATTTATATTTGTTTGGCGGTTAAGCAGTGAATCTTATAAAAAATTTTGAAAAAAAAAAAAAAAAAAAGGCAAATTTGGATATAATTCTTTTCAAATTCAGAGTTGGCGCCATTGATAAATTTATTGTGTAGCTTATAGATCATGTAATCTAATATCATCTTAATCATTAATTATGTGGATTCCACAGTGAGGCCCTATAATCAACAGTGGAGATGAGTTTGGTCATCGTGATATATAGAGTTGTATAGGACCGCAACATAATAGATGAGTATGATGAAAAAGGACTATAAAACTACTATAATCCTTGATTTAAGTGATAGGGTAACAGTTGTATCATATTTAACTTTGAAGAATAGAGATAAAACATCCAAAAATCCTACATTCTCTCTCCATTAAGATTGCATATGTAAATTATATTATACTAATAGTGATATGATAATTAATTTATATTCTTTTCCCGGATTCTAATAGTTGTATTAATTAAATAAATAAACAAAAGCATAGCAATGTCAATTAATAAGAAAAATGGTTGTGACTATTATGATCTATCAAATTCTAACTATCTTTCCCAATATGATATTCTTCTCATGTGTTAACGTTATTGTTTGTGTTATGAATTCTAATAACAGTTGACTATATAATAAAACAAAAGCATGTATAGGCTATAGCACTATCAATTTATTTCAGCCGAAGTAACGATTACTCTAATTTCTATAGTCATTGTAGTTTATAAAATTGTAGTTATCTCGTGATAATCACTAATTTGACAAATCGAAAAGAGTAACGTGTATAAAGAGGAGGGGAAAATTATCAAAAGAGTGATAATCCTAATCGCGTTGGTGTCAATTTAGTCATAAACATTTTAATTAGGTCAATTTAATTATAAACATTTTTACAATTTACCAATTAAATTCATTTGGCCAACTTTAATCGTTGACGTGGATGCTGATCACAACCGAGGCTAACGTAGACATTTTTTTTCTAAAAAATGATTTTTCTTAATACTTTTCTTTTTCTTCCGTTCATTTTGGCAAGTGAGGGTCCCTAGCCACGGGCAAGGATGCCAAGGCCCTTGCTAGATCTAGGCATGAGCCTTCATAGCCCTACCAACTCTATGCAAGGTGGCTCTTGCTAGCCAAAATGAAGGAAAAATTTAAAAAAAAATAAAACAAAAAGAAAAAACAAAACAAAACAAAACAAAAATTTAAAAAAAAAAAAAAAAAACTCAAATATTAAAAAATATATATTCTAGCACTGGCTTATACACTAGCCATTTTGTGTAAGGTGGCTAGCATCACATCAACAATTTCTCGTCAATATTAGCTAGATTGACCCAATTGGCAAATTATGAAAATGTTTACAACTAAATATATCCAATTAAAATATTTATAATTGAATTGATATCAATTAAATAAATTTAGGACTTTTTTTGTACTTTCTTAGAGAGTGAAAGTTCACAAAACTAAACGCACCGGTTCAAAACATAAAAATTAAATTGCTTTGCCTCGTGACTAGAACCAAAAGCTACGCATGAGGAGGGGCCTACATATTTAATTTAATTCCCATAATATTTCCAAAATTTTAAAAAAAAAATAATGATTTAGACGTGATATATGATTATATGCAAAAAAAGAAATTAAAAAAAAACTCAAAAATTAATTGAGAAACTCAAATCCGACAAATAAAAATTTACAACTAAAAGGGACCGGACATGTCCTACAAAAATAATGTTCCTAACCTATACCTAAGGTATATCTCTAACTGTGAGAAACACAAAACATCTTACGAAATCTTGCTAAGTCTCCAATGGTGTAACGTGACGGTCTTTTATCGTGTGTTGATCATTCAATGGACGGGTTGCACTTATTTCAACACCCAATAAAAGACTGCCACGTGGTCCTGCAAGAGAGTTTTAGTAATTTTTTTTTTGGTAAAAGAGAGTTTTAGTAAGGTTTCTTGATACTCATGACATTATTTCTCATCCTATTGTAGCAACCATGGGCTGGCATACCAAGACGAGCATGGACACAAAGGCATGACCAACGGTCCCTCACCCCTTTCCCTTTCCTCTGCACACTCTTCACAAACGACGTAGCTACTCTTCGCCCTAATGACACTCCCAACGACACTAATGGTGCGTTTGTTTCGCGGAATACATTTTCGGGGAAAACATTTTCCTGATTTTCCGGCGTTTGGGTCACTCAGGAAAATGAGTCAACTGAAAACGTTTTCCTAGTCAACGGAAAACGTTCTCCTAGTCAACAGAAAACGTTCTCCTAGGAAAGCTTAAATTCAGGAAAATGATTTCCCCTTTGAAAGGACCGGAAAACGTTTTCCGAATCTACCAAAGCCTAGATTTGATGCTTGATTTACAAATAATTATTCTTATAAAGATATATTTTTAAATTTTTATAATTCTTTTTAAAATATTTTTAAAAAATCGAATTTTTAATTTTTTAATATAATATTTATTTATTTTTTAAAAATATAATTTTTAATTTTTAATCATTATTTTTCTTTTTCTCTTTTCTCTTTTCTTTTTTTCTTCTTCTTCGGCTGGCCGTTGGCCATGACGACGGCTAGCGGCCCGGCCACAAGCGAGATCGAGCTCGTCGGTGTCGGGCAGGGCTTAATCTCGTTGATCCGGCGAGGCCGAGGCCCCGCTCGACACTGGCAAGCTCAAGCCTCACCAGTCGTCAACGAGGCCGAGCCTCGCCGGATCTGGCAAGGCTCGAGCTCGTCGACATCGGGCAAGGTCATGAACTCAACAAATTAATTTGGAAATAAGAGGCACGCTATTGTCAATTGTTAGGTCAAATGTTATTCAATCATTTTTCAAATGTGATCCAAACACCAGAAAATACTTTCAATCATATATCACCAAACAAAGGAAAACTAACCATTTTCTTGGAAAATGATTTCCCGGAAAACATTTTCCAAAAACGTTACGTTTTCCGTGAAACAAACACACCCTAAGGCTCTGTTCGTTTCGCGGAAAATAATTTCCGGGAAAACGTTTTCCGGATTTTCCGGTGTTCGTTTCATGTAAAATGAATTCCTTGACGAAAATATTTTCCATCCAAGGAAAAAAGTCTTCTAAAGTAAGGGGAAATGTTTTCCACTTTTGAAAAGTGGAAAACATTTTCCTCACTTGATCTCTTTTACCTTACACCTATACAAATCTTCACTTTCTCCTCTCATTTCTTCTTCCTTTAGTTTTCTTTTTCTTTTTTAATTTGAATTATTTTTAATTTCCTTTTTCTTTTCTTTTCTTTTTTTTCTTTTATTTTTCCTTTTTCTTTTATTTGTTTTCTATCTTCTTCTTTCTTAGCTAGTCGTCGAACTAGGTGAACCTCAAACCCATCGATCTTAAACTTGCGCTCGTCGATCTGGCAAGCCTCAAGCTTGGCACTGGCGCTCGTCAATTTGGTGAGCGGAAAATATTTTTCTTACCGAACACCAGAAAATATTTTCCAAAACACTTTCAGGTTTTAGCCGAACACCAGAAAATATTGTCATTTTCCTGGAAAATGACTTATGGGAAAATATTTTTCAGAGATGGCCCATTTTCCGCGAAACGAACAGACCCTAAATTGTCAAAACTCCTTACAGTTGCCTTAGCACTATGGCATGATTTATTGTTACATTTTTTGTCATCGTGGCGAAATTCATTATGTCGTGGGTAATTGCGATTTGATGAATGAATAACAGACGCAAAGGGTTAAGTAAAGTTATGATATTCTGTGTATCTATATACTATTGTAGTTTCAGCAATCTCGAATCTACATGGATACTTGATGTTCAATCTCTTTAGGTGTTCAACTACAAGTTAGATTCTAATTTTGGTCAGAAACATGAAAGAACATGAATTAATGATCTTTTGAAGTTTTATTTATTTTTCAGAAGTTTTTTTTTTTTGTTTTTTTGGTCAGTATTTTTCTGAAGTTGAAACAGGTGCAATAAGATGTGAGTACTCTGGTGTACGATTAGGAACTCCTCGTACACATGGACTCCACGGTCAAAAATCTGAGTCGAACAAAGACAACAATCATTGTCCTTTTTTTAAAAAAATCTAGAAAGAAGGAAATTTTCCTATCATGCACTTACATTAATGTTTTTTTTTTTTTCCGTCAAACACTTATATTAATGTTTGATAGGAAGGGATAAGCATGTCATTAAATTTTAAGTAACAATATCTTGTTTTTTTTTTTTTTTTTTTGTCAATATGAACTTTAGTTTATGGATTGACAAACAAATTTTCAAATTTTGAGAAATTTACTATCTTTTAATTACCTTTCCTCCGTCCCCTCCTCTCTCAAATAATCTTGCAACCTTACCTTTTATTTGGTTACGTTTATGGAAAGTATGGTTGTTGAATACATCCCCTTCTTATTTACATATTACATAGATCCGGGTATTTTTTGTTTTTTAATTTACAGTCATAAGATTTAATAATATCTCCTTACTTTTGTCTATTGATTAAAAATCAGCCATTAATGATAATCATAACACTTCAGTTTAGAGAGGTCTTAACACGACACGATTATGGACAGATTTATATCTTCTTTTACAAATAAAGCAACGAGTCAATAATAAGATTTACATGACCAAAAAAAATAATAATTAGATTTAATGCAGCTGTGCATCATCCAAATTCAAAATACAACAGCGCGTAGAAACGAGATTCATTTATTGATGTGATATGCACTTAGAAATTGACTCCAGCATAGCACTAATCGAAGAAAAATTGTTTGAGCAACTCGAATCCGACAAGCTACACAAACTCAATCCTACGAGAATCATATTTATACTGTCTAAGTTCGAACCCGAGCTATACTTCAGCAGCGACACGAATTCCCGAGCCAAGCATGGACGCATGGCCACGGCCAACTCCACGGCGTCCAACCCGTTCCTTCCGCTACTCCAGAATCCTGGCCGGGAGCTTTCTCAAGCGAGCAGGCGATCGGGCCCTTCTTGGTCCTGAGTACGACTATCACCGGATCGTTGCGAGCGCAACTGTGGAAACTTAATCCATCATCTCTTTCCCTCTCAGCCTCGCGCTCTTTGCTGAGCACGCAACCCACCCTTCGCCAGCCGAGCACCCTCTCCTTCTTCGCGTTCATTCCCTTCTCGACGCCCTTGAAACCCTTGCCGCGGCCCCTTTGTGTTCCTGGATCTCTTCGCGATTGCTTCAGCATGACGGTGCGGGGAACCATCTTTTCACGATTCGTGGTTGCAAGACCCATCTTCGCCGGCGATCTCACGACTTGATGACTGAGCATTGATAGAGTTCGAGTGATGAGAGCACTGTCCACTGACTGCGAGTGCATATATATGATTAGGATTTGGATCGGTCTTAAGACTGCATAGGAAATATTTAATGTCGAGTCTCGATTCTCATTTAAGGAATAAAACATAAATTTGATCACTCAAAAGTCCATGCGAAATAAGAACGTCGTGTTAGAATAAATATAAACTAAAACTTGATGATCCCGAGTTATCAATCCAGATAAATTCATACAGAATTTGGGATCAATTTGCGGAAACGTAAAGATCAACATACCTCCGGCCATTGACGAAATCTATAAAAACGAAAAGCTTCAAAACCTTTGATGGATTAACACAGCACGATCAATCTGTAATATGGAGAACTATACGTCCTGTTCTACTAGCCGATATCCCTCAAACCTGATGGTGTGTTTTTCTGTAGTGATAAGGTTTGAACTAGACGACCTGACGTTTATATACCGTTTATTATGTTACCGATATCTTCCATCAAGACCGTTATGGTAACATATTAATGGGCAAATATCACGAGATACACGTGGGTGATAAATTAGGCAATAATATCGGAATTTATTGGGAACACCAATAAGTGAAATCATATTTAGAATAATATAAATATATAATATTATAACACGTCGAAGAAGGAAAATCTTTCCTATTTTGCACTTACTGGTACTGTGGAACTTGACTCACTTTTTTTATTTCTTCTGTTTGAATTTTGTATGATAAAAACCTCATTGACCTTTTCACAGAGTTTTTCACATGAGGGTACTCTTTTTATAATCAAGTCTGACCGCACCACATCGTACTAAAGAGGAAATAAATTGGACTGATCCCAACCGAAGCAAATCGCTTTATGATGTTTTCTTTTTTTATACTGAATGCTTAATAACATTGCGCACTTTCACATTTTGTTTCTTATAAATCAATCATGCTCAACCAAGTAATAGAATTCATTCACCCAAAACATAATTAACAATAGAATAATATCCAAATTATTTAGATTTTCACGAACAACAAAAGTTAGGCTGTGAATTGTAGCTCGGCACTTGGCAATATCTTCTACGAATGCACTACTCATAATTCGTATTTGAATGTGTATATTGCTATATCAATTCAATGAAACAAACAAAATTTCTGAAAAAGATACAAATGTAAAAGAGAAGAAGAATCACAAACTCAAATTGGAATGGAATGAACCCCAAAACAGATTAAGTTTTAAATTTTCCGACAAGAACATTGAGCGGACATCACTGCCCGCTATCCCACCAATACCATGGGGTTTAACCAGTTCTTTCCGCTGCGCATGGATCCGAGCCGGACGTTCTTGCTGATGGGCGGGCAATCGGACTAGCCTTGGTCCTGAATCCAACTATTACCTCATCGTTTGGGCAGAAGTGAAACTCTAATGCATCACCCCTTGCCTTCTCTCTTTTGCACTCTTCGCAAGGCACGTGACCAGCCTTCGTAACCCACTGTCACAACACCAATGGCATCGCTTCCTCTGGCCACATCATGATGTCAACGTCCCAGTCCTCGATAGCTAGTTCAAAGTCATCATGCATCCTCTGCGTCCTTTGATCTCGCTCTGACTGCTTTCGCACAATGGCGAAGTACATCTTCTTGCCACGAGTGGAACCTTATTAGATGGTAAGGCTGACTCCATGAATAAAAATTTGGATTAGATTGCACAGGAAAAATTCGCAGGGTTAAGTGAGGGCATTATCACCGTATTTACATCAATGCATAATGTAGTATTTTGAAGTGAATGTAACAGTAATTCTTTCAAAGTTCAAATTTGATGTTATTGATGAAATAATATTAATGTATAATGTAGTATGATTTTGTGGAAAATCGAACCTACCTCACTCATTACCATTACTTGATCAGATGGGCCAAGGTGAGACCCTGATAGGCAAGAGATCGGGCCTGCCTTGGTTCTGAACCCGACCACCGCCGGATCGCATGGGCAACAGTGAAAGGCTGTTGGTCCCTTGCCTCTTTCCCTCTCCTCATTCTATATACCTATATAAGATTGTGATTTAGATCAATCTTTAGCAACACCTTTCTTCCTATTTCTTTGTTTTTTCTTTTATAGTGGTTTGAATACACTTTTAGCTTACTAGCTTGTAAAGCGTACAGAGAGAATGAGAGTTTACAGAGCTAATCAAAACCAAAAGCTACCTACATTGAGAGGGAAATTTTTAAAATTTTTCATTAGGTCTAAACAGAACTTTTGACAAGATTGGATGTCATTCATATCTCAAAACTTAAATAGATTGACATTCTAATAACATAACATAGTTTTGCTTTTTCTTTTTTCACGATTATGGACTTGATTAAATTCCCATAGTGTTTCCAACCACAAAAAGCATGATCTAGATATATATATATATATATATATATATATATATATATATATGCCAAAAAAAATAAAAGGAGAACATAGAAATTAATCGGAAAAACTCAAGTCTCATCAATAAAAACTCACAAATAAAAACGACCACCTGCCTCCTACAGAAATCAATATTCCTAACCTATACATCATATATATCATGAACTATGAGGAATGCTAGACATCTTGGGAAATCTTCCAATGAAGTAACATGACGGTCTTTTATCAGGTGTTGATTATTCAATGCATGGTCCGCAACTTGTTTCAACATCCAATATAAGACCGCCACATTGTCTAGTAAGAGAGTTTTAGTAAGGTTTCCTGGTACTCATGACACTGTTTCTCGAGCGATTGTAGCAACCACATGTTGGCATACCCAAACGAGCATGGACACATAGGCATGACCAATCCCACGGGGTCCAACCAGTTCTTTCCGCTACACTCGGACTCGGACTGGGCTTTTTCGGTGACGGGCGAGAGATTGGACCTGCCTGGGTCCTCAATCCAATAACCATCACCTGATCGGACGTGCCACATTGAGACTCTGACGGGCGGGAGATTGGACCCGCCTTGGTCCTCGATTCAACGACCTTCACCTGATCGGACATGCCACATTGAGACTCCGACGGGCGGGAGATTGGGCCCACCTTGGTCCTCAATTCAACGACCTTCACCTGATCGGACGTGCCACATTGAGACTCCGACGGGCGAGCGATTGGACCCGCCTTGGTCCTGAACCCGACCACCACCGGATCGCACGGGCAGCAGTGAAAGGCTTATGGTCCCTCACCCCTTTCCCTCTCCTCTGCACACTCTTCGCAAACAATGTAGCTGCTCTTTGCGCTACTGGCCTTCCCGACGACGTTGGATCTGTCACGAGACTCACGACCCTCTGGCATAGTCGGATCTGCTTGCAGTTGCCTCAACACTGCGGCACGGTTTGCCGCCGCATTCTCCTTCATCATTGTGAAATCCATCTTGTTGTGGGTAATTGCAATTTGATGACTGAATAATAGATGCAAAGAGCTGAATGAGAAATATAGTATTCAGTGCATCTATATATACTATTGTAATTCAGGGCAATGTCAAGTTTGCTTAGGTTTTTGATATAGAGTTTCTTTAGGTATTCAACTACAAGTCCAATTCTAGTTTTGGTAGGAAACACAAAAGAGCCTGGATAAATATTTATTTATTTTTAATTTGAAATAGGCGCAACAAAATTATCTTTTAGTCAACTCTATCGCTCTCTCTCTCTCTCTCTCCAAATAATTTTGTAGACTTCTTATTTACGTTTATTACGGGCATCTGTGTATTTTTAATTTTCAATTCACAATCCGAACCAAACTGTCCCGGCCTGGATCGTTGCAAGCGCAGCCTAATCCATCATCTCTTTCCCTCCCAGCCTCGCGCTCTTTGCAGAGCATGTAACCTGCCTTTCCCCAACACAGCACCGTCTCCTTCGCCTTCATTCCCTTCTCGATGCCCTTAAACCGTCGCCGCTCCTTCGTGTTCCTGGATCTCTTAGCCGATTGCTGCAGCATGACAGTGCGGAAAACCGTCTTTTTCGCGTCTCATGGTTGCGAGATCCATCTTTGCCAGTGATTTTGCGACTCGATGACTGAGTACTGATGGGATGGAGATTCAGACCGATCTCGAGTCTGCATAGGAAGTATTTGATGTGGAGGCTTGATTCTTATTTAGGAATGAATTCGATGTCTCACCCAAGCACATGGACTCAAAATCTTTCCTGTTCTGCACTTATTGTCATTGTGGAACTCGACTAACTCTTTATTTCTCTTGTTTGATTTTTTTATGATCAACATCTCACTTACTGACCTTTTTACACAGCGTTTTACATAAGGTGCTTTTAAAGTAATCACTCCTTTGTGGCATGACCATGACGGATGGTATGGTTTGGTTCAAATTCGAGCCTAACCGAACCAAATGGGACTCATTAAGGAAATAAATTAAGGTTTATATAACTAAAAATCCCAAGTTAGTGTATTTGTGACAAATTTACAATCCACTAAGAACTCTAAACCAATACATCTATGATAAATTTACCCTTCGTTAGTTTTCATTTAATTTTACTGCTAAATTGCTAAGTTAAATGACACATGATAGTTGACGGGTGTACCGATATGTGATTTTATCCTTTATAGTTTTTTGTGGTAGTAATCCAATATAATGAAGACTAACAAAGGATAAAATTTTCACAAATATATCAGTTTTACGTTTTTCATGATCAAGAAATTAGTTTGAATAAAATTGTTATATGTATATCAATTTTGATTTTTTTGGTCAAAAAATTAATTATTAGTTTGTGATTTTTTGTGGTATTAATCCAATAAATACAATGATCGAAAACGAAATGAAGTGAACCGCTACGTGATGCTTTTCTTATTTTGTTGTTTATGCCAGATTCTAAATAACATTACTCACTTTCACATTTTCTTCCCACTCAAATAAATCACGCTCAATAAATAACAAAATTCATCCACCCAAAAATAACAAACAAAATAAAATAATATTTAAATTTTTTGTAGTTTCACGACCAACAATAGTCCGGAAAAGAAGTGTCCATCTTCCAAATACGGGACCAAAGTCCGAATTAAGCTAAAAGCTGGGCTATGAATTGTAGCCTAAATCTTCTAGTAATGCATCATTGATAATCAGTCTTTGAATGTGCGCATTGCTGTATCAATAATTCACAAAATTGGTAAAACAAATGACTACCTAATTTCATTAAGCATCAATTCAAGAGATTACGTCATGCGAAATTTGACGATTTACATATATAATATGATTTTACATTAAAAAGAAAATGGGCAATCCAATGAAGTAAACAAGATTTCTGAAAAAGATTGCATTCAACAAATTAATCTTCACTCATTGAATTTTCATTAGATAATGACATGAATTAAAAAAAAAAAAAAAAAGTATCAGTTTCCATAAACTCAAATCGAAATGGAATGATTCATATTCCACCTTGAAGATCGAATCTCCCCCATCTACTATCTACCGACATTTAAGCCGAGAATGCTCTAAAACTCGATGCAATTATCGTATCACCTGCCCTCGAGAATGTTTCAGAAACCCTAGGCTACTTTGGATAATCCATTTTGATCAAACACACATGCATCCTCTCCTCTTTTAAACTTTCCCTTTCCCCCCATCCCATGATTGGTTTTATTGAACCCACACAAGATCTCGCACTAGATCGGAACTGGTCATCCCTAATCCAAAAGTAAGTCAATCATCGTCTTTTCTTTTCCATTTATTAATTTTTTTTCATAAGTCTTGTTGATATGGGTCGAATTGAGTTCCAAAAGCTCGTAAAATCTTATTTGGAATTATTTTTTCCGTATTAGTAGTTGTTGGATAGACCCGGCCTCCTGAAAACTCTCTCATTAACCAGAAGATCCAAGATCCAAACCCTCGACTTTTACTCCTCCCATGGATGCGAACCCGCTGCTTCATCCCAGTTCATCCCAAAAAATCCCCTGTCGTCGTCGTTGTCGTCATCATGCCTCCTCCATCGTGAGTAGATTCATCGTGACGGTCAGCTTCCTAATCGGCAACGCCCTCACCCTTGTCCCAGGTTGATCCTCAGGCGAGACTCGTCAACCTTCAGGCATTAGCTTTGTCCATCGTGCTCGCCTTCGCATCTGCTTTCATTGCAGTTTTAGTGTTGCTTCTGTCCATCTCGCTCTCTATCAGTGAAGTATAAATTCCAGCGAGTTCTTAAGACCCAAGAGAAAATATTTGATGTCGAGTCTTGATTCTTATATAGGGTAGAAAATATTAATTTGATCACCCAAAACTTACTTTTTTTTATCATTGCTTGCTTTCCTATGAAAAAAAAAAAAAAAAAAAAAAAAAAAAAAAAACTCAAAAACACACTTAATAACCTTTCTACAGTGTTTTCCATGAAGATGCTTTCAAAGCAAGGGTCACCATAACCAATATTATGATTCGGTTTAGATTTGAGCCCAATCGAACCAAATCGCTGAAAAAAAAAAAATAAATTCGAAGGATCAAAACCGAAATGATACAAATCTTTATGTTGGACTCTAAATGAGATTACCCACTTTTACATTTTGTTCCCGATCAAATCAACTATACTCAATTAACTAATAAAATTCATCCACCCAAAAATAATAAATAAAATAAAATAATATCTAAAATAATTGGATTTTTACGATCTACGATTGTTTGGAAAAATATCCACCTTCTGAACGTGGGACGAAAGTCCAAATTAAAGCATAAAGCTAGGCTGGGCTTCTGAACGTGGGACGAAGGTCCAAATTAAAGCATAAAGCTAGGCTGTGAATTGTAGCCCATACACTTGGCAATATATTCTACCGATGCATTATTGATAATCCGTCTTTGAATGAGTACATCACTATATTAATAATGCACAAAATTAGTATATCAGATCAATACCTGATTTCACGAAGAGTTTTCGTCATACGGAATTTGATGATTTACATATATGATAATGATTATGCATTGGAAGAATATGAGCAGATCTCCGAAAAAGATTTGGTTCAACAAATCTATCTCCACGTGAACTCATGAACAAGAATGATAGCAACTTTGATAAATAGAATTACATATGTGCATGGATGATTCGCCACCTTGCCAATATCCGGGTTTAACCAGTTTCTTCCGATGCACCTAAATCTAGATCGGACCTTCTTGCTGATAGGTGGCCGATCGATCCACATTGGCCTTGAATCCGACTACCATCTCTTCGTTTGGGCAAAAGTGAAACCCTAATCCATTGCCCCTTTGCTTCTCTCTCTTGCATTCTTTGCAAGGCATGTGACTGGCCTTCGTAACATACTGTCGCAAGCCCATCCGGCGGCGTCTCGACATCATCACGAATCCTTTGTCTCATCTGATCTGATCTTTTTACGACTGTTTCCGCACGATGGCGCAATGCATCTTCTTGCTGCGAGTTGAAACCCTCTTAGATGGGGAGGCCGAATTCATGATTGAGTTCATGATTGAGAATTTGGACTGGAGTAAAATTCAGTGTTCACCGAGGGAATTATCACTCTACTTATTTATATTTGTTTGACGGTTACGCATTGAATCTTATAACAATTTTTTGAAAAAAAAAAAGGCAAATTTGGATATAATTCTTCAAGTTTAGAGTTGGCGCTGTTGATAAATTCTAGCCAAAATGGTTATCATTCGCGCCCTTAGCTTCCTCTTTCCCAGGCTCGCTCACTGAAATGTTTGGATGGTTAGATTGGAGGGGAGACCTACCACTTACATGCATTTATGCCAAGAATGCTCTAGAACTCGATATAATTACCATATTGCCCGTTATTGGAAATGTTTCTCGAGAATACTCTAGAATTCGATACAATTACCTTATCGCCCATCATAAGAAATGTTCCAGAAATCCTAGGTGACTTTAGATTATACATTTTGATCAAACACGGTTCTTTGGTCACAGGAAAGACTGACACATGCATCCTATCCTTTTTTGATCTTTTCCTTTTGCCCCATGACTGGTTCCACTTAACCCAAGGACCGGATCGACCTGTAACCGAACATCTCTAATCCAAAGTCAAACATGGCAAGGCTCTTAATCGTCAGAGATGGCGAGCTTTCTCAGGCATTGGAATTTTTAAAATAAATCAGTCATCATCTTTTAATTTTCATTTATCAATTTTTTTTCATAAATCTTGTTGACATGGGTCCAGTTGAGTTTTAAAAGCTGGAATTATTTTTTTCCGTATTAATAGTTGTTAGATAGACCCGACCTCGTGAAAGCACTCTCTCTCACACACACATTAACCAGAAGATCCAGAGCCCTCGAGATCAGCAGCTTTTACTCCTCCCATGATCCCAGTTCATCCAAAAAAATCCCCACCACCACCATCATCATCATGCCTCCTCCATCGTGAGTAGATTCGTCGTGGTCAGCTTCCTAATCGGCAATGTCCTCACCCTTGTCCCGAGGTCGATCCTCAAGCGAGACTCGTCCACCTTCAGGGCGCTAGCTTTGTCCATCGTGCTCGCCTTCGCATTTGCTATCGTCTTGCTGCTTTTGATCCAGCGATTTGATATCGAGTATTCTTACAATATCAAGTCTTGGTTCTTATCTAGGAAGGAAAATATGAATTTGATCAGTCAAAACTTACCTCTTCATATATATATATATATATATATATATATATATATGTCCTTGCTTGCTTTCCTATGATCAACAATTCAATAACCTTTTAATATAGCACTATTTGACCGAAAAAAAAATTAATAATAAGTTAAAAACAAAAAAAAAAACAAAACGAAACTTTGAATGCAGCGTTTTACGTGAAGGTGCTTTTAAAGTACTCACGGTTCGATTCAGATTCGAGCCTAATTAAATCAGATCACTGAAAAAAAAAAAGAAAATAAATTCGAATGATCAAAACTGAAATAATGCAAACCTTTATGTTGGATTCTAAATGACATTACCCACTTTCACATTTTATTCCCGATCAAATCAATTATGCTCAAATAAGTAATAACATTCATCCACCCAAAAATAATAAATAAAATAGAATAATATCTTAATTATTTGGATTTTCACGATTAATGACGAAAAATAAATATCCATCTTCCGAACGTGAGACAAAAGTCTGAATTAAAGTATAAAGTTAGGCTGTCTGTGAATTGTAACCCATACACTTGGCCATATATTCCACCAATGCATTATTGATAACCGGTCTTTGAATGGATACATCGCTATATCAATAATGCACAAAATTAGTAAATCAAATCCAATGCCTGATTTCTTGAAGAGATTTCATCGTGCGGAATTTGACGATTTACATGTGATAATGATTATGCATTGGAAGATTATGGACAATCCAATGAAGCAAACAAGATCTCCAAAAAAGATTTGGTTCAACAAATCTACCTCCACATAAACTCGTATGATCTTCACTAGAGCATCACATGAACAGGAAGGAGAAGAAGTATCAGCTCTGATGAACTCAGAAGCGAGATGGAATGAACCCAAAAACCTTTTTCTTTTTTCTTTTTTTTGTCGAAAACCCAAAAACATTGCAAGGAACAAGTTTTGAGTTTTTTTGACAAGAATTACATATGTGCATGAATGCATTGCCACCTCGCCAATATCCAGGTTTAACCAGTTTGTTCCAATGCACCTGAATCCAGATCGGACCTTCTTGCGGATGGGCGGCCGATCGGATCCATGTTGGCCTTAAATCCGACTACCATCTCATCGTTTGGGCAAAAGTGAAACCCTAATCCATCGCCCCTTTGCTTCTCTCTCTTGCACTCTTTGCAAGGCATGCGACCGGCCTTCATAACATACTGTGGCAAGCCCGACAACGTCGCTTTCTCTGGCGGCGTCTCCACGGTGTCAACGTCCTCATCCTCCATAGCTAGTTCAACATCATCACGAATCCTCTGCCTCATCTGATCTTTTTCCGACTGTTTCCGCACGATGGCGCGATGCGTCTTCTTGCCGCGAGTTGAAACCCTTGGAGAGGCCGACTTCATGATTGAAAATTTGGACTGAAGTAAAATTCAGTGATCAGGAAATTATCACTGTACTTATTTATATTTGTTTGGCGGTTAAGCAGTGAATCTTATAAAGATTTTTGGAAAAAGAAAAAAAAGGCAAATTTAGATATAGTTCTTTTCAAATTCAGAGTTGGCGCTATTGATAAATTTATTGTGTAGCTTATAGACCATGTAAACCAATATCATCTTAATCATTAATTATGTGGATTCCACAGTGAGGCCCTGTAATCAACAGTGGAGGTGAGTTTGGTCATCGTGATCTATAAAGTTGTATAGGACCGCAACATAATAGATAAGTATGATGAAAAAGGACTGTAAAACTACTATAATCCTTGATTTAAGTGATAGGGTAACGGTTGTATCATATTTAACTTTGAAAAATAGAGATAAAACATCCAAAAATCCTACATTCTCTCTCCAATAAGATTGCATATGTAAATTATATTATACTAATAGTGATATGATAATTTTTTTTATATTCTTTTCCCAGATTCTAATAGTTGTATTAATTAAATAAATAAACAAAAGCATAGCAATGTCAATTAACAAGAAAAATGGTTGTGACTATTCTGGTCTATACGATATTCTTCTCATGTGTTAACGTTATTGTTTGTGTTATGAATTCTAATAACAGTTGACTATATAATAAAATAAAAGCATGTATAGGCTATAGCACTATCAATTTATTTCAGCCGAAGTCACAATTACTCTAATTTCTATAGTCATTGTAGTTTATAAAATTGTAGTTATCTCGTGATAATCACTAATTTGACAAATCGAAAAGAGTAACGTGTATAAAGAGGAGGGGAAAATTATCAAAAGAGTGATGATTCTATACGCGTTGGTGTCAATTTAGTCATAAACATTTCAATTAGGTTAATTTAATTATAAATATTTTTACAATTTACCAATTAAATTCATTTGGCCAACTTTAATCAGAAATCGTTGACGTAGATGCTGATCACAACCGATGCTAACGTAGACATCTAAAAAAATGAATTTTCTTAATACTTTTCTTTTTTTCCGTTCATTTTGGCAAGTGAGGGTCCCTAGCCACGGGCAAGGATGCCAAGGCTCTTGCTAGATCTAGGCAAGAGCCTTCATAGCCCTCCCAACCCAATGCAAGGTGGCTCTTGCTAGCCAAAATGAAGGAAAAATAAAAATAAAAATAACAAAATAAAAAAAAAAAAAACAAAACAAAAATATTAAAAAAACTCAAATATTAAAAAAAATATATTCTAGCACTGGCTTATACACTAGCAATTTTGTGTAAGGTGGCTAGCATCACATCAACAATTTCTCGTCAATATTAGCTAGATTGACCCAATTGGCAAATTATGAAAATGTTCACAACTAAATAGATCCAATTAAAATATTTATAATTGAATTGATATCAATTAAATAAATTTAAGACTTTTTTGTACCTTCTTAGAGAGTGAAAGTTCACAAAACTAAACGCACCGGTTCAAAACATAAAAATTAAATTGCTTTGCCACGTGGCTAGAACCAAAAGCTATGCACGAGGAGGGACCTACATGTTTGATTTAATTCTCATAATATTTCCAAAATTTAAAAAAAAAAATCATGATTTAGACGTGATATATGATTATATGCAAAAAAGAAATTAGAAAAAAAAACTCAAAAATTAATTGAGAAACTCAAATCTGACAAATAAAAATTTACAACTAAAAGGGACCGGACATATCCTACAAAAATAATATTCCTAACCTATACCTAAGGTATATCTCCAACTGTGAGAAACACAAAACATCTTACGAAATCTTGCTAAGCCTCCAATGGTGTAACGTGGCGGTCTTTTATCATGTGTTGATCATTCAATGGACGGGTTGCACTTATTTCAACACCCAATAAAAGACTGCCACGTGGTCTTGCAACAGAGTTTTAGTAATGTTTCTTGATACCCATGACATTAATTTTCATCCTATTGTAGCAACCATGGGCTGGCATACCAAGACGAGCATGGACACAAAGGCATGACCAACGGTACCTCACCCCTTTCCCTTTCTTCTGCACACTCTTTGCAAACGAGGTAGCTAGTCTTCGCGCTAATGGCGCTCTCGACAACACTAAATTGTCAAAACTCCTTGGAGTTGCCTTAGCATTACGGCATGATATATTGTTACATTCTGTCATCGTGGCCAAATTCATTATGTTGTGGGTAATTGCGATTTGATGAATGAATAACAGATGCAAAGGGTTAAGTGAAGCTATGATATTCCGTGTATCTAGATACTATTGTAGTTTCAGCGATCTCAAATCTACATGGATACTTGATGTTCAATCTCTTTAGGTGTTCAACTACAATTTCAATTCTAATTTTTGGTAAGAAACATGAAAGAACATGAATTAATGATCTTTTGAAGTTTTATTTATTTTTCTGAAGTTGAAACAGGCGCAATAAGATGTGAGTAATCTGGTGTACAATTGGGAACTCCTCGTACACATGGACTCCACGGTCAAAAATCTGAGTCGAACAAAGACGACAATCATTGTCCTTTTTAAAAAAAAAAAAAATCTAGAAAAAAGGAGATTTTCCTATCATGCACTTACACTAATGTTTTTTTTTTTTTTGTCAAACACTTATATGAATGTTTGATGGGAAGGGATAAGCATGTCATTAAATTTTAAATAACAATATCATTTTTTTTAATCAATGTGAAGTTTATTTTATGGATTGACAAACAAATTTTCAAATTTTGAGAAATTTATCATCTTTTAATTAACTCTCCTCCGTCCCCTACTCTCTCAAATAATCTTGCATCCTTACCTTTTATTTGGTTACGTTTATGGAAAGTATGGTTGTTGAGTACATCCCCTTCTTATTTACATATTACGTACATCCAGGTATTTTTTGTCAATTGATTAAAACCCAGCTATTGATGATAATCATAACACTTCAGTTTAGAGAGGTCTTAACACGACACGATTTATGGATAGATTTATGTCTCCTTTTACGTATAAAGCAACGAGTCAATACTAACATTTACATGACCAAAACAAAAAATACTTAGATTTAATGCAGCTGTGCATCATCCAAATTCAAAATACAACAGCACGTAGAAACAAGATTCATTCACTGATGTGATATGCACTTAGAAAGTGACTCCAGCAAAGCACTAATCGAAGAAAATTTGTTTGAGCAACTCGAATCCGACAAACTACACAAACTCAATCCTACGAGCATCATATTTCTACTGTCTAAGTTCTAACCCGAGCTATATTTCGGCAGCGACACGAATTCCCGAGCCGAGCACGGACGCATGGCCACGGCCAACTCCACGGCGTCCAACCGTTCCTTCCGCCACTCCAGAATCCCGGCCGGGAGCTTTCTCAAGCGGGCAGGCGATCAGGCCCGCCTTGGTCCTGAATCCGACTATCACCGGATCGTTGCGAGCGCAACTGTGGAAACCTAATCCATCATCTCTTTCCCTCTTAGCCTCGCGCTCTTTGCTAAGCACAGAACCCACCCTTCGCCAGCTCAGCACCCTCTTCTTCTTCGCGTTCATTCCTTTCTCGATGCCCTCGAAACCGTCGCCGTGGCCCCTTCGTGTTCCTGGATCTCTTCGCGATTGCTTCAGCATGACAGCGCGGGGCACCATCTTTTCACGAGCCGTGGTTGCAAGACCCATCTTTGCCGTCGATCTCACGACTTGATGACTGAGTATTGATAGAGTTCGAGTGATGAGAGCACTGTCCACTGACTGCGAGTGCATATATATGATTAGGATTTGGATCGATCTTAAGACTGCATACTCATTTAGGAAGGAAAACATAAATTTGATCACTCAAAAGTCCATGCGAAACAAGAACGTCGAAGAAGGAAATCTTTCCTATTTTGCACTTACTGGTATTGTGGAACTTTACTCACTTTTTTTATTTCTTCTGTTTGAATTTTGTATGATAAAAAAACTCACTGACCTTTTTACAACAGTTTTTTACATGAGGGTACTCTTTTTATAATCAAGTCTGACCGCACCGCATTGTACTGAAGAGGAAATAAATTGGACTGATCCCAACCGAAGCAAATCGCTTTATGATGCTTTTTTTTAATACTGAATGCTTAATAACATTGCACACTTTCACATTTTGTTTCTTATAAATCAATCATGCTCAACCAAGTAATAGAATTCATTCACCCAAAAAATAATTAACAATAGAATAATATATAAATTATTTGGATTTTCACGATCAACAACAAAAGTTAGGTTGTGAATTGTAGCTCGGCACTTGGCAATATCTTCTACGAATGCATTACTCATAATTCATCTTTAAATGTGTACATTGCTATATCAATTCAATGAAACAAACAAAATTTCTGAAAAAGATGCAAATGTAAAAGAGAAGAAGAATCACTAACTCGAAGTGGAATGGAATGAACCCAAAAAAGATCAAGTTTTGAATTTTCCGACAAGAACATTGAGCGGACATCACTGCCCGCTATCCCACCAATACCACGGGGTTTAACCAGTTCTTTCCACTGCGCCTGGATCCGAGCCGGACGTTCTTGCTGATGGGCGGGCAATCGGACCAGCCTTGGTCCTAAATCCGACTACCACCTCATCATTTGGGCAAAAGTGAAACCCTGATGCATCACCCCTTGCCTTCTCTCTTTTGCACTCTCCGCGAGGCACATGACCAGCCTTCGTAACCCACCGTCACAACACCAATGGCATCGCCTCCTCTGGCAGCATCATGATGTCAACGTCCCCGTCCTCGATAGCTAGTTCAAAGTCGTCATGCATCCTTTGCATCCTTTGATCTCGCTCTGACTGCTTTCGCACAATGGCGCGGTCCATCTTCTTGCCACAAGTGAAACCCTATTAGATGGTGAGGCTAACTTCGTGAATAAAAATTTGGATTGGATTGCACAGGAAAAATTCGCAGGGTTAAGTGAGGGCATTATCACCGTATTTACATCAATGCATAATGTAGTATTTCGAAGTGAATGTAAAAATAATTCTTTCAAAGTTCAAATTTGATGCTATTGATGAAATAATATTAATGTATAATGTAGTATGATTTTGTGGGAAATCGAACCTACCTCACTCGTTACCATTACTTGATCAGATGGGCCAAGGTGAGACCCCGAAAGGCAAGAGATCGGGCCCGCCTTGGTTCTGAACATGACCACCACCGGATCGCATGGGCAACAGTGAAAGGCCGTTGGTCCCTTGCCTCTTTCCCTCTCCTCACTCTATATACCTATATAGGATTGTGATTTAGATCAATCTTTAGCAACACCTTTCTTCCTATTTCTTTGTTTTTTCATTTATAGTGGTTTGAATACACTTTTATCTTACTAGCTTGTAAAGCGTACAGAGAGAATGAGAGTTTACAGAGCTAATCAAAACCAAAAGCTACCTACATAGAGAGGGAAATTTTTAAAATTTTCATTAGGTCTAAACAGAACTTTTGACAAGATCGAATGTCATTCATATCACAAAACTTAAATAGATTGACATTCTAATAACATAACATAGTTTTGCTTTTTCTTTTTTCACGATTATGGACTTGATTAAATTCCCATAACGTTTCCAACCACAAAAAGCATGATCTAGATATATATATATATATATATATATATATATATATATATATATATATATATGCCAAAAAAATAAAATAAGAACTTAGAAATTAATCGGAAAAACTCAAGTCTAACCAATAAAAACTCACAAATAAAAAGGATCGCGTGCCTCCTACAAAAATCAATATTCCTAACCTATACATCATATATATCTCGAACTATGAGGATTACCAAACATCTTAGGAAATCCTCCAATGAAGTCACATGAAGGTCTTCTATCGGGTGTTGATTATTCAATGCATGGGTCGCACTCGTTTCAACATCCAATATAAGACCGCCACATTGTCTAGCAAGAGAGTTTTAGTAAGGTTTCCTGGTACTCATGACACTGTTTCTCGAGCGATTGTAGCAGCCACATGTTGGCATACCCAGACGAGCATGGACACATAGGCATGACCAATCCCACGGGGTCCAACCACTTCTTTCTGCTGCACTAGGACTCGGATTGGGCTTTTTCGGCGATGGGCGAGAGATCGGACCTGCCTGGGTCCTCAATTCAACGACCTTCACCTGATCGGACGTGCCACATTGAGACTGTGACGGGCGGGAGATTGGACCCGCCTTGGTCCTGAACCCAACCACCACTGGATCGCATGGGCAGCAGTGAAAGGCTGATGGTCCCTCGCCCCTTTCCCTCTCCTCTGCACACTCTTCGCAAACAATGTAGCTACTCTTCGCGCTACTGGCCTTCCTGACGACGTTGGATCTGTCACAAGACTCATGACCCTTTGGCATAGTCGGATCTGCTTGCGGTTGCCTCAGCACTACGGCATGGTTTGCTGCCGCATTCTCCTTCGTCTTTGTGAAATCCATCTTGCTGTGGGTAATTGCAATTTGATGACTGAATAATAGATGCAAAGAGTTGGATGAGACCTATAGTGTTCAGCGCATCTATATATACTAATGTAATTGTAAGTCAAAGCAATCTCAAGTCTGCTTAGGTATTTGATATCAAGTCTCTTTAGGTATGTGACTATAAGTCTAATTCTAGTTTTGGTAGGAAACATGAAAGAACCTAAACAAATATTTATTCAGTTATGTATTTTTAATTTGAAATAGGCGCAATAAACTATTCATAATCTCTGTATAACTGTGAAGTTTCATCAATGTGAATTATAGTTCATGAAATAACTAACAATCAAATTTTGAGAAATTTATTATCTTTTAATCATCTCTCTCTCTCTCTCTCTCAAAATAACCTCGTAGACTTACCTGTTTTATTTTGTTAGTTACAGTGGAAAATATAGTTAAATGAATAAATCCCTTCTTATCTACGTATCACGTGCATGTAGGTATCTTTATTTTTTAATTCGCAATCCAAACCAACCTATTCTTTCTGCTACTGTGAATCCTGGGGGGCCGTTATCTCCGGTGGGCAGGCGATCGGGCCGTCGTGGTCCTAAATCCGACTATCACCGGATCGGTGTGAGCGCAACGGTGGAACCCTAATCCATCATCTCTTTCTCTCTGAGCCTCGCGCTCTTTGCAAAACCCGCAACCTGCCCTTCGCCAACTGCAGCACCTTCTCCTTCTTTGCATTCATTCCCTTCTTATTTTCTTGTTGGAATGATCAACACCGAAGCCAAGCGAACCGCTACATGGTGCTTTTCTTATTTTGCTGTTTATGCTGGATTCTAGATAGGGAAAAAACCACCAAAAACCCTAAACTATGCACAAAATGACAAAAATACCCTAAACTTTTTTTTGCACCACCAAAAACCCCCAAGTTTACCATCTGTGACACATTTACCCCATCGAGGGTATTTTCGTCTTTTATTTGTTTTTTTTTTTTTTTTTTTTTTTTTTTTTCTTTTCTCTTCCCTCCGCCGGAGCCGGCGGAGGGAAGCCGGCGTCCGGCGAGGGCTGCCCTCGCCGGCGTCGGGCGAGGGCGGCCCTCGTCGGCGTCGGGCTAGGACGGCGTCGGGGCCGCCCTAGCCCGACGCCGACGAGCCCGACGCCGACGAGGGCCGCCCTCGCCGGCGTCGGGCGAGGGCCGCCTCGCCCGGCGTCGGGTGAGGGCGGCCCTCGCCTGGGCCGACGCCGGCGAGGGCAGCCCTCGCCGGACGCCGGCGGAGGGAAGAGAAAATTAAAAAAAAAAAAAAAAAAAAAAAAAAAGAGAAAAATGTTTTTAAAAGCAAAATGACCAAAATGCCCCTAAGATTTAGGGTAAATGTGTCACGGGTGGCAAAGTTTGGGGTTTTTGGTGGTGCAAAAAAAAGTTTGGGGTATTTTTGTCATTTTGTGCATAGTTTAGGGTTTTTGGTGGTTTTTCCCCTTCTAGATAACATTACCAACTTTCACATTTTGTTCCCACTAAAACTAATATCAAGTAAAAATATTCATCCACCCAAATATAATAAAAAAATAGAATAATATCTAAATTATTTGTATTTTCACGACCAAAAATAGTTCGGAAAAGAAATGTCCATATTCCAAATATGGGACCAAAGTCCAGATCAAGCTAAAAGCTAGGCTGTGAATTGTTGTCCACATACTTGGCTATATCTCCCTGCTAAAGCATTAGGGATAATCCGTCTTTGAATGTGCACATTGCTGTATCAATAATACTCAAAATTGGTAAATTAAATGACTATCTAATTTCATGAAGCATCAATCTAGAAATTTTATCATGTGAAATTTGATGATTTACATATATGATATGATTATACATTCGAAAAATATAGCTAATCTAATGAAGTAAACAAGACCTCTAAAAAAAATTGGTTTCAAGAAATTTATCTTTGCATATACTCATAGATAAGTAGAGTTATCCTAAGAAACGACTATTGAATCTGCATTAGATCATAACACGTAAACAAAAGAAAAAGGTATCAGCTTCGATAAACTCAAATTGAAAACATTGAAAGAAGCATGGATGCGCCGCCGCCCACCAAAAACATAGGTTTGACTAGTTCTTTTCGCGCGTGGATCTGGGCTAGAGTTTTTAAGCTGATGGACGGGCGATCGAACCCACCTTGTACCCAAATTTAACTGCCACTTCTTCGTCTGGGAAAGGGTGAAACCCTAATCGATCACTTCTCTTTCTTGCACTCTTTGCATGGCACATCACCGGCTTTCGTGACATGTCATCACAAGCCCGACGGCATCGCCTTCTTTAGTAGTGTCTCCACTACGTCAACATCCTCATCCTTGATAGCTAGTTCAAGATCGTTATATATCCCTTGTAACC
This sequence comes from Eucalyptus erythrocorys, assembly GCA_014182555.1. Lineage (NCBI taxonomy): Eukaryota > Viridiplantae > Streptophyta > Magnoliopsida > Myrtales > Myrtaceae > Eucalyptus > Eucalyptus erythrocorys. The sequence continues at coordinate 8,892,002 of CM024603.1, forward strand.
CCTAATCTAATTATGATTGCTTCCACACAATGGATCGGTGCATGTTTTTGCCGCAAGTTGAAACCCTGACTTATGATTGAGAATTTGGAATGAATTGTGGATGGTAAAATTTGCAGAGTTGAGCGAGGGCATTATCACTAATCTTCATATTAATGTACAATGTAGTACTTTGATGTCCAGATTGTACTTCTATGAGCATGTTTAGGGTTAAACATCCGGTCTTATTTTGATTTTGAAATAAGAAAAAGATAAATGTGGAGATAATTCTGTTCAAATCTAGCTCTATTGCAAAATTATGAATAACTTAAAAATCATGTAGACTAATAACATCTTGATCATTAATTATAGATTAATTATATGGATTTTGCAGTGGGACTCATCTAACGAATATGGAGATGAATTTGTCTGCATTTTCTATAGACCATGATAAAGTAATCGCATAAAATTGCAATATTATAGATACATATAATAAAATAGGGCAGTAAAATTACTATAATTCTTGATTTAATCGGTAAGATAACTATTCAATCTGACTTGACGTTGAAAATAAAGATAAAACATCCAAAACTCCTATATTCTCTTTTCAATAAGATTGAACAAAGAAGTTATATAATACTAATAATATTGTGATGATTTTAATTTATTTTTTTTATATTTCAAATTATAATAATTGTGTTGATTGTATAACTAAATAAAAAAAATAGTAATGTCAATTCATAATTCTACCTATTCTGATCCAATCTACCAAATTGTAGTTAATTTTCTTAGTATGATGTTCTTGTATTGTTCGGGTTATGAATTCTAATAACTGTTGTTGCTTGTATAATAAAATAAAGCATGCTAGCCTTATCAATTTATGAGGCTAATCGCTCTAAGTGAAGAAGATAGTTGATGTTGTTTCTGGCTTACTCATTCTCGTCTCGGCATTCCCTGTTTTCCCATAACTCTCGTTTAAGTCATTCTCGTCTCGCCATTCCCTATTTTCTCGTAAGTCTCGTTTCAGTGGATTCAAAGTAGAGGCGAGCAAAATGATTAGACCGAGCTTAGAATCAGACTGATTAATTTTTATTTTTTAAACGTCTCTCGCACATGTCGCAGATAGGTTGTATGCCACAGGTCAGTTGTTTGACTCATGCGGAGGGTTAGCTTCCTCTTTTCCAGGCTCGCTCGCTCATCCGCATCAGAGGAGAGAGAAATTTTTAGATGGAGAAGATCTAAGAGAGATGGAACTCTATACTGAAATGTTTGAATGGTTAGATTGGAGGGGAGGGCACCACTTCTTATATTGGAGAAATGTTTGGATGGTTAGATTGGAGGGGAGGCACCACTTCTTATATTGGAGACATTTTCATTACAATCGTTGGTTCATATTCAATCTAGAGGTGAAGATTGCATCTCTTTATCTACCACCTGCATGCATTTATGCTAAGAATACTCTAGAACAAGATATAATTACCATATTGCCCGTTATTGGAAATGTTCCCCGAGAATGCTCTAGAATTCGATATAATTACCTTATTTCCCATCATCAAAAATGCTTCAGAAACCCTATGTGACTTTAAATTATCCATTTTGATCAAACACGGCCTTTTTTGATCTTTTCCTTTTGTCCCATGACCGGTTCCACTTAACCCAAGGACCGGATCAGACCAGTAACTGAGCATCTCTAATCCAAAGTCAAACATGGCAAGGCTCTTAATCGTCGAACATGGCGTGCTTTCTCAGACATTGGAATTTTTAAAGTAAGTCAGTCATCATCTTTTATTTTCCATTTATCAAATTTTTTTCATAAGTCTTGTTAATATGTGTCGAGTTGAGTTTTAAAAGCTCTTAAAATCTTCCTTTGAATTATTTTTTTTGTATTAATAGTTGTTGGATAGACCCGGCCTCGTGAAAGCGCTCTCACACACACACACATTAACTAAAAGATCCAAAGAGATCAGTAGCTTTTACTCCTCCCATGATGCGAACCCGCTGCTTCATCCCATTTCATCCCAAAAAGATCCCCACCACCACCACCACCATCATCATGCCTCCTCCTCCATCGTGAGTAGATTCGTCGTGACGGTCAGCTTCCTAATTGGCAATGCCCTCACCCTTGTGCCAAGGTCGATCCTCAGGCGAGACTCGTCCATCCGTTATGGAAGACGGAAGATGAGTCTCACAGTGAGGATTTGCCGGTGCGCTTCCATGAGTGCCATGGCTGCAGTTCTAGTGTTGCTCCTGTCCGTCTTGGCTCTCAATCAATGGTGAAGCTCAAATTCCAGCGAGTTTCTTAAGGCCTACGAAGAGGAAATATTTGATGTCGAGTCCTGAGTCTTATAATATCAAGTCTTGATTTTTATCTAGGAAAGAAAATATTAATTTTGATCAGTCAAAACTTACCTTTTTATATCCTTGCTTGCTTTCCTACGATCAACAACTCGCTAACCTTTTAATACAGCATTATTTGACCCCAAAAAAGAGAAAAAAAAAAAACTTTCATAACTTTCAATGAAGGTGCTTTTAAAGTATTCACCCCCAAGTATAGTTCGGTTCAGATTCGAGCCTAATCGAACCAAATTGCTGAAAAAAGGAAAAAAATTCGAATGATCGAAACTGAAATGATGTGTACCTTTATGTTGGATTCTAAATAACATTACCCACTTTCACATTTTGTTCCCGATCAAATCAATTATGCTCAAATAAGTAATAACATTCATCCACCTAAAAATAATAAATAAAATAGAATAATATCTTAATTATTTGGATTTTCACGATCAATAATGGAACAGAAATATCCATCTTCCGAACGTGAGACAAATCTAAATTAAAGCATAAAGTTTGGCTGTGAATTGTAGCCCATACAGATATATTCTACCGATGCATTATTGATAACCCGTCTTTGAATGGATACATCGCTATATCAATAATGCACAATCAAATCACTACCTAATTTCATGAAGAGATTTCATCACGCGGAATTTGACGAATATGGACAATCCAATGAAACAAACAAGATCTCCAAAAAAGATTTGGTTCAACAAATCTACCTCCACATAAACTCATAAACAAATATAAATATCATAATAATCTCTCATTGAATCTTCATTAGAGCATCACATGAACATGAAGGAGAAGAAGTAGCAGAGGAGAAGAAGTAGCAGAGAAGTAGTAGCTCTGATGAACTCGAAGCGAGATGGAATGAACCCAAAAACCTTTCTTTTTTTGGTCGGAGAACCCAAAAACATTGCAAGGAACAAGTTTTGAGTTTTTTTGACAAGAATTACATATGTGCATGGATGCATCGCCACCTTGCCAGGTTTAACCAGTTTGTTCTGATGCACCTGAATCCAGATCGGACCTTCTTCTTGATGGGCAGCCAATTGGATCCGCATTGGTCTTGAATCCGACTACCATCTCGTCGTTTGGGCAAAAGTGAAACCCTAATCCATCTCCCCTTTGCTTCTCTCTCTTGCACTCTTTGCAAGGCATGCGACCCGTGTTCGTAACATACTGTCGCAAGCCCGACGACGTTGCCTTCTCTGGCGGCATCTCCACGGTGTCAACGTCCTCATCCTCAATAGCTAGTTCGACATCCCACGGTGTCAACGTCCTCATCCTCAATAGCTAGTTCGACATCATCACGAATCCTCTGCCTCATCTGATCTTTTTCCGACTGTTTCCGCACGATGGCGCGATGCGTCTTCTTGCCGTGTGTTGAAACCCTTGGCGAGACCGACTTCATGATTGAGAATTTGGATTGAATAATTCAGTGTTCACCGAGGGAATTATCACTGTACTTATTTATATTTGGTTGGCGGTTACGCACTAAATCTTATAATGATTTTTGAAAAAAGAAAAAAAAGGCAAATTTGGATAATTCTTTTCAAGTTCAGAGTTGGCGCTATTGATAAATTTATTGTGTAGCTTATAGACCATGTAAACCATAAGCATCTTAATCATTAATTATGTGGATTCCACAGTGAGGCCCTATAATCAATAGTGGAGATGAGTTTGGTCATCATGATCTATAGAATTGTATAGGACCGCAACATAATAGATGAGTATGATGAAATAGGACTGTAAAACTACTATAATCCTTGATTTATAGGGTAACAGTTGTATCATATTTGACTTTGAAAATAGAGATAAAACATCCAAAACTCCTACATTCTCTCTCCAATAAGATTGCATATGTAAATTATATTATACTAATAGTGATATAATAATTTTTTTTATATTCTTTTCCCGGATTCTAATAGTTGTATTAATTAAATAAATAAACGAAAGCATAGCAATGTCAATTAATAAGAAAAATGGTTGTGACTATTCTGATCTATCAAATTGTAACTATCTTTCCCAATATGATATTCTTCTCATGTTTTAACGTTATTGTTTGTGTTATCAATTCTAATAACAGTTGATTATATAATAAAATAAAAGCAAGTATAGGCTATAGCACTATCAATTTATTTCAGCTGAAATCGTGATTACTCTAATTTCTCTAGTCATTGTAGTTTATAAAATTGTAGTTATCTTTTACTAGCATAGTAGCGTGATAATCACTAATTTGACAAATCGAAAAGAGTAACGTGTAACATGTCCTGGCCATGGGCAAGGACGCCAAGGCCCTTGCTAGCTCTAGGCAAGAGCCTTCATAGCCCTACCGACTCTATGAAAGGTGGCCCTTGCTAGCCAAAATGAAGGAAAAAAAAAAAAAGGAAAGAAAATATAATAAAAAAGAAAAGAAAAACAAAACAAAAATTAATAAAAAAAACTCAATATATTAAAATATATATATATAAATATATATATATATATATATTCACATTAGCACTGGCTTATACATTGGTCATTTTGTGTAAGGTGGTTGGCATCACATCAACAATTTCTCGTCAATATTAGCTAGATTGACCCAATTGGCAAATTATGAAAATGTTTACAACTAAATATATCCAATTAAAATATTATTTTAATTGATATCAATTAAATAAATTTATGACTTTTTTTTGTACTTTCTTAGAGAGTGAAAGTTCACAAAACTAACCACCCGCCACGGTGGCTCAGCTGAGTCGGCGTTCCCTCTCTACCGGAGAGGTCAAGCGTTCGGAGCCCCTACGACGCAAGTTACAGGGAGGCTGGCTGAGAAACTAGGTGATTTACCTGGTGGCACGTGTGTGGTGGCTAGCATGTATCACCCAGGGGGTTTACTGCGGCTACCGACCAAGCCGGTTCCTCCTGTCACAAAAAAAAAAAAAAAAAAAAAAAGTTCACAAAACTAAACGCACCAGTTCAAAACATAAAAATTAAATTGCTTTGCCGCGTGACTGGAACCAAAAGCTACGCACGAGGAGGGGCCTACATATTTAATTTAGTTCCCATAATATTTTCAAAAATTTTATAAAAAAAATCATGATATAGACGTGATATATAATTATAAAAAACTCAAACGACGTAGCTACTCTTTGCACTAATGGCGCTCCCGACAACATTGAATTGTCAAAACTCCTTGCAGCTGCCTTAGCACTATGGCACGATTTATTGTTACATTCTTTGTCATCGGGGTGAAATTCCTTATGTCGTGAGTAATTGCAATTTGATGAATAAATAACGGATGCAAAGGGTTAAGTAAAGCTAAGATATTCCATGTATCTATATACTATTGTAGTTTCAGTGATCTCGAATCTACATGGATACTTGATGTTCAATCTCTTTAGGTGTTCAACAAGAAGTCAGATTCTAATTTTGGTAAGAAACATGAAAGAACATGAATTTACGATCTTTTGAAGGTTTATTTATTTTTCTGTAATTGAAACAGGCACAATAAGATGTGAGTAATCCGGTGTACAATTGGGAACTCCTTGTACGCATGGACTCCGCGGTCAAAAGAACAAAGACAACAATCATTGTCCTTTTAAAAAAAAAAAAAAAAATCTAGAAAGAAGGAAATTTTCCTATCATGCACTTACATTAATTTTTTTTTTTTTTTTTGGTGAAACACTTATATTAATGTTTGGTGGGAAGGGATAAGCATGTCATTAAATTTTAAATAACAATATCTTGTGTTTTTTAGTCAATATGAACTTTAGTTTATGAATTGACAAACAAATTTTCAAATTTTGAGAAATTTATTATCTTTTAATTACCTCTCCTCTGTCCCATCCTCTCTCAAATAATCTTGCAACCTTACCTTTTATTTGGTTACGTTTATGGAAAGTATGGTTGTTGATTACATCCCCTTCTTATTTACATATCACGTACATCTGGGTATTTTTTGTTTTTTACTTTACAGTCACAAGACTCGATCATTACTCCTTACTTTTGTCAATTGATTAAAACTTAGCTATTGATGATAATCATAACACTTCAGTTTAGAGAGGTCTTAACACGACACGATTATGGATAGATTTATATCCCCTTTTACGTATAAAGCAACGAGTCAATACTAAGATTTACATGACCAAAACAAAAAATACTTAGATTTAATGCAGCTGTGCATCATCCAAATTCAAAATACAACAGCACGTAGAAACAACAGTCATTCATTAATGTGATATGCACTTAGAAATTGACTACAGCAAAGCACTAATCGAAGAAAAATTGTTTGAGCAACTCGAATCCGACAAACTGCACAAACTCAATCCGACGAGCATCATATTTCTACTGTCTAAGTTCGAACCCGAGCTATATTTCAGCAACAACACGAATTCCCGAGCCGAGCATGGACGCACGGCCACGGCCAACTCCACGGCGTCCAACCCGTTCCTTCCGCTACTCCAGAATCCTCGCCGGGAGCTTTCTCGAGCGGGCAGGCGATCCGGCCTGCCTTGGTCCTGAATCCGACTATCACCGGATCGTTGCGAGCGCGACTGTGGAAACCTAATCCATCATCTCTTTCCCTCTCAGCCTCGCGCTCTTTGCTGAGCACGGAACCCACCCTTCGCCAGCCCAGCACCCTCTTCTTCTTCGCGTTCATTCCTTTCTTGACGCCCTCGAAACCGTCGCCGCGGCCCCTTCGTGTTCCTGGATCTCTTCGCGATTGCTTCAGCATGACAGCGCGGGGCACTATCTTTTCACGAGTCGTGGTTGCAAGACCCATCTTTGCCAGCGATTTCGCAACTTGATGACTGAGTACTGATGGAATAGAGTTCGAGTGATAAGAGAACTGTCCACTGACCGCACGTACATATATATGATTGGGATTCAGATCGATATTGAGACTGCATTAAAAATAATTGATGTCTGAGTCTTGATTCTTATTTAGGAAAGAAAGCATGAATTTGATCACTCAAAAGTCAATGCGAAACAAATATATCGAAGGAGGAGATCTTTCCTATTTTGCACTTACTGGCTTTGCGGAACTTCAATTCCTCTTATTATATCTTCTTTATATGATCAAAAAACTCACTGACCTTTCTACACGGCTTTTTACACGAGGGTGCTATTTATATAATCAAGTCTAACCGCACCACATCGTACTAAAGAGAAAATTAATTGGACCGAGCCTAACCGAAGAAAATCGCTTTATGATGCTTATCTTTTTTCTTTTTTCTTTTTTGGTTGTTGTTTATACTGAATGCTGAATAACTTTACGCACTTTCACATTTTGTTTCTAATTAAATCAATCATGCTCAACCAAGTCATAAAATTCTCTGTTCAAAAAAAAAAAAAAAAAAAAAAACCAAGTCATAAAATTCATTCACCCAAAAAAAATAAACAATAGAATAATATCTAAATTATTTGGATTTCCATGATCAACAACAAAAGTTAGGCTGTGAATTGTAGCCCAAGCACTTGGCGATATCATCTACGAATGCACTACTCATAATTCGTCTTTGAATGTGTACATTGCTATATCAATTCGATGAAACAAATTAAATTTCTGAAAAAAGATGCAAATGTAAAAGAGAAGAAAAATCACAAACTCGAATTGAAATGGAATGAACCCCAAAACAGATCAATTTTTGAATTTTCCAACAAGAACATTGAGCGGACATCACTGCCCGCTATCCCACCAATACCACGGGGTTTAACCAGTTCTTTCTACTGCGCCTGGATCCGAGCCGGACGTTCTTGCTGATGGGCGGGCAATAGGGCCAGCCTTCATTCTGAATCCGACTACCACCTCATCATCGTTCGGGCCAAAGTGAAACCCTAATGGATCACCCCTTGCCTTGTCTCTTTTGCACCGTTCGCAAGGCACATGACCAGCCTTGGTAACCTGCTGTTGCAGGGAAAATTATCTAAAAAGTCCTAAACCTATTGCAGTTTTGCAAATTTAGTCCTAAATCTTTCAACATTGCCGATTAAGTCCTAAATCTTTTGTCAGTTTGTCAATTGAGTCCATTCAGCCAATTTTAGCCGGAAAATGCTGACGTGGACGCCAGCGGTGCCACGTAGGACTACCAGCGCTGCGTAAACAATTTTTAATAATACTTTAATATTTTTAAAATTTTTAAAAATTTTTAATTTTTTATTTTTTAATATTTTCTGTTTTTTTTCTTTTCTTCTCTTTTTTTTTTTTTTTTTGTCTTTTCCTTTGTCTTTTCCGGTGGCTGGCCACCGGCCATAGGCGACGACCAGCCACCAACCACAGCCCGCCGGCCAACCACCAGCCACAGCTCGCCGGCCGGCCTTGCCCGGCGTCGCCGTCGCCCGACCGAGCCTCGCCCGTGGCGAGCGAGGCCGGCCGGCGAGCCGTGGCCGGTGGTCGGCCACCGGAAAACACAAAGGAAAAGCCAGAGAGAGAGAGAGAGAGAGAGGAGAAAAAAAACAGAAAATATTTAAAAATTAAAAAAAAAATTAAAAATATTTAAAAATTTAAAAATATTAATATTATTAAAAATTGTCCACATCAACGCCGGCAGTCCTACGTGACACTGCCGGCGTCCACGTCAGCATTTTCCGACCAAAATTGATCGGATGGACTCAATTGACAAATTAACAAAAAGTTTAGGACTCAATCGGTAAAGTTGATAGTATTATGACTAAATTGATAAAATTGCAATAGGTTTAGGACTTTTTAGACAATTCTCCCTGCTGTTGCAACACCAGTGGCATCGCCTTCTTTGGTGGCATCATGATGTCAACGTCCTCATCCTTGATAGCTAGTTCAAAATCATGATGCATCCTTCACATCCTTTGGGCTCTTTCTGACAGCTTTCGCATGATGGCACGGTACATCACCTTGCCACGAGTGGAAACTCTATTAGATGACGAGGCTGACTTGATGACTGAAAATTTGGACTGGATTACACAAGGAAAACTTCGCAGGGTTAAGTGAGGGCATTATTACTATACTTATATCGATGGATAATGTAGTACTTTGAAGAGACTGGAAATAATTCTTTCGAAGTTCAAATTTGACGCTATTGACGAAATAATGTTAATGTCTAATGTAGTATGATTTGGTGGGAAATTGAACCTACCTCAGTCCTCAACCCGACCATCACTTGATCAGATGGGCCAAGGTGAGACCCCAATGGGGGGGGAGATCGGGCCCGCCTTGGTTCTGAACCCGACCACCACCGGATCGCATGGGCAACAGTGAAAGGCCGTTGGTCCCTCGCCCCTTTCCCTCTCCTCTGCACACTCTTCGCAAACAATGTAGCTACTCTTTGCATCAATGGCCTTCCCGGCCACGTTGAATCCATCACGAGACTCGTGACCCTTTGGCATAGTCAACTCTCCTTGCGGTTGTCTCAGCACTACAGCATGGTTTGCTGTCACATTGTCCATTGCCGTAATGAAATCCACCTTGCCGTTGATAATTGCAATTTGATGGCTGAATAATAGATGCAAAGAATTGAGTGAGAGTTATGTTATAGACCAATCTTGTGTTTACATAGGAAATATTTGATTTGGAGTCTTGATTCTTATCTAGGAGAAGAAATTTGAATTTGATCACTCAAAAGTCAAAGTCGAGTGCGAAAGAAATATAACGAAGCAAATCTTTCCTATTCTGCACTTATTGGTATTGTGGAACTTGACTTACTTTTTTGCTTCTTCTGTTTGAATGTTTGAATTTTTTATGAGCAAGAACTCACTTAATGACCTTTTTTACACAGCTTTTTACACGAGGGTGCTATTAAAAAAATCACTTCTTTACGGGTTGATCACGACGAACGGTACCAAGATTCAAGTCTAACCAAACCAAGTCGAATTAAAAAAAGGAAATAAATTGGACTGATCCAAACGGAAGCCAAGCAAATCGATTTATGATTTTATTTTATTTTATTTTGCTGAATGCTAAATAACATTACCCATTTTCACATTATGTTCCCAATCAAATCATTCATGCTCGATGGAGTAATACAATCCATCCAACCAAAAATAATTAAAAAAAAAAAAAAAGAATAATATTTAAATTATTTGGATTTCCATAATAACAAAAACTCAAAAAAGACTTTACCAAAAATAAACTCAAAAAAGAGATATCCATCTTCCAAATTAAACAAAAGCTAGGTTGTGAATTGTAGCCGAGGCAACTAGCGATATCTTCTACTAATGCAGTCTTGATGGTCCGTCTTTGAATTGTTATATCAATAACGCACAAAATTAGCAAATCAAATGCCGTCTGATTTTCTAACTTTAAAAAAAAAAAAAAAAAAAAAAAAAAAAAAAAAAAAAAACTCAAAATTAGGATCCTTTTTGTCATTCCGAATTTGATGATTTACACATATGATACGATTATGCATAAGAATATGAGCAATTTAATGAAGTAAACGAGATCTCCGAAAGAGGTTTGTTCAATATATCTATCTTCACATAAACTCATAAATAAATACGGTTATCTTGAGAAATACTCCTTGAATCTTCATTAGAAGATGATATGAATGTGAAAGAGAAAAAGTATCCCTTCAATAAACTCGAATCAGAACGGATTGAACCCAGAAACATGGAAAGGATCTAGTTTTGAGTTTTTATGACAAGACCTATATATGTGCATAGATGCATCGCCACCCTGCCAATACCACGGGGTTCAACCAGCTCTTTTCACTGCGCCCGGATCCAGGCCGGACTTTCTTGCTACTGGGGAGCCAATCGGACCCGCCTTGGTCCTGAATCCGACTACCACCTCATCGTTTGGGCAAAAGTGAAACGCTAATGGATCACCCTTTGCCTTTTCTCTCTTGCACTCTTCGCAAGGCAGGTGATTGGCTTTCGTAACCTGCCGTGGCAACACCAATGGCATCGCCTTCTTCGACGGCGGCACGGCATCAATGTCCACGTCCTTGATGGCTAATTTGTGATCGACATGTATCCTTTGCATCCTCTGGTCTCCTTCCGACTGCTTCCGCAAAGACACGTGATCGGCCTTCGTAACCTGCTGTCGCAAGACCGACGGCATCGCCTTCTTCGGCTGCGGCACGACATCGACGTTCTCATCCTCGATAGCTAATTCGAGATCGTCATGTATCCTTTGCATTCTCTGGTCTCTTTCCGACTGCTTCCGCACAATGGTGCGATGCATCTTCTTGTCGCGAGCAGGAACCCTCTTAGATGATGAAGCCGACTTCATGGTGCCCTGGGCGAGACACGTGCTATAATGGCCGGGACAACTGGATTGCAGAGGTTACAATCCGCAGGGTTAAGCAAGTGAATTATATCTCTGTACTTATATATATACTTTGAAATGGATGTGGATATAATTCTTTCAAAGTTGAAATTTGACATTATGAACGAAGTTATTGCATAGTTTATAGACCATGTAAATCAATACCATCTCATCCATTAATTATATGGATTCCATAGTGGAGTTTATGTGATCAACGGTAAAGATAAGTTTAGTCTACATGGTCTATAGACCATGATAAAGTAGTTGTATAAGACTGCAACATAATAGATAAGTACAATAAAGTAAGACTTTGAAACTACTATGATCCTTAATTTAGTTTGATAGGGTAATCATTCTATCTGATTTGACGTTAAGAATAGAGATAAACCATCCAAATCTCCTACATTCTCTCTTCAACATGATCGCATATATAAGCTATATTGTACTAATAAAAATGTTATTATTTTATTTTATTTTATTTATATTGTGAATTCTAATAGCTATATTGATTGTATAACTAAATTAAAGCATAGTAATATCATTTCATAACAAAATTGGTTGTGACTATTTTGATCCATCAAATTGTAGTTATTTTCTTATTATGATATTCTTGTCATGTGATAATGTTATTGTCTGTGTTATGAATTCCAATAACTTATTGATTTTATAATAAAGTAAAAGCTTATATTGGCTATAGCAGTATTGATTCATAACATCCCTAATTATGATTACTCTAATTTCTATAGTCGTTGTAGTTTATAAGATTGTAATAATCTTTTACTAGTAGTCTAGTACAGTAGTATGGTATTCACTTTTTTATATTAGAATTACATCAATTGTCTTGCCACTACCGACGAGGGAGATAGATTAGAGAGGGATAGATTAGAGAGGAGTGAATTCCGGAAAACTTCTATTTACGTTATTAGGGCTTGCACAAAATTATAGCTACAACTATAATTGCAAATAAGCAGACGAATATGAATGAACTCCTAAGAATTATTTATTAAAAGGGAAAATACTACAAAAAATAATCTAAACTATTTCCAATAACCTTAATATCCCATATTTTTGTTATCTCTAAAATCCTCATACTTGAACCAATGTGACAAAAACACTATCTGTTTCTCATTATGCCACCAATACCCAATTTTATTTTATTTTTTGCGTAAACAGTACTCTAAACACCTTTACAAGTTTAGAAAGTTCTGATGACAAAAAAACAAACAAACAATTTGAAGTATTTATATCATCATAACTATTGTTTTGGATTTTTGGATGTAATTAAAAGTTTGGGATACCAATGTCATGGTGGGTATAGTGTAAAGTTTTTAGTGGTATTAATCTTAATTAAAATACACTTTAGTATTTCAAGGACGTGTTTGATTCCGCTCTTGAGCTTAAAAAGGAAAGGTCCTCTCTATATTTTTGTGCCAAAATCAATGTTTTCCTTCATTTAGAATTTCAAATAACGATCAAAGTTAAAGTGACTTAACATTAGTTGTGTATAAGTATCTATAGTTTTGAGGTGCTCGATGTTAAAGTAGAAGTCCGATTTCAATCCCTCGACTTCAAGTTAAAGCTAAATGTCAAAAGAGAAAGTCAACAAGGATAATTGACTCAAAAGTATATCCATTTCCGCCCTAAAAATTGAAATGGACCGGATAGGGTCAATTTTTAATTTGTGAAACCAAAAATAGACCTTTGCGGTCCTAGTTCTAGGGTCAGTCCCAAAACCAATGATTTCTTCTTCTTTTTTCGTTTCTTCTATTCTCTTCAAGTAAGTTTCGCAACATTAAAAGAAAGATTTATTTATGAGGGTTCACTTCAAAATTTAAAATAAAAAAATAGAAATTTTGGCTATTCCATCTGATTTCTTATGTGGAATTGGGAATCGGACCAATCCCCCAGGAAAATGCCCAAAATTGGCCGAGTTGGTCTAATCTGACCCCGAATAGAATTGGCCAACTCAATCCAATCTAAACCCCAGATGGATTGGACCCGAACCCGAACCGATACACATCCCTAAAAGCTACAACCCTGCAAGCAGTAATATTATGTGTTCTTTCAATCTTTTCAATTTAAGCCCCCTTAATTAAATCCATCCATCGGGAATTGATCAGCGCATCCGACGAGGCACGGCACGTAATCCTCCCTCTTTCGACTCACAAAACGTCCGGATTCTCTCTTTGGATATCGATAAATGGCGCACACCTCGTGCGATAACTCTCCATTATAGTAAGCTGAAATCAGAGAATCGAGTCGATATCGAAAGCGCTCTTCGAATGGGGAACAGGACTGAGCTGGGAAAGGAGACTCGTCAAACAGCGGTATCCTAATCCTGAATCTTTGGCCGAGCCATGCTCCCCATCCTCCTTAGAACTCACCTGTCTTCTTGAAACTCGCCATCCACACCCGTGTTGGTTCGAACATTTTTCCGATCTTAGGGGGATGATGCCGTCAGCAGGTGCTGAAGGTCATTTGAAACAGGCGTGCACAGAGTTGTTCCCACAACCAAAAGCAGAGAGAGAGGGAGGGAGGGAGGGAGGGAGATGATTCAATGAAAAGTCCCGTCTCCTGAATTTACAGCAATGGATGGTTTAGGTTGAGTTCAAGAGAAGTTACATCGAGCTATTACAATGTGGAGAAAATGCATTAAGCTACACAAAAAGAAGAAAGAACACAAGGTAGTAAGAAAAGAGATCCAGCCATCCAAGGGAGCCAAAATTATACATTGTTGTAACTTCATTTTGTCTATGGAAATGAAATAATGCATGAGAGAACCAAAATTTGAATGCTAAAAACAAGCGATCTGCACATGATGGGGCATCTCATAGCTTTCTGTCCAAGCATATGCCTCACTTGGGAGTCTTCTTTTTACAAAACGAACTTCCCTTGACACTGTCGACATCTCCTATCCATAGTATAACAACCATTTTATGCTTTACAAATGTCTGCGCCTAATAAAGTTATGTAATCAAAAATGCTGAACCAGCTCACTTATTCCTTCAGGCACACCACAGCGAATATGAAGTCTTTCTCAATCTCGCTTCACCAATACAAGCTCTTGTCCTCTCACACCCAATCCAAAAGGTATTCCCTTTTATATTCCGTTATCCGCACCACTAATCCGGAAGTACCCGAGTCTCGGGCGAAACTTAAGAAAGCCAGAAGCCAAAGCTTGAAAAGGCATTATCTTTTACCTGTCGTGGCTTCCGATGTAAGTATCAATTGGCATAGCCTAAGGCATTCTCATTCAAGCATCTGGTCGGGTTGCGGTGAAGGATGAAAGAAGACCCGCGGCCTGCACAGGTAAAACATCACTGAACGTCGATAAAGCGGCTGCTGACCTGTCCTTGAATATGCCCACTTGACCATCAGTCAAGATGGATCCCAGTTTCAATGTGCTCTCTCCAAATCTGCTGCCAACCTGGCCAATTGTGATAGAGAAAATTATCAGATGCATGTCACAGGTCATGGAAAAAGACTTTCTTTCCAAAAAACTAAGCCAAATGTCCAACATCTCTAAAACTAAAATCGTCTCACAATAACAATGTTCAGCAAAAAGCCAATGTCCACTTCCAATGTATCAAAACAACATGAAGTATACAGAACTATCTCAGTGCACAACTATGGCAAACAAGCTCAAAAAAGCAAGGCCCAAGTTATAAACTTCTATTGCCACCAGACAGTTGCACCACTGAGTTCTCTTGCACTGTGTCCCAGACTTTGGGTAATTATCACATTCCATGTCACAAACAACTCAGTTACCTTCAACGGTAATGCACGCAATGAAACAGAAAACCCACCAATGAATACCACAACCAAAGAAATAATCAAATTTAAAATTATGAGTTACCACAAATAATAAAATATCAAAGCTGAAAGATTAAGTCGAAATAAAGCTAAGGAAGTGAGACATATTATCTCTCCAATACAGATGTTCACAACACAGCTCTGTACAGCTCGTAGATGACTAGCCAGGGACATGATCAAATAATATATGACAAGGTAATGAAAGAGAAGCAAAAGAAAGAAAGCACACTCACCTGCATAAAAGACTTCAGCAGTGGAGCTGCTACTCCAGAAGACGATCTGTCATCCAAATCAATTGTTCGAGAAATTTCTCCATTACTGTAAGACTTTGAACTCTTCGATGAGAAACCATCCATAGAAACACCGGTAGTTGCTTTAGATGTCCTCCTTGAAGACAATGCAGGTACACTGCAGACAAAATTCAATAATAAGAGACACTTTTTTTCTGAGAAAATCTGGTCACAAAAGCTCAAATATTTATCCTGCAAACACAAACACATGGGAAGGTATATTTAACCTGATCGGAAGGTACTTAAACCGGGGAACTGTGGAGCATCTCATAATATTTGATTCTGAATTGGTGGGCAGTTTCTGCACTGTATCCACGTACAACCGATTAAGTTGTACAAAGAACCCGAAGAGGACAGCATGCCGTAAATATGACTGTCTCTCATTCTCCCACAGATATGGCTCGAACCTAATGAATGAACAAGAAAACACTATTCAGTAATTGCAACAAAATGAAGAGTTGAATTCACAGTAACCATCTACTGGGATGTAAACATAACTCAGCTGATACTAGATATATGGTCCAAGGGCGTCAACTCACTATATCTTCTTACAATTTATCATAGTCAGTAGACCTCCAAAAGAAGATAAAGATTGTGACTATGACGAATTCATTTGAATTCATTCATCCCTCGCTTCTCATTTTCCTCCCTTTCTACCTTCCCCCCACCCCACCAAAAAAAAGGGATTTAGTACACGATCATCTCTGGACAATATGTCTACAAGTCAAACAAAACTACTACCAAATGCGCAAAATTGAGCATCATCATCTAAGCATCATTCACATGTGAAAGAGCTGTCCAGGTATTATAAATCAGAATAATCTCAAATGCAATGGCAACCACTTGACCATGAAAGAAAATTCTTTCTACTCCTGCTATTGTCATCTACCCTCTAAACTAAACACAGATCATTAATCTTCCTTTGCTTAGCTTAAAACATATTCCTGCAAACAGTTGCAAATGAAAAACAGAATCAAGGTATAGAACTCTTGCATGCAAATCTTCATGAAGATTGAGATTGGATTTTGCAAAAAGAAATTTAGAGTACCATCTGCTTGTAGAATATATGTTGCAAAAACAGACCCGGTAACTTACGTGAGCCAGTCTATGGGATCCAATCTCTGCGAAAGACGATGTACCAATCCATCTATACGTGTTCTGATGGCAGACTTTTTCTGTCTTTGATCCTTTTGCCTAAATGAATACTTTGGCTTTGTACTTCTAGACAACTCCTCATCCATAGTGGAATCACCTCCAGAAAGAATATCGTATACAAATTTCAAATCTAACATAACTTGCAAAGCTCCTTTATCTGACACTTTAGATCCATTAGCTTCTTCAGTAGAAAGGTAGTTCCCATATATATCAGTCACCTATATAAGTAAAAACAGTCAGTAAACAAACACCCCATTGAAATAAGCTACAGACATGAAGCAATCACAAAAACCACTTTAGGCCTGCCCCCAGAGCTATGTAAATGACAAAAGCCAAAAGCACAGCTTGTAAGACAGTCACCATTATCAGAAAGTAAGATGAATTTATGATATCGTAGGATGTGAACCACTATAAATCCGAAAAGGTTCTTTACAGCTTCACAAAACAATAGTAATCATGAAATTCTGATGGAAACACTGCAATGAAAAATACAGCCATCATTGGAGAAATAAAAGAATGGCAATTTCATATCAAAGCTAATTATCCCCCTCCAAGTCATCAAAAATATCCAAGAGGGATAGTAAAATCAAATTTTCACCTTTCTTTACAAACAAATAGGAATAACATCTGAAGCTTTCATCTCATCCTCAAAATAGAAAGCCTGAAGCACTGCGATCCTAGGACTGACTTCCCACGAGAGCATTTTGACCAGAAAATGGTCAAAATGCTCTCTCGAGAAGCTTCCAAGCAAAAAGGTTAGTCAAACCCCATTGTAATGTCACAACAAGTGATTCATTGATGACTTTGGCAGACACATCCAATGAACATCACTTTCCCTCCCCACAACAAGTTGTTACAGTCAAAGAAACTTGTTTTAAGAGCCTCCCAAACAAAAACACGACTCCAGGGGGAAGTCCTGACTTTCATATTAGTATCAAATGATTTTAGCCTCTACTAATTAGGAAACTTTAAGTACCAAAGGATAAAATCATCAGAAGCAGAGACTAGAAGCATGCATCTGAGCAAGACACACATCCATACACCACTTAGTGCCAGGATAGTCGTTGACAATAAATTCATTGCTTGTTATTTG
Source organism: Eucalyptus erythrocorys (assembly GCA_014182555.1). Classification (NCBI taxonomy): domain Eukaryota; kingdom Viridiplantae; phylum Streptophyta; class Magnoliopsida; order Myrtales; family Myrtaceae; genus Eucalyptus; species Eucalyptus erythrocorys. The sequence goes on from CM024603.1 coordinate 8,909,892, forward strand.
CCTGGCCAATTTATCCAAAGTAATGGCCAAATGAATATTATTGAGCCACCCAAGCATTCAAAATGCGCTCACGCACATTGTTTGCTTGTAAGCATGCTCAAGATTGGATTAAAGAAGCCAATAGCAAGGCATTGAAAAGGATAAAGACGAAGGACCAATAGTAGCAGAAGCAAAACAGTAAAAGGAAACTACTAATTTCATAATAAAATAAAAGTTCCACCTTCATATGTAATAGATTCAAAATTATGAAGATCCAAATGCTGTGGCAGTCGAAGTAAATACCTTTTCCAGAAGCTGCAGGGCAAACTTTTGCAGAATTAACTTGTCAAGCACATGACCTCCAATTCTATGAACTTCTTCACATGCTCGAAATAAAAAGGAGATGACATAGAGAGAAGGCATGAAGGGGAGCGACATTCTCAACTCAGACTGGCCATCATCAGACTGCTCTTGCTTGATTACTGTGTCTTCCCAACCCTACTCAATGGACAAAGAGGGACTAAGAACTAAAATATATTCTTCAAGAAAATTAAGAAGAGAAAACTTAACAAATCAAAGATCAGTTAGCAAATTAAAACTAACCAAGATAGAGTAAGTTTTTTAGTATTAACCAGGTTAAGATTTTACTGCAGCTAGAACCGATGATTTTTTCATGGGCTAATAGTGATCTCATGCATCCCAGTGGAAAGCTCTTTATGCATGTCATCCAAAATAAATCGGGGAAAACGAATCAAGAGGGTATCTAAACTGCCAATGAAAGTGACATAGTGCATATTTCAATTGGCCATCATAAGCATCATCAACAATTTAACAATAATAAATCCTTTAACTAAAATTCAATAACTTGCACCGTCTGCTAGTCCCTAGTGAGTTCCTGATTATTGTATGCCACCTACTAGTAGAAGCTATCAGGTTTTGCCTAAAAAAAATGTTTCATGGATATCACAGAAAGTGCACAACCAAGCATGCGAAGGATATACACCTCTTCCATTGGTACTCACCCAAAATCTAGTGAGGAATGTCAGTTTTTAAAGCCCTAACAACCAGATATAAGGAATCTATTAGTTTCCCATCTTAATAATCACGTCCTGGGTCCTCAGAGGTTAGCCTTAGAGTTTCCGTTCCTTTTCCCAACTCATAATTCTATGACAACTTAAGGTGGAAGTTGCAGCAGTTGTAACTTGCAAATGCACTTCTCTTTATTCCTCAAGATTCTAAGCTCAATACTACCAGTAGTTGCAACAAAAGGAAGTTGAGACAGAATAAAGGAAAGCAGAGACATTCTTGTATGATGCAGGCTTTCAACAAGAATAAATTGCGACGAAAGCAACACTCACCCTCAAAGGAGTTATCGACGATAATCCATCATCCTGTTCAAGATCCCGAGATAGGATTGTTGACAACTCCGTTGATAACCATGTTATCCACAAGCTATGAGCTCTTACACATAAATCCCGTGTAGTAATAGAAAAATCTTTGAATTTCGGGCTCGGTATATCATCAGCTCCAAGTATTGCAGCTGTCGCCAACGAGGTATGTCTTCTAGAGCCCATGGGTGATTGCCGAATTGGGCTGTCACTGACGGGAGAATCAGTTACTCCACGGGATTGCCCCAAAAGACCCGGTAATCTGTCGAAAACTGCTGAAATTGATTCATTTACCCAGAACCTCGGTGATCCCAAAATTCTTGGGATGTGTCTACAGTGACTCTGGAGCGCAAACAACAGTCGCCCAATGAAGAGAGATCTTTCCACAATTATGGCAGCAGATGGTGTATGGCTGTCTCTCTTCTCATTCTCAAGTGCAGTGCAGAGGCTGTCAACCTCACCCTTAAGTTGCATTAATATGCTAGACAAATACTCATAGCACCTATCTTGCAGATATTTTGCCAGAGTCTTTAGCCGTATTGCTGCTTTGGGAGATTCCAAGAAGTGCAGAAGGTCGTCAAGAACTCGCTGACAGTAATTGTCCACCGCATCCCTTATCCGATAAACTTCAGGACCAAAATATGCACTAAGACAGGTCTGGAAGCTACTGTCTTCTGCCTGCACTTTTGAGGAAGGAAGGGTAGCAGGCTTTCGATCATTAGGCTCTATGAACCAAACTCCACCACCAGTAGAAGGTCTGCTCAGATATGCACGAAAATCTATCTTTTCACCTGGCATCCCCTCGATGGCACGAATGGATTCCGCTATATTTACGTCCCTGGTCAAATTCCCAAATCCCGAGTCAATGATTGATTTCATCCTCTGAACAAAAGCATCTTCAAATATCTCATCCCAGAGATCCAGATCAGCTTCCAAAACAAGTTCTCGGATTCTGCTCCAAGGCAATTCAATCTCCGACCCGAAAACGCTCTTTAGCCAATCCAAACTGCCTTCCAGCACCTCCTTACTATCCATGGTCTCCCTAATCAATTTCTCCGCCAAGGCTATCTCCTCGCCAGTACTGATGGCATCCGTCAGGTACCTGCCGCTCATTTTACTCACGATCTCCCGTCCACATTCCTTAAGCCAATTCAAGCAAGTACTGGCAATATACGGCTTCTCGAGCAGCGTCATCGCCGACTCCAGCCTATCCCGAAATGATTTCCACAACCTCACCTCCTCATCAGGGTTCGGAATCCCACCGAACAACTGGGACGCGGGCGGAGAACTCAACGTGACTTTGTAAAAGAGGGGCATGTCGTTCAGCACTTGCAAGAACAACTCACCTACTTGGCCCATGGTGACCTGAATCGCCTTGAGCACTTCGCAGAACATGGTCACGACATCCGAACAAGCCGGATTGACAAACGAAGTGGCCAATTTCTGCAGAACCCACGACTTCCTGCTGTCGAGGAACAACCCCAGCACCTGCCTCGGCTCCAGATCGTCGATAACCGCCACCGCGGCGAGCGCATCGGCGTACGCCCCGATCTTGAGCCCACCGCCGTCGAGCAGCCGCTCGCGGCTCCGCTGCGAGATCTGGGCCTTGAAGCTCTCCACGATCTGCCACTGGTGCTGCAGGAGGGGGAAGTTGGCCAGGATCTTGGGGTCCCCCCCGCCGTCGCCGTCGCCGTCGCCGTCGCGCCCGCGCGCCAGCCCGTGCTGCACGTGCTTCGCGCGGAGGTACCGGGCGGCGGCCTCGAGGAACATGGACTCGTCGAGGCAGCCCCAGATGTTCTCCGGCGTGTCGACGAGGTACTTGACGCGGCAGGCGATGCCGTAGACGTCGAACCGGGCGGGGTGGTGGCGGCGGCGCCGCCCGGGGAGGTGGGGCCGGGGATCGGGTGGGGGCGTCGGAGAGGGAGAGGATGGAGGACTGGATGGAGGAGACGTTGCGGGAGATGGCCTCGCAGGAGGACTTCATGAGGACGATGGAGTCGGCGGAGTCGATGAGGTCGCGGTAGCGGTTGCCGACCAGCTGCCGGAGCTCCTCCTTCTTGTCCTCGATCTGGCGCCGGGTCGCGGCCTCCACATTGCGGATCTCCGCGATGGGCTTCGCCCGGAACAGGGACTCGGCGTCCTGGTGGCCGCCTCCGCCGGCGGCGGCGGCGGAGGAGGGCGGCGGCGGGACCCGCATGGGTGGCTGAATCGCGGCCGAAACGAGGCGGTCAGAGGGTCGGCGGCATTGGGGAATTCTAGATCTTGAGCGGGAGAGGTGTGGAGATAGAGAGAGAAAGAGAGAGAGGAGGAGTGGGATTGAAGTTAAAAATCTCTCACATGGGAAGGAGGGAGGAGGGACGATGGATTGACTCGCCGACGGTAACGAGGAGTTGCGGAATTGTCATTGCGTTGTGACATTTGGGGAAATGAAGTACACGACAAACTAAGAAAATGTTAGCCTCGAGTTTCTTTTCCTTTTTTTTTTTTTTTGGGGAGAAAAAATGTTAGCTTGTATTTTGGGTGGGATGTAAAAAATGAATTGATTTAAATCGTACAGGACCTTCATTTTGTTATTATGGAAAAACTGAAAATAAAGAAGACTATAGAGGTCATGCCACTATTTGCCAATGGGGAACTGCCACTGTCGCCACCGTCCACCGCCGAAGGAGACGAAAGAGGTCACGCACTAGGTGAGGGTGAGCAATCCTCGCTAGCCCTAAGCTCTGGGGAGGGTGCCTAGATTTGGGTACCATCAGCCCTCAACAGCCCTAGGTGACCATCGCTCAACTTGGGTCAGGCCTTGATGGTGCTTGCGCGAGCCCAATGAGGGGCACTAGCCTTAGTTGAAGGCTAGCCTCACCAATCCCGAGCAAAGACCACTGAAGCCTTGCACAAGCCTAGCGAGAATCGCCAGCCCTAAGGGAGGGCCAGCATTACCAGGTCTGGGTGCCCTTGCCCGAGTCTAGCTAGGTTGGCCCTCTCTTAAGGCCAATGAGGGCTAGCCACCCTCGCTCAAGGCCAACGACCTCTACCAGCCCCTCCAACAAGGACGATGGTAGTAGCAATGCCCCACTAGCAAACTTATCCCTCCTTTTCTTTATTTTCAATTTTTTAAAAATTTAAAATTTGAGCATTTCTTCTTAAGTTTTTTAAACTAATTTAAATGATATTTGAATAAAATAATAATTAAAATGACACATAAGAGGGAAATTAATTTAAAAATAATACATCAATATATCCATTAATTAAGTTGATAATGTTAACGGAAAAACTTGATTGCACCAATTTAACGAGTTTTAAGACTTAATTGCACTTTTTAAAATTGTTAAGATTCAATTATATTTTTGTAATAAGTTTTAAAAATTCTAATGAACTTATCTCATAAAAGTATTAAGTTATGGCATTGGGAAATTTACATGACAAACTAAGAAAATGTTGCCTAGAGTTTTTTAATAAAAAAATTAGCTTATATTTTGGGTGAAATGTAAAAAAATAAAATAATTAAAAGCATATAAGACCTTCATTTTCTTTTTAAAATTCTTTCCCCAAAAAAATAAAAAAAACAATATTTATTGTGGGAGTTAAAATTAGAAGGTTTAATACAAAGAAAAAAAAATCAAATTAATACACCCATGATAAGTTATCCTAAACTAATTTTTTTACCACAAAAAACCCCAAACCGATACACTTGTAATAAATTTATCCTATCTTAATTTCTAATAACATGTGGCAGCATACCCTTCATTTGTCGAGGAGTACTAATTTATGGTTTTTTATGATATTAATTTGATTTAGCAAAAAATAATTGATTGTAAATTTATTACAAATGTATTAGTTTTAAGGTTTTTGTGGTTAAAAAATTAGTTTAAACTACATTTGTCATAAATGTACCGGTTATGAGCTTTTATGATCAAAAAATTAGTTTTTTGGTAAATTTATTACACATACTAATTCTATGTTTTTCGTGTTATTAACCATTTTATATTCATTATTCTATCGCAATATTTCTTATTGTAAAAAATAAAAGCATAATATTTAATGTGCGAGATGAAATTAGCATCCTTAAAATGTTCGTGCATATCAGTGAAGATCAACGTGAACAGTTCTTGGTGTTGCTCCTCTATGGAAGGATCAATTGCGGGAATTTGGAGAAATAACACAGGAATTCTCATATACGGTTTTGCAAGACGGATCTGCGCCCCTTCTGCATTTGCTGCTGAAACCCTAGCAGTTATAGAAGCTCTGTTATGGCTGAAGCAGAAGCATGAAACACAAGCTGAAGAAGCACTTAGAACTGAACTGTGCATTGACTTATCTTCAGTTAGCTCATCAGGGGTGAACTGCATTTTAGGCTACACGAAGACTCCATGGGCTTCTCGGTCCATTACACAGGATCGACATTCATTATTGGCCCAGCTAGGAGGACATCTATTTGAAATATGAGCCCAAAGATACAAATCGAACCAAGTTGAAGATTGGATTGCTAAGACCTATCGGGCAAGTACCCTTCCACCGAACTGTATTATTCATCCCCCCTTATTCTTCGTGATTAATGTTGTGCCTTGACTTTGGAACTTTTTGTAATCCACTTTTGGGTTAGCTACGAAAGTCGTTACTTTATGACCCAAAAAAGGCCCCCAAACTTCCCCCTCCTTTATGGGCTTTCCTCTTTCTTGCGATAGGCCCGCGGTCATATCACTTGCCAACCGATCCATCACCCCATCCATCCCCGGAGAGATGCAGCCGCCACTCGCGGGGCCGTGCATGCCACGAGACTGGCAAATAGGACGGGATGGGGTGGGGTAAGTTTAGCGATCCCGATTTCGCCTTTGCACTCCCGATTCCCTTAAGTTCTTGTACTTGACCATCTCTAAGGCCATATGTAATTAATTTCTAGTATCAACCTCTCGATGGATGGATTGCTCTATTTAGATTTCGTTCAAATTGTCAATTGAAAAGTCGTAAGCTTAAAGTTTAGGGCGAAAATTTTCCTTGACTAATTCAAGAACCACTTCAAACCCTAGTCCCTCCCCCTGAAAGTCAACTTTGTAGGCAATTTTTGTATTTGTCATTTTCTAATCTTGGTAATGTATTAACTAATCTAGTCTTATGAGGCGAAATACTCAAGTTCAAGCCTGACTTTCCCAATTTTGTCTAGATTTTTAACTTAAATATATGCCTAAATTTATTAAATAAAATGACTGGTAATTATTCTGGCCAGGATTTGAGAAATTTGATCATTTTAGCAAACCATGATAACCAATGGAAGGGGTTGTTGTTTCTAATAATTCGAGGCAAAAAAATAAGATTAATTACAACAAGAGTCTTAAAAATTATTCTCCAAATGCAATTGAATTCTAAAATTTTTATTTATAAAATTAAATCAAAATTAAAAGTGTTTTAATTGGAAAATTCTCGAATTTATATATATAAATATCGCTCCTAGAATAATACAAATTGAGACATGATGGGTCAACCGAACTGGCCACAGCTGGATTTGATCTCTCCATGTTTCAAGCTGAATTGACATAATGCAAAGTTCATTAGATCCGATCAATCTCCTTATCATCCGGGTCCCCTGCATCTTTTTCTTTTGACATTTGTGGCATTGATTGGTGACAATGCTATGTCATCTCCTTTCACGGGGCCCTCATGGAAGTTGTGATGGACAAGAGCTGGATCTGCAGCACCCCGAGATCGAGCAATGGATATGAGCAAGCTGGAGGAGGAAAACGTTGCTTGTACGTGCGCACAGCTGCAAGAACTCGGAAAATGGCACTGTCCGTCAGCATCTGCTTGCTCACGGACCTCCGCTGATCATGAGCTTCGGGTGTGCCATGGTGAAGGCGAGCCAATGTTTTAGCGCCGCCGGTGGAAGTAATCTGTGCTGACTCAGTGGTTTGTGAAGCATTTGGCGTTGGAAAAATATTAAAATACGTAGAATAATAATAGCTATTGAAAATGCATTACAAAATATTAGGAAATAAAAATAAATGTCTGAGATGTGCGAGTACTATCCTTAAAGATAATTATGTCCCTCGGAGTACAAAACTTGGTGCATAAGGCTTTAGTAGTTATCCTCTCAAGATACAATAAATTTTCTTCTATACTCCACACTAAATATTACAAGGAAGCAGAACAACTCTTGTATATAACCCAACAAAAAAGAAAATGAATGGTATCATAAAAAATTGTGATTTGAAGTTTAATTCGAGAAAGAGAGAGCTATTTGGAGATCGTTATAAATTAATTGATAATTATAAGGATGACCATTATAAAATAATGAGAGTCTATAGCGTAATGATTCAAAAGTTATCACGCCGTTAGATAACCGTTATGCGACTGTTAGAAAGACCTTGTATGGTCATTAGGGTGCGTTTGATAATGTTTCTGTTCAAAAATTGTTCCCTGAAAGAACAGAAACACGTTTGGTAAACTTGTATAGTTTTTCTGTTTCTTTTCATTTTTAATATTTTTATTTTATTTTTCATATTTTCTTTTTTCTTTTTCCTCTTTTCTTTTTTTTTTTTTTCCTTTTGGTCGGTCGCCGGCCTCGGCCATGGCGCCGCCCGGCCAACAAGGGCCGACGGCCTCACCTGCCATAGCCTCGGCCTCACCGTGGCTGGGTGAGGCTCGGCCTTGCCAAGGGTCGGGGATGCTCGGCCTCGCCGAGGGCCGGCCCAACGACCAGCCAAAAAGAAAAAAAGAAGAAAAAAAGAAAAAAGAAAGAAAAGAAAAGATATGAGAGTGAAAAATTGTTTCTCGAAAGTGTTCCGGACTTTTTTTGTTCCAAGTTTATTCCCGAAAACAAAAAATAGATTTTGAACAAAAACGCAGACAAACGCATTTTTGTTCTTTTTTTGTTCCGCGGAATAAAAAATAGAAATTGTGTTCATGAACAAAAGAAAAGAACACAAACAAACGGGCCCTAAAAAGCCATTATACAACCATTGAAAACCATTACAAAAATAATGATTTTCATGACGGTCATAATTTCTAATAAACATTTGAAATATCCGACTTTCGAACTATAAATTATGTTCAGCTTTGCGGACACCGGCATTGGTGGCAGATTTGTGGAGATCACTGGAGGTTTGCCAAGGAAGATGATGTTACGCCAGATGGAGAACTTCAGGGCTCGGAAAGTGCGAGGATGAGCAGGACTTACTTCGTGTATCGGCTATATATAACATTGAGAAATACAATGCATGGTGTGATGACTCTTCCAATGATCCGGTGAATACCTTGAAAGATTTGATTCCGATAGTACGGACAGTTCCAGATACCTTCGCTGAGATCAGAGATGTAACGAGGCATTCAAATCTCGAAAGTGACAAAACCGATGCATGCCGCGGTAATTCATAACTTGCAATGTTGTGATGCCATGCATAGTTGATGCAGTATTGTGTCTACTTTTGCACGGTCGCGTCATCTGCATTGTTTACTCGCGAGTGCTTTGAGTTTGTGCTCATGTTTGCTTTCCACCTTGTTCTGCATGGCGACCGCGTAAACTTGTTTGTACATCGACATGTTGGGCCTTTCTAGGTGCCATGACAGAAACTACTGTTCTGCTTTCAGGCCGTGGCGACGCCATTGCTGCCTTCATTTGCAAGTGAACGATGCTTCATTCGAATGGCGGCATTTTCTGATGCGGTATTAGACTCCTGATTTAGGAATCACAACTTTCTGGTAGCTTGAGAGGTAGCCTCGCCCCGGCATCTCTAAATCTCTTCCCCAGCATTACTGAACGAGAGGCTTACCAGCTGAAGAGCCATCTGAGCTTAGATGGGGCGCGATTATGGCAAAAGAAAGCGCGACTTTTCTAGTCATTTTAGTACCTTCGGACAATGACAGGTACCATTTGTGGCCCATTTAATCATATGGTTTCTGATGGATGTCGAGTCTTGAAAGGAAAACAAAGAATGTTCCTCCTTTGCTTCTTTCCGCGAACTTGATGATTTATGTGTGGTGGTCCATTTCGATCTTTGCTCTCGATGAGAAAACTCCACAGGGATAACGAGATGATGCATCCGATCCAGTTCACCATGCGTGGCTAGGACTTCGGCAGATTCAACTTATGATGCCTCTTCAACTATCTTGAATTGGAGTTATAGTCAAGAATTTCGCAGCTCGATGTAGTTCCACTGTGCTGGTGCTTTTTGGCTCTCTCTTTCGAAGAATTTACCATGTTAATCGATGCAGGCGGCTTCGCGAACGGATGTGAAGTGTGAACCATTCCCTGATTCTCATCCCGAGTACACCGGAGAATCGAGGGAATACAGTGAAAACGCGAATACCATATTCTTCGTTGCCTATTGCCTTGAAAACTGGGTTAGTTCACATGTTAAAAGAATATGAGATCTTTGAGCAGTCAATAAAGAGGGTATTATCCGACAGATATTCAAAAGATCAAAAGTAAAACTATCATATCATAACATAGGAATTGAATCGCCTCAAACAAGGAAACTGTAGGAAAGGATGTAAAGTTAAAGCACCAAAGCAAGAATAATGAGCATAATAAGTAAATTATGTCTATTTTAAAATTTCATTGAAAATTTCATAACAAAAGAAAATAAGTTCTATGAGAAAAATGATTAGTTTTTATTTGTTTGGTGATTTAGAGAAGCTGATTTTCTCTATTGTCATAAGAGAAAGTTAATTATTCTCTATCGAAGATTGTTGTTTTCAATTCATGAAAATCATTTTCTGCAGATCAACTAGTTTTCCTTCATCAAAACATCGAAAAGTCGGAAAACAATTTCCTAAAAATAGTTTTCCTTCGAATAAACAGAACTCTAGATTGAATTGCAATTATACCTTGAGATTTTTTTTTTTCCCGTGACATGAACACAATTGTTTTCTTGTGATCCAAATAAGAGTAGCTTGTGTAGCAAACTTGCCTCCCGAACTTGACGTGCCTTTTCCGTACGAAAAGAGTATCCCTCCTTCCTACACTAATCATATCAAAGCTCGATTGAGACTATGCAAATAAAAAAGGCGGTCGAGTTGACTAAGTGAACAACGTAATAAACACATGATATTTTCGAAGAAATTAGTTAATTTTTAGTACAGATTAAAGATCACCTATCTGAAACTACCGAATACAGACAAGAGTCGCAATTTTGCACATCCTCCAGTAAAATTAGTGCAAAGTCAGTTAGGTATACCCAGAGCAATTGTCCCAAAAAAACCGTGAAACTCCTCAGTTCATGGTGAAGTTGGTTGGGCAGTTGGCCTGGGACAACCAACCGTACAAACTCCACTTCTCTCTCTCTCTCTTTCTCTGTCTTCAAATGAAAGCAACCGGCTTTGGGACATGACGAGGACAGGATCCTCCGAACGTCGAACGGCTACGTCTCACCTTTACCTTCCTTGTTGCATTCGCAAGGAACGATGAAAGCGCCCACTTCTTCGGTTTGGCCCCATCTCTTTCTCTCTCTCTCTCTCTCCCTGTCTGTTCTCCCTCTCTCCACGGTCCATTTCGTTTACAAATTCCTCAATCTCCGCATATCTCGCAGCCCCAGCAGATAGGCAAAGACAGAGACTGGACGAGGAGAAAAGAAAAAGGAGAAAGAAAGAAAGAAAGAAAGACTTTTGTCCCGGGGGGGAGGGTTTCCTCACTTCTTCACAGATGTAATGCGCGTCCCTTCGTGCAAGAAGGTGGGGTGTATCCTCCCCCCCGTAAATGATCGTTTCCTGATGCGGGTCAATCACCGTTTCATGTAATTCGATCCAATGCGGTTGGTGCATCGCGGCTGATGGGCTGCATATGTGCGAAGCAGGCGGACCGGGGACCAGCATCGCCTGGTTCAGGGATCTTGACTAGAGCAGGTACCGGTACCGGTACCAGGTCGTCGAAGATCCCATCCGGTCCGTTCGAATTCGAGAAGAGCAGTGTCAAGGAACACGAGGGTCGGAGCGGGGAATTGAGGAAGTTGGAGGAGAAGGGTTCGTTGAGCAAGAGATTGAGGTTGGAGTTGGGATTTTCGCATCGGTATGTGGAAGCCGAACAAGCGGCCGCGGGATGGCCTTCTTGGCTCACTACCGTTGCCGGCGACGCAATTCAGGGATTGGTTCCTCTTAAAGCAGACTCTTTGAGAAATTGGAGAAGGTATGGTTTCGAACCGATCAAGTTTAAAATCTCTGAGTTTTGCTGATTTGATTAGGCCATGTTTCTTATATGTATATATGTTCGAAGCATTTCCTGCTGATAAGAATCTGCATGGATGTGTTGGGCATGGAAGGCCTTATAACTGAGCACCTGCAGAAAAGCTACCTCGTTAATATTTCTAATTTGCATTAGATAGGACAAGGCACATACAGCAGTGTTTTCCGAGCAAGGGAGTTGGCAAATGGAAGGATGGTTGCTCTTAAGAAAGTCCGGTTCGACAACTTTCAACCCGAGAGCATTCAATTTATGGCACGAGAGATATCGATCCTCCGCAGGCTTGATCATCCGAATATCATGAAACTGGAGGGCATAATCACTTCTCGAATGTCGAACAGCATTTATCTTGTGTTCGAGTACATGGAGCATGACCTTTACGGGCTAATATCTTCTCCTCAGATCAAGTTCAGCGATGCCCAGGTATGAAGGCTCTCTTCTCATCGACTTCTTTTTGAGGGGACGCATTAAACAACCATCGAAAAGAAAAGGAAAGGAAAGGAACCGGCCTTTTCTGAGATGGATACAAGTACTGCGTTGCTTTATCCTTGCAGTAACCTCTCTCGTGTCTGTTAATTCGGAACTTGAGCTCTTCTCCTACAGGTCAAATGCTATATGAAGCAGCTTCTGTCAGGAATAGAGCACTGCCACCTGCACGGAGTGATTCATCGAGACGTAAAGGCTTCAAACATTCTGGTGAACAATGAGGGGATTCTTAAATTAGGAGATTTCGGACTGGCTAACATTCTTAATCCAAAGGACAGGCAACAACTCACCAGTCATGTCGTTACCTTATGGTACCGTCCTCCTGAGCTTCTCATGGGTTCCACAAGCTACGGCGTAACTGTGGATCTGTGGAGCGTTGGCTGTGTTTTTGCAGAACTTCTGTTTCGAAAGCCTATTCTCAGAGGGAGAACAGAGGTAATCAGCCTCCCATTTGCTTAAAGTTGACACCCGTATAGGATCTTGATGATTCTCTTTTCCCTTTATAATAAAAAGGAAGCCCAACTTAGATAGATTCTCGGTATTCATTAATCAAGAGGAGAGAAATGACATGAGAAAGCAAGTCTAGTCCCAGGACTCACGAAGCTATTGTTGATATGATTCCTCGTACCTACTTGAATACTAAAGAGGAAAGTCGAAATCTTATTTTGTCCAAATTTGAAAAAGAGAGGAGCTGCTACTGTTGGACAACCGAGAGCAAAAGCTGAACTTCTTGTCCAAGAAGCTGACTGTGTTATGTTTCTCTGCTTCTGCACTATTTCACTCTCACATCGATCAACATTGCAGGTTGAGCAATTGCACAAGATTTTTAGACTCTGTGGTTCCCCGCCCGATGGCTACTGGAAAATGTGTAAGGTACCCCAGGCCACCATGTTTAGACCCCGCCATTCTTATGAATGCACTCTGCGAGAGAGATGCAAAGGTATTGCGACCAGTGCAGTGAACCTGATGGAGACTTTTCTTTCCATAGAACCGCACAAGCGTGGAACTGCTTCAAGTGCACTCATATCTGAGGTAACATTACTGGAATCAAGTCAGCTTGAAGTATTTGATTCTACAAATCGAGATGATTTTAGTACGAGTTAAAATGAATTTCCTTTTTCTTCCCTTCTTTCTGGCTCAGCAACCAAAATGCTTTTCACACAGATACTGCCTCACCACATTTTCCGTCTCCTGAGCTTTGATTTATATGAGACGATGTATCGCAACAGAGATATAATTCAGTTGACTTCCTAATTTCTTTTTGTTTTCTGGTCCAGTATTTCAAAACAGTACCATATGCATGTGATCCATCAAGCTTGCCCAAGTATCCTCCTAACAAAGAAATTGATGCTAAACATCGAGAAGAGGCACGGAGGTGAGTTTCTTTCCACACTCAAAGAAACATGGGGTTATCGAGATGGAAATTCCATCATTTATCAGCTTGTTTAGAGAAGCTTCAAATCCTCATTTACTTATAAGGCTGAACATCGTCTTTCGACTACTCCCTCTGAGCCTAGAAAGAACACTAGCAAGTCAACATAGAAAGCAGACCTGCTGTTGAAGTCCATGTAAACCTTGGTTCTAGCTTTCCATTTGAAGTCGCTGTATGAATTTCCTTATTCTTGTTGTTAGAAGTTACTGTTTGAGTTCTCCATGCTTGCAAACTTAAATGCACTGTAATAGGGATTAAAGTATGTGCGAAGCATGCTGAGAACAAGATGGGCTACTTGCAATCTGTTTCCGGCAGATTCATGCATGTACTGACAATTTGGCTTCCAGGAAAAAGGCTCGTTCTAGCGTACGAGAACCTGAAGTAGGGAAAAGGCCAACAAGAATCCTAGAGCTTCACAAGAGCAGGGGTTTTCCAGTAGGATAGCTCCAAAAGAGGTTGGTCCTCTCAATTCACCATTTCTACTTCCTGCTTGCATGCGATGGATATGTTGTTTTCAAACTTAAGACTGCTTTACCTGGTTCAACCTAGTGGGAACCAAAGCCTGAGATTATGCTGTCTGACTAGCTCATTTAGACCCGTGTTCAATCCCAAACTTAAGAGTGTACTCAACATCAGTTCAATCAGTATAACCACTGACCCCCTCCACTTAACCTTGTCTTTGTTTCTGTAAGAAGAGAAGCTATAGCTGAGAGCTTGGATTCAAACCTCTACCTTGATAGAGATGCTCACAAGCACCTTGCTTCTTCGCCATTAGGATGTCTCGGTTTTATAGTCGAATGCTCTTGTAATCCAACAATTTCAATGTTGATTGCCCAGGAGTTGCAAGGCCAGGCTCAGTTTGTTCGGAGAAATCATGTGAGAAGTAGCCTGAGGGGAGAAAATGATGTTCCATGTAGAGAGCCTCTGAAGTCATCTTGCGATGCCTCGGCGATTTCTGAAGCAGCGGACACGTCTCAAGGACCGAGTATTTTATCAGGTCCAACACAGATCAGTGCGTCAAATGGCTTTGCATGGGCGAGAAGGCGAAAGGATGATTCTGTTCTGAAAAGGTCATATAGTAGGTCTAGCGCCAGAAGTCAAGTTAGTACACTCGATTCATCAAGCATCGTGTTCGAACCTCATGCCACGGATGCAAACGGAAGCACTATGCATGAACTGCAGAAACTAGGAATCGACCTTGATCAGGATGATTCTTTTGAAGTACTTGTGATGAGAGCTAATACATCCCGATCTGAAGTTGAATCGATGAAGTGAGTGAATGAGAATGATACTTGAAGTTCGGCATCGACAAAGTGGTTACAGACATTGACAAAGTAGTTCTAGTCGCCATTGTCGTCAAGGTAGTCACAGCCATCGATTACAGTGATTGAAGTAGTACCCGTGCCGATGAAGTGCCGTCAAAATGCTCAGCCAATCTGCAGTCGACAGAATTTGATTTCTGGTTGGCTAGAAGTTGCTGATATCACAACATGGCTGAGGCAGATGCAGTGAAAGAATTACCCACAATATGCAGGAGAGGGTGTTTGTAACACGCTTGATTTTCAACTTGAATGCTCTCACGTGAATGTAACCATTTTCCTTTAGGATTTCTCTATGTATTAGGATGTAACCAGGCCTCCCCTCAAAAGTAGATCAAACGCTTTATGCTTTGTCTTTCTTTTTCTTGCAATTTACACTCTTCCTTTACATCTGTCCAGTGCCCTTTCTATCTTTCCCAAAGTTGCTCAATGGACCTTCAGAAACTCATTGGAGTTTGGCTCTTTTTGTGGCCACCCGCTGAAACCCAATATCCGATTGACACAGACAAGAATCAAAACTCATTTAAACTGTAGCCAAAAAGCAGTCAATTTCAACAAAGTTCTTTAGGGGAAACTCCAATCTTACTTTCCGACAAACGTTTGAACAGGTCATACCATCAAAGAAAATATAAGTTTGTCGCTGAATCAATAATCAATAGAGATATAACTCAATTTCTGAATATGAGGCTTGCACCAAAAAAATAGCAGTAAATTATTCAGACAATCCCATCTAAAGCTCCCAAAAATTGGAACTTCCTGAGGACGGGAAGCAAGCTCGATGGCAAGGACATGATGGGATTATAAATAAAAATCAAGTGCCAGTGTCTCGTATAATTTGTCAGTAGAGACCCAAGAATTTCCACCAAAAGGTTCCGACTACCCCCCAGATGAGGGCGTTGATAAGGGCCATCACAAATCCCATTTTGAACACATCGGGAAGATCTATATAACCAGCTGCAACAACGCAAATGGAAAATGTCAAGAGAGAACTCAATAGGATTGATCAAAAGAAGTGAAAACAACATTACTTTATTATGGGAAGCAATCAAACCAAGCATAAGTCCATGTATATTGCAGGGGACAGAGTCGCACATACCTCCGTAGTAGACAGCAGCTTGACCACTGCTATAATGTGTCAAAGCGCCAAATAGGTTGGTATTATAGGCTAATGCTAGTGCTGCCAACACGCCAGGCACTCCAGCTGCTAAGTGCATGGCAAGAAATGCAGAGTATAAAGCGCCCACATGACCCGTTTGGCTAGCAAAGAGGTAGTGGATCAAGAAATAAGAAGCCTGCAGAACAATGAATGCGGCGGGCCAGCTCAAGGAGAAGGATTGCAGGGACTTAGCCACGCAACCAGACATCCACGTCACAATGCCGAGATTCGTCAATTGCCCCGCCATACCAACTAAAACGGCGAACCAAGTTAATGTGTCCCACGCTGATTTTTCACTCAAGCAGTCGTCCCAGTCAAGGACTCCCAATAACAAGAGTATTGATAAGCCAATCATAGCAGCTACAACACTAGGTATCCCAATCGCGTCTCTGCAAAGCACAAACACTGTTCAAAATGCATACACAACAATATGCATACATACAAATGCAACAAAGCATTAATCCAAGAAACCGCAACTTTTGGCATAGGCTAACAAGAATCAGGCATATCTCTATCAAAATATCTCTTCTCCGTCAGGTTTCTTTATGCCGAGTTTGGAAAAGCACATTACAATTGCTACTATCAGAATGCCTCTATGTTGTTCGCTGCATTATTCATTAATAAAACAAGACAGACAACTAAGAAGAACGCTAGACAACAAGAGAAGCACTAATGCACCATTAATTCCACTATGCATTAACTGCATCAGCACTCAGCCGGCTAAATCTGTCTTCCCACATTACCTCATGGCGAATTATGTAAGTTCTGAGACTCAGCAAACATATCCTATCCACTCTATAAGGCAGATAACCATCCTTGAATATGCTACTCGAGAGATTTTTTCAACCAAAAGATCTCACATTTACTCGGAAAGCAAATTTGAGAGTCCTAAATCATGTAATTCCCCTAACACTGGCACGAGTTGATAATCTTGTTGCATGTTATGACGCCATTGAAAAAAATATTCAAATATAATAAGGATGATTGTATGAAAACAAAGGAGAACATGTCATGTAATTGGAACCTTATAAACCCATATACAAGAGTTGTCGCATTAGGGAATATGGTAACATTTAAACATCTTTCTTACACCCATAGAGAGTCTTTGAAGTTTGAAGATAATCCTTTCATGCAATTGCCTCAGCGATTTTGAATGTCCCATTATACTTGATAAGAACAAAGTGAAAGTTACTCACCCAGTCACCCAAAGTGACACTGCAAGTAGCATTGTGCCAACCATGGTCCACTCATTCCTCGTGACAGGACCCATATTCTCCAGCTTTTTGGCAGCCATAGCGGGGGCATCTGGGGTGTCTTTGATTTCAGGAGGATATAGCTTGTACAATATCACTGGGGTAGCTAGAAGAGAGACAATGGCCGGTAAACTAGCAGCCTTGAACCAAGAAACCCAAGGATTACTTACGATAACTCCGAGTGCTTCCGCCAGTTTGAGGCAAAGGAGGTTTTGAGCTGCAGCAGTTAGGAAAAGAGCACTAGAGTTACCAGCAGACTGTCAGGCATCACACAGAAAACATCCATAAGTTATATAGGATTCATATGAAACCAAAATTGACAGAAATAGTAAGGTCACATTTATTATGCTGCTTCTGTGTCCAATGATTAACTAAGAGAAAATCATTCAATAAACACATAACACTCTAACCCATTTCCTCTATTTTCCACAAATAACAACCACCTACAGCGATGAAACCAAAGATCATCAGAAAGCATTACACATGTAGAATTTCTAACGGAATTAATTCAACTGATTCAATTAAACTAAGTGACTAAACAATCCAGACCTATCGGAATTCTCTACAAACAATTTAATGTACCAGAATCTATCATATTTGTCATTGACTTTTCTAAAATCATGCAAATCAGCCACTACACTGTTCCATAACTTAATTATGATGGATTAAACATAGAGTACAGTACTCTAGTTATGCTGAGTATGAAGACATACAAAGGTTTTGCTTGGCTATAATGAAACTTTCCAGCATTCTAGAACCCATCGAAGCAAATAAATAAATAAATCAATTGCAGCTTCTATCGTTTTAAAATAAAAAGAGAAGAAAAATGTCCTTTGTATAATAATAATTGGCAAAATCTTCAAGCAAGAATAACAATACAGGAACAATGTTGATACGAAAATCCAAGAAATGCAGCAGATATGCTTCCAGAAAATGAAATAAAAATAATAGATAACAGTACATGAGCTTTTCATTCCTCATTACTGAACTTTTAAGGATATACAAGCATGAGGCGAAAAAGTGCAAGATATATATACAAGAACACACAAGTACAGAAACATTTTTGATAGTAAGTGTAAATAAAAGAAAACTTCTTTTGCCATGTAAAGATAAATTTTAATTATCACTTGATTTATGAAAGAATAACTGCTGATCTATATCGCTTTCGCTAAAGTGCCCATCCATGGAAATGTCAATACATCCTATGGCAAGTCAAATCGAGAAAGAAACTTTCCTTGCAACTAATTGTAGAGACTAATCCCGTTTCCAAAAGCCGCATCAACCTTTGGTCCCATTTCTTTTTGGTACACGCAGATATTAACAACAGGGGCGCAACACATCAAGATTTGTGATGATTAACAGGCTAAACACCAACGACTACAGAAAATCAGTCACAAGTTTCGAAATTTTCGGTACGGTGAGAACATTACATGGATTTCAGGTTGCTATACTACAACACTATTGATAATCTTAAATACACATTCCACATAAGTTAGTTCCATCAGTAATCTTCACGACAAGATGCAGTTCTACTAATCAATTGGCATACACAAGGTTTGCAGAGTTCATTGAGGCTCTAAAATGATTCGCCCCGACATCAAGAAACCCTTCGTCGAGACAGCGAGCACCGTACTCAAAACACAAGCAATTCATTGGACAAGAACTCAGTCGACTTAGTAGTGTGCTGTCAATTCAAGTAGCCAACCTGAAATTGAGACTGGACGAGATAAGACCCGAGCTTCCTGGCGGAGGGATCGCCGGGCCGGCTCCCCGCAGAGAGCGACAGCGACTTGATGATCGGCAAGAACACCCCGCCGGCCCTCGCGGTGGTGCTGGGCATGGCGGGCGCGATGAGGGCCTCGCTGAGCGTCAGCCCGTACGACAGCCCCAGCGTGCTCCGGCCCAGCCACTTCACGAAGTAGGTCGCGATCCGGTCCCCGAGGCCCGTCTTCACGAACCCGCGGGCGAAGAAGAAGGAGATCACGATCAGCCAGATCACCTCGTTGGTGAAGGCGGAGAAGGCCGCGGCGAACGAGAGCGTCCGGGTGACGATGGAGACGGTGAGGCCGAGGAAGGCCCAGGCGCCGACGGGGAGCGGGCTGAGGACGAGGCCGGCGATGGTGGAGACGAAGATGGCGAGGAGCTGCCAGGCCTGCGGGGACACCTCGACGGGCCTCGGGACGAGGAAGCGGACGGCGAGGCCGACGGCGACGGAGACGGCGAGGGGCAGGGGCTTGGCGCCCTGGAAAAGCGGCGGCGGCGGCGGGGGCGGCCGCGGCGGCGGCGGGGGGAGGCGGCGGCGGCGGAGGAGGAGGAGGAGGAGGAGGCGCGGATTGGGGAGTGGGTCTTGGGTCTGGGAGGGAAGGCGAAGTGGGGGTGTGGGTGGAGAGAAAGGAATGATCTTCGAGGCTTTGATCGGAGGGCGGGGAGGGGCGAAATGGGCGGCGGCGATCTCGGGAACGGCCGCGGCCGGTGGAAGAGGGAGGCGGAGGAGGAGCGGGGGCGGCGGTGGCGGCGGGGGCGGCGGCGGTGGAGGAGAGAGAGTGGAGGGCGAAGAGGCTCTCCATTGGAGAGAGAGAGAGAGAGATGGAATCTGTGAAGAGGAGTGTGTGTTTCTTTCTGTCTGTGCTTTGTATCCGATGTTCGTGCGGGGAAAGGAGGGCCAACGGATTTTCCAAAGTTGAGAGAGAAAGAGAGAGGCGTGGGCGTGTGACGTGGAGGAGGGACAGCGGATGTGCATGTGTCTTTTATTATTTATTATAATTATGATAATAAGTAAAATTATATAAGAAAAATGTCACAAATGATCCTTATATTTTTAGTCAATGTGTAATTTCGTCCCTAAACTTTCAATTCGCTCATTTGGTCCCGAACTATTGATAAATGTCCAATTTAGTCCCGAATATTGATAAATGTCCGATTTAGTCCCGAACTTTCGATCGGCTCGATTTGGTCTCGAACTATTGATAAAATGTCCGATTTAATCATTCATTTTATCAAAGAGGAAAAAAAAAAAAAAAAGAAAATAATAACGAAGGACTAGATCGGACATTTTATCAATAGTTCGGGGGCCAAATTGAGCCGATCGAAAGTTCGGACTAAATCGGACATTTATCAATCGTTCAAGGACCAAATTGAGCGAATTGAAAGTTCAGGGACGAAATTACACATTGACTAAAAATATAGGGACCATTTATAACATTTTCCCAATTATATATTATGTTTAACCCTTTTCTTTTTGTGTTTTTTTGTTTGAGGCTTGGGAATAAAGTTGAATATTTTATGTTTTGTGTGACGAGAGAGCTGGGTTTTTTGTACTGGCGGGTGTGTTTTCGCATCGTGAATTATTATTTCCCCCCTTGGCCATAAAATAATAATTGTTGAGTTTTTTTTAATTATGGGTATTTATTTACAAAAGTGAAGAGCACGGCCGAAGCGGATTTATCGCGAGGAGAGGCCCGATCGATGAAAGAGGGTTGATAGTAAGAGCAAGTATATTTCTAAAATAGAACCTGAAAGCAGGAATCTATTCGATTCCAATCTTAAAGTATTTAGGTAGGTTTTAAATTCCAAAAATTAAGAAATCTATTTTGACCGATAATTCTAATTCAATAGAACTTAGAACCTAGAACCTAGCATGGTCTATGTATTCATGCGTTTCTATAGTATTTCATAGTAATTATATAATCCATAATCATTAATCTAAATTTCTATAGATTTTTGTTTTATTAATGTTCCATAGTATTCATGTGTCTAAATATAAATTGTTGTCAATGGATTATAATAGCAAATAATTAATGATTCACTGTAATTATTCAATTAATAATATGAATAGATTTTGGATAGATTTTAAATCCGTGTAATATAATAGGTTCCAAGTTTAATAGTATCTAAGATAGATTTCAAATTCAAAATATTAGGAACCTATTTTGATAGATAGGTTTCAAATTTCAGTTGGAATCCGTATGAAATTTAAAATTACTCACCCCTAATTGATGATAGAGGTTTATGCACCCCAAAAAGGAGAGAAACGGATTGTAAATCGCTCAAACATTCAACATGGTTAAACTAGCTTTTCTAATCGAGAGGGGCCCACAGGACTTGTACCTGCAATCGTTTCCTGGTTGGTGAGAAGTACACTTTTTCGAGGGGAAAAGGAAAAGCCTAAAGTGCACATAGGTAATAAAATGGGATATGTGCATGTCGTGCACGTTTTTCTTCCTTTGCGTCATTCTTTATTTTCTTCTGAATAGTTAGGAGTCGATGAGACTGCTAATGTTTGCTTGTTTTGTAGTTGGTCTTCGGTTTGGGTTAGCTGTCCGCGCATGCTCAATTCGCATGCGCACTTTGCAATTGACCCCATAAACCACAAAAAAAAAAAAAACCTATTTCATTTATGGTAATTTAGTTATCAATATTTTAATTATGTTAATTCAGTCATCAACATTTTTATATTTTATTAACTGAGTCATTTGGATAATATTGACTAGAAATCGCCGACATAGATGATATAGACGTATGTCGTCTTATATGACACGATTGGCAGTGATGTAAAAGTCAAGCCATGCCTACTAAAACATGCTTTTCTTGGCTTTTTGGTTAAGATCAAGTGTATTATTTATAAAGTGTGATGTCCATGCAATTTTTAAAGCATTTTGATCTTTTTGTGAATAAAGAGAAAATGCTTAATTTCAAAGGAGCAAACACCAACACATAACTATCATCTTTCGCTAGTTTTATTGGACCACTCGAAACCAAACCAATTGGTTTTGTTCAGTCCCATGACCAATTGATACGATTCCTATAATAGAAATAGAGAATCAGTCCTACTAGTTCAATTCCAGATTCCTGAACAGAACTGACCCGCACGAAGAATCGAGAACCAATCACCCATTATAATGATCAAGTTGTTGGACTTCAAATGATATTTTCCAAGTGCCACGATGGATCGACCCGACACCATCAAACGACTAATTGGATAAAATAATTGTTATTCGAGTTCGAGTTCGGATTAATGATGGGATTTGAGGAAATTATAAAATCCCATTTCGTCTTAAAGCCCTTCCCGGCATTCCCAAAAGACATTCCTCATGCTTGCCATCTTGGTCGTTGGGAGTGGATATATTAAAATAGATACTCGCCTCGACATTCGCACCACTTCCATTTCCGCCTTTTTCTATGCAAAAAACACACGCCTCTAAAGTTGAGTGGCCCGTGAACATAGTCTATTTCCTGTGAACAAACTTTGCCCATGGGTGCAAAACGGGATAGGAGGTCGCGTACCGACCGTATTCGTGAATCCACGGACTTGGTCCCGGACGTTCTCGTGGAGTACATCCGAGACCGGGGGAGGTACACGGTGAACTCGTAAAATCATGAACGTGAATTATGTATACGCTTCCGTCACGAATCATAAGCAGTAATAAGTAGTTATAATTGGAGTGTGGTTCGTGTTTCTCATTAACTGGATGGCAAAAGGGCCTCACTCCACTATGAGCAGGCGAGGGATTGGGGGTTGCCTTGTTAGAGGTTGTGGGGGTTTTGGCCTTTGAATAATTACTAGCTATAAATCATCTTTCTCGATTGGTATAACATTAGTTCAAGAGTGAATCAAGATAAAATCTCACGTCTCAAATTCTCTTTCTCGTTTTTTTATTCTCTATTTTTCTTGTGATTATGTGTCGAATCCTAACGATTATGTTATCATCTTGAACTTGTCTGAAATTTATGTTGCAATAGATATGGTGCATCAGTCCAAGGCCGCGTGACTGCAATCTTCGGTCTAAATTGTGATCGATAACTTGACACAACCATCCTCTATCCTCACGATATCAAGTCATCAGCCGTGTCATGATTGATTTTCTACTTGTTCCTTATCTAGATGACGGCAATTCAAGAGAAATTCCTTCCGAAAACCTCTCGAAATGCTGTCACATTCGATGACTTCATTCCGTGCACGAAGCATTCATTGATCGATAACGAGATGTGCGTGCTTCTCTACTCAATCAGAGAAGTTATTGTACGGACAAGGTCCAATGAACCGGGCTTTTCTAATCAGATCGGGCTTGGATCAAAACCCAGGTTTCTTACTGGCCCAAATGACCAAGGATTGGGCTCAGGTGGGCTTTTGCTTATGTACAAGGCCCAACATGTCCATTTTTGTTAACTAATTTTACGTATTTAGGTTCTCATCGCCAACAGAAGAGAAGGGAATGTCAATTAAGGTATACTCTAGCGAAATAATGTGCTAAAGTTTCATCAAATTCTATTGGAAATTTGCAGATATCGTAAATAAGGCAAGACCTTGTTAGTCATTGGTCTGCGGATTACGTTCTCTAGAGGTTCACTT
This sequence comes from Eucalyptus erythrocorys, assembly GCA_014182555.1. NCBI lineage: Eukaryota > Viridiplantae > Streptophyta > Magnoliopsida > Myrtales > Myrtaceae > Eucalyptus > Eucalyptus erythrocorys. The sequence continues at coordinate 8,933,419 of CM024603.1, forward strand.
GCACGTGACGGGGGCGATTTAGCATGTCGCTTATGAGGTAAATATAAAAGCGGCTTTGACCGAGGAAGGCGCTGTGTTTGGAGCTCTTGCAATTACCGAGCTTGACCACAACTTCGTCTATAGAGAGACATCGGCCGATTCGATTGTGATTTTCAGCAAAATTTGATGAGTACTTTTGGGCTCTGATAGTGCAAGAAAGAGAATTGAAATAATTGATGTGTTCAATTTAAAGTTTATTGAGCTTGACGAAATTCAAGTGGTCATGACAACGAGCTCGAAGAAGCTCCAGCTGCCATAGTCAAATGGCCAAGCTTGACCAAGCTCGAGCAACCTTGGCCATGAGGTCCAGCTGCTGCCACAACTGAGCTCGACAAAGCTCGAGCTGCCATTGTCATGAGCTCATGCAGCCATCGCCGAGCTCAACGAAGCTTGAGGGGCATGGCTATAAGCTCCAAATCTCTTTCGGTCCATGTGTTAGAGCTGCCATGGCCGCAAGCTTGAAGAAGCTCAAGTTGCTATGGCCGTGGGCTTCAAATTTCCTTTGCTAAGCCCAAGCCCAAGCCCAAACTCAAGCCCAAGCCCAACTCCGCCTCCTGCGCTGCAACTTCGTTTTCGATATTCTTTAGATAGTCTACAGTAAGGATACTTAGCTCAAGCTCTAGTTTCACCCTCCATTCGTCTTATACAATCTCTTGCCAGTGCTAACACCAAGGAGAAGAAGGCCAAAAAGAAGGATAATTCAAACAAGGTTGCAATTTGGGAAAAAACAGTGTTGCTTTGGGCACCGTTACATAGTTTAGTTAACGTTAACAGCCATGTATGAGAAAGAAATTAATAAAAAAAAAATCTCTGTCAGCATTTTTGATTAGTTAAATTAGATGGAGTTAACAATGGAACATGGTTGCACAAATTTGATAAAATTTTGGACTTAATTTTATTTTTTGAAATTTTTAGAACTTGATTACATTTTTCATTGTAGATTTTAAAAATTTTATTACACTTAATCTTTTTTTTTAATAAACCTTACACTTGCGTAGATGGTTCTGACTCAAAGTAATTGAGCCTCTCAGGGTTGCGACCTTGCTGATCCTGCGGCTGAGTTTCACATCGGTTGCCGCCGTTTGCGCCGTCACGAGATGGTGACCCATTGCTGCGCCTCCCTCCGACGACAAAGGTGGCCTTGCCGTGATGCGTCAAGAAAGCTACGAAATCGATGACTGGCTTCCTTCGTGTTGAACCCATGATGTTGTTGCTGCTCCTCGTGTGTCAAGGCTACCAATTCCACGGCAATCATCAAGGAGTCCACGCGTTCAATAATTGCTTCGGTAGATGTTTGTGGTCTTCTGGTCAATGTTTTGCAGTCAAGGGGAGGTCACACTTATTGAACAGATGGCCACAGAGAGAGAGAGGTAGAGATGGCTCAAAAGAGGAACTTCTCTCGTGGGGGCTCTTCGTGTGCTTGAACCACCCATCATCCGTGCCCACAACTCCACGAAAGATTCAGCCATTGAAGACCCAGTGCCACACCAATAAAATCTAGTCAAAACTGGACACACACAAAAATCTAGAGAGACTGCTGTCACTCCCGACGAGTCTCCTGGCCGAGCCCTTTCATTTCCTTGTACCTGCTCCAGGGCTAGTTACTAGGGATTGGCATCGCGAGAATCCGGGGGTCCCTACCCAGCCCTTTTGGGTCTGGGTTGTGGCGGGAGAGCCCAGCGGGCCGGAATCTTTATTGAGGGGCAGATCCCGGCTTCTATCCCGTCTATTCCGGGACGTCGGGAGCCTTTTTAAAGGGACCTGCTGGTCAGAGAATAAAGACCAGAGCAAGGTCCTTTCTCTGCGGTCTAGGCTTCGTAACTCCTCCCATCGCTGTCCCACTTGCCACAACGCTTTCCTCGTTCAAGCTGCAACGCCGGCACCCCGCACTGGACTGAGATGACGAGCCACTGTCCTAATCTTTAGTACCATGACGTCGGCTGCTCCCGCAACTCCAGCCCTCAGAGCAGCATCGCACTGAGCTGCCCTCGAGTCGCTCTTGAAGGCACGCGACGGTCTCTCTTGCACCCACGTCGAAGCGGCTTTTGTTGTTGAGTCCAGCAAGCTCCGTCGGCGAATCCGGATTGTTTCTTGCGCTTGCAGCGCGCCCCAGCATCACAACCGATAAGCAATTTCGCCACGTGTGAATCTTCTCTTGCAGGACTCATAGTGAATTTGCTTATGAGTGAACTTCAGGAATTATGAATGTCCTTCAAACAAAAATCACACTAACCCGAGGAGCTGATGTACCGTGAGGCAGCCAGCGAGTTTCCCACGACGAGTAACCTTGGTCATGCCACATCAAGCTGCAACGACGTGTCTGGTTCCATACAACCGAGACCGATCCTGCAAAGTTCTATCCTTTATTTTTACTGCAGATTTATTTTATTTTATTATTGTTTTTTTGGCACGGTTTCATCACCCATTACACGTAGAAGATGCCACTTTCTTATTTCTTTTGATGTATAGAAGTGGCCTAAGAGGGTTGCTCGGTCAAAGTCTTCAGTGGAGGCATTCAGCAAAGAACGAGAAACGAAAAATCCCACATTGACCTTCTTTTGGGAACAGACGAAATTCTTTATCATATTTCATGCCGGCGTTCCTTTAATATCATTAGTTGTGGAGTCCCGCTCATTGACTTGTTGTTGCCCTGCCATGCTGAGCTGTGAAGCCTTGACGTGAGCTGCTCCGACACCATTCTTTGACCCGACGTCAAGACAAGCTGCCGTCCCGTTGAGCTCATCCCTACACCAAGCGTCCCGGGGTTTAGCATCACTATGAACCATCAGTTGCGCCATTTGCCACCATTTGCAAGCCATCGACAAATTTCAATTTTGAATTATATTCGGAAATTAGGTAAAAAATCTCATACAAATTTGGTTTAGATATCATATTGCCTAGGTTGATGAGATTGATATCTAATTTAATCTTTTTGAATAAGAGGCATAATGTCAATTAGGATTTATTGCCCAATCCGCAACCGCACGTCAATTTTTTATTCCATCTATAAGGCTTTAGATGGAATAATTAATTACGCATGAATGAAAATGATATTTTGATTTTTAAGACTTAAAATCAATTTATCGATTTTATTAGCAAAATAATCAAGTTGATTAGATATCATTTCTAGATTCGAACGATGGATAATATCTTTGGTGATTGTGAATGATTTGATGCTTATCTTTTAATTGCTTTATTTATCCCAAAAATACAATATCATGTAGATTAGAATTGATTTCCTAGATAGAATTGCATGATAGAGTAGTTTTAAATTAAATTGCATGTCGAGATAAATTTCTAAGTTAAGATAGGATTCATATTAGTCTATTTCCTAACCTAAAATAGATAATATCTCACTTAGTTAGATTTTTATTTTAGCAATTTTAATTATGGATTTTTATAAAAAAAATACAAAAAAGTCATATAGAATTAGGTTCATGAAATGCATGCCATTTAATGATTGTTGCTAGGTTCATTTAATTAGAAATTACCCGTCATTAGAATTAGGTCATTTGGTTAATTTAAGTTGCACATTTAATTATTGCATTTTTTTTTTAATTTCGAATTTCATGAAGAAAAACAAAATGTCTTAGAATAAATTAATTAATTCTCTAGGATAGATTGCATGCTCATTAAGAAAACACAAAAAAAAATTACTTTACTTATGTCATATAGTTTAGGCTATACTATTATGTTATATCACTTCATGTTAGATCAGTAACATTGCATTGCATATAAATTAGATTTTTATTAAATAAGTAAAAAAAAAATTGAATGATTATATGTTAATTAAGAAACATATCTAGGACTAATGATTTGAATTCTAATCTAATAACATACATGCTTTCGTTGCTATGAGGTAAGTTCTACAATTTATTCATTGCTTTTCTTGGATGTTAAATTGGTGGTGTGCGCACCTACATGGACATCTCACTTGTTAGGGAAATAAATTAAAATCAATTCAAGTTGTTTGCTGAACATCTTTTTTTTTTTTTTTTTCAAAATAACAGAGGAGGGTATTGAAAGGGCTTTAGAGAAATCTAACCTAATCAAGTTCCCGAACTCATAATTTCTGGTTCGAAGGAGTAGAGTAAATCTCCTGTTACTTTACTTGGATTCCTAATCGACCCACTGAAAATAAATTAGTAGCGACTCCTAATTAAAAATCAATTGCATGCCAAACATTTGAACTTAAGTTGTGAATTGGCATGGGCCTGGGAGAGCCAGAGCTAAGTTTAGACTTTGTAATTCATCAGCCAAACCCTAGGTGGTTCATCCGAAATTTTGGTCGCGACAAATAGAAATAGAAAAATTTATTTCTCTTCTAGAAATCAATTTCTGGTTAGAATGGTTATCATTGTGCTTTTAGCATCTTAGGTATTGTTGCCCCAGATTTGTTAATTGCCTTTTATGTGACCAAAAACTTATCTTTCCCCTTTCCATTTATAGAAGGCTATAGACTCCAAATTAGTAAATGACAAGATTAATTTCTAACTTTATCATGAAGGGAGTCGGATCTGCATCATAGGATCATTCATTTTCTATGGATTCTTATCATGTATATGGCAATGTCGAAAAATGAACGCATAGAATTGATAGAGAGAATATCATATTTGCAAATGTGCCCTTGAAATCATCTTATTGCCAAAACAAGACCCCTATTTTCTTGTATTCAAGGCTCTATTGGAAGGACTTTTTGCCTTACCAAACCATAAACCTTCTTTTTGCAAGTGAAAGAGCCTAACTATAGACCAGACCAAGTCAATTTTGCTGGCTGCATTTGCTGATATGGACTCCCACCAATATACCGAGTAACCACTCTTATACTTTACACTTAAATTTTACTTAAATTTTATTTAAATTTAAATATATTGCATAGTCTTTTTATCTCCATCATTTTTCCAAATGTTAAGCGAAGTCATTTTAGCGTTTTTTGGATCTTCATTTTTCTCTCTATTTTTAGTTATTGGTAGCTCCCATTTTGTCCGAGAAGAAAGTCAAATTATTGAGAAACGCGAGTTTTTCCTCTTTTTTTTTTTTTTTTTTTATTGATTTGGTCTAATGTCTCAGATTTATCATTTTCAAAAACATATGAACTAATGGACTTCATCCCAATACAAATCCCCCCCCCTTCGACCGCTTTGCCGCATACTTAGTGATTGATAAAGAGATGCAACCTTATCTAGGATGCATGGTCTTTTATGATCATCATTTTGAGATGTTAAGCGGAGTTGTTTTAATATTCCTTCAAATCTTCATTTTTCTCTCTATTTTTCATCACCAGTAGCTCTAATGCCCCCTCTCCCCCTCCTTTCCCTTTTAGTTGTGTCAAAGTAGCCTCTCAAGTCTATAGTTTTCAAGAATTTGTGGACTAACTCATTTTGTCCTGATACAATTCCCGCCCCAACCAGTTCGCTACATGTCTAGTGGTCGGTAAAGAGATGCAACCTTTGTCTATGATGCTATTGAACATATGGCATGACATAGTCTGGCGAAAATCATTAAAATCTACTGTAGGACACGGCCGTTTTGACTGATTTTGGTTCTGCTTCTGACTACCATGAAAAAAACGCTTTTGAGGTTCCACAAAGTCAGCGAAAGGGTGCTCCAAGGACAAACTTGGGCTTTTACTCTTGGTAACATCCTTTTCAGTGGGAGTTGGTGGGTGCTGAGGTGGCCAATCAATGCTGTCCCTCCATTTTCTTTATCCATTTGCAATTTCCAAGCGTCCGACAATACACCGTGGCTTTTCTTTTCTTGAATTATTTTCCGTATTTATTTGTGATGGGCTGCCGTAAAATCACAAAATTATTTTATGAATTTTATAATGCTTTCGTATTCGATTACCACTGATTTATTAATTTCTACGCGTGTGAGGACACTGCCTTCATCACCCTTCTTAAGCCATCGGTCATCACACGGTGATAAGATGTGACTCATTATCTAAGAATTGAGTCACCCACCTTCCTTTTACTCTTTTTAATATATTATGCTCTGATGCTTTTGATGCATAATTTTGTCCAACAAAAAAAAAAAGCTATTAAGTATCGATTTTAGAAAATGAATTTGTATTGTATATAGATAATAAAAGGTATATCCTTTGGGGACCTAGGTCACCATATATACATTGTAATTGCCTTTTTAATTACAGTAGTTACACACCATTTTCCTAAATGTATATGCTTATAGTGATTTCAAACATTATGTCATTTTCTTCACTAAAAATCATTTTGCAAATGAAAAAATCTCTACCCTTAATTTTGTCACTTCTTTTAATCCCATTCCTTTCTCTTCCTCTTGTTATAGATTAATTGATCTCATCTTGTGTTTAGAAATCACGCCAATAACGTAAGGAATAAAATGAGACTTGGTGCATCAATACCAAACTTGGATGCGCTAACTAAAGTGCAATCTTTGGCATGACAATCTAATAGATGCTTTTAGCACGACAAAGGCATTGGTTTTTGCAAGGGGGCCATCTACTTTTCTTTGCTTTGAATTGACCATTCATTATTTGAAATGACTTAGGACTATTCTCATGTGAGGTGCACATTTAATCCTACTTTTCTCTCTCTCGAATTGGAAAAGACCGATCTTGTCACTAGAAAGACTAGAAATCTCTTAGTTATAGACAAATTAATTTGGTCAACCAAACTTAATCTCAACTTTGCTTACATTTTAGTATGAATACATTAGTTTCGTGATTGAATATTTTCTCATCCATTTCTCAATTTTAATACACTTAAGGGTACGTATGGAAGCAATTTTCATTTCAAATATATATATTTTTTATGTTTTTCTTTTTACAAATTTCGGCAATTCACATGGAACTCCATCATTAATATTTGATGACAAGATCTTGTCCAAATGAATTTCGATGTGCCAATTAATAAAACAATCATCTTATTCTCTTTTCATATCCATTTCTTTTTCCCGCTAATCGCTAGAAATTTTCCGCTTGAATAATTGAAATCACATTCTTCCATCGTCTTAAAGAAAACATATCATCACTCGACATCGCAAGAGTGACTCCTCCCTTCCACACGGATAACACTTTCTACAGAAATGCAATAATCAATCGAGATTGAAATGAAATGTATGACGATATCATACTTCACCCTTGATTAAATTTTCAATGGCTAGAAAAGCTTTCTATCGAATAATTAAAAAAAAAACATAGGTATTGTCATAAAAACGGTCAACTTTTGCAAAACACGCTTTATTAATAAATCCGACCTCAACCTCAACCTCAACCTTCTGCATTTCCGCCCGAAATTATTACCAAAGTCCGTTTTGCAATTACAAGAAAAAGAACCAAAAAAGCGCCTTTGCGTCAGCCGACCCACAGAAATTTCCACCCGCGCGTGCTGGTTCCTTCTACGTCTCTCGCTCTTGCTGCCGATCTTTCTCTCTCCTCTCTCTCTCTCTCTCTTCTTCCTTCGAGCTTCCCAGTTGACAAATTTGCATCGTCTTCCTCCTCCCCCAATTTTGAATATCCCGTCGAATCTCGACGGTATATAAAGCAGCAGCAGCCCCTCCTCTACCCCCCGCAGAGACCCATTCAAGAAAGACCCGCCTCGCGAATTGGGTCGGTCGGTCGGTCGGTCGGAATTCGGGCTCTGGCAATGGCTTCCGTCAACGTTGTCTCCCTCCCCACGGCGCTCGCTCGGTCGCAGTACGTTCTTGTCCCTCCTGGGTTCCTGGGCATCGTGATCTTGACGATAATGGGCGGCTCTGTTTGGTCCAATGCTTCTCTGTTGTTGCCTGTAGTTCTGTGATCTTTGTGTTCCGTCGATTCTTGTAGCTTTCGTGGCTGATGGTGGCCTGAGTGTCGCTGGTGCTCTTGGTGTTTGGTTTGCTACGAACCTGTGTGGGTGCGTTGCTTTGAAGGGTGTTGGGTAATGAGTTGGTGACGTTCTCGCTTAATTGGGCACATCGAATGTTTTTTTCTCGTCAATTCTTCAATCATTTGGAATTCGGAGGCAGCTCGGGAAATGGTGGACGTGATTTTCTGTTTTGTCACTAGCTTTGTGGTTTGTCCATCCTTGGGAGTTTGGAAAGTAAATACACAATCGAACCCATTTAGCTTGACTTAATTTTGTCATCTTCGTCTGCTTGACTTGATAAAAAGGCCCTTTTTTTTTTTTTTTTTTTTTTTTTAACACGGGATGGATTGGTCTTTATCTCAAAAGGAAGTTATTGGAGATGTTGGATTGGAGATGTTGGCTCTTCTCCATAAGGAAACAAATCGTGATGTGCTTTTCGAAGTGATTGGTGAAGTTGATGGCCTGTGTTCACCCTGCAAAGTCAACCTGTCTTTTTCCTTGTTAATTCCCACGACTGATTGATACATCAGCAGTCATATAGGAAGTTGGGAAGAGAACAAGACGATCTCTGGTAGGCAACTCTATCGGGTGCTTCTCCTGGTATTGAATGCTCCTAACTAGTTGTTTGAAATGATTGACCTTTGGTTCCTAGATTGTTAGTTTCGACTTCTAGAGAGTGGATGCTGCACTGAGTTTAAGTAGCTTTTGCGAATGTACCAAGAATATGCTTTTTATCCAAGCTAATCCTCACGGTTAACATCTAACTGGCCTTATTTCATGCAGAGTTTCCAGAAACTCAAAATCATCCAATTTGCTGCTTCAGGCAAACCATTCTTCGCAAATTGGTTTTTCATCTGATCTAACTGTGGATTTGTTGGGTAGTAAATTATCCACCAATGGAAGGGGTGTTGTTGCAGCAAAAGCTGCAGTGATACCTGGTGGAGGTGAAACTTTGTCTTATCCTGGTGATGTTGCTGTGAGCGAGACTCCGATTGGTGAGGAATCAGTTGGCATTCAATTTCAGCCTGATGCAGTAGCGTTCGGGGCACTTTCAGCTGATACTGCGCCTGTAAGTGCTTCTTTCCCCACTGAAGATGATGAATTTGACTTGGACCGACCCACAGCAGGCTTTGCATCTATTCCAGAAGCGATTGAGGACATCCGCCAAGGAAAGGTTGGTATGCTTTCTGTATTACATTATCAAGTTCATTTTAATTTTTCATCCATAAATGTCTATGTCATGGTTGGAACTGAATTCCAGATGGTGGTGGTGGTAGACGATGAAGACAGAGAGAATGAGGGTGATCTTATAATGGCAGCAGAAATGGCAACACCTGAGGCTATGGCATTTATTGTGAAGTATGGCACCGGGATTGTTTGTGTGAGCATGAAGGAGGAAGATTTGGAGCGCTTGCAACTTCCTTTGATGGTGAATGACAGGGAGAATGAAGAGAAGCTTCGGACTGCGTACACTGTGACTGTGGTACGTACTTTTATTCCTCTATATCTATTTTTCAATCCATGAATCTTTTTTCAAAACTTATTTGAAGATAATTGACTGGTACTGGTTCCTTCAGGTAGGGATAATTTGAACTTTCTGTTTCTTATCGCATGTATTTGTTGTTATTCTGCTTTGGTTTCTTAGAGGTTTATGTACTTAAGAAATGGCTCTTTGGAGAATAAGACACTTCAGATTGTTACTTGTCCCCAATCAGTAGAGGTCTTGAGTTGTGAAATATTCTTGGAAATGAATATTATAAAAAAGTGATGAATAATTTGCACTTTCTTTCACACATTGGTGGAACAATATTGTTTTCTTAAACTCTTGATGTCCTAAGAGCCTTCAATCAGCTTAGTTATCTGTGTCAGGACATCTGATTGGCTCTTCTCCTACCTTGTAATTGATGGTAATTAAGAGATATTTTTATAGGATGCAAAGCATGGGACAACTACCGGCGTATCAGCGCGTGACCGGGCAACGACAGTTTTGGCCCTTGCATCTAGAGATTCCAAACCTGCAGATTTCAACAGGCCAGGACACATTTTCCCATTGAAGTACAGGGAGGGTGGTGTCCTGAAAAGAGCTGGGCATACAGAGGCTTCTGTTGACCTTGCTATGTTAGCTGGAATGAAACCTGTGGCAGTTCTTTGTGAGGTAGTGGATGATGATGGCTCCATGGCAAGATTACCTAAGCTTCGTGAGTTTGCACAGCGGGAGAACTTGAAAATTGTATCTATCGCTGATCTAATCAGGTAATTATTCTCTCCCCAGCCATGTAAATGCAAATATGTTTTAGGAGTTGAATCCAAATTTCGGCTGCAACTTTCACTTCTTAAGTTGTCCAAGCGGCATCTCCCCTTTTTGGGAGTGGATAAATTAAGAGTTGAAATCTTGGAAACCTGGGTGGGGTGGGAAAAAGAGTCTCTTACGGGAGGCTTTTGGGCTGTCGTTTTACATAGCAAAAAGAACAGAAGCTTGAGCTATTTTGGTCTATTCACGTCTCGAGTTTACTTTATGCTTTAAGCTTGTGTTTGTTATTACACTCATCGACACCATGCGGATCAATGGTTTTGGGTTCTGAACAGTTGTTTCTCTCAAATTTTTATGTGTATGGCGATGTTGGATTAGTATATGGGTTCCTCTCTTGCCCGATGTGTAGCTATAGCATTTGGTTATAACCAGCCAGCATTCTTGTCTAAGTCATGTCAATGAGCCTGTGACTGCCGTTATTTTTATATACATTTTCTTGTATTTACCTCGTTTCAAAACCCATGTCTGAATGTCAGTTGACTGTTAACTGAGGCAGAGTTTGAGGTGCATTCTCAGCATTATCACCAAGAAATAAGGATAGAACATCTAGATTGTCAAAAAAGCACTTGTCTGTTGTATTCTGACTTGTATATTGAGAAGCTTCTTATACCATGTGCGTGAGAAATGATGTCACCGCTCATTAGATGCATAATTTTACAGGTACCGCCGGAAAAGAGATAAATTAGTTGAACATGCTGCTGCTGCAAGATTACCAACAATGTGGGGGCCATTCATAGCCCATTGCTATAGATCGATATTAGATGGAAATGAGCACATTGCAATGGTCAAGGTGAGATAAATTATGAATTAATTGCTAAAACTGTTCAAAGAATTCAGAAACCAAGGAACACGAGTTTTGAATGGATTAATTGTAAACTTTGAGAATCTTGTTTGTAGCAGTGCATTTTTCAACATAACTTCAATTTGTGCTTCATCTTATGTACTTCCAGTGCATGATTTTGTTTGACAGAATTTTTACTGGAACTGGCTGTCCTGAGAAATTGATAGTGTCTTTTAGGTGGACCGCCATTAAATTTATAATGAAGTTTGTGGGAAAAAAAAAAGTCTAATCATGTGACAATCATTATTTGGAGTACCAAATTTATCTTGGCTAACAATGTTGTCTGGACAGGAATGTTTGACATCTGGAGAAATGATTGTTAGGATATTAGTGAACTGATGGGAACAGTAATTTCTTTTTACAGTTTATAAAATGACAGAAAAGGGGGCTGTATATGTCTGCAATTGATATAGGAATGCCATAATTTTGATTAAAGATAGCGTCCTCAGTTTTTCTGATTTTATGTTTTATGTCCTTCCTTCAGACAACCATATTTCCCTTCATGTGATTTATACTTTGTAGTTTATCGTCTGAGCAGGGTGAAATTGGAGATGGTCAAGATGTCCTTGTGAGGGTACACTCGGAATGCCTCACAGGAGACATTTTTGGATCTGCTAGATGCGACTGTGGCAACCAGCTTGCACTTGCGATGCGGCAGATAGAAGCGGCTGGTAGGGGTGTGCTGGTGTACCTCCGAGGGCATGAAGGAAGAGGCATAGGTTTGGGGCACAAACTACGTGCCTATAACCTGCAGGACGATGGGCGTGACACTGTGGAAGCAAATGTGGAGCTCGGATTGCCCATTGACTCTAGAGAGTACGGAATTGGTGCTCAGGTACTTCTTACTTAAGTGAGAAACTATCGTGAAAGGTCCTGCATAATTTAGCTTCTGAATGAGGTTGGTTCATGGTCATCGTCATTATGCTCCATGGAATTGAGAAGATTAATAAACTAATATCGTAAATCTGACATTAAAGGTAGTTGAATTTCAGTGACTGTTTCATATATTGTATGTACATCATATGTAGGACTGACTAGAGGAAGCTGGTGACTAAAGCAGAGCTTCAAATTCCCATCTCAAAAAGATGAGATTTGATTAATACAAAGAATCACGCCACCATCAAACTTTTCATAGCATTTGATGCCTTTGTGTTGATGCTTGACATATTGACTAACTGCAGATGTTGCGTGACCTGGGAGTGAGGACGATGAAGCTGATGACAAACAACCCGTCAAAGTACGTGGGGCTTAAAGGTTATGGCTTGACTATTGCTGGGAGAGTCCCTCTAGTAACTCCAATAACAAACGAGAACAAGAGATACTTGGAAACGAAACGGTCCAAGATGGGGCACATCTATGGTGCGGAAGTCAAAGGCCGCTTTAGCAATCTCATAAGCAAAAACGGCAAGCCAAGCAGTACCGTTTCTTCTGATCCGGTTGTGTCTGACTCATAGCAACTGCTGGATCATTCGACTGCTAATGGTTTATTTGGGGGGGATACAAGCAAATTCACTGACGGATAGTGTTATTACTTTATTTTTTAAGCCCTAAGGTCAAGAACATTCAGATGCCGGCTGACCACGAGTTCTGGAAATTTTATGTTGATTTCAGTTTTATAATTATTATAAGGTTCATTGTTGTTCTATTGATGTCAATTCATCCATTTTGTACGGCGAGAAGGTGGAAGACCAGCCTCTTATTGGAACTTTCCTTTTTGTCATTGATGGATGGCAAGATTTATCCTTTAATTCTACTTTCCTTGAATCTGCCTGCATTGATCTGTAGAGACCATTGCATATATCATGAAAGCAGAGCTGGTGGAGGACATTCTTTCCTTTTCTGTGACCATCTCATTGGTGACATTTATCACTTAAAGGAATATACCTAAGTCCCTGTTAAATCAACTCTCCATGCTACGTATAAAGACTTGTGTACCTGGAATTTTGGAAGATGCAGTTTCCCTTTGTAATGTTCACTAGTCTCCAAAAAAAATCAGGAAATACATCACCATATAATTACTTGCAGCAGAAATGTTTACTTTCTTGATCTGATTAACTAATCAAAACCTAGGGAAGCAGAGATTTTTTTGTGGACATGCCAAAGTTTACGCCTATGTCTTGATATTCCTTCTGAAAGGGGAGACTTTGAGTTCAATCTTATCAATTCTAACAAGCTCGAACATACAGACATCTCCTTCCTCTAGAGAAGTTCCTTTCGAAATGCGTCCCCTTTCAATCTTACCAATTCTAACAAGCTCGATCACACAGACATCTCCTTCCTCTACAGAAGTTCCTCTCTGAAATGCGCCCCTTTCAATCTTATAAGTTCTAACAAGCTCGAACAAACAGACATCTCTTCCTCTAGAGAAGTTCCTCTCTGAAATGTGCCCCAACCGGTGGAGAGCTTTCCTGAGCCTTGCTGTGGGTGGTACAGTAGCTTCACTGGCCATGGTCCATTTGAATACTTAAGGGTTGCAGTCTTTATTCTTCCATTGATGCATCCCTTTAAAACCCCGCCTGGGACAGTCCACAGAGTTGATTTTTGATCATCAAATGATCAATGAGTAAGAACATAAAAGGTCTGATGACTAACATAAGTAACGTTAACCAGAACACATGTATAATCTCATAGGCAAACCCAAATCATGTAGGAATGCAGTGGTACCTTTATGAGAAGGTAGTCGATTTCATTCCTTTCCAAGTTTTGCACATAGGAACTATTATCTCTATCTTTTCCTACCTCATTTTGCTTCAATAGATTATGTATTGGATACTACTGTGAAGGAAGGATATTGCAGCTCGTCCTTGCTGGCTGCTTCAAGAGTTGTAATTACCTGCGAACGTTTAGAACTACAGGAAGCTGGCACGGCGAGGCTCACCTTGCATTTTGAATTTTCAATCCTACTTGAATTAGTTAGGCAGAGAGCATAAGAAAAATGACACAAAGCACATGCATTACTAATAGGTAAGATTCGCACACCTTCTGAATCTTGTTGCAAAAGCTTTGCTCTTTGATCAGTTCAAAAGCCTTTCGATTTGGAACCTGATGCGAGTCCAATTGCATGGGAAGTAGTAGCATCATCGACATAACTAACGGGATTAGATTTCATCACCTCGCAAGGCTTGTGATAATATGGTTTTCGATGCAATTCATTTTTCTCTTTCCTCTTCAGTGAGAAACCATCTAGATTTTGAAGTCCGATTGAGAGATTGCACTGATCATCAGCGTCTCCCATTCTAGCTGTCAATGTTCATTGGCAGATAATCTATCACCGAAGTGCTTCTGTCAAATATGAGTAAGTGAAAATCTGAGTCCTTTACGTATTTGAAGACTAAAAAGTGGCCCTCACAAGTAGAGTGGTGCCATAAATTCCTTCCATCCCTTTGATAAATAACCATATCATCCCATTTTTCCAACTCCACCCTCCGACTTCCACCGGTTGGAACCCTCAAACACACCGTTTTGGGAAGATTCTTGCCATACTTTCTCACAAACCTCTTTGGAATACTCTAATTTCATAATATATAAAGCGTCATAAACAATAAACAAGCAGTGCCCGATATATTCTAACATGAACTGACTCAAAAGAAAAGGTGAGTTTGTAGTACGCTTCAACTTTCCAAGCCTTGGTTGGTCGAAAAGAATTTTTAAAAAAAGAACTTACAAGCCTTCCAATTTTAAGTGTCTGAGATGGCATGATCTTGAAGAAATGAGGTGTCTCCGGCGCAAAACTTTGCCGGTTTTCTACATCTTCTCTCAGGTGATGAGAAGTCATCCGTCGAACACAAGTTGAGTAATGAGTCGTAATGTATGAATCTAACCTAATTCTATGGAAGCCAGCTTTATTAAATGAAGAATTTAATTGGAGAATACATTCCTTTGTGGAATAACAGCTAGCTTTAGGCAGCTGTTCATCTTCTCTATAGATGTTAACAGGTGACGAACTGCTAGCTTAGCTTACAATACGATGAAGAAAGGTTGATGAACAAGCGAATGCTTTAGGAAGCTATTTAAGAAGAAATCCATGGGAATCAAACGCATTAAAATCAGGATGATGCATTAGTCGGTGAAAATTATGTCAGGAATAATGTCAGAGAAGGTAACACTTGTGTGCCGCTTCAAAGTTACAAAGACCGATACCGATGGAATTAATTTACAAAGTGACGTGTAAGATTTTTATTGAATGTTTGAGTATGGCACATTTATTTATGTATCGAGTTTTTGTGGTATCTCTGATATATTATGCTTGCATTAATAAGTAATTAGTATGACCATTGCCCCTTGATGTTCAGCCCAAAGACTTAACCAACGAGTGGGTTGATGCGGGCATTAGGCATAAAAACTCTTTCAGAGATTTGCCAATGATCAAATAATTAATTAACGTTGATGGGGTCTAAGTAATTAATTAGCTTTGCGTGCTGAGCTATAGAAGGGAATTGCTTGTCTTGGCCAGCTCTTTTGCACCCGTGGCTTGGCGGATCTCGGCAGACTATACCGTGAGACCAAACATAACCTCTAGGCGTTAGAGACGATTAGGGTAAAAGCAAAGATAATTCACTGAAACTCAGATCGGTATCCATTACGTTTGAGGAAGTCAACGTATTATTTCCTCTGATGAGTCCAGATTAATCTAGGCATTGAACAATATTATTGCTAGGAAGGTCTTACTAGTAATTCCTATGACTAAAAATTGGAAATTAGACATTGGGTACTTGCTGCAAACAGGGTGCCAACACCGTGGTTTTTTCCGGCAAGATTTTTTACTGATGTGACAATGCTTTTAAAAAAGAAAATCATCCATGTAGACATCAATAACGCGCTAAACGGCTTCGTTTTTGACACTTAAATGATCAGTTGCTGCAAAACTTTGTACTTAAGTGTCACTTTTAACCACGCGTGACACTTAAATAATTACTTATGCCATAACTTGATGCTTATGTAATCATTTTTTTTTTTTTAACTATGACTGTCAATTAAGTGAACATGAAAATGTTGTTTTAGACAAGATTTTTTACTGATGTGACAATGCTTTTAAAAAAGAAAATCATCCATGTAGACATCAATAACGTGCTAAACGACTTCGTTTTTGACACTTAAATGATCACTTGCTGCAAAACTTTGTACTTAAGTGTCACTTTTAACCACGGGTGACACTTAAATAATTACTTATGCCATAACTTGATACTTACATAATCATTTTTTTTAACTATGACCGTCAATTAAGTGAACATGAAAATGTCATTTTAGACAAGGATTGTTGAGTGGAGATTCCAGCGAGCTACGTAGACCAATTTTATTATTAAAAATAATGCCACGTTAGATTTCCGGCAAACTTATCGGAATTGGCATTTAAATGTCCTAATTTAAAAAAAAAAAGTGACATTTAAATGTATATTTTGGAATTATTGACAATTAAGTATGTATGCGTGCCAAGCTTTGGCACTCTAGTGTACTTTCCTAGCTGCAAACTGAAGAATTTTAGCCTTTGGGCATTCCTTGGCCGTGAGTCTGCATTTTACGGTGATTATATTTAATTTTATTAAGCTAATATATGGGTAACATTCGTGATTCTTTTGTTCGATTTCGTTCATTGTTGTGTAAGTTGAAAAGGTGAAAGTCTTGTCCTCTCATGGAACGTCCTCCTTCAATGTCAATGCCGGCTTTTAAAATTCATGCTTACTAACTCAGTTAAGTGATTACTAGACTTTAATCCGAATCTTCTTGTGTATTAATCAGTAGAGAGCATCATTGTTTCACAAAAAAATGATAAAATATCCTCTGAGTATATAAATGAATTAATATGAATTGACAAATGTTACAAAGGGTCTTTTATTGATTTTGGAAAGGAAAGTAAATGACAAGAAGTTCAAAGGTACGGGAGGCAATCATGGCCAGTTATGTAAATGCAAGGAAGGATAAATTGTAAGAAAGTAAATATTAAAAGCAAAAAACATTGACTTTGATTGATTGAGGGGGTTTACAATGAATACATCTATGATATTTATAACTACCTATAGACATTTACATACGGCCATTACAAACAATGGTTACTAAATTTGAATAAATAAATAACTTCCTAATCCTATGCGCAATTACAAAAAATTATACTGTGATCTCTTATCTATAAGATGTTATAAAATAACCTTTCGGTGGTTATGTTCTAGCTTCAATTCATCATTACTGCCTTTAAGTTCTAACACTAAGCATAATCTACAATGGCTGTTGATGATTTCGTTAACAGGTGAAGGTTCTCATAGATAACTGATGTTTACTATTGATGACTATATTAGAGAGTTGTCAATTGTTTTGACCGAACTATTTATCGACTTGGTTTGTCATTTGTAGATAATAATCAAAAGTTGGTCATTTTTTATTGTCAGTAGATGCCCCTTTTAAAAGAATTGAATGATTCATCGATCATTTGATTTGAGATGTATTATCATCAAAAAGAAGAAAATAAACAATCAAGTGTGTGTACATAATATAATAGAGAGTTATGTGATGCTCATTACTAAGTAAGTAAGCATTCACTGGTTTTGCGAGTTTATTTCAATAGCAGTGGCTTTAAGAAAAATGATACAAAGTGTACGTGTGGTGCCTTAGTACGCCACTTCCTAAGGATCAATTTAGTCTCTTTTATATTATGACGCAAGTGGAAGATATTAGTCATCTTAAACATTTGTAACATGAATTATGTATAAATGAACACATTGTTACTAACGAAATGGAAAAGGGAAACCATACATCCATTTCATTTAAAAGTATTTACCTATATTGGGTGGACGACCATAGCTGCAAAAGAAACCTCTTCTAGGAGAACCAAAAAGATGCTCGACTCCCTAACCGCCGCTATATGTACGCCCCACGGCTATCACCATCCATCGCCACCCAAATTTACAGTCCAAGCCAAAAAGTGGTTTCCTCAACATGTTAGGTCATCCCCTAGTTAGTACTCCTTGTCGTCACCTCCTTGTCGTCCATCCACTAGTGCAAAGATCTATCCAAAATGATATGATACGTGACCCCCTGGAGATCCTACATCCACCATAAGCGTGGCGATGTACCTCACAAACATTACCAAAGGAAAGTTAGGATTCGTAAACTCATATAAATCGCCAATAAAGTTATAATTGTAGCGTAACGAGAGATGGGGACACTGAGATTGGAGGCGTGGCTACTGATCTGTAAAAACAATAGGAGTGAGCGCATGCTCAACAAGGGAAGTAACTAGCTTATAAACCAATCGACCCAACAAACACTCAATTCCTACTATGCATCTAATATCGAATCATCACGCGCACTTAATGTGTGTTTAACAAGCTTCTCGCATCTTGCATGCAATTCTATTGGTTGAAGGGGCAGCAAGCAATGATTAAGATCAAGAAAAATCAACCTTATTTCATGCAAAATAGACCTATGGTGGCCGGCTATGCAAGCGTACACATTAAAGTTCCAATTGTGTCCTATTTTGTATATCTTAATTACTTATAATATTCACACATGACATAGGTTAGTCACCATCCTAAGTTTCCTTAAATAATTAAAAAAAAAAACGTGTGAACTAATTAAATCCGCTTGTCGATACTAAAATGATCTTCCGTGGCTCACAATACGGCTATGTGAAATTCGGGACGTCATACTATGCATTATTAATAGGCTATGATTCATACACCTTCTGAATCTTGTTGTTGAAACTTTGCTCCTTGATCAATTCAGACGCCTTTTGATTTGGAACCCAATACGAGTCGAATTGCATGGGAAATAGTAGCATCTACGACAAAACTAACGGAATCAGATTTCATCACCTTGAGAAGTTTGTGATGATATGGTTTCAGATGCAATTTATCCTTCTCTTCTCTTCAACGAGAAACCATCTAGACTTTGAGGTCCGACTGAGGGATTACAGTGATCATCAACATTCCCCATTTTAGGCGGAACAAATTCGACAGTGTCAAGGTTCGATTTCCTGCTATCAACATTCATTAACGGATAACCTATCTCCGGAACACTTTTGTCAAATATGAGCAAGTGAAATTTGAGTCCTCTACGTATTTCAAGACTAAATAGTGGCCCTCACAAATAGATTAATGCTCCACTAATTCCTTCCATCCCTTTGATAACCAAACCAAATCATCCCATTTTTCCAACTCCACCCTCCAACTTCCACCATTTGGAACACTCAAATGCAACGTTTTGGGAAGAGTCTTGCCGCACTTTCTCACAAACCTCTTTGGAATACCCTAATTCCTTAACATATAAAGTCATCATAAACAGTAAACAAGCAACGCTTGATATATTTTAACATTAACAACAAAGAAACGGCGAGTCTGTAGTACGCTTCAACCTTCCGAGCCTTGGTAGGTCAAAAAGAATTTTTAAGAAAAGAACTTAAAAGCCTTCCAGTTTGAAGTGTTTGAGAGAGTATGATCTTGAAGAAATAAGGTGTCTCCAGTGCAAAACTTCGCCAGTTCTCTTCATCTTCTCTCCGGCGACAAGAAGTCATCCCTTGAACACAAGTTGAGTAATAGGTTGTAACATCTGAATCTGACCTAGTTCTGTGGGAGCCAACTTTACTAAATGAAGCATTTAATTGGAGAAGACATTCATTTCAGGGATAACAACTAGCTTTGGGAAGCTGTTAATCTTCTCTATAGATGTTAACGGGTGACAATTGCTAGCTCAGCTTACATTACGAGGAAGAAAGGTTGATGAACAAGTGAATGCTCTAGGAAGCTCATAAAGAAGAAAACCTTTAGAATGGAACGCATTAAAAGCATGGCGATATGTTAGTTGATCAAGAGTATATCAAGAATAATGCCCGAGATGCTAAGACTTGCATGTCGCTTAGACCAAAACCAATAAAGCTAATTTACAAGTGGCATGTAAGATTTTTATTGAATGTTTGAGTATGACATGCTTATTTATGTATCGAGTTTTTGTGGTATCTCTAATATATTGTGCTTGCATTAATAAATAATCAGTATGACCATTGCCACTTGATATTTAGACCAAAGCCTTGACCAACAATTGGGTCGATTTAGGCATTAGGCATAAAAATTCTTTCAGGGATTGGCCAATGATCAAATAATTAATTAATTTTGATGGGGTTTAAGTGGGTCTAACTTTACATGCCAAGCTAAAGAAGGGAATTGCTCATTTGCAACATAGTTGCCCATAAAGAATTGATTTCGCTCATCCAAGGGTTGTACAATCGCTTTTGCAAAAACAACCTATTCACAAGCGACTTACTCTAATAAAGATTTTCCAACTTCGTCCAGAGATTCTTTGCTGTCCTCTGAGAGGTCATGTTGACGAGGACGTTATCAGCAAGGCATATCCAGATTAGGCCTTATGCCCTCCAATCACTATTGTTCCACTCCTTCAATTCAGTGGACATGGATTCCTTCAACTCGTCCTCCTTCAGCTTCCCCTTGGTATTCTCCTCAAGCATTATCACCTTCAATCATGTGCCACATGTCTTTATCCACAA
Source organism: Eucalyptus erythrocorys (assembly GCA_014182555.1). Classification (NCBI taxonomy): domain Eukaryota; kingdom Viridiplantae; phylum Streptophyta; class Magnoliopsida; order Myrtales; family Myrtaceae; genus Eucalyptus; species Eucalyptus erythrocorys. The sequence goes on from CM024603.1 coordinate 8,953,926, forward strand.
GCAGAGCCTTCATCTTCAATTTCCATAACTCAAAACCCTTTTCTCTAAATTTCTCTACTGCAATCCATTGTTGATCTAACGATGATATCTTCCCAAGATTCTTTTTTTTTTTTTTTTTCTGGATCTCTCTTCACCAAGAAAGTTTTAATATCAAACCAAGCTCGGGCACAAGATGTTAGGATTTGCTACACAATCACAAAGAAAAAAAGAGTAAAAGCGAGAAAAAATTTGAGATGCAAGAATTTATCTTAGTTTATCCTTAAACTAGAGCTATATTCAGCCGATAATTCTGCAGTAATTAGCACCTTGTGCTTCTCTATTGCATCCTTGAATTATAAAAGAAAGAATATATATATCCAATAGCTATTCATAAGCGTTTGGGACACTTGGAGTGCCATAACTTGGCACGGGGGGACACTTAAGTGCCATAACTTTTTTTCAGTACACTTAAGTGTCACTTTTTTTTTTTTCAAATGGGACACTTAAGTGCCACCTCCGGCGACTTTGCCGGAAATCCTACGTGGCACGCGTTTATTATTTTTTAATGCTTGCGTGGCTCGCCGGAGAGCCGAGTCGGCGTTGACTCGGCGAAACGACGCTGTTTATATAATAAAAAATTAATTAAATTAAATTAAAACTTAATTTTAATTAAAAATACTCTAAAATTAAAAAAAAAAGGGGGCGGACGAAGGGGCGGGCGGGCGAGGGCGAGCCCTCGCCGCCGCCGCCCCCGCCGTCGCCGGCCCTTCCCGGCCGACGGCGGGGAGGCGGCGAGGGCCCGTAGCCCTCGCTAGATCACGGCGAGGGCTCGCGGCCCTCGCCGCGATCCGGTGAGGGCTCACGGCCCTCGCCACCGGTCGGCCGGGGTCGGCGACCCCGGCCGACCCTCCCCCCCGCCGGCCCTTCCGCGGCGACCCCCCGACCCTCCCCCTTCCGTGACGGCGGGGAGGCGGCGGCGGCGAGGGCTCAACCCTCGCCCGCCCGCCCCTTCGTCCGCCCCCTTTTTTTTTTAGAGTTTTTTAATTAAAATTAAGTTTTAATTTAATTTAATTAATTTTTTATTATTTTTACACGTCGACGCGAAACGGCGTCGTTTTTGCATTTTTTTGCCACGCCAGCATGCAAAAACGACGCCGTTTTGGACCTCCATCACCGGAAAATGCCGGATTTTCGCCGGAGTGGCACTTAAGTGTTCCATTTTACTCCGATATTGGCACTTAAGTGTTCCATTTGAAAAAAAAGTGGCACTTAAGTGTACCGAAAAAAAGTTATGGCACTTAAGTGTCCCCCCGTGCCAAGTTATGGCACTCCAGGTGTTCTTTACTCCCAAACTTAACTTACTAACGAAATAAGAAAAAGAAGATATATATATCCAAGTAGGAACTATACACACGCACATATATACACAATAACTATTCATGAGTTCAAAACCAAAATACCAAGAAAATATGAACTTAAACTATAAAACTCTCTAATGTCGCAGGGCACTGCCCCACATTTTTTGTACACTTTATAAGCCTTGTGAACCAACCACAAGCTTTATACTTGTGCAGGTGGGTGGTCCTAATTTAAAGTAGTCGCATATAATTTGCATGTAAGTGTCACGAGCTAATCGCAAACTTTAGGCTTGTGTGGTAGTGCTAACTCGAAGTAGTTGCACGTAATCCGTAAGATTCAAGTACGTGATGTATATATATATTCTCTTATTTGATAACTTTACCTAGTAATTGAGTCTACTAAATTAAAAAAAAAAAAAAATCCCTTCTAAAGTAGTCTCAAAAGAAGAATAAAATGATAGAGTTTGCCGAGTGCAAGATAATTTTTTCTTACAGTAGAATCACCTTTCTCGTGTAACCTAGATCTACCACAGTTAACTACAGCAAGTGATTAATTAGCACTCTAGATATTGTTGGCCCATATATGTTAATTGCCTTATATGTGACTAAAAGCTTATCCTTACCCTTTCAATATATATATATCATCCCCATTCTTTCTAGTTTTGGGATGTGACAAAAGCAGCAATGATGCCGGGCGGAGGTGAAACTTTGTCTTATCCTGGTGATGTTGCTGCGAGCGAGAATCTGATTGGTGAAGAATCAGTTGGCATTGGATCGCAGCCTGATGCAGTAACGTTTGGGGCGCTTGCAGCTGATATTGCGCCTATAAGCACTTCTTTCCCCATCGAAGATGACGAATTTGACTTGGACCAACCCACTGCAGGCTTTGCATCTATTGCTGAAGTGATTGAGGACATTCGCCGAGGAAAGGTCGGTACGCTTTCTGTATCACATTATCAAGTTCATTTTAATATTTCGTCTGTAAATGTCTATGTCATGATTGGAACTGAACTCCAGATCGTAGTGGTGGTGGACGATGAGGACAGAGAGAACGAGGGTGATCTTATACTGGCAGCAGAAAAGGCAACGCCTGAGGCTATGGCATTTATTGTGAAGTATGGCACCGGGATTGTTTGTGTGAGCATGAAAGAGGAAGATTTGGAGCGCTTGCAACTTCCTTTGATGATGAGTGATAGGGAGAGTGAAGAGAAGCCTCATACTGCGTACACTATAACTGTGGTATGTACTTTTATTCCCCTATATTTGCTGTTCAATCTGTGAAATTTTTCTCAAAACTAATTTGAAGATAATTGACTGGTACTGGTTCCTTCAGGTAGGGAAAACTTGAACTTTCTGTTTCTTATCCTGTGAATTTATTGTCATTCTACTTTGTTTTCTTAGAGATCTATCTACTTAAGAAACGGCCCTTTGGAGAATAAGACACTTAAGATCGTTACTTGCCCCCAGTCAGTAGAGGTCTTGATTTGTGAAGTGTTATTGGAAATGAATATTATAAAAAAAAATGATGAATAATTCCCACTTTCTTTCATACTTTAGTAGAACAATATTGTTTTCTTCAACTCTTGACGTCCTAAAAGCCTTCGATTGGCTTAGTTATTTGTGTCATGACCTCTGATTGGCTTTTCTCTTACCCTGTAATGGATGGTAATTAAGAGAGATTGTTATAGGATGCAAAGCATGGGACGACTACAGGCGTATCAGCACGTGACAGGGCAACGACAGTTTTGGCTCTTGCATCTAGAGATTCAAAACCTGAAGATTTCAATAGGCCAGGACACATTTTCCCATTGAAGTACAGGAAGGGTGGTGTCCTGAAAAGAGCTGGTCATCCGGAGGCTTCTGTTGACCTTGCTATGTTAGCTGGAACGGAACCTGTGGCAGTTCTTTGTGAGGTAGTGGATGATGATGGCTCCATTGCAAGATTACCTAAGCTTCGTGAGTTTGCACAGCAGGAAAATTTGAAAATTGTATCTATTGCTGATCTAATCAGGTAAGTATTCTCTTCCCAGAAATCCAAATGCAAATATTTCTTAGGAGTCAAATCCAAATTGCAGCTGCAACTTCCACTTCTTGAGTATTGGCTTTTTTGGCCAAGAAGTTTTCCAAGCGGCGTCTCCCCATTTTGGGAGTGGATAAATTAAGAAACTTGTGGTTGTTATTCCCCTCGTCGATATCATGCAGATCAATGGTTTGGGTTCTGAAGAGTTGTTTCTCTCAATTTTTTATGTGTATGGTGGTGTTAGGTTAGTATATGGGTTCCTCTCTTGCCCGATGTCTAACTGTAGCATTTGGTTATAGGTAGCCAGGATTCTTGTCAAAGTTGACATGAGCTTGTGATTGCCGTTATTTTTATGTACATTTTCTTGTATTTACGTTGTTTGAAAACCCATATCTAAATGTCAATTGACTGTTAACTGAGGCAAAATTTGAAGTGCATTCTCGGCATTATCACTAGGAAATAATGATAGAACATCTAGATGGTCAAAGAAGCACTTGTTTGATGAATTCTAACTTGTATATGGAGAAGCTTCTTATATTGTATGAGTGAGAAATGATTTCACTTCTCATTGGATGCATAAATTTACAGGTACCGCCGGAAGACGGATAAATTAGCTGAACATGTTGCTGCTGCAAGATTACCAACAATGTGGGGGTCATTCACAGCCCATTGCTATAGATCGTTGGTAGACGGAAATGAGCACATTGCAATGGTCAAGGTGAGATAAATTATGAATTAATTGCTAAAACTGTTCGAAGAATTCAGAAACCAATAATAGCATAGTTTTGAATAAATTAATTGTCGTAGCAGTGCGTCTTTATTTTTATTTTTAATAACATAACTTCCATTTGTGCTTCATCTTATGTACTTCTAGTGCATGATTTGTTTGACATTATTTTCACTGAAACTAGCTATATTAATAAATTGATGGTATCTTTTATGTGGAACGCCATGAAATTTATATTGAAGTTTGTTAAAAAAAGGTCTAATCATGTGTCAATCGTAATTTGGAGAATGAAATTTATGTTGGTTAACAACGTTGTTTGGACCGGAACGTTTGACATCAAGAGGAATGATTGTTAGGATATTCTTGAATTGACGAGAACAATAATTTATATTTCATTAGTAGTTTATGAAATGATTGAACATGGGGCTGTATGTGTGCGCGATTGATATAGGAATGCTGTGATTTTGACTAAAAATAGTGTCCTTAATGTTTCTTATTTTTTGTTTTGTGTCCTCCCTTCAAACAGCCATATTTCTCCCCATGTGATTCAGACTTTGTAGTTTATCATCTGAACAGGGTGACATTGGAGATGGTCAAGATGTCCTTGTGAGGGTGCACTCGGAATGCCTCACAGGAGACATTTTTGGATCTGCTAGATGTGACTGTGGCAACCAGCTTGCACTCGCGATGCAGAAGATAGAAGCGGCTGGTAGGGGCGTGGTGGTGTACCTCCGGGGGCATGAAGGAAGAGGCATAGGTTTGGGGTACAAACTACGTGCCTATAACCTGCAGGACGATGGGCGTGACACTGTGGAAGCAAATGTGGAGCTTGGACTGCCCGTTGACTCTAGAGAGTACGGAATTGGTGCTCAGGTACTTCTTACTTGAGTGAGAAACTACTGTGAGAACTACTGCATAATTTAGCTTCTGAATGTAGTTGGTTCATGGTCATTGTCATTATGCTTTATGGAATTGAGAAGATTAATAAACTAATATCGTCAATCTGAAATATAAGGTAGTTGAATATCTGTGACTGTTTCAGAAATTGAACATAATTTGTAGGGTTACTAGAGGAAGCTGATGACTAAAGCAGAGCTTCAAATTCTCATCTTAAAAAGACGAGATTTGATTAGTCGAAGGAGTCACTCTATCATCAAACTTTTCATAGCATTTGACGACTTTGTATTGGTGCTTAACTTATTGAGCAATACTGCAGATGTTGCATGACTTGGGAGTCAGGACAATGAAGCTGATGACGAACAACTCGTCAAAGTTTGTGGGGCTTCGAGGTTATGGCCTGACTATTTCTGGGAGAGTCCCTCTGGTAACTCCAATAACAGAGGAGAACAAGAGATACCTGGAGACGCAACGCTCCAAGATGGGGCACATCTATGGTTCGGAAGTCAAAGGCCACTTCAGCAATTTCATAAAAAACAGCAAGCCGAGCAGTGATGTTTCTTCTGATCTGGCTGTGTCCGACTAATAGGAGCAGCTGAATGTTCGACTGCTAATGATTTATTTGGGGGGACACAAGAACATTCGGATAACTGCTGACCATGAGTTCTGGAAATTTATGGCTATTCAGATTTATAATTATAATAAGGTTCATTGTTGTTATATTGATGTCGTTCATACATTTTGTAAGGCAAAAAGGAGAAAGACTAGCCCTTTTATTGGAACTTCCGTTTGTGTTATTGCTGAATCGCAAGATTTATCCTTTATTCACCTTTCCTTGAATCTATTTGTATTGATCTCTAGAGACCATTGCATATTTCTTGAAGACAGAGTTAGTGCAGGGCATTCTTTCTTTCCTTTTCGGTGACCACCACATTGGTGACCTATTTACTTGGAGGAATATACTTAAATACTGTTAGATCAACTCTCCAAGCTACGTGTGAGTTGGATTTATAATTTGTCGAACAAAGACACATGAACCTAGAATTTCCCTGTGTAATGTTCAGGAAATGCATCACCATTCGTTTACTAGCAGCAGAGAGGTTTGCTTTCTTTGATCTGGTCAACTAAACAAACATCGTGAAGCAGAGATTTTTCTATAGGCATACCAAAGTTCATGCCCATGTCTTGACATTCCTTCTAAAAACGGAGACTTTGAATTCAATGTTGCTAGTTCCAACGAGTTCGACATCTCCATCCTCTAGAGAAGTCCCTCTTGAAATGTGGCCCAATCGGCAGAGAGCTTGCCCAAGCTGTCACACCCCAAATCCTATAGGGATGAGGGGGTAATACGACTGTCCTTTCCCTAAAGGATGCGGCCTCACACTATTATCCAAATATCTAGCTCCCAATAGTTTCCACAACAGTGCTCTTGCTCTATCATTCTATCAATCACTAACCGAGACACCTGAAAAAAGGAACGGAACTAGCACAGTCCAATGAATAATATAGTAATATAGATTGAGCAATCATTATGCACTTTAAACACAATATAACTCACTTTCACAAAAAGAAAAAGAAAAAGGAATTGAACAAAGCTTCAAGACCAAAAATACAATATTTCTTACTTTAACATAATATGTTAAAGCATAAATATTTAAGATAATAGCAAGCAAATACCAATGATCTAACCCATTAGTCGATCTCATAAAAATACATGTCAATGGTCAATTCCATTAACCAATCTCATAAAACACACAATAATAGTCCATTTCATTAGTTAATCTCATGTTTTACATCAATGGTTTACCTCATCGATCCATCTCATATAAAGCTACACGTCGATGGTCCATCCATCGATCAATCTTTTGCTCAAGTATCAAACCACGATCATGCATAATGCCCATGACAAAGCGACCAAGATTTTCCATTGATTAGGTTTTCACTTGTTATTAGCCGGTGGCTCCCACAAAGATATCATAGACTAGTACTCGTATACCCATAAGCCCCTCACTGGGCTCACTGGGCTCATGACAACATTGAGAATCAATACTGCCAATTCACAACAACTTATACAATTTACAAAGCCAAACCAAAATATAGGTTTCCCAAATCAAAACATCTAATCTTTTTGCAACCCAACTCATTCACCAAAAATACTTTCATAAGCATTTCACAAATCATTTTAGAAGTTGTCTTTTAAACCAAAATAAATTTCATATACCTTTTCACAACACATTTCATAAATCAAATTCACAAATCAACATATATATTTAAACTTTTGCAACAACTTTCCAAAAACATTTGGCAAATCATTCATAAATACCGAATTGTAGTAAATGCTCGATATAGATTTTATGCAACAAAACATGTTTTCAATAACTTATGATACATCAAGTCTCCATAACTTTCAAGACATGCATTTATAAACTCATGGAATAAATAAGATCACTCACCCGAGAAAAGCAAAAAAAATAATTACATAGAATAATCGAAAAATAATATCAAAAGATCAAATTAAATGATATTCTAATGAATGACTCAACGATACTACCCCTATCTATTTGTCGATAAAACGAGACCTACATGCCAACAAGAAGCTTGCTTTTAGTGGAAACCTATTGTTTTCCGCTAGGCCCAGCTTGCATCATAACTTCTTCCACGAAATTTCATTTCAAGCCAACTACTAATTCTTATATTCCATTTTGAGCCAAATTATAAGTTAATTATTGGAAATTCCTCTTGATAGCCAACTTATAATTCTTAAATTCCATTTCAAGCCAACTTATAATTCTTAAAAAGCCCTCTTGATGTACTATGACAACCCCAACTCAGCCACTACAAGAACTCACCGAAAATGACTACAATTCAGGCCCCGAAATTACTATTCAGTACCATGTGTGGGGCATAAAAACTCTTTCAGAGACTAGTTAATGATCAAATAATTAATTAACCTTGATGGGGTCTAAGTGGATCTAGCTTTGCAAGCCGAGCTAAAGAAGGGAATTCGACTCTTGCACCTGTTCTTCCTGAGATAGTTATCCTGAAGCAAGCAAACAATGCTCAAATAGGTGATGACAACATGCCTAAGCTGGAAGATGACTCACTGTTAGTCACTACTAAAAAGATGAAGCTTGATGATGTCCCTAAGATGGAGCAAGATGAATGCTTTGCAAAACTCGAGGAGAAAGTGAAGCAATTGCAAGAGTCACAGAGTTCACTTCCGTTCGATTTGTCCGTGTATAAGAAGGTTAAAATGCCAAAAAAGTTTAAAATGTTAGAGTTCGAGAAATACGATGTACTTCATGCCCAAAAGCTCATTTACGGATGTACCACATACACATGGCCCAATATGTCAAGAATGAGCCCCTTATGATCCAATCATTTCATGCGAGTTTGACCGGGCCCGCACTGAGTTGGTATGTGATGAAGAATGTCAATTTTCTCGACACCTAGAATGAAGTGGCTGATGTGTTTCTCAAGTAGTATAAGTTCAATATGGATATTGCACCTTCCTGAGAAGATCTTGAGAGAATAGAGAAGAAGAGGAGTGAATCATTTAAAGATTATGATGTAAGATGGCGAAATCTGGCAGCCCAAATCATTCCCGAGCCTATTGACAAGGAGTTGATGAAGTTGTTCGTCAAGACTCTTCTGTCTAAGTTCCGTAATCGGATGGCTAGCACATATGTCGAAAACTTCAACCAACTTGTTCCTGTGGGAGAACAAATTGAGATGGGGATAAAAGAATGGTGGTTTACTAAGCCATCTAACAAAAGGTTTTCTACCAAGAAGGAGAAGGACCTTGAAGCTGAGATTAATGTAGCCTATTCTCAACCAAATCGTTGTTCGGTAATTAAGATTTCTACTGAGCAACAAGGTGGAGGGCATCAATTCTTGAGTCGATGACGTAATGTTAGAAGATAGTTCACACCTCTTCTTGGACCCTTATCCAAAGTTTTGTCTGTCCTCCAAAAAAAGGGATTACTCTCTACTAGTCAAAGCGACCAAATCCCGAGCATTATCCTATATATAATCCCTCCGAGAAGTGTGACTATTACATGGGAGAGGTTGGTCACTCCACTACTGACTGCTATGTTTTGAAGCATAAGGTCCAAGACCTCTTGGATATAGAGGCGTTTGCTTTCAGCAGTAACCAGAAAAACCCTCTGCCCAACCATGATAGAGACACCAATGTTGTCACTGAGTGAAGAAGTTCTTATCTTCACACTCCTCTATGAAGGAGTCTTTTTATGCTTTCTAGGATTTCAAGTTTTTAGGATTTCCCGCTTTTTGAGATTTCCATCATTGCTTTCGTTTCTAGGATTTGTTTGTTGGCATTTTCCATTCCAATAATGTAATTCGTTTGATTCTTTTCAATGAAATTACAATTTTATTTCAATTTGAGGACATAATGGGGTACACCAAACCAACTCGATGATGATATCTAACAATGGAAAAAAAATATCATCTATGGAGAAATTCTGAGGACTGGGCTTCTTCATGCTTCCTCATCCAAAAAATTCCAAAAAAAAAAAGAATAAAAAAATCATTTTTCAAGCCATATTCAATAGTATGCATTAGGTTAGTCCTGTTTAATTTTATGACTCATTTACTTCATGTTTCAGAGCATTACTTTCTTGGCCTAATGAGAAAGAATTTGAAAAGGCACATTAGGGGAAAAAGCGAGAATGAAGCGTCTATCAAACTAAAGATCGTATTTTCAGTCTCGATTCATCAATTAGTATGTCCGTTCCCTTTTGATAAGGGCAATGCAAGAACACCCATTATTGAAATGGTGCCTTCGTGAGACAATTCTTTGAATGAATGGCCAAAATTGTGCTTATGAAAACATTTTTGACTATGGTAAATTGTCTGTTTTGAAGTCACAAAAAGCTCCTCATGCTTAAATTGTCGGACTCTTTTCAAAAGAGAATTTTGATAGTAATTTTACCCATTTAACTCATCAATTTCATGTGGAGATTTGTCAAAATAGACAATTCATTGGAGTGATATCAAATGATTAAGAATGCTGAATGAGATGTGTTAGGATGATGAGAGGCAAGCATTATTCTATACACAGTCCCCTACTTATACATTTGTGAGATGAGTGTAGAAAGTTCCATATCCATAAAGTAAAGAGTTCTCTCGCAAAAGGTACGATGACCAAAATGATGAGGGGCAATTTATTTCTCTATCCCAAACACTACAGGTGGTCCATTGCTTAACCTCTTTGAGCTCCATACACTTATGAAAAGTCTTTTCAAATTATCTCTATTAAGAACCACCACACATCGGGGCAAATGAGAGGTAATGTGGCATCATGAGATGAGAAAATAGAAAGGAATTTTCTTATTTTCACTTGCATCAATCTTCAAGTCGTACTTTTACATTGAATTCATATGGTAATTTAAGTGCCTTAGGATGACGAGAGTATTTCTTTCTCTATCCTATACACTTATTCCTTTGCATAGCCCACTTGAGCCTGCGATTTTATTTCTTTAAACCCAGTCGGTGATCATCCCCCACATTGGGGCAAGGCAAGAGGCAGATTAAGACCCTTGAAAGTTCAAGTGTCATTCAAAGTGTGATTGCTTGATGCATGCATTATGCGCAAGAATTGAAATCAAAATAGAACTAAGGGGCATGAAAAAGCAGTGTACTTAGTAAAAACAAGGCCAATGCTCATGAAAAAGAAGTAAAGAAAAAAATAAATGAGAACTAGGGACATGAAAAAGTAGTGTGCATGGTAAAAGCAACGCTAATACCCATAGATTAAAAAAGAGAGTCAAGATGAGTTTGTATCTCCAATGGAACAATCACTCAGAGAGCTCAAATGCTGAGTTTTTACAATTAATGGGGTACTTCATGAAGACAATCCTTGATGGTGAAAAAGAAAATTGGTGGTAATGCCAAGATGATCATCAATTCTCACCCTTTACAAACATTTTTAGCCTAATGATTCTTTCATTTCTCAACCCATGAACCCAGTCTACATTACGTCTCTTACAAAGTCTTTTCAGATTAAAGCACTTGAATTAACATAGGAGTTCTTATGTTTATAAGCATCGCTCAAAGAAGTATAAGCAAGATTATTTCTTTCTCATTTTGCAGGGTTCTTGATTTGTAAACCTGAAGATGATTATAGAATTGTTTTTTCAATAGCCTTGACTCAAAAAGTTCCCTTTGTTAAGCCGTTGACCAAGCCCACATTACGGTCCTTGTCAAAGACCTCTTAAATTGGTAAGGTCGTACCGCTTGCGAGAATACTCATACCCCTATTGATATGGTGAGATTAAGTGATTCCCATAAAATAGCATTCTAAATGAGAGTGAGTGAAAGTCATTTCTAACTGAAAGTCTTTCATTTAGTATTCTTAGAAAATCCATGTCATTGTCTTGAACAACAATTCTTTCTTGTGGAAATTTGGGTGATGCAAATATGGTAGAGTCATTATGCATAAACCTTGATTGAATTGATAAAAACCTCGTTGAATTTTGCATTTTAAGGTAGTTCAGATTGACTACCTTTTCAATGAATGCATATAAGCTTTTGCTCTAATTATGTTTGACAGGTAATGCTTTCTCAAAGACCCAAGAGCTCCTGACATTTAGGTTCCTTTCACAATGCCCCATGATATTAGGAGATGAGAAACATTCAAAGGTGCATCCTCAATGTTCCCAAAATTTATTTTCAAGGTGAAAGACTTCCATAGGATATCTAAATTCAGAAGACATATCTCCAAGAATAAAAAATATTACCAGGTAAGTATATCTCTACCCATACGCTAAATACTTGTCATTACGCATGTATTCTCTTTCAAGTGTATCGACACTTGACTTGGTCAAGCTATCATTTATATTGACCTAACGTGCTTTTGTAGCCCAGTGTCCCATTTCATTGACTTGGTGTACTTTCATAGCCCGATGTCCCTTTTAACAGACCCGGTGTGCTTCCGTATCCCGGAGTTCCTAACCTAGCATGCTTTTGTAGCCCATAGTTTCTTTATTGACATGGTGTGCTTTTCGTAGCCCGGTGTCCATTTATATTGACCTGGCGTGCTTTCATAGTCCAGAGTCCCTTTCATCGACCTGGTGTGCTTCTGTAGCCTAGTGTCCTTTAAATTGATCTAGCGTGCTTTCGTAGCCCAGTGTTCCTTTTCATTGACTTGGCGTGTTTCCGTAGCCCGATGTCCCTTTTAATAAATCCGGCGTGCTTCCGTAGCTCGGAGCTCCTGACTTGGCGTGCTTTTGTAGCCTAGAGTCTCTTTTTATCGAATCGGCGTGCTTTGGTAGCCCGAATTTCTTTTATTGACCTGGCATGCTTTCGTAGCCCAGAGTCCTTTTCATCAACATGGCGTGAGTTCCCCTATCAAATCGGCGTGCTTCCGTAGCTCGAAGTTTCTCTTGATTGACACTCGACTGAGTTGTTCTCTAAAGATTTTTCTCCAGATTTAGTCTAATTAAGGCGACCGAAGAAAAGTTTGGGTCCTGGTTAAATGATTTATGTTGCAACACTGGGCGACCAAAGAAAGGTTCGAGTCCAGCCAAGCAAAACCTCAGTTTAGGCGATCGTAAAATGGTACAAGTCCTGAACAACATTTATTGCTTTAATAGGCGACCGTAGAATGGTATGGGTCTAGGAAAAGTAATTTCCTAATTCAGCGACCGTAGAATGGTATGCGTCTTGGAAAATCAATTTTTCATTAAGGCGACCGTAGAATGGTATGGGTCCCGGGAAAGCAGTCTCTTTGCAAAATCATGTTACTATTCTGGACGACCGAAGAATGGTATAGGTCCTCAACATGTAACACCAATTATCTCAAATTACTCTATCCTTCTTGAAGGTAAATTATTCCAAGTAGGTTCATTTATCATTTGCATTAGCATTTCCATGCATCATAGAAATTGCATTAAAAAATGGAATTAATTTTTCAACAAAAAATCATTCATTGCATGTGCATAACCAAAATTTAGGTCTCAATTTGTCTTTGAAGGCAATCTTTACGAGCTCACCTTCCAAGAGGGGGAGCTGTTGACACCTAAATTTTTGCATAAAAATGAGTTAATTTTTACCCCCCAAAAATAATAAAAAATTGTACGACATCTAATTTAGGAGCATTTATTTTATTTTGTTTTATTTTATTGGACTGACGGTGAGCGCAAAATTTTTCACATATTCCGTTGGGATTTTCACATATTCAAGTGATATACGTTGGGGGGACGTATTTTGAGTAGAAAGGAAATTTATTGGACAGAATATTCGGAAAATACAAAGGAGAATATCGAGCAGAGTGCAACGATATATTTAGGGGATTAAGAACAGGTAAAATTGGAAATAAAATATGCAACAAAGGTCTAATTTTTTCCCCTATAAATAGAGTTGTTCATGTATGGACATGGGGGAGGAATTTAAAAAAAAAAATGAAAAGAATTTCGTACGAGTGGGGTGCTTTTCGTTTGGAGTTGAAAAAGTCAAAAGAAAAAAAGGTAAAAGAAGAAAAGGGAGAGAGAGGAAGTGACCAATTAGAGAGAGAGAGAGCAACAAAAAAAAAAAAAGCCACATCATCTTTTTCGCATGGGGGGCCTCGATCGCGCCGGCCTTGCGTCCACACCAGCCGACGCCAAAGTTACCTCCACCGGCCACCTCCGACGCCTCCGCCTGATTCGACGCTGCGACTCGTTCGCTCCCGCGGCCCTGCCAATCAACGCCACGACCCGATCAACGCCGCAATCCGTGCTCTAGCTCCGTCGCCCTTGCGAAACTACTGCTGCCTTGCCAATATGCTCCACCCGCCCGACAAAGCCCACCACGCCTCAGCCGTCCTCGCACCCGCTCGGAGTCCGATCTGTCGTACCGGGACGCTGATCTCGCCCCCAACTCATCTACAACCCGTGACCCAGCAGATCCCGAGCTGGCTCGCCACACCTCCGCTACTGCTGTGCCTTTGATCGGCCGAGTACCTGCAACCCCCATCGCTCGAGTACTCCTTCGCCCATCGACCCATGCCACCACACTGACGCTGCTGCTCAGCCGTCAATCTTCGCCTTAGCAGCCGCGACCAGCCGCGACCCGACGCCCTGCAGTTTTTACCTTCTACTGCTGCCCATCGCCACCAAAGTCCACCGCTGGTCTACTTTGTTGCTGGTCGCTGTCGCCGCCGATCCACTCATCTCTGGTCTTTGCCGGAGCTTCGAACGCCGGCGACCCAACCCCTGGTGACCCACCGAAGCTGTCCAGCCGTGGGTGAAGAAAGCAAGAAAAGAAAAAAGAAAAAAATCAATTTAGGTAGTTTTTTTTATTTTATTTATTTACCCTATTTTATTTTATTTTTTATTTACCTTATTTTATTTTATTTTATTATTTTGTTATTTTACTTTATTTGTTGTTTTGTAGTATAATTATCCCTTAATGTAAAATTGAGATTGCCCGATATGAAATAGCTTGTGAAATTTGTGACTGTTAGTTCGATTTTCGCGCTCGAAATCTGACTCGCAGTCATTTGAAAAATTGCCAATCCAATCTTCTTCTAGAGATTCGATTCACGATTTACGTAAAATTGGCCAACCCGATCTCATGCGCGAGATATGGTTCGTCAATTTGGATATCAATATTGCTTTGATTTGTTGTCGTGTTGTTTAAGTTAATTTTGTTTTTGAAAAAAAAATCCAAAAATGTAGACTAGAATTGACAGGGAGTAAAGACACCCCAATATCTAAGGTCTAGTCAAATTATTACATCTTCTGGATCTGAGCCATGTGCATAGCTTTTTTCTAATGACCAACAAAAGAGTACACGACACGTAGCCCCACTTTTGCACAAATGGTTCAATCATAGGATGGGGGTAATAATGCATGGCTGCTTTTCTTAAAAAGAAAAATTAATAATTTTAACAAGGATGTCATAGAAAATGAAAGTAAGACTAAGAGTTTTGAGTGTAAATCTCAAATCATTCCCCTACTTAGTGAACAAAAATTGTCAAGATTCCATTATGACCAACTTGGCTTATCATTTATCTATCGATTTACTTCCATATTGTGGCCAAAATCTCTTGTGTTATTCTTTGTTATATGCTAAGCCTTTTTTGAATAATCAAGGCTTTTGTCTTTTAGCTTTTTCCTAGGGCATCTTTAATATTAGCGAACTCAAGATGGAGACAGGACTTTTCACTAATTAATGTCTAATCAAATTATTGCATCTTCGGGGCTCGGTTTTGTCACTTTCTTATTATTAACCCTTTTAAGAGCGAATAACCACAGGCAAGCCTAAGCAGTGTCGTAGCTTTTGTTACCAACGGCAAAGCTCTATCAAACAAAAAGAGTACATATGGACCCAACTTTTACATACATGGCTCAATCATGGGATTGTGGTAATAATGCATGACTACTTTCTTGGAGATAATAACTTTTAATATGGATGTCATAAAAAAAAAAAAAAAAACGAAAGTATTGACTAAGAGTTTCGAATGCTATCATCAGATTATTCGCTAGGTAATGCTTATCGTTAATAGGAACTCATATTTTCAAGAACTTCCCATTTGTAAAACATGTGATCAAATTAAATATAGTTAAAAGATCATGATGTGAACAAAACATGGCTTGCAAAACTAGAAATGACACCATCAAACTCTTGTATTGTAGTTCGAACTTGAAAAGAACAAGTTAATGTAATTTAATCCTCATTTTCTTTTTTTAATAAGATGTGATGGATCCTCAACTACATTGTGCACGATTCGTCTAAATGCCTAAAAGTTGCGATTTGATTATCTCCCTCAATATATTCCTTGAAGAATCCAAGGGGAATTATTTGCCCGCATACAAATATGAACAAGGAATGTATGAATATGAAAGACCACAATATAAGCAAACAAAATGAGAGAACACACAAGATGTATAATCACAACACTTGATAGTATTAGCTAGTTTGATATATCATATGGTACAAAATTTAAAAGAAATCAATCTTAACCTTTCAAAAATTGTGCTCTTAAACTGTACATAGGGTACATATCATAATCTCAAGTCATAGCCAGAGATATAAGGGATGAAGCAAACAAAGTGAAAGCTCAAAAATAAACTAAAAATTCGAGGCAAGCTTCCCAACTTGAAGACATGCCACTAATCAGTTAAGCTTGGGACCTTTCCATGAATCTCTTCGTATCATATGGCCACATCACCAGTTTGGAAAAATCAATGCTCCAATTCAAATTTGTTGGCTAATTGAATCCTTAAGAGTAATATGTTTGGAAATCATTAGCGAAACAATGTGATAGTCTAACTGGCTTATTCACGTCACTTTTATAGATCAATTTTATGAATTAATTCTTATTTTTCTGGTACTACTCTTTCTTGATAATATTCAAACTATATATGTAAAAATATTAAGAACATTTACCGTGTTTGGTGCCTAACAAGCTTATTCTAAACTCTAGATCGAGAAGACGTTACAACTTCAAAAATAAGAGTACTCGAAAAAGATGAGCTATTTCGACTCAAACAATTGTAGAAATAAGAAGTACAGAAAAGATCGGCTTGACCTTTGATCATAACCATGGCTTTACGAAAATCATGTATCTAGGAAGGATGTTCCTTGTTGCCATCGAGCCAAATTTTGAAGGAAAAAAATGGTTTTTTAATCGCATGAACCCAGTCCTCATGAGCCCAAATAATATCACCCTTTTTAATACAAGATTTTCACTTAAGACCAAGATGATATGTGTTAAACCCAAATATGTCCCAAATACGACTCTATCTAATTAATTTAATAGTGTGCAGTTTTTAATGTGTAAATAGAATTTCACAATGAGGGCAGTAGATAAAATTAGATGTTCAAAATTGACAAGTAAGAAATAATCAAGTTACTCGACGAATCCCATTACGATCAATATGAGACATACACAAGAATCTTCTACTCTTATCAAAGTTTGGGATGCTAGTGTTATAGTATTGAGAGGAAATCACACGATCATTATCGAACATATTGTGCAGGATTAACTCTTTGAGGAAAGTGTAATCAAGTGCTTATGGTCAAGTTTTGCCTAATTTATCTTACGTATTAGTCCAATCATGTTCAATTGTCCTACGTGTAAGGAAGATTGTGTAATGTGGACTAAAATTACATGAAACGATGCTGTTTGTTCTTAGATAAACGGCTTCAGTGCTTGGTCAAGTGGCTAAAGCCTAACCAAATCTATAGCTCTAATATTCGACTTAAACAAAAGGTCAACGGTACATATCAGTGAATAAGCCCCAACACCCCCACCAGCAAGCAACATGACCTGTGTGAAACAAGACTATTACACAAGTCAGCCAAAACAAACTCACCACAAAAGAGGCATGGGACATGTTGACACATAAATTTTTGAGGTTGAATTTTGCTAAATTAAAAAAATATATATATAAAACATGGCATATAGTTTAAGGACATTTTTGTTTTATTTTATTGGACCGCCGATGAGGGAAAGATTTTTCACATATTTCGTTCAGAATTTTCACATATTCAGGTGATATATATTGGGGAGTGTATTTTGAACAGAAAGAAATTTTCTTTGGTGGAGTATGCGAGAAAATGCAAAAAAGAATATTGTGCGAATATGTATATTTTAAAGATATATTTAATGTATTACGCGTAAGCGAAATTGAAAATAAAATATATCAAAAGGATTTAATTTTTTTCATTATAAAAGGATGTTGTTCGCGCAACGGACGGGAGGGGCTTTTTTTTGGGGGGGATTACGCTGAAAATAAAAGGAAAGAAATCGAGCACAAATACAAGAGAAAAGAGGGCTGCGTCCGTGGAAGGTTTTACCGAGTGGGGGGCTCTCGGTTTTGAAGAAAAAGGCCTCTTTTGCTGAAAAGTCAAAGGAAAAGTGAATAGCAGATGGAAGAGACAGAGAGGAAAAAGTGGGAAAGAGACGTGAGGAGACAGGAGGAGAGAGGAAAAATATAAAATAAAGAGAGAAGAAGCTGTTCTTGTTCTCCATCGGGACCGCTCCACTGTACCCGCGGGTGTTCTCCCTCCACACGCGGCGTTTCTGCTCCGACACCGCACGCCCTAGCGCCGCCGCTGCTCGCTGATTCCTCTTCACCCACGACGTCGGATCCGCCCACCGCCTTGCTGCACCGCAACCCAGCCGTGCCGCGACCCGAGCCCGTGTGCCCCGCTCCGAGCGCTGCCGCTCTGTGCCCCAAAATCACGACGCCGCCTTTGCCCGAGCCAAGTTGAGCCGCTTCACCCACGAGCGGTCTGCCCTGCACCGACGCTGTTGCCTCTCACCAGAGCTCCGGTGACCTGCCGACGGTGAACCCCCTTCACCGATGGCAACCCACTGAAGCTGTGGGTGAAAAAGCAGAAAAAAAAAAAAAAAAAACAAAAAGGAAAAAATAATTTAGGTAGTTTTTCCTTTTATTTATTTATTTTATTTTATCTTTATCGTTTTTGTTATTTTACTTCATGTGTTTTTTTAGATAGATTTGAGCAGGTCTTTAAACTGCTCAATGGAGATACTAGGAGAACATGGTAGGGGTGAGAGATCCCGAGCGCGTCCTTGTTGCTCCGCCAATAGGTAAAACTAAGGGAGGGGATTAAGGGGCGCCCAACATACCACCTAATTCGCAACCGCGCCTAAATATTTTATTTCGTCTATGTGGATTTAAATGAAATAATTGATCAAGCGGGAATAAAATTGATATTTTGATCTTTAAGACTTAAGATCAATTTATCGATTTTATTAGTGAGATATTATTTCTTGATCTAGAATATCTTTTATGAGTTTGTGTGACATGTTTTATCTTGATTATTTTATTTATCATGATTGCTTTCTTTATCTAAAAATATGTTTGGGTTAGAATATTGCATGTTTTAGGGTTATTTGCATATTTATGTTAAACATTCTATTTATCGCGAATTGATATGAGTTTAGAAGAGCCCGAGTTAAGTTTAGACTTAACAATCCATTAGTCAAATCTTAATAGTTCACCTTGAAAATTTGATCGCGACAGAACAAAACATAAGCGATTTCAACGGCCAAAATAAAAATTGTGCCCTTTTTTCCCAACAGTAACCAACGTGGCTTATCATTAATCTATTGCTTTATTTCCACATTGTAGCAAAACATCTCACGTCACTCGTGTTAAGCCATTTACGAATAATCAACGCATGGTCTTTTCGACTTTGTTATAAAGAAGCTTTATTAAAGGTGGACTCGGGAGATGGGACACCCCACTAACTAATGTCTATTCAAATTATTACATCTTTAATTATGGGATTCTAGTGATAATGTATGGTTGCTTTCCTCGAAATAGAACTTTTAATAAGGATCTCATGGAAAATAAAAATATAGACCAGCATCTCTGAATGTTAAGGTGCTTTACCTTTTTTTGCTTTGAGTTGTGTAAGGAAAAGTATGATCAAAATAATCAATGCTTTTGTCTTTTTACCTTTTTTAATAAAGTATCTTTATTAAAGAAGGACTAGAGAGGAAGATGGGACATCCCACTATCTAATGTCCATTCAAATTATTGCATCTTTAATCATACGATTTCTAGTGATGGTGCATGGCTGCTTTCTTAGAAATAATATATTTAATAAGGACATCATTGAAAGTGAAAGTATAGAATAAGATTTCTAATTGTTAAGGCGCTTTACATTTTCTTACTTCGAGTTGCGTTAGGAAGAACTATGATCAAAACAATCAATGCTTTTGTCTTTTTACCTTGTTAAATAAAGTATCTTTATTAAAGAAGGATTTGAGAGAGAAAATGGATCGAGATAATCAATGCTTTCGCCTTTTTTTGAACTTTTTTATGAAGTGTCTTTATTAAATGTGGACTTGAAAGGAAGATGGGACACTCCACCATCTAATGTCCATTCAAATTTTGCACCATTAATCACGGGATCCCTGGTGATAATGCAAACCATGGTTGCTTTCTTAGAAATGATAACTTTAATAAGGACATAATGGAAAGCCAACGTATACACTAAGATCTTTGAATGTTAAGGCGCTTTACTTTTTCCTTTTTGACTGCTTTTTGCTTTGAGTTGTGTAAAGAACCAGTACTATTAAATCCAAATCTTAGTATCCACTTTTGTGCCTTTTTGCATACCTCTGCCTTTTGATTCACTGATTTGCTATTAATTGCTATGTAGAGACCTCGTTCATGTCGTAAATTAGATACCATTGATATATTTCTTCTAATGACATAATCAATTGGAAACTTCTATTTTTGTTCACTTTAAATTTCACAGTAACATAAATTTCTAAATTAGCAACAAGAAGAATACTCAATTAAATGTGAAACAACTGTGTAATATATGTATATGGGAAAAAACCACCAAAAACCCTAAACTATGCACAGAGTGACAAAAATACCCCAAACTTTTTTTTGCACCACCAAAAACCCCAAACTTTGCCACCCGTGACATATTTACCCCAAACTATTTTTTGTGATACCAAAAACCCCGAACTTTCATTTTCGTGACACATTTACCCTAAATCTTAGGGGCATTTTGGTCATTTTGCTTTTAAAAACATTTTTCTTTTTTTTTTTCCTTTTTTTTTTTTTTTTTATTTTCTCTTCCCTCCGCCGGCTCCGGCGAGGGAAGCCGGCGTCCGGCGAGGGCTGCCCTCGCCGGCGTCGGCCTAGGCGAGGGCCGCCCTCGCGGCATCCGGCGAGGGTCCTCGCGGCGTTCGGGCGAGGGAGGCCCTCGCGGCGTTGGGCGAGGGCGCGCCCGGCCCGACGCCGGCGAGGGCGGCTCGCTGGGCCGACGCCGGCGAGGGCCCTCGCCGGACGCGGCTTCCCTCCGCCGGAGCCGGCGGAGGGAAGAGAAAAGAAAAAAAAAAGAAAAAAACAAATAAAAAGACGAAAATACCCTCGATGGGGTAAATGTGTCACAGATGGCAAACTTGGGGGTTTTTGGTGGTGCAAAAAAAAGTTTGGGGTATTTTTGTCACTTTGTGCATAGTTTAGGGTTTTTGGTGGTTTTTTCCCTATGTATATTGAATAGCAAATTTTGATAATGTGCTACCTATTGATATGTTAGACTTGCGTAACTTAGACCTTTATATCTAGTTAATTTTGAACTTTAGTTCAAATTAAGTCTTGCATTTTCATGTATTATCTTTCAAATTTTCACACATTTGTTGACAAAAAGCCCTTCAAATCATCCCTTTAAATGAAAAAAAAAAAAAAACTCAGTTAATAAGGAAAATTTGAAATTGTTTAATTTTTTCCACCAGCCATAATTGTAAGATTATAATTTCAAATTAATTGTTAATCTGTATGTGTGTATGTATATTATGACTACTTAAAAAATTTATGACTAATTTCCAACCAAAAAAAAAATGGTATGACTAAAAAAAAAAAAATGTCAACCTGAATAGTCTCGCATTTCCACTCTTTTAACGCATTCTTCCACATTTAGGAATTAGGGATATTTTTTAGATAGGACCATGGAATTTTGTGGACCAGATTGATGCATGACCCGACTGAAAATTTTATGCAAGAATTTTAAGCCATCGGAATGCAGATTAATGTGATTTTTTAATGAGGCCTCTGAATGCATGCAAAGTCTTGGCCCATTTCAGTTCTGAAGGTTAGGTTAGAAAGCACTGTTGAAGCCCGATCCCTCTCTCTTTCTCGGAATAGCATGGAATCATACCATGCTTGGGCATGATTCCTTGCCATCTCGGACGACCTGAAGCAAAGTAAGAATCAGGGCATTCGTCGAAGGTGGGGACTCCATCGGTCCAGATTTTCCATCAATTGTTCATGATACCAGGGACGTTTTCTTTGCCAATTGAAAGAAGCACCGTTCAGCTTTGTGTCCAAGGGATACTCATGGAGACTCTTCTATTTTGAAGAAGAAAAGGCAGAGATTATTGGGAAGAATATAGAGGTAAAAGAAGGAGAAGATCGAGAACTTCCTCTAAATCATTAATTTAACATCTAATTAGTGTCCTTTGCATTCTTGGTATATCAAACACTTGTCTCATATAAGTTTCTCGCCCATAGAGACTTAAGAACCTTTTTTAAATCACGACCAACAATGAATAGAACCAAAACAACACAGCCTGATTTGTGACCAGGGTTGGGCCTAGCCCGTGATCGAGACATGCCCGGTTCATTGCCGACATGCAGCCTAGTTTGCTAGTGGGCCTAACTTGATCAATGTCTGGAACTTTCTTCTCCCACCATTCCTCTATATTAATTGTTACAACACTTTCATCTTCTTTGTCTTTCGATTAATTTTTTCATATCACTATGCAGCTAGTCCATATTGCTATATATTGATATACTAAGATCCCCTTGCTGGGGAGTGAAATTAAATGATAGGGAGCCATAACTTTGAAACCACATGTCAATCTAGGTTAATCTCATTTAATAAAATGCTAAAACCATGCCTATTTTCAACTGAATTCATGTACGTATTAACTAGCCTTTCAAATGTTTCACAATTTAATTGTATTGCATGCTTAATTTAAATTAGTGATTGCATTTTTGTATAATTCTATGATATTATAATATCTTCAAAGCACTCTCACTAAATAATAATAGATGAAAAGAAGAGTTCCCTTTATGTTTGAAAACTGTACAATGCTCATAGATTTTCCGCCACCCTTTCCATAGCAAAACCATGTCATTGTTCCGCATTTCTAGTTATACAATACAGGTTGAATCAGCCAGAACCTAGAGAAGCACTGAGTTGGAGAGATCCTTTCCACACCTTTTGAGGGAACTTCTTGGAATTAATTCTCTATTACAAAATTTTTTTAGTGATAGTTGCTTCATTTCACGATTGTTAAGCTAGAGAATCCAAACTACACTTTACACACTGATTAGGGCATTAGCGATATAGCCCAGCTCATGATTAATCCGACTGTTGACATAAATTTATCTTTATCGCATGAAGCCTTATCATCCAATGGTTGAGATCAATTTTCTTTTTATTTGATTGGAGATTGCGCACGTAACTTCGAGCGATCAATGGGGTTGCATGATGGATGCTCTGAATTAATAGACTAACAAGTGACTACTTTGCCCAAATGTGCTGGCTCTTGCTCAACGGCACACGCTGTGATAAAGCGACATGTGGAAGTTGCTTCACACGAGAACTTTAGGCCAATTTTTATCCGGGAGAGCTAGCAACTAATTTGATTATCAAATGAAATAAGTACACCACTAGTCTTGAATTCCGTCTATTAGTATTTCCATTTATTAGTTAAACCATGAAAATAAAACAGACAAATGTACTACCAGATATAGTTATATCACAGATGTAAAATTTATAAAAAAAATAAAAATATGCAATTAAGCAATGCATAAGTACAATCTAATTCAAACTTTCGAGTGGTATTACCAATTCCTAAAATTTGTTTTAAAAGATTATCAATTACTTCCAATCATCTCCTCCATTTTCAGTGAACAAAATATAACGTGGCATTTCCAAAAAAAAATTATGTTAGTTGAGATTGATAAGGCACCAAGCAAATGCTAATGTGGTGCCCAAAATAGCTATTGAAAAAAAAAAAAAAAATGCAGTGCCATCGCCACCCTTACTACGGCGTCAAGCACAAACGCCTTACCGGGCTACAAAGAGGATTGCCTTTTTCTTTTTCTTTTTTTTCCGGTCTGAATGACCAGGATTACTTGCTCTTGCCTTTATGTGGTGGTGGCGCACCAATAAACACAAGGACCTAGGCAAGGGTTTGGTTACACTTTGCCTATGTTAAGGGATAATTAATGAAACAAGATGGTAATAAAAATCGATGTTTCATTAGCAGAAGCGTCAAAATTCCATTATTAAAAGTTGACGCCGAGATAAAGTGAGAATCTACCTATTTTTGAAAGTAGAAAATGGAGGATAGAAGAAACTATTAATTTTGCTCTCAAGATGATTCTGCATAAATAACTTGCCCACCTTTTCCACGTCCGGATGGCATGAATATTCCGATAAATGTAAAAAAGCTATCAAGAGAAAGGAATTGACATTCTTAGTACTTTCATGTTTCTTCTTGATTCATAGCATGTACAAATATTATAATTCGATGAGTATTGCAATTTTATATCTAGCTAGTTGCTTAATATAATGCATTAAAAGATTCTGGGAACCTAAAAGTTGCACAATGAAGATCGCAACCAAATCGTTATAATAAGATTTCTCAACAAGAGCCTTGCGCTCGAGTTCTGCACGTGAGAATCTGCAATTGCTTTGATGAACATGTTGGCTCCAATTACCCAAATCTAGTGGCAACAAGACTGGGCATTAAGTGTCTAAACAAGTCGCCCAAGTCAAGATAGACTAAAACTCCCGTACTCAGTGTTTGGAACTCGATTTGAGCTCAGTCAATTATAATTTTCCCGCTGGAGCTTGAGTCATATATCTGTGTGTAATTACTTACGGATGTCCATGTCTAATTTATACAATTAATTTTCTTGAATTAGACTCACAAGCTTGTTGAGCTGAGTATTAGCGGCCTTGAGTTCAATTTGACAAGATACTCGAGTTTTTCCTGCTAGAGTTTGACTAAAAATCAGTCGAGCCCTTCTCAGATAATCATCAACCCAAGACCAGACAACTCATGAGAGCTCGACTTAGTTTCACTCCAAGTACGTCTTCGCATATGCTCGTCGGGTAGGTAGTAATTTTACCAACATGACTAGCATGATAACGAAATATTTCTTGTGAGCACAAAGTTGGCTATTATAAATGAATTCTCTTTCTAATATGTAAGGATATGAGAAAGTATGGTTTGCAAGGACGTCAATGAACTTGTGCCATATAATATATATGCCAAATTCACCGGTTGAATAGAGGAGCAAAAGCCTTCTGATCCAATGAAGATTCCACCAAGGTCCAAAGAAAGACTATAACCCAATCAATCAATGATTGAGGGACCCAATGAGAAATGAGCCCTTTTAAACCCGACTCAATTCCTAGGTTTCTGTATTCTAAACAGGAGAGAATTGAAGGGAAAGACGGTGACCCCATCGTCATGTCCACGGCACCGACAATCGCAGTCCTTCTCTTAGTACTTTCACGATGTATATGTACCATTAGAAGTGACCCGGACTTGACTTCTGCCTGCAAGGTGTGCGATGGAGGACAATACCATGAATGGGACGATTATTCCTTGGCATGGGACAGCGTCCTGGTCGATCTGAGGTTTGCCAACACGCAAAATGGTTTTGACTACCACACCCATGCTTCTTTCCACCACGCCATGTGCTTCGGCCACACTGCATGCAAAGATGCACTCATGCTCACAGAATATATTAGTTGCATGGATTTCGCCGACAAGGAAATCAAGAGAGTGTGCCCGTATGGTATTGGATTACAATTTCAGCTTTGCGATTGTGGACCTAGGTACCAGCAATATAAACTCAGGGAATAACCTAAGCTTGTATTGGAAAAATGTCCAATATCATAATGGTGGCATGTCTATGAAAATCCATAATTCAATAAGGTTTCATTGCAAGAGTAATATAAATGTGGAATGTGAGTGACTTCGTTGGCGCCATTGATATTTGTATATGGTTGAATTGATCAATTCTCTACCATTATCGATCAATTTGATCTGACAATGTTTGAGCTTGACCCCACTCAAAATTAGCAATGCTAGATCTTGACAAGTACAAAGTTTTCTCAATTAAATAGAGAATAATCAAAATTCAAAGTGGATAGACATGAATTTCAGACCTTTGTTAAAAATTTCATGAAATGCTAATGTCTATCGTTAAAATGTATTATAGGATTATGGTATAAAGCAATGGACAAATTAGTCAAGATTAGGCTAACAAGCTTGTTGAGCAAAGTATTGGCAAATTTGAACTTCAATTTGACAAGATACTCGAGTAGCTCAAGCTGGAGCCTGACTCGAAATCAATCAAGTCATTGTGACTTGCAAAAATCCTGATTAGTCACCCCTCATCTAGAAACTTTTTATTATTAAAGTTAAATTTGACCACGTTCTTAGTTTTCTTCAAAAAATGATCCCCTTTTTCTATTCCCAACGTAATTTCTGTTCAGTAGTTGAAGGGTGATTCCATCAGTATACAAATTGGGAATTTTAAACTAAATCTTATGTGTGAGCTTAGTACAGGTCTTCTCTCCCTTAATTTGGGTACCCTTCTACATCAACATGTCTCAAGCTTAAATTTTCAACACTCACCTTCATCTTTGCTCTCTTTCTCAACTAAATTATGAAGGCTATCACCGTGATTGCACCATTACAACACAACGTACACCTTTACCCCAAGTCTCTTCCGCTAAAGTGAACCATCAAGGTTGCTTGAAAGCCGCATCGGTCGCGAAATTCCTTTTCTGAGATATTCACCAAATATAGATATACACTGGGAGTGAGCTACTAGTTAACCATCGGTGAGGAAGGAGAAAATGATTTTATTAAACTACCTATCTATGATTTCTCGTATGGATCCTCACCTCTTGGCAACTCCCCAAAAGAAGTCGAACTACTGACTCTATAAGACAAGGTATTGACAGCTTCCAACTCCGAGAAGTCGATCAAGTATGAGGCTACCCAAAGCAGACCCCAATCGAAAGGCACTAGACAAACTGACGGTAAGTGAGATAAAGAAAGCAGATAGCCCTATGCGTAAAACCTTCCACAGTCAACTCATTCGTTTAACGCAAGCAGTCAACATATTGGGAAATGCCAGAATATTATATCATTTGTTGGAAATTCACAGCTTCTCCTAGGGAGATCGCAAAAAAGGAGCTTAAATTTGAGCTTATTGATATATTCAGTAAATCAACTTTCACTAAAAAAATTTAAGCCTTAGTGTTATGGGCGAATCATAATATCTTAACTACTTCCACACATTTTCCGACACATCTTATAGATGCATCTCAATAATGCTTAATCTCTTATCAAACTCGTCATGGTTATATGTAAATATTCATGTTACTTATCTTTTTACTCACTGTGTCATATTGATCCATATAATAACTCCTCCACTTTGTAAGTATTAAATATGGCAAATAATCAATATGAATGATATCTTAACTACGTATCCTAATTCTAAGGATGAGAAATATCAATATGCATTTTATTCTACCATGATATGCGTTCTAATATAATGACTTTAACATACAATCACTAAATGGCATGCGAACGATGACATGACATATGTGGTGACATAGACAATGACAGGGCACATGACATGGCACAATGGCATGCATGATGATGTGGCATAAAGATGTGGCACGATGGCATGGCATAATGATGCAGCTAAAAACTATGTGACATGCACATGACATGAAGTAGCATATAATAATGAAATTAAAACTATATAACATGCACATGACATTTTTGGTATCTTTTTATTAAAATTTGTGATTTAAAAAATGCTCTAATGTAAACATGCAATTCGTACTAAGAAAAGGAATCTAATCCATTCTTAGATTTCATAACATAGCAGTTGTTTGAACCGGGATGGGATCTCACTTAACCCACATGCACAATTCACGGAAATTTTTAATTAATAAATTGTAATTATCAGAAAAATAACCCATCGTCTCATGGAATAAATTAAAAGTTATCACAATTTTCAAGCACAACAGTTAGCCAATATTAAGTCAAAGAAATTAAAAAAATGATCTAAAATCTTTACGTATTAAATTAGTAATTAAATTAACTATCATCAACAATGCCTTAACTGGATGATGCATAAAATCTCAAATATTGCAATAAGATAAGGTAATCGATTCAAATTAGCGATAAAAATTTTAAATCAAATCGGACAAAATCGTCACCTAATTTGGGCTCTCGTAATCTTTACCGGAATCGGACCGGATCAGGGCTCGCCGGAGCAAGACATGTCTCAGGACAGCAAGGAACACCGAAGGACAGCATAAAAATTCGCAGCATGGCAGGAGCTATCCCCGACCAGAGGCAGCAACAAGTCTTCTGGAGGTCCAAGTGGCAGCGTGAAGAAGCAACACCACCGTGAACCTGCAAAACACAGAATTGATTTGGCTCAAGTATGCTCGTTGCCCTCGCCTTCTCTTTTTCTTGTGTCTTTCTCCTCGGAAGTCTCGGGGTTGGACGCCAACTCGACTGAAGAAAACCTGCAACAAGAAAGATACAGTTGTGGCGGCAGGACGATCTCAAACGTCGGGGATCTCGGCGTGATGTGGAGGCTTGCGGCACGTTAGATATCCACTGGGATCACTGGGGATTCGCTGGAGGATCTGCAAAACACAAAGAAAACAGAGCAAGCTCGAGGTGCTGGTGCAGTAGCGTTGCATCGCGGTGGCACGTCTCGGTGTGTAGATCGTTTTGGCTGCTCGAATCTCGGCCACAGTGGTGGTCGTGCTTGCTCGAGGCGACGCTTGACAAGGTGTGATGCCGGGGTGACTGTTGATGAAACGCGACCACGGTGGTGGTGGAATACACATGGCTAGCTCGCGTGGCGCGACAGCGAGGTGTCAGCGTCAGGATCTCGGACAGGGAGCGACGTCAACCTGGTTGAGGTGGTCACCGGAGACGACGGGATGCTCGCTTGCAAATCCATCGTCCACACTGGGTGGTCGATGAAAAACGAGTTGGAGCATGGGGCGGTCACGGTGAGATTGCTAGGATAAGCTTTGGCGGCAGCTTGTTGCTGCGGCAGGGGAAGGCGGCAACTCATCCGGTTTGCTGGAGCGGCGGCTATGGTGCTAAGCAGTCGGGCTAGGTGAACTCTGCTGTGGGGACGCCTTGATGGTGGAGATCTGAGGCGCGTCCTTTCTATCCTCTACCCCGACCTTCTCTACGTCCCCTCTCTCTTTGCTCTTTCCTCTCTTTTGTTCTCGAGCCAATGCCCAAAGGAAGGAGAAGGAAAGGGATGAGCAGGCCGGGCCGGAACAAGAAGAAATAGTGGATGGGTTTTTTCTGGTTCTGTCAAGCGACGGTGAAGCTCTTCCTTTTGGCCACAGAACATCGAAATATTCGTGCTGTGAGCTGTACATCCAATTAAATTATTTATTTGTAAATAATGTGGATTTGGACTTAATCTAAGTATGGGAAATGTAGTGTATGAGATATTGTTTTACTTATATAATTATTAATAGATTATTTGCTATTAACTCTCCCTAACTATTGATGCTAGGATCGAATCATATAAATTTCTTGTGTCCTTGATTGTTTCTCATTTATTGCTTTGGCAATTTTCATATTGATTTTCTTTCAAGATCTTGATAATTTCCACGTTAATTTCACTAACAGTAAAACTTGGACATATTCGGAAGCAACTAATATTGTAGGATGGACCATATGATTCTTGATCATAAAGAGTATCCAACCTATTTCATGCCTATCGAACCATATACTACAAAAGCATAGAGAAGGATGAGTGAATCAAGGAAGTTGTGAATTTATTGGCTAATAATATTCAAGAGAGAAGACGATGGAATAATCAAAGATGTTGTCACCTATTTCATCAACATTTGCACTGATGTCTTCCATGGAATTGTTAGCCGAAACTAGCCTCAAACTTACATAATTTTTTTTTTCTTGAGACATACAAATCACGTATATAAACATTATGTTGACATTTCAAGGGGTCGTAGGCATCATTATGGGGCTCCTTTCTCTATGCACCATGGCGACTGGTACCTCAGGCACGACCATGCTGAACAGAATCTGCAACGGACAGCAGCATTCCCTTTATGGTCCGTATGGAAAATACAGTGAATGCGGTCCTAGATGACTTGAGCACTAACACGGCAACTCGTGGATACAGCTACTATAGCTCGTCTCTTGATTCCAACTTTCAATGTTGCGGGCATGGAGCATGTAATGGGGTGCTTGGACAGCAAGACTGCACCATATGCATCAATTCTACGAGACAGCAACTCTTTCAAGAGTAAAGCTACTCTATCAGCGCTCAAATTCAACTCCAGGATTGCAGAGTTAGGTGTGAGATGTATTCTTTCATAGAATGACGGTTGGTGTGAGAGTTGTCCATTCACTAGATGATGGAGTATTGCCTCCATGTAAGAGACCGTGTCTAATGTAAAATAATAACAAAAATATTTATGATGACAAAATTGTCCTCCTCAGTGAATCGGACTGTTATACATGTATAACTTTTTGAATCGGTGATGATGATGAGGAGCCGAAATATTTGAAGCATAAACTCCTAAACATCAATTATGTATCCTATGTCAATGAGGATATTTGATGATGACTCCTCTACTTAATTTACCCTTGTAAGATGTGTAGATAACTCTCAAGGATTTTTAAATAGTATAACGATTGGGATCTAATATCTTAAAAAGCATGAAGCCTTATGGTCAATTCCTAATTGATGCCACAATCACATTGGAGGTCATTTCATAAGTTAGGGGCTTAGATTCAATTATTCATCGGATATGACCCATGAAGAGAGTGAATGGACTATTCATGGAGAATACACGAAGAACTTACTAATGCTATTAGAGCTAGATTGTTAGTTGTGGGATCCAACTACTTTAGGAGTATTTCTACAACAACAGTTAAGCATCTTTCAGTCCTCCTCTCCTTCAATTAGTTCAATTTGTGGCTCTTCTTCTTGGAGTTTTGGCTATTTGAATCGGATGTCGGTAATTATGTGGACAAGAGTTTATGGGACTTTACACGGAGGAGAGATTGGTCGAAGTCAGGAAAGATGAACAGTACAGGAAGCGAAGGAAGAGGAAGATGAATAGAACCTAAAGAAAAGGGAAAAAAAAAAAAGAAGAAGAAAAAGAAAAGAGAAAAGAAATCATAAAAGATAAAAAAAATAAAAAAAATAAAGACGTCTTTTCAGCGAAGGCGGGACGTCTACATTCGGCATTTTTATGCTAAAATTGCTCAAAATGATTATATAAGAATTTTGCATATAGATTTAGGGCCACATTGCTCAAAAGGATTACATAACAAGTTTGCAAAGCCGGCGTCCATGCTGTGTGGCTGACGAAAAACGAGTTGGAGCAGGGGCGAGTCACAGCGAGGTTGCCAGGATAAGCTTGGCGGCAGCTTTGTTACTGCAGCGGCTATGGCGTTGAGCTGGCGTCGGGGGAAGGCGGCAACTCGTCCGTTTTGCTGCAGCGGTGGCTATGGTGCTAAGCGGTGGAGCTTGGTGAACTCTACCGTGGGGACGCCTTGATGGTGGAGATCTTAGGCGTGTCACGGTCCTGACCAGCGTCGAAAACCTGAGGCTCGCAGCGTCAGAAATCCTGAAGCTCGCTGTCGCTGAGAGTGTCGCCGGATGATCACTGCATATGCTGGTGGGGCGTCGGTTTTTTCTTTCTTTTGTTCTCAGGCCATTGTCCAAAGGAAGGAGAAGAAAAGGGATGGGCGGGCCAGGCCGGGCCGGAAGAAAAAGAGATGGGCCGGTCCACACGGGGAAGAGAAATGGTGCATGAGTTTTCTCTGATTCTTTCGAGCGGCAGCGAAGCTCTTCCTTTAGGCCACAAAACATCGAGAGATTCGTGCTGTGAGCTGTACATCCAATTGAATTATTTATTTGTAAATAATGTGGATTTGGATTTAATCTAAACACGGGAAACACTCGAGTGTATGGGATATTGTAAATTTAATTTTTCGATTATTAATAGATTATTTGCTATCGATTCTCCTAGTAAATATCAATACCTAGATTAAATCATTTAAATTTCTTACGTCCTGATTGTTCTTCATTTACTGCTCTGGCTTCACATTGATTTGATTTCAAGATCCTGTCAAATTTTGTGTTAATTTCACTAACATTAAAATCAGGACAGATTTAGAAGCAACTGATATTGTAGGGTGGAGCATATTATTCTTGATCATAAGGAATATCCAACCTATTTCATGCCTATCAAACCATATACTACAAAAGCATAGACAAGGACGAGTGAATGGAGGAAGTTGTGAATCTCTTGGCCAAGAACATTCAAGAGAGAAGACAATGGAATAATCAAGGACATTGTCACCTCTTTCATCGACATTTGCATTGATGTAATGATATTAGAGTAGCGGCCCAACCTATGGAGTTGAGCCCCTTATATGTAGTCGAAACTGGCTGATTTTTAAACTTACAGAGAAATATTTACTTGAGGCATAGACAAATCACGTATATTAACATCATGCTGACGTTTCAAGGGGTCGTAGGCATAATTATGGGGCTCCTTTCTCTATGCACCACGGTGGGTGGTACCCTAGACTCGACCATGCTAAACAGAATCTGCAACAAACACCGGTATAACCTTTATGGTCCATATGGAAATACAATGAATGCAGTTGAATGCGGTCCTAAACAACTTATTGATTGACAACATGCACTTATATTATGTTTGATATATATTGCAATTCCACGTCTTGAAACTATAGGATGCGGTTCGAGTCCACTTTATTAAATAAAACTACACATAAACTCTAGCGAAGATTTGATTGATATGAAGATATATATTGCCATAATTTTCAATATATTGTTTTTCTTGCAAAAATTGATATCAACACAAATATTTAGGGTAATATAACAAATATAATCTTAGACCCATGTATCTTACTAGTTGCTTAATATGGGGGACTTAATACTTGCATGATGAAGATCGCAGCGAAATCGTGAGTAATGAAAACCTCAAACTTGAATTTTGCGCATGAGAATTCTCAACCGCTTCAATGGAGACTTCATCTCCAATTAGACAAATTTAGTGTCAAGATGGTGGGCCCTAGTTGTCTAAACGAGCCGCAATAGTGCCCAAGTCGAGATCCACTCAACCCCATACTTAATGTTCAAAACTCAATTTGCGATCGATTACGTAATCATTTCATATAAATATCTGCGTGTGTGGGTGCATGCTTATGGCTAGGGTTGTCTATGCCTAATTTTATAACATTAAATTTTTTTAATTGTCCAATTTCAATTTGAAATGACACTCGAGTATATGTTTGGTGTTGGGAAAAGGAAATTTCCCCATTCGACTGGCATAACAAGGGATCATATATTGAGCACAAGCTGGCTATTATACATAAACTCCCACTTTATAATATATAATAAGCTGGCTATTATACATAAATTCCCACTTTATAATATATAAGGATACGAGAATATGGTTTGCCAGGACGTCAACAAACTCAGATTATATAATATATATGTGACAAATTAACCAGTTAGATTGAGGAGCAATACCCTTTTGATCCAATGAAGACTCCACCAAGATTTCTGAAAAATTTGGCACAAATTGTCGCCCCCAGATCATGTCTAATATTGATCATAACGACTAAGAAAAGACTCTTAAAACCAAATGAATCAATGACTGAGGATCCTATGAGAAGTGAGCCCTTTTTATAGCCAACTCAGTTTGTGTGTTTCCCTATGCTAAACGCGAGAGAATTAGAGGGGAAGACAGCGATCGCTATCATCATGTCCACATCGCAGAATATCGGGTCCTGCTCATCGTACTTTCACATTGTCTTCTTTGTGTCATTAGTAGTGAACTGGACGTGACTTTTATGGACAGGGTATGCAAGAGGAGTACGTAGAATGGGAACATTATGCTGAGGCAATGGAATACCGTCCTGATCCATCTGAGGTTCAACACCGTGGAAAAGGGGTTCAACTACAACACCCACACTTCTTTCTTCCATGCCGAGTGCTTCGGCCACGGCGTGCAGTGCGCTGACACATGCCGACTATAGTAGCTGCATGAATTTTGCCCACATGGAATCAAGAGTGTGCGCCCATATAACATTGGGGCGCAACTTCAGCTTTGCGATTGTAGGCTTAGGTATGAGCAATACGCATTCAGAAATTAACCAGAGTTTTTATTGTCTCATGATGCATCACCTCTAAGAAAATTAATAATTAATAAGATCTATCATAATGTGATATGGACATGGAATGAGAGGGGTCATGATGTCACTGATCTTTGCATTTGTTTGAATTGATTAATTGTCTACAAGAATGGTTCAATTTGATTTAACAATGTTTGAGCTTGACCACACTCAAAATTTGCAATAGTAGATCTTGAAGCAACAAGATATTGTTAGGATATATTTCAAGTTTGGACTCATGAAATGAATCCAACCCAAATTGAATGGAAAAATTTACTAATTCAATTTTAAACCTATTGTATGGACGTTAATTTAGTAATAAAATTTCCAATCTTACTAATGTATTCATAAATCTTTATGCCAAATTTCAATGTAATTCTTCTAATCAATTGCTACCATATATCGCTAACAAGACAATTGTCCATGTCAACATGCCATGTCGAAAGGCCATCGATTCGGATGTTACATCAGGGTCAATTGGCTAGAAGAACTATGTTGGGATTTTGTGTAAAGGTTGTTGACACTTAAATTTTGCTTTTTTTTTAGGACTTAATTGCATAAAAAATCTCTAGGCACAAACAAAAAAAAAAAAAAAAGATAAGATAAATAATTGTTATTAAAATGCATTGCATGTAGACATTAGGAACATTTGTATTATAATTGTGATTATTAAAAATATTTGAAAAAATTAATTAAATTTAAAAATTTTATCATTTTGAAAAGATTTCAAAAAAAAATATTATTATTGTAAAAAAAAATCAAATACGGCCGGGCCAGGGCTGGGCCTGCCCGGCCCTCCTTTATTTATTCCCTCCTTTCTTTTCCCCCGAGCGGGCCGGCCCACTTTCTCTCTTCCCCAAGCCCGGCCCCAATTTCTTCTTCCTCCTCTCTCCCTCGTCGCTTGTTTTGGACGATGCGTCGGGGACAAAACGGGGGTGTCGCCGGGGAGCTGAGGAGGAAAAGGACAGCGTGCGAGGAGGACGGAAGGGAATGTCGCGCGGTCTGAGCAGGCTGGCAGCAGCCGGCACCGTCCTTTGGAGGGAGACGAGCTCAAAATGGGGAGAGCTAGGAAGAGAACGGGGGAAGAGAAGAGAGAAGAAAGAGAGATCCGGTCAGTGAAACTGGGAGAGAAAGAAGGAGCGAGATCGAGAGGGCCTCTTCTTCGTCGAAAACAGAAGCAGAGAAAGGGTGAGGGCTGCTTTCTCGAGGGGTTCGGCCGGAAACCAGAGAGGGCGAGCGCTGCTCGAGAAGGAGACGGTGGAGATCTGCTCGTGGGAGCCAGAGAGAGCGAGAGAGACAGAAGCGACTGTGCTCTCGAGATCTTCGGCGGTGGCAGAGTTCCGGCGGCGGAGGAGGTGACGTGGCGGCGGTGAAGGACCGGAGGTGGGGCTGGTCAAGTGCGCTCCACTCTGCCACCCCGAACCCTCTCCGACGACCTCTGGCCGACGCCCTCGAGCACACCATCTTTCGCTCCCAAATCTCCGCGTCGCCGATGAGTCTCTTTTTCGGTTCGATTCTCCCTTTGCCTGAGGGTCCCGGCTCGAAGATACCAAGGCGGCATACCATATAGCCCGATCTTTTCACGAGCTGGCCTGCTCGTCGCCGTCTCCGAGCCGGAAGATGAGGACCTGAACGACGTAAGAGAGGGGGAACATTGGAGAGGGGCGTGGAGGGCGGGAATGAATGAGGAAGGGAAATCAGAGATTTTGGGCTGACCTCTTTAGGCGATGGGATTAGTGGGGCGTTGGACTCGAGTTGAAGGTCGGCAAATGTGGGCTGATTTTGGTATTTAGTTGAGCTTGGGCTCAGTATAATTATTTCAAAAGATGGGCTTAGATCATTTTGTAAATGGAGCTTGTTGAAAGCCTGGTTCGCCAAACCCACGAGGCATCAGAGCCTATTTTTTGGCAGCCTTAGGCCTAGTCCCTATTTTCGGAATAAAAAATTATGTTTATTAATTATTTCAAAAAATATATATATATATATATAAATAATTAGAAGAATTAAAATTTTAAAATTTCCGAAAAATTCAAAAAAGCTTCTGAAAAATAGAATTCCTTGGAAAAAGCTTTGAAATAGTCTTTTTGGAAGTCTTCTCTTAAAATTGTGGAAAATCATTGAAAAAAAAATCATGCTCAATATTTAAACAAACTCTTTGGGCTTTGCCATAGGATTTCAATGTTTCCTTTTTTGATACGAATTATCACTTGATTACACGCTTTTCAATATATATATATAGTTGGTTGTTTGCCCTTAGTCTAGTTAGGAATGATATCTTTCTTACTTATTAGCATTAAATGCTCACTTTGCCATGCAATTTATTTGAGGTCCTTGGTTGCTAGTTGCTATAATAATAATTGTGCATCTGCATAATCACTTCACATATTAGGGATAGGTCTAAAATCAATTCAAACTGCCTGATATATATCTTTTTGTGAAATGAACAACATTAGACACCAAAAGGGCACCAACCGATTAATTAGTGTAATCAAGTCATTGATTCTATGGTCTCAGGCCTATTGTGGAGTTGAAATTGGCATTGCTTTCTATGGTCCCAGGCCTGTCGTGGAGTGTACTTCATTGTGTAGTCAATCGACTACATTATAAATTCTCCTGCAAAGATGGACTACATGTCGGCTAGCGATATGTCATTGTCGCGACCTAAATTTTTCAGGTGAACCACCTAGATTTAGGTTAATGAATTGTTAAGCCTAAACTCAGCTTAAGCTCTCCCAAGCCGATACCAACTTGCGACTTAATTTCAAATATCTAGCATGCAAAAAGGAGTCGCCACTAATCGGTTTGCGGTAGGTCAATTAGACACCTAAGCAAAATATCGGGACAATTATTTTACTCCTACGAACTAGAGATTTTAGGTACGGGGACTTTGGTTACGCTAGATTTCTCTAACGCACTTTCGCACCTTTCTCTTTTAATTTTGAAAAATGTTTTGCGGGCAAATTTGAATTGATTTTAATTCACTTTCCTAATATGTGAGGTGATCATGCGGGTGCGCAATCCACCAATTTAAAGACTCAAAAAAATGAATAAGAAAAATGCAGGACTTACCTCATGGCAACAAAAGCATCTGCAATGTTAAATTGAAATTCACATCCACAATCCTAGATATGATTTCTAATTAATAATGCAATTTCTCAATTTTGTTTTCACTTTTTCAATGAGAATCATGCAATGCATCTAATCTAACATGAAATGGCATGACAATGTGTTCTAAACTGCATGACATGAGTAAAACATTTTTTTCTTAATGAACATGCAATAATTAAATATGCAAATCAAAATGACTTAATTATAATGACGGGAAATTTTTTAACTAAATGAGCCTAAGTCTACATGACGTGCATTTTATGAACTTAATCTCACATGACGTGCACATGATACTTCTATTCTTAAAAATGCAATCTATTTTGAAAATTGAAACTAATTTATCTAAATGACAAATTTTTGTATTTTTCATGAAATTCGAAATTAAGAAAAATGCCAAAAAAAAAAAAAAAAAAAAAAAAAAAAACTAGCTAAATTAAAATTCCATCCAATTTAAACTTAGGATTAGGTCATACTAAATCATAATTTAAACTAGAACATTATTTTAATCTAGCAATTTATAACCTAAGATGTAACTTATTTAAAAATTGATCTAAACTTAAAATGAGACATGCAATCATATTCTAATATGCATGATGATTTTTTTTTTTTTTTATGAAAATTCATAATTAAAAACCACTAAAAAACTAGCTAAAGTGAAAAACTAAAGGGACACGTTATCTATTATAAAACATGCATCATTTTTTTTAAATTTATTTTAAAAGAAACGAAATAACTAAATATGCTAACCCTAGACCTAATCTAACTTGCATTTTTTGGATTTTTTTTTTTTTATGCAATAATAAAAGCTAATTCAAATAACCCGATATCTAATCCAATCAAGATTAACACTAATACCCAAAATTGACAAATCATATCTCGCGCATGAGATCGGGTTGGTCAATTTTAAATTAAATCGTGAATCGAATCCCGGCATTAAAGATATTTTCACAAAAGATTGTGAATCGAATTCCTAATCCCTAATTTGAGGGGCTATTTCACATTGAAATTTCAATCATGCATTAATGAATAATCACACTAAAAAAACTATATAAAAACAAACTATGAACTATATATAAAAAAAAATAAAGATAAAATAATAATAGTAAAAAAAAAACTACCTAATGTTCCCTTTTTGTTTTTTTTCTTTTTGTTTCTTCTTTTTTTCTCTTTTCCCACGCACGGTTTGCTCGTGGGTCTCCAAGGCGGCGGGTCACCGAGGCGGTAGGTCACCGGAGCTCCGGCGAAGGTCTGACGAGGGGGATCGGCAGGGAGGCAGGGCGCGTCGGCGCGGCGGGACGGCAGCTCTCGGCTTCTGGCGTCGTGGAAGGCTCGGGCGCGGGCGAGTGCGGGTAGATCTGGTTCGGGTCAATCGGACTCGGGCAGAAAACTTCGGGTCGCGGCACAACAGAGCAGCAGGTCGTCGCGGCGTCGATGGAGCGGTTGTCAGGTGCAGTGGTCAGCGACTCGCGAGAGCAGAGGGGCGGAGCAGGAGGCGGAATTGGGTCTGGCAGAGGCTCCGGGCAAGGTTGGCGCGGGGATCAGGCAGTGGCGTCGAGTCGCGAGGTTGAAGCCGAGGTTGGGCGAGGGGGCTCGCGGGCTTCTGGGCCGACGTGCGGGGACGGAGGCGATTCGGCGGCGTCCGATGATGCAAAGGGGGCGGTGAGTCGGGTGTGGAGCAGCTGCGGCTTCACGGCAAAAATGAGGGCAGATCGGCTCGACTGTACGGCTGATCTGGGGTTCCGGTGGCGTCGCGGGCGGCGTGGCGATCGGCGCGACGAGCGGAGGTCCAGGCGGAGAGGGTGACGCGGCGAGCAGGGCAGGCGCGCGCGATGCCGCAGCGGCGGTCGTCGGACGGGGGACGGTTCGGCGTGGAATCAGTCTTAGGCGGAGTAGCGGCTCGGATCTGGGCAACGAACAGCATCAAAGGCGAGCGGCGGTGGCGGTCAGAGGTGCGGAGGCGAGGTGGTCAGAGGTGTGGAGGCGAGGCGGTAATGGGCAAGATGGAGCTCGGTGGCTGCTGGTGCGGGCGGCTGCCGAAGTCCCCCCGCCCCCCTTCGGTGTCGTTCGAAGCCCCCATTTGAAGAAGACAACCCCTCTTTTTTATTGTTTTTTTCACATTCTTTTCTCTTTCTCTGTTGCCCTCTCTGACTTCCTTGTTTCCCACACGTCTCTCTCTATTCTGCTCGTGCCTTTTTTTTTTTTTTTGCTGACTTTTCTTTCTTTTTCGTTTTCTCTGACAGGTCCTCCTTATTCTTTCATTTTTAATCTCATCCCCTGACTTCATTTTTTTTCTCTCCGAACGTCTCTCCCTTTTTTAATAGCTCTCACAAGTCTCTCTCTTCTTTTTTCTTTAATCTCTTCCTTTCTCCGTGAATTTTTCGTCCAGCTCTCCTCCCCCGACGCGGCTTCTTTTTTTAATCTCTTCAAATCGCTCAAGTGGATTTTTCTCGTTTCGTCCCCAACAAGGAACATATTATAAAACTGTTAGCCCATCTTCTTGCAGGCGCCTGTAAGATTTTTACATCCCCCATTTCGCACGTACATGTGCATGCATTAATAAGGGTGAGACCATGAACGTGCGATAACTTCTTTCCTCATTTTTTTGCTTTCTCTCTTATGCGTGTTCAGAGCAGGGAAAGAGAGACCATCCTTTTGTGCATGCAATCGACCGCGAACCCCTGCTTCTTGTTATCCTCTTACTACCGATGCAAACTGCGACTACATGAAATGCAATTTTACTATATTTTTTTATTATTTTTTTGAGTTAAAGGTCAATCCATAATTTTCTATGCAATTAATTACTACATGATTAGTCAAAATTTAGGTATCAACAGTCATCCCTATAGTTTCAAGATGAGCTACAAGAGGAGTTGCCACCCATCACTCCCAAGCCGAGTGAAGACATCGCCATCCAACCTGTGGAATCTTTACCAGATTTGGCCTCGTTAGATCACTCATCATCCTCAGGATCTATCAGACACGAGAATCGTTTGTGGCATGCAAAATGAGAGTTGGTGAAATGAGAGTTGCTCATGAACTGTATAACATCACTAGTGAGTTCCTCCAACCAAAGTGCTTCCTCATCCTATGCTTTTTTCAGATTGGCAGTCACTAATTTCTTAATGCAGTGTGTTAGTTACGTTGCTTTGAGTAAATTTCCACGCAAACTATCCACTCCATGATGACAATGCATTCAAACTTCTTTTAAGTTTGACCTTATGATAATATCAACATGAGCACAGAAAAATGAGATAATTCAATGACACATGCTCAATATAATAACGTTGGCGCAGGATGGGATGATTGTTATTACACTAATTTCATCGGCTTGTAATATTTGGTATTAGCCTCAAAAAGCTTCACGTCTCCTCCGTCCTTTTCTTGCCTTCTTTTGTTTGGAAGGGTAAGCAATCATTCGCAAATTTTGGACAAGCCTCTCTCGTTCCAATGTAGTAATAGCTTTGCTATTCAATCTTTGCACTCATAAACTTTGATGGGTGACCTATCATTGCATAGCTTAAATGTTATTCTCTAAATTGTCCCATCTAGTGACAAGTGTAATTAGTCGATGATTTATCTTGTCAAATTTGATTTGTTAATCACGTGCTCTACTATTCTAGGGGTTGAATTAATTATCTCGGTCTGCTTTGCTTCATGGTTATTAATATCCATATTATGTGCTGTTCATTCTGTTCTAACGTGGGGTAGGAAATTGGTGAGCTCCGAAAGCTCACTCGTAGGCAACTTCTTCGTTGATGATGGGACATTTGTTGCATTTGTTTTTGTATACATGTATCCTATGATGGCGGATTAGCATAGAGACTCTAGAAATACAAATCAGGGAGATCTGAGGTAGTGTCTTTGTGGATTTTCGACACTAAGTGTGGGGAAGAAATAAGACATAGTTACATGGAGGTACCGAGTCACAAGAAGTAATAAGCACATAGTTACTTTTTGCTTCTCCTGAATATGTTGCTTAATGAATCCATCCCGAATACTTTGCACATTTACATGTTTGAATGATTGAGCTATGAAATTATATAAGTGAAATGAGAAATCCAAAGATAAAATTGGAGGGCGAGGAGCAAGAAGGTAATGATTTGAAGTTGAAGAAAATTCAAGGATAAATTTATCCGTTTGAATGTGCTCGAGGATGAAAGAAATTAATAGCTAACATCATTTTCTAATACATGTTAGAATGAGTATCGTTTTAGTATTCTATTGGATAACATATAAACACAATATAGATGAAAAAAAATCTCCAACAAGTGCACATCAAACACTAAAGCGGTCATGGTACTATAAGTGCTAGCAACCATAATTAAGCTCTAGGTATACCGGTGATGATTTGAGCTCAAGATCTTACCAGACAATTCATATAAGATGCAGGATCACCATTTTGAAAAAGTAACGAGAGGTCTTGGAAGTGTAAGACCATAAAAAAACGAACTCAGAGTGGCTCAATCTGCATAGAGAGGCTCAATCTGCAGAGACTACTTCCCATTTCTATAATAATAGAAATAGTAAAGCTGCTCCTTCCACGTTAGGGGACTTTCTTGTGATATCATATCATTTGGTAGCATGGCCGAGGGCAAGGGGGGTGACTAGGGCCCTGTTTATTTGTGTTCTTTTCTTTTGTTCATGAATACAATTTCTGTTTTGTCGTTCTAAGGAACAAAAAAGAACAGAAACGCATTTGTTTGTATTTTTGTTCCAAATCTATTTTTTTGTTCCCGGAACAAATTTGGAAGCAGAAACAAGAAACAAGAAAAACTTATTTCTTGTTTCTAGAACACTTTCGAGAAATAATTTTTTCTCTTCTATTTTTTTTTCTTTTCTTTATTTTCTTCTTCTTTTTTCTTTGGTCGGTGACCTTGCCGGAGCGTCGCGCCCCCCGGCGAGGCTCGGCCTCGCTGGATCCGGGGGCTTGCCTTGAGCTCGCCCTTAAGAAAAAAAAAAAATAAAAAAGGAAAAATAAAAATAAAATAGGAAAAATAAAATAAAAATTTTAAAAATTTTAAAAAAATAAAAAAAATTATACAAGTTTACAAAACGTATTTTGTTCTTTCTCTATTTCGGGAACAAATTTACCAAACGCATTTTTTGTTCAAAAATTGTTCACCGGAATAAAAATAGTTTTTTTTTTTTTTATTTCTATTTCTTGGAACAAGTTTTGAACAAAAACGTTACCAAATGTACCCTAAACTTGTATAATTTTTTTTTTTTATTTTTTAAAGTTTTTATTTTATTTTTCTATTCAGCCTCGCCAAGGGCGGCGATGCTCCGGCAAGGTTGCTGGCCAAAGAAAAAGAAGAAAAAAAGAAAGAAAAAGAAAAAAAAATAAGAGAGAAAAATTGTTTCTCGAAAGTGTTCCAAAAACAAGAAACAAGTTTTTCTTATTTATTATTTCTGTTCCAAATTTGT
Organism: Eucalyptus erythrocorys; assembly: GCA_014182555.1. NCBI lineage: Eukaryota > Viridiplantae > Streptophyta > Magnoliopsida > Myrtales > Myrtaceae > Eucalyptus > Eucalyptus erythrocorys. The sequence continues at coordinate 8,996,216 of CM024603.1, forward strand.
TTCGGGAACAAAAGAATAGATTTGGAATAAAAACGCAAACAAACGCGTTTCTGTTATTTTTTTATTCCCCGGAACAAAAAAAAAAATTGTGTTCATGAACAAAAGAAAAGAACACAAACAAATAGGGGCTTACCAAATGTGTTTCTGTTCTTTTTCTATTAGGGAACAAATTTACCAAACGCATTCTTCTTGTTCAAAAATTGTTCATCTAACATAAATAGTTTTTTCTATTTTCGTTTCCTAAAACAATTTTTGAACAGACGCACCCTAAAAATCCATTTTCCATAGTGGAACTATGGGGAATTCAATCTTCATTTATTTTGTGAAAAATAACTTTTAGAAAAATATTTTTCAGATTTTCTAACATTCGTTTTATAAAAATGAACTAGATGGTGAAAATATTTTTGTCAATGAAAAAAAATCTTCTAAAGTAAAGGAAAATGTTTTTCACTTTTTAAGTTTAGGAAAATATTTTCCTCACTTGTTACCCTTGTTATCCTTCCTATCTTTCTTTTTTATTTTATTTTCTAAAATGGAATTTTTATTTATTTTCTTTTTTTCTTTTTCTTTTTCTTTTTCCTTGTATCTTGGCCAATTGTCGTGGCTAGCCATAGGCAAGCTTAGGGCTTGCCAAATTGGCAAGCTATGCTCACCGCTCACCGATCAAGCAAGCTTTCTCTCGAGCGGCAAGCTCGCTCGCCGATCTAGCGAGACCCAAGGCCTTGAGTTCGAGCCTCTTTAGGTCGTGAGCATGAGCCTTTGGCTCACTAGCTTGTCGATCCGGTGAGGTGAAGGCCTCAAGCTTTTCGGTTGTCATTGTGGCCATGATGATCAACTAAAGAAGAAGGAGAAGGAAAAGAAAAAAATACATTGAAAAAAATATAAAAAGTAAAAAGAAAAAAATAGAAAGAAAAATGAAAATAAAAATTGAAATTTTGATTTTTTAAAAGATAAAAAATTTGTTAAAATGAGTGCACAAAGGGAAATCAAATTGAATTTTCCAAATCGAATGGTGGAAAATATTTTGTAATTCATTTTTAAGTTCAAAGCAAACACTAGAAATTATTATCATTTTCCTGAAAATTATTTCCTAGAAAATATTTTCCAAAAAAAGCAATATTTTTATAGACGAACGAAGTCTTAGTAGATGTTGGTGTAAAAATTGTCTAATTGACTAACCATGAAGAGATATTTGCTTTGCCATGTGTGTGACATCCATTTTTGGGTTCTGACTTTGGTTATATAAATTGAGCATTTCGTAGGCGCGACTACAGTGCTTTTCTCTAAGTTGGCCACTCACTAGATAACTAGACTAACTGTGTGAGTTATTAAAGACTTTAAGGCAAATAGACTTGGGAATTCGACCAGAAATCGATTTCTCGACCGTGCTCATCTTTAGAGATCATTATGGCACAGTTAAAAATCGAATTAAGATCAGAGATAGGTCAGTTCGACTGAGATGAATGACCGATCGTGGGTAACTCCACTAAATTGGAAAACTCTCGTCGACTGTCACTAATTTGATTTTATTGTCATTTTGGTACCTTGTGTCCATATTTGAATCTTCGAGATTTTCACGATAACCGAGAATCGATAATATGTTGAGTGGGTTCATCGTGGCTCGAAAAAAATCGACCACATGTCATTTGTCCTAAAAAGTTTTGAAAACTACCTGATAGCCTAGGTTACGCTAAAAACGCGTCCGAGTGAAATTAACGACCAATCTAAGTCCGAAGATCCCTGTCTTGTCACAATAAATTTTTAGGAACGTCGACTCGATCTCGAAGATTTTTTTTCGACAATCGAGACTTTTTGGGAAAAAGTCAGTTTAGGGCCGTTTCGTTCAGTTGAAGTCGGGGAATGTGAAATTGAGGAGCATGAGGGATTCTTGGATAAGGAAAATAATCAATTTGATAATGGAAATATCAATTGATTTTTGTGAGAGTTATTTGAGAGAAATTTAAGAGGGAATTTTGGATGCAAAATGCAAGTGGAGACCAAGAACTCTAAGTTGAAATTCTTTTGAGAATCTATGTGCTTATTTAAAAGAAATTGAGATTAGAATTTTCTATTTGAGGAAATTCTTTTATTTTTGTGATCTTCCCATTTTTTTTTTTTCCATTTTTAGCCAAACACCTTTTCCCCCTTTTTGTCTCTCTTTCTTAATGCAATATAACAAATTAGCTATAAAAAAAAAATAATTATATACTTGAAAATCATGACTAATATGAATGGTTTTACAAATGTTTATCAGGATATCATTGATGTGCAAATTCTCTCTACCTCAATAGTCGCCACCCCTTGTTGGCCGTCGGTCATTGCTCCTCGTCGGCCGCCTGCATCGCCAGTCGCAAGTCATCGGCTACCTTCGCCACTCACTGCCGATCATCACTAATTATTGGTTGTTAGTCGTCGTTGTCGTCGGTGGTCACCGGTTGCTGCTACCGTTGCGGCTTACCAATCATCGCTACCGCTCACTAGTCACCGCCGCCACTTGCCACCACTTGCCGATCGCCATTGCCCACCACCGCCTCATCGATCGTCGGTCGCCTGGTCGTTGGCCACTACCGAGAGAGAGAAATTTTGTATTGTTATCAAACACATATTTTTACTTAAAAATTCCTCCAAAAATAGAAATAAAAAAATCTATTTCTTTTTCTAGCTATAATAGTTATCATTCGCACCCTCATGTGCACCATATACCAAGGTAGAAAGCCCAAGTCAACCCTTGGAACTTGGTGCAGTTCTCTCAAATCGATTCTTAAAATCTTTTCTCTTTACTCTAACACAACGTTGTTTTCTGGATCGTCAACAAGTTGAATCCATGGACGGGCTTCCATATTTCTTTCTTCTGTTTAGCAACAACTATTACTCTTACTCCAGGACTTTCTAGCATTATTAATGCGGAATAACGAATTAGCTATAAAAAAATAACTTTTTATCTGTAATTATTTAAATAAAGAGAATCATTTGTTAGTTCACTAACATATGGACTCACTGTGGAAACCATCTCTTCTAGAAATAATAAAAAGAAATGGACATTTGATCATGATATTTTGAAAAAATTATAGCTAAAGCTTGATGAAAGCATAAGTGTAAATTTAATATTCAAGAACGTGCTTATGCTCCAATCTTTTAAACAAATCAGCATTTTTTTTTCTATGATTCAAAGGCTGAAGACATCTTTCAGAAAAATTCTTGCATAAACAGATTTGTGGAATCAGAAGAGTAGGTGACAAGATTCTAACCAGAATCTCTTATCAAATGTCTATAGTAAATAAGAAAATACACAAGACAAAAGATGAGAGAGAAAATGAAAAAGGCAGATTTATTATTCTTTTTTGAAATAAAAGTCGGTTCCAATTTTTAAAGGTTTTGGTGGAATGGAAGGCCCACTAGTTTTTTTTTTTTTTTTTTTTTTTTTAGTGAATTTCACCTTTCAGTGCAAGAAAACCCTATTATGACTTCCACTTTTAAGGAGTATTTACTGTTGATAATGTTGATTATGCATGGATGAAAGATTAGAGAAGCATGTCAATATCATGGGAAAATCTCAAATAAGGATCCAAAGTGAGTCTATTTTCTCAAAGAAGGACCCCAAGTGGCTGTTGTCCCAAATAAGGATCCAAAGTTGCTAACAAGTCTCAAATAAGGACCTGAACCCGCCGGCCGGCGAGCGTGTGACTTTTCCGGTGACTCGAGTATGGGCAATTTTGTCCACACAAAATATAGATAGAATTTGGTAAACCCTAAAAACAAACGGCAAACCCTAAAAACAAAACCCCCTTTAACTCGTTCTTTTGAACTAAAAAAACCCCTTCACCTTCTCACGTTTTTCTTCTTCTACTCTTCATCTTCTCGAAGAAGACAAATCTCAAGTAAAGCCACCATTTTGTCATTGAGACACTCGTGTGTAACACAAGGGCCTCGATTCTTTATTATCTTTTCCTCGGTTCGCCATACACTTTGTTTCACACTCCCGTTCAACCGAGGTCAGTTTCGTTCAATTGGTGCAATTGATCCTTCGTCTGTTCAAAGTGGTTGTAACTTATCGAAGCAACATGTCGACAAGGCACGGGCATGTGGTGGAATATCACACAGATGGTAGCGAGGATGGTGATGGTAGGACGAATTCTTTTGTTTTATGGTGTTCTTTTTGCTTGTTTTGTTGGATTTCTGAGTTAATATCTCTTTTGTCCGACAAAATGCATGAGTTGTGTCTGCTATGGATTTCTAATTAAAATATTACTGCTGTTGTGTCCTTCGTGTTTTGATGGTGGTCCCTATTTTGCGATTTTTTTATACTCTTTTTTTTTTTTTTTTTTTTTGGTTTATATTTTGCTGTTGATGGTTGGAACTCACGGCCTATCATGGAATATAAAAGCCCCACATAGATTCTCATAGGGAAAGTAGATAGACATTTAAAAACTATAATTACACTAATATGGGTACTCTGATGGAAAGTATTTAGAGGAGGAAATTTGGTGGAAACACATTGAGACAAAATCAATTTGAGTCTACGTGTGCATAAGTTTTCTGTCAGAGCATGAGGGCATCTTGTTTCCAATAATTTTTGTGTGCACTAGTTATAGGAACTGGAGGTGTCTTGTTTTCTGCAGTTTGCAAGATTACTTGTTAGAAGTTCTTGTTCCCAAGTTATTAATATGAAGACAATTTAATCTTTGTGTCAAGATGCATCGTAGATCCTGCTAGTTATCATTCCTCAATTACTTAGTAAATTTGCAATAGGATTGTGTTTTCAGCCTTGTTTGTTGAACAAGAAAGAGAGAATCCAAACAAAAGTTGAGTCGACCAAACTCAGTAGTCGTTTCCATAATTTTCAAGCCGATAACATATGAGCCTAAGAAATGCTTTGAATGGGATCAGTTTTCTTTTCCTTATGGTATATATTTCTAAGTTTGGTTCTTGGGCCACCATGGTTGGCTTGCCTCAGGAGAAAATTATGGCAACATCGAAAACATTTTAACTCCATAATGCACAATATTTTGATAAACGGTATCCAATAAAAGAGTGGTATATAGTCACGGGTGTGCCTAGTTTTCTTTCGTTAATCAAAGCATGGTACAATTTTATTGCAATTGTTTACTATTTTTGTTTTGTTTTTTCCCGATGTACGTTTTGCATGGAAATATATTGACTTTATTTTTGCTTCATTTTGCACCAGTTGAGGGATGTGAAGAACTAAACTGTTCAATATATGATGGTGGGTATGATGGCGTTGCTAGAGAAGAGGGGTTCACCTTTGTTGATCTTGACGAGTTATACATAAGAAATGTAAGTTGTGCTAACGGTGATGGTTCAATGGAGAGGGATATGGAGGTTGGAGACATCAGTCAGTATGTTGATGTGTTAGATGACAATGTAGATTTCTTGAATATGAATGGCGAAAATGAGTATACACATCCCGAGTTTATTGCCGAGGTTGATATGGAAAATCCGTCTTCAAGCTAGGAATGTGCTTTAGTAATGCTGAGGAGTTTAGAAAGGCCGTTAGGAACCATGCCATAAAAAATGGGAGAAAGGTGAGGTTTGTTAAGAATACACCTAATAAATTGAGGGCAGTGTGTTCTGATGGTTGTGATTGGCTTATATATGCTTCCAAAGTGCAAAGGGAGCATACCTTACAAGTCAAAACCTTTAACCCCATACATACATGTAATAGAGCTCTACATGTTCCTCAAATAAGCACTAAATGGTTAGCAAACAAGTACTGTGATAGGTTGAGAAACAATCCTACATGGCCAGGTGCTTCAATGAAAAAAACAATGGAGTCTGAGAATGTTTTAAAGTTGTCGAGGACAATGGTTTATAGAGCTAGGGAAACGGCAATGAGTATGATCACTGGGAATGATGAAGAGCAATTTCGGATGCTTAGGAGCTATTGTCAAGCACTTCTTGATGCCAACTTAGGGATCCACGTGTATAATCAAAACCGAGCAATATCAAGACCAATACAAGTTTAAGGCAGTTTATATTTGTCTTGATGCATTAAGGAGGGGCTTTGTAGAAGGATGTAGGCGCTTTGTTGGTTTTGATGGTTGCCATTTGTCATCAAGCTACAAGGGTATACTTCTAGCAGCGGTGGGCATAGATGGCAACAATCAAATGTATCCCTTTGCATGGGCAGTTGTCAGACAAGAAACATATAAGACATGGCATTGGTTTATTAGTTTGATTGCGAGAAGACTTGGGGATTACCGACCACGAAAATTCAAAGTATTGGACTTTCTTGTGTGACAAACGAAGGGATTAGTGCAAGCACTAGCAAATCTAATGCCTGAAGCAGAACATAGATTTTGCTTAAGGCATCTTTATGAAAACTTCAAGCTACATCACAGAGGGGTAGAACTTAAAAAGCTCCTTTGGAAGGCTGCCATGGCGACTAGGGTATGTGATTTTGACTTGGCAATGGAAGAGCTAAAGGCAATTAATATGAAAGCTTATGAATGGTTGTCTTAAAGGCCTCCGGTGCAATGGGGCAAGTCCTACTTCAGGACAAGCTCAAAATGTGATATTTCCTTGATTAATTGGTATGAAAGTTTCAACAAAAGCATCATTGACGCAAGGGACAAACCTATCATCACAATGCTTGAAGCTATAAGAGTGCAGCTCATGGAAAGAATTCATAAGCAAAGAGATGGGATGGCTAAGTACACTGGTGTGATATGTGTTGACACCTGAAATAAAAAATTGTTTGAAATTGAATAAAAAAATGAGAGCAAAAGAAAACCAAAAAAAAAAAAAGAAAAGAAAAAAAAAAAAAGGGAAAGAAAACGAAAAAGAAAACGAAAAAAATTAAAAAATTGGGAAAATATAAAAGGGGATTCTCGGACGCTGCTCTGTCTTCCCCCGGCTCGATCTCTGGGATCGGCCTCTCTCTCTCTTCTCTCTGGATCGGGCTCTCTCTCTCCTCGGCCCCCCCTCTCGACGCTTTCTCTCTCCTTGGGGTCTCTCTCTCTCTCTCTCCCGTTCTCGCCCTCTCTCTCATTTTCCCCTCTTCGCGCACAAAAGAAAAACCCTAGATCCAAGGGCTTTGAATCGCCGGCGAATTAACGCCAATCGAGAGCGACGGCGACAGCAATCAGTCACGGGACAAGGCCGACGATAGCTGTGGCAACGACGAGAGCGGATCGTGGGGTGGCCAGAGACGACGACAGCAGATCTGATTCGATCTAAAACCGACGATAGCCATAACGACGACGGCGGCGTATCTGGTCCGACAGATCTTCCTCAGAAATCAGAGATTGACCGAAGAGGACCGTGGTGGTGAAGTCCGATCGTGATCTTTCTCCCTGAAGCCCTAGAAGATGGATCGGCTGACGGGAACGCGATGGCGAAGCTCGAACGAGACGGCGGAAGCAGCTCTGCTCAAACCCTAGCTCTGACTTAGAGTTCGTGATCCAGGACTCTCCGATCGGTGGCTTGACGGCTAGGGTTTTCAAGGGATTTTGATCAATCGAAGCTTGATTCGTTAGGGTCATCCCCGGAGACTCAATCGTTCTCTCGATCGGCGATATCGAAGACGATGCCAGCGGTTCTGCTCACCGGATCGGGCTCACCAGATCGGTGAGTTCTCTTTCTCTCTCTCTATCCGATTAAGTTTTTGGGATTTGATTCTCTCCCCCGTTCGATCCCTCTGACCCCGAACATTGGTTTTTCTTTCGCTTGGTTTACCTCGGCCGAAATCACTCGAGGATCGATCGCTTCCTGTGAGGATCATTTGTGGACGGATTTGACGCGCTCGTTGCGAACTGCGTCTTTCTGGAGCTCGAGGTTCCAATAATTGCTGAGGAACGTGCCACTTTGAAACAGGTTGTCGTGCGTCGGTATTACTCGTTGCTGTCATTCCAGGTAGGATTATTTCCAAGTTTTAACATCAGATTTCAATGTTAGGGTGATGTTATTCTTTTGAGCGTTGTATGTGGCGGAAGAAACCTCAATTTGGATGTTTAGTTTCTCTGGTCTAAACCACGATTGGTCATTGGTCACATATCTGCATGTTGAGATGATTCGGTAAATAGTTAATCGTGCCTTATTTGATAAGCATAATGTCTAGCTTTGAGCTATAAGGTCAATAATTCACGAGCACAGGTACTCGCTATTGCCAATCAGCTTCGTAAATCGGAAATGCAGAGCTGTGATTAATTGGTATTTGCTGGAAATGCGCATTTGTATGTTAGCATTAAGCAAGTTTAGTTACCTGTTCCGTGATGGTGTTAAACTGAATTGATTTACACGTTCAGAGGGTATGATTGATGTTTGTGATTTAGTCAACCCAGCTCGATTTTTCTTGATTACTCTCTCCAGTTTTATGTGAATCCACATTCTCGACATGCTTGATTCCGTCACTCTTGTTCTCTCTCTGTCTTCCCCATCAATCGCATGTTAAATAAAATGCCTCCTGTTGACGATCGACCTGCATGCTATCACTAAGTTCTGTGATGAATAATCAAACAGATTGCTACTTGTTCATTTTCTGATGACTCTGGATGTTATATAGCATTCTTGATGATATGTTTGAGCCGAACTGGTGAAACTTGTCCTCCAGAAGATGCTGACTTCGTTTATCGATGATCATCATACTTGCAATCTGCTTTTCTCTTGCTTCAACATAGACTTTTGTTGAATATCTTCTATGCAGAAATGATTAAACTTTTAGGGTCATGGATGTCCTAGAAACTTTAATATTGTCAGAGAATACTTGCAATAAGTTGGTTCAACTTTGGTTTTCTTTTAAGATATGCTTTAGCTGCTGATGTTTCTTGCCAAGGTTTATGTAACATTGAAATTCACTCTAATACATCCCATGTGTCATGATAACGAGCAAAAATGATGCTCTTCATTTACAGCTTAAGGGTCCAAATGAATTTTCTCTCAGGATTCAGCTTTTACTGAAAAATATAAATGCATTCTAAACACTCAATTCATCTGCTGGCTTTCTACTGTAAAATATGTGGAGTTGCTATTAAGAGGCATTGCAAATTTTAGCATGAGTTGCTTTTTGATCTCATCTCATTAGAAAATGCCATGAATAAAGTTTTGTTGCTGCATTGCTATCCTGCCGTTTCTGCTTTGCTGTTTGCTGTTCTGTTGTTTCTGCTTTGCTGCATTGCTGTTGTTGCATTGCTGTTTCGCTGTTTCTGTCTTGCTGTTTTGTTGTTTTCATCTTGTTGTTCTGCTGTTTCTGCTCTACTATTTGCTGTTCTGCTGTTTCTGCTTCGCTGCATTGCTGTTTTGTTGTTTCTGTTTACTAATTCTGTTTTGTCACGGCACTACTTTGTTCCTAGTTAGACTTTGATAATCGATTGACATGTCTTGGCCTTTTAATCTTTTTGGCCAATGTGCTGAATGTGATGCACCTCGCCCCTTAATGGTAAATCACATATCAATGTTAATAAATTTGTGGGATCTTTTGCATGTGGAATTAGGGTTAAATGTTTTAACCAAACTTGTTCTTCGCATTTAACCCTTTACATCATGTTCAAGTTCCATGATTTTCATACATTGGTTAGGTGATTTGACAAATGAATTGCCATGCATCATTTTCTTTGATTTGTCGTATTTTCCTACTGTCCTGTTTTGTTTCTAATATGGCATTGTGTGTTCTTGAATTAGTATATAACCCATCTTGGGGAATTCTATTCATGAAAGTAGTTTTCTCAATGAACTTGATGTTGTATGCTTTCTTTAGAGCCCAATTATACATGGGTTCTTACCTTGATAACCCCGATGTCATTTGTGATGTTCGTTTCCATCTCCATGCACCTAGTTTTAGATTTCTTAGTTTAGATTTAGACTAGGATTTTGAAGAAAGATAAAGCATGAAGACGATGGAGGTCGATGTCCATTGCGACCATTATGATATAATTTCCTTTATTCCTTTTCCTTCTCCGACATATGTCTCGGGTCTCTTGCATTGTATAAAACCCGACGAGTTGCGGGTCTTCTCTTTCTCTTTTTCTTTTCCTTTATTGTGCTCTCCTTCATGTTTTTAGGATTGCATGATTAGATTTACATGTTTCTATTGATTGTTTACTTTTTGTCTTTTAATTGTGATTTCGTTGATTCTTTTGATTCTTTTTTTTTAGAAATAGAATAGAATAAAAACAATCCACCACGCATGGTCACTTAGTATAAAAATTGACGATCCTGAAAAATGTAAAAAAAATGCATGGACACGATAAAAAAAACACAACATACCATTAGGTACCGAAAGGGCGTTAATAGAAATATTAACGTAATCCAGTCCCCGAGCTTAGATCTCTCGGTTGCGTAGGAATCGAGGGAATCTCCCAACCTTCGATTAGGTTTCTAGCTGACCTCCAAAATAAGCTAGTGGCGGCTCTGTGTTGCTTAGGTTGTTAGATAATTCAATTGTATAAATTTTTTGCCGTGCTTAACGTTAGCTTGGGAGAGCTCGGGATTGCATGTTAAAAGTTAGGCGCGACAAAAACAATTTTCAGCATCATGGATTCCTAGCTGGAATGGGGAGGATGAATTTGAATTAAGTGGCCCATATGGTGACAAGAGAGTTGTTAATATTAGACATAGATCTTGTAGTTGTAGAAGATGGGACATTAGTGGAATCCCTTGCTCTCATGCTGTGGCAGCTCTTATATACATGTGAGAAGATCCTGAAAAATGGGTTCACACAAGTTTTAGTAAGGAAACATTCATGCAAACTTATAGCCATGTTGTGCATGTTGTAGATTCTATGGACACATGGCCTGCTAGAGAGCCATTACTCCCACCAGATGTGTCCAAGCAAGTTGGTAGAAAGAAGAAACAAAGAACAAAATCAGTGAATGAAACAACTAATAAAAATTTGAAGACAAGAAAGAAGAAAGTTGTGCAAGAGCCCGAGGGAACAAAGTTGAAGAGACAAAATACTACAATCACTTGTGGGAAATGTGGTGGCATAGGCCATAACAGGTATCATTGCAATAATCCATCAATAGTATCGATGGGAGCGGCAACAACAACAGTAGCATTAGCATCTTCAGCCCCTTTAGCCCCATTAGAATCACAACCTGAGATAGTTGAATTTCTTGCTTCAACTTTTGGTAACATCTCAAGCTCGTCGACATCTATAGAAAGGACAAAGATGCAGGTATCCATTTACCCTTGACTTTATCTGAGAAGTGTTCTTATTTGCACTTTACTTCTTTTGACTAATTAATTTATTTTTTGATTCAATCGTAGGTAAAAAGGAGGATGTAAGGATCTCAACTTGAAAGTGATGGAAGACGAGCAATTTTTTTTTTGGAGAAACGCAAGACCAACAGCACAATTTCTCTTCTTGTTAGTTGATGTGGATGGGTCTATTTTGGTCTATTATGGAGCATTTTAAAGTATGAATATGTATAGGTCTACTTCATTAGGATGATTTCTTTCGTGGGATATTCTACTTCATTAGGAAGATTTCTTTCGTGGGATATTTCTTTTTTCCATCATACAGGCCGTGTTTCGTGGTCTTCAAGGAGGACCACACATCTTGTAGTCTCGTGGTTTATGATGCTTTTACCCTTTGCTACATATCTATCTATTTGATAGAATTATGGAATCTGTTGATATCATTTGACTCCATTTAGCGCTGGAAGTACGACTTACTTGTTGCTTGAACTTTGGCTAAAGTGGGTTCCCAAACTCAAATTGAAGTAATAACCTTGGCTATGTTTTTCCAAGTTAGAAATACCATTATGTTCTTAGAGAATAAGTCGAAGCTCATCAGTCCATGGACGTCAATTTCTCTGCCCACTGAACTTGATCTATCAATGGCCATTTAGACATCACGTCCAAAGCCTTGCATGATAATCATTTAATTGTAGAATATAGACTATGTCACTAGACTGGGCTGTTTCGGGGAATCTTTTGATATTAATGCTTCATCAACTTATTATATAAGACTCATCACTGTAGCAGAAATAAACTTCTCTGTCGTCAATTTGGCGGGCCAATACCGAACGACCTAACCTTTTTTATCATCCTATACATAGAAAAGAAGCCTCATCATGGTAGATTCCTGTATTTGATGAGAAAATATTCTCGATTTGAATTTAACCAAACCACAGACAAATATCAATGTTGTTACATGTCTTTATCCTATTGTAGAATCACCCAGACAAGGCTATATCTCTCCTTTTGGAACATGGGAGGACCGCACTACTGCTCAGTTCAAATATCCAGTCCCTCTTTCTCAATGAGCAGAGGAGATAAATTGGCAAAGCAGAGAAAGTATGGACCCAGTGAATCCTGTAGAGCTAAGTTTAATGACAACCATATGAGCTAGCCGAATCATGCTTAGCAACCAAAAGGTAAACAAAGTTGCTTCATTTTGTCCTCTGCCGGGTAAACTCGTCAACTAACAACCCGATTGGGACAATAGCTAATCCTCTTGCTGCTCCATGTTCTCAGGTTTGTAAATGATAGTTCACAGTTTAAGACACGATACACAAGAAAGGTAAAAAACATGTCAGCATAGGCCAAACCGACCAAAAAGATCATATACCCTAAACTCTGCTTCATGAGGACCCAGAAATTGCTTAGTTATGAGATTATTCTCACCAATGAGTTCCACAAACGACATCAACACAGAACAAAATCGTCTATTTGGACGTCTACCACCTTTCACTCACTTGAAGCTTAAGGGGAATTTTTCGGAGTCTTCAAAATTGCGGCTGTATCATCATCTTTCTGTGCTGTATTACCTTGGTGCTTTACGACGGCCCCACGGAACGCTTCTACAATGGAGCCATCTTTGAACTTGAGAGCAAATGTAGAAAGATTGCCCTTTTCTTCAGTGATGCTATTAACGCCTGCAAAAGTGATGCCTTTCTTGTCCATATTGGTGAGCTTCATTTCTGGGTAAAGACCGGCATTCAAAATCAGCCTGTAATTCCCCCTAGTTCTCATGACGAGTCTGGCTTTCTCATTACCAGTTGTCGAGACATTGACTTTGATTTCACCTTTACCACGTTCCTTCCAGCTACCCTCCACATATTCAAACAACATAGAATCAGCAGAAAAAACCACCCTCTCATTTTCTTCACCCGTCTCAACCACAACCTCCTGCAGAGTCGTGACACTGCTATTCTCACCCTTGGACACGACAGAAGAACTAAAAATTGAGGAGTTCCCATTACTGGAGAGACCAAACCCAAAGAAGGCTGGTCACCTTTGACTCCAAAAAGAGAACCAGAACCAGTGCCCGTTGCAGACCCTTCCTTCGAATAGACCCAAATGAAAATGTATTAGTAGAAAAGCCAGTACCAGCAAGACCGGTGAATGCATTTTGTGTACTTGAAAGCTGTTGGAATGAGCTCAGTGGAGAAGTTTCAGTGGTTGAATTTGCATTTTCGTCATCTTTCTTGACATCGCTTTCGGTTTTTTCACCTCCAGTCGCTGCCTCGCCCTCTAGCTTAGGTTCTGATGCGTTCTCAACATCATCATCGACATCTTTATCTGCAACATCCTCCTTATCCGCAGCGGATTCCGTTCCAACCTATTCAGTTTTGCTTTCTGCTTGTTTATTATCACCATTGATGTCCTTCTCAATCTCTTTATCCTTTTCATCCAAACCAGCAGTAGCCTTCTCCCTCACAACTTCCTCTTCAGGGCTCACCTCCGTGGGCTTTGCTTCAGCAGGTGGAACCAAGCGAATTCCAGCAAAAGGATTGGATGAAGGGGCAGACGTGCCTTGATTTCGACGTACTCTGACCATTCTCCTAGTTGCTAGCACCAGTCACCTTTGGTTATAACCTTGATTTTCACTACCCAATTGACGACAGCATCAAAGAACTCAGCTACTTCCACAAAGTCCTCTTCAACTCAGCTACTTCCACAAAGTCCTCTTCAACAAGAAAGCAACAGGATGGACAAATTTATAAGTAACCAACATAAAAACTCTGAACCTGAAAGCACAATCTAGTCCATAAGAAGCCTCTACCATCAGGAGCCATGGCAGATACATCTCCTACAACACAGCAATATGAACAGATTCCGTCGCCTTTTCAACTCTGGAACCATCAATTCCTTGCAGAGAATTGAAAGCCAAAAAGAGGGATAAATTGATTCCTATTTTTGATGGGTTAACGGTAGTACATTAAAGTGTCTTCAAGGTATATCTAGCAGACTCATAGAAAGGAGAGAATGTGAAGTTTTTGCATTCCCTTTTTCTTCAAGTTCACCAAAACCGAATGATTTTCAGTCCACCAGAAACAAGTTCAATAAAAAAAGAAACAGAGGTAAGAAAGTAATACAAAGTATTTCACAAACATCTCAATCTCAGCACAATTCGAATCCACCCAACCAAGAAACAGAGGACATCTCCATCTCGAGTACCCACATCTCGGGCATAATTTGAATCCACTTTCACGGACCCAGCCATGAGACAAAACATCTCCATCTCGAGTACCCACATCTCGGGCGCAATTCGAATCCATTTCCACGGACCCAATCATGAGACAAAGAACATCTCCATCTCGAGTACCCATGTCTCGGGCACAATTTGAATCCACTTCCACGAACCCAACTGAGAGAGAAGGAGGGCACTTACCTTTGGAACTCAGGGAGCCAGTGTTGAGCACGCTCTGACCGCGCACCAGCCCTTCGGTCCCGTCCATGGCGATGGTCCTGACCATGTTCTCACCCAGGTGCTGGGCCACCTCCAGCACGAGCCTGATCGAGTTGTCGAGCACCTCCAGGGCCGTCAAGATCGGGGGCAAGCCCTCGTCAAACCACACGTCGACCACGGCGCCAATCACCTGGCACACCTGCCCGATCACGCCGGCGCCGGTGAACTGATTGGTGATCCTGCCCTTCCCAGCACCCTTGGCCGCAGCGGCGGGGGGAGGAGGGGGCGATGCGGCGACGGCGGAGGTGGAGTAGTGGGCCGCACGGGTGAGGAGGTAGTCGTGGGGGAGGGGCGGTGGGGGTAGTGGTGGCGGCGAGGGGCGGAGGAGGGGGTGAAGAAGGGGGCGGATTTGGGGTTGGAGGAGGAGGTGGGCCACGACGGCGATCGGCGGAGGGCGGCAGAGCAGAGGAGGGCCAGCAGGAGCCGACGCTAAGACGGCGACGCCATGGAGGAGGGCTGGGGGGCTGAGAGTGAGAAGGGAGGAGTGAGAAGAGTCTGGGGGATTCTATCTATATTTTTGGGACAAAATTGCCCTTACTCCGGCCACCGGAAATGTCACACGCTCGACGATTGGCGAGTTCAGTCCTTATTTGAGATTTGTTAGCCACTTCGGATCCTTATTTGGGACAAAAACCACTTTGAGTCTTATTTGAGAAAATAGGCTCACTTTAGATCCTTATTTGAGATTTTCCTCAATATCATTATTGATTATGCGTCGGCGATCAAAATATTTACCATTGACCAAATATATATATATATTTACCATTAAATTTTGTTGTAATCCAAGAAAAACCATCATGACTTCCACTTTAAAGAAAAGGAGTCAAAAGACAAATTGACGAAGCCCCTAGAGAGGTAGATTGTTTGAGGTATATATACTCATATCCCAAGTGGAAGATTATAAAAATTAACATATGATGATATGGTTGGAATTTTTCTAATGTCTGTCTATTCTTGCTAATTCAACCGTAACTAAGATCCTTGCATCAACAATTTACTTATTGATTTGAGTTTAATGTGATTTTTTTCCAATTTTTCTTAACAACAAGATTGACGCAACATTTTTCTTTGATTCTTTTTTTTGGAGAAAAAGGGCCAAAAAACAGAAAGATATAAAGAGAATGATAAAAGAGCATATCAGAGAAAGAATGACGAGATACAAAGAAAGCAAAGAGATTTGAGTGCAAAAAAGAATTAGGTAATACTCATAAACCCGTTCCTTGTGTGGGTCGTGAAAGCATTTAAAAAATTTAGAAGTTAACATTATAATTAAGATAATTGAATGGGAAAAAATTGAATTTTGTTTTCAAAGAAGTATATAAATGGAAATAGCTCTAAAATGTAAAATGGATGTGTTATTGATTTACATATTAAATAGCAATTATTGATAATATCCCACTTATTGACATGTCTGACTTGGGCCAACTTAGAGCCTTCTACCCAATTAATGTGGACCATCAGTTAAAAAAAGTCTTAACTTTTCCTGCATTGTCTTTCAAATTTTCATAAATTTGTTGATAGGAAGCACCTCATAATCATTCCTTTAAGAGAGAGAGAGAGAGAGAGAGAGAGAGAGAGAGAAGCAAAAGCTCGGTTCATAAGGAAAATTGAAGTTATTTAATTTTTTTTCCCAACCATTTTGTCAGATTATAATGTGAAATTACTCCTAAATACTTTTATTTATTATGACCATTTGAATTTTTATGACTGATTTCTAACAAAAATGATGGTCATTAATTATTAAAGTCATGAGGATGTTCTCTTTGAACTTTAGTTTATTGCATAATAAGGGGTAATGATTTAAAAACTTACAAACCTATTATAATTATGTCAATTCAAAGGGAAATCTTTTTTTTTTTTTTTTTGCTAATTCAATCATAAACCTTTTGCAATTGCGCTAATTCAATCGATTCGGCAAAATTTGGTCGGCCGATGCTAGCATGGCAATTTCTTAATTTTTTTCTTTTATTTTTTCCTTTTTCCTTTTTTCCCCTTCTTCATCCTTCCTCTTGCCACTAGCTAGAGGCAAGGCTAGTGAGGGCCCGCTACCCCGCCAGATCTGGCCATAGCGACCATGAGCCTCACTTGGCAATTGCGTGGAGTTTTTAACATGTGAAAATAGAGTTTTACTAAGAAGAGAGGAGATATAGTTAGGCAATCAAAATTGACAATTGCAAAATATCAATTCACTCGACAAATTACGGAACATGCAAGATTAAGATTCTGTCATGATTAATATGGATATATATATATATATATATATATATATATATATAAAAGAATCTTCTATTCTCATTAAAGCTTTGTAATATTGCTAAAAAATTACATAATCGATAAAAAAAAAAAGGGTATAGAATTAACACTTTGAGGAAAAGTGTAATTAAGTGCTCTTCATCAAGTTTTGATTGATTTATCTATTGCATTAGTCCGATCATGGCCGGTTGTCCTATGTGTGAGGAAGATGGTGTGACATGGACTGAAACTACATGAAATGATGCTATTTGTTCGTAGATAAACAACACTGATGCTATTCGTTCTTAGATAAACAATGTCGGTGCTTAGTCGAGAGGCTAAAGCGTTGAATCACCAAATCTTGAACTCTATGTTTGACTTAAACAAAAGGGTCGATCGAAACAAGCCCCAGAACCTCGTCAATAAATGATCAATTGAAAGTTATAACATTCAAGTGAATAATTTTTAAATGTAAAACCAGTAAATAGACCTGGAAATGGATGAATTTTATATCAGAGACCTAAACCTCGAGGAAAGAAGAGAAGATGGACATATACTATGAAGCTCGTTAACCTAACCTTAGTTTCGGCCTTAACTCGACACCAGGCAATTCCTTGGGCATAGAAAATGGATGATTTTTCCACGGTATTGTTCCTTTTTAGGGGACCAGTTGCCATCACCGATGCCATCCTTTCCTCCACCCCTAATAGGCAGACATTGATGAGTCATCCATCCTTTCATCTTTTGCCACTGCAAGTGGTCCTTTCATCCTTTTCCAACGCTAATGTGTTAGTCATAATCCATCCTTTCATCATTTTCTCTACCGTTAATGGACAAACTGATTGGTACTAATCCTTAACCTGCTCCTTGCGTGAGTTAATGAAATCTATTGACACCTAAATTTTTACATAAAAACGGGTTAATTTTTACCCCCAAAAAATAATAAAAATTGCACGACATCTAATTTAGGAGCGTTTATTTTATTTCGTTTTATTTTATTGGACTGACGATGAGTGCAAAATTTTTCACATATTCTGCTAGGATTTTCACATATTCCGGTGATATCCGCTGGAGGAACGTATTTTGAGCAGAAATGAAATTTTACCCACTCAGTTGCAACCGTGGCTTGGCAGATCTCAGCAGATTATGCCATGAGATCTCGGCAGATGATGCAATGAGGCCAAACTGCATCTCTAGGTATTCGAGATGAATAGGGTAAAAGCAAAGATAATTCAATGAAAGTCAGACTGGTATCCACCACGTGAGGTTGTCAACCTATTATTTCCATGTTGAGTGCAGATTAATCTAGGCATTTAATAAATTTAATGCTGGGAATGTCTTATTAGTAATTCCCATAGCTTAGAAATGGAAATTAGATATTGGGTTATCTGCTACAAATTGAAAAACTTTCACCTTTGGAGAATCCTCGGTCGTGAGTCCGCATTTTTATGGCGATTATGTTTAATTTTCTTAAGGTAACATCCATGATTCTTTTGTTCTAACTGCATTCATTGAACACTCAAACGAGAACGCAAGTTCACAGACGAGAAGAGAACCTACACACGTCCACAGCCAAGACTCGAATCATAGAAAAATGAACGTAGGCTGATGAATCAAAGACGGATGTTACGATTTTTTTTTTTTTTTTTTTTTTTTTTAATGAGACGACTATCTCAGTGTTTCTATTCAAAACGTTTCCCTCAAACGAGAACACAAAGTTCTATTTAGACATTATCACAAACACATGGCAGTCAGTTCGGATACGCAGCACAGAGACAAGTGCAAGCGAGAGCTTCATCGAAGCATTTCGTCGGGCGTGTAGTGAGCGTGAAATGAGGACAATGTAGGCATACCCGTGACTCATACTCAGACCGAAATCCGCGTACAATGAGCAAACAAAATCAGTACGAGCATGAAAACCACCAAGTCTCGGCCATAAACGAAGCACATTAACCCGCGTCTAACTTGGGCATTTCATCGAACACTTGGCACACGCTACTGAAATGGAAGCAAAGCCGGGCTGGTTGAAGCTCGGCTACACACCAACCAAAACAACACGGATGGGCAAGATGGCCGTGAAGGCAACTGGAGAAGGCAGGGCAAACAAGTTACTAAAAGAAGCGTCGGCCGCGGGTCCCTACCCGGCTCGACGATGGCGACAGAAAGACGAGCCCGAAACGAGCCGGGCCATGGCCAGCCACCTTTGTGTCGTCGAGCTAGGGTCCTCGGGAAAGGCATACTTAGACCAAGGCAAAGATCGGAAACCCACCGGAGGCTTCGCGCCGGAGGAAACAGGAGCCGCGAGATTGAGGGCACCGGCCAAGACTCGTCCTCTCTCAGATCTCGCTCTCTCGGATCTCCTCCCCCGTTTCTCTCTGACCTAGCTCCCCCTATTTATAGGTCGAGGAGGCCGGTCGACGGAGAGCTTCGGCCGCCGGTCCATGGCGCGCCGACCGGCCTCCCTCCCTCTCGGCCGAACCGGCGTCCCATCCCGTCTTCTCCGCGCAGACCACTCTACGTTGGCCAGGCCTACCGCGTCGAGCTCCTCAGCGCATTGAAGTCGCGTCCCATCGGTCCGGGTTTCTCGACGGCCTCCGCGCTGCTCCCGTCCTTCGCGCGTGCGTGAGTTGCAGAGGAAGGAGGGAGGAAGGAAGGAAGGAGGAAGCGGGAGAAGAGAGAGGGCCAGGCCGCGGAGGGGGGAGCGGGCTAGGGTCGATAGGGGCCCCGGGCCCAAGCGAGGGAGAAGCAAAAGAGAAGGGGGCTGGGGCGAAAGCCCAGCCCTCGAGCCCCTCTTCTTCTTCTTCTTCTTTTTAAATTAATTTTTTTAATTTTTTTATTTATCCGAAATGCAGCAAAATAAGGGAAAATAAAATAAAATAAAACTTAATTAATGCAAATAATATTAGTACCCATGTGATGTAAAAATCCTTTTGTAAAGGGCTACATTGGTCTCTCGATTTTCTATGCAATTTAATCTTAAATATTCAATCAAAATTTATGCGTTAGCGGGTCCTTTATTGATTTTGAACAGAAAATAATTGATGAGAAATTTAAAGGTACAAAAACCAGAGACCAGAGGCAATCATGACTTTAGCCATGTAAATGTAAGGAAATATAAATTGCAGGAAATAACGTTGAGTTCTATGATTGATTGAGGGGAGTTTACAATAAATACATTTGTGGTATTTATAGATAGACATTTACATACAACGATTATTGAATTTGAATAAACAAATCTTATCTGCAGTTACAAGAAATTATATCGCAATCTCCTAGATTAACCAACAATTATCTATAAGTTATAAAATAACCATCTGACGATTATGTTCTAGCATCAATTCATCATTACTACCTTCAAGTTTCAACACTTAGTAAACTTTGCAATGACTATTGATGATTTCATTGACTGGTGAAAGTTCTTATAAACTACTAATGTTTGGTGTTGATGATTATATTATAGAGTTATCAGTTGTTTTGACCAAATTGTTTATCAACCTCGTTTGTTATTCGTTGATAATAATCAAAACTTAACCATTTTTTTATGTCAACATATGCCCCTTTTTAGAAGAATTGAATGATTCATTAATTATTCAACTTGTGATGTATTACCATCAAAAAGAAGAAAAAATATAACATAATGTGTGTAATGATACAACAGACAGTTATACGATGCTCAATAACAAATATATAAGCTTTCATTGGTTTTGCAAGTTTCTTTCGATAGCAGTGACTTTGATATGTATATCTAATGTCAAATGCCCTTATGTTCTTAGATTAATCTATCCAAGTAAACAATTGCAAAACATAGTCTTGTTAACTTGATGATTATGTATTTTGAAGTTTATGCTCATGCAAAAATCATCATCATCATCACTGAGAACTTCAAGGGGCAAGATGAATTTACTTTCTTTGACTTTGAGGTTGATTTTCCACCACTGGCATTCAGCAACACATTCTATCTTGGATGCGTTTTTGTAGAGTACATGAAAAATGAGTCACCTTCATGTTTGAAGACTAAAAAGTGGCCATCACAAATGGAGTAATGCTCCACGAATTTGCTCCAACCCTTTGATAACCATACCATGTCATCCCATACTTCCAATCCCATTGGCCAAATCCCACCATCTAGAACCCTCAGAAGCACCGTTTTTACTAGATTCTCCCCATACTTTCTCAATAACTTTTTTGGCATTCCCTGTGGATAAGAACGAGACAACCATTCCAAAGGATCTGTTCCGAATGGGAAACAAAAACGTTTCGTAAATCCACAACAGGTGCAAAAAACAGGAGTGCTTTGGGTTCTGCAATAAGCAGCATGATGCTATTTCTGATATTCGATGCTTGAGGGTGCAAAGCTAAAGTGAAACACACGCATGAGAGATATCTTTGGGGCTTATGATTGTCTTATCTGATTCCATAAGCATCATAGCTTGGGTCCTGGTGATGAGCTTTGCAACTTTCCCAATATGAACTTAGCACAATTTACTGTTCATCATGCTCTCTCCTTCCAGGCGAAAATGTCATTGTTCACGTTCTGGTGCGAAGCTTGTTTCTAGTGATTTGGGCGTCCGTTAGGGCTGATTTTTGGAGGATAGGCTATTCTAACCTTCCTCTTCATCTCCACCGAACGATTTCTTCAAATTCATCCTACATCTTGAGTTCTGAGCAGCCCTAGACGCTTTAGTGTGGCTGTTTTGCGTTTCTGGTTTCAGCTTGGTTCGGTGGTCCTGCTGGTTGGTTGGGCCGGATCTTTGAAAGGGTAGGTCACCTCTCCTCCCTCTAGCATCCATCCAAGTCGTTCATCTCCTCTTCGTCCGCAAGCCCATCTTTCGTTGGCTGAATGAAGGCTTTGTTCTTGCGTCTTCAATTCGCTGCTGCGTCTGAGTCGTGCTTTGGGTTGCTTCGGTGCAAGTTTGGGCTCTTCCTTGTTCCGTATTAGCTCTCTCGACCTTGTCCAAGTATGTCTTCTTACTTGTAATGAGCTTGTTTGGATAAGTGCTCGGCCTACACACTAGGTGTTCGACAAATGGCATCTTCCACCTCTGGTGCGGGTGGCTAGTCCCATTCGCTGCAACCTGATGTTGGCTCTTCAAGGGGACGAGGCCCCTCATCCCGCCCTCTTGTTAGCCCCCACGGGACTCCTCCTGCTCAGGCTAAGCGGGCTGGTCCTACCCAGCAAGCTAGGCGTCGCGATGGTAGCAGAGCCAGGTTTGCTTCAAAGAGACCAGCAGGGGAAGAGCTCGAAGCCTCCTCAGTCCCGCTCCTAGGCCTTTGTCGCCAAGATTGCCACCAAAGGCTTCGACTTGGAATACATTCCGCCCACCATCGTCAACAACAGGCCGGTTGTTGAACTTTCTAAAGCTATTCTGGATGTTGTTGATCCAAAGTTCTTTGAATGCCTGGTCGGGTATTTTGTTGGAAGAAAGCTTCCTTTTAAGCTAGTGGAATCCTCCATTTAGAACGCCTGGGGCCCTAAAGTTATGGAAGTAATGGCTAATGGGCAGGACTTTTATTTCTTTCGGGTTCCTGATGCAGACTTTTGAAGGAAGGTATTGGAAGGAGGACCCTTAACGATCGCAAGGGTCCCTCTGATTTTACAGCAGTGGAAACCATCGCTGGATATAAGAGAGGATGACCACTCGGTAGTTCTTGTTTGGATTCGTTTGAAGAAGCTTCCTACTGCGTTCTGGTCTGCTCAGGGCATAAGCGCAATGGCTAGTGCGGTGGGTAAGCCGCTCTATGTCGATTTGAGAACTGAGGACAAAAATATGCTGGTTTTTGCTCGTGTTTGTGTTGAAATCTCAGCAAAGTAGCCCTGTTGTGAGGCTGTAGAGGTGGTAGATCGTGGAAAGACGAGCTTTGTTGAAGTGGAATATGAGTGGAGGCCTAGTGCCTACTCAAGTTGCGGTGTCTTCGGCCACACATGTTCAGCACCCCCTGCTTTGGCGTCGGACGAAGCTGTGGGACAACATATTCATGCTGATTCACCTTTTGATGCATCTACTGGACACAGAGCGGTCGTCCCTAGTATGAATCAGGACCTGGGCGTGAGGAGTGATCCTCCCTACCAATCTTTTGGGCTAGTTGGTGGTAGTTCGGCTGAAGGTCCAAGGTAGGCGCTACCTCAGGTTGCATCTGTTGCCCCTACAGCTATTCCTATACCGAACCATCGGCTTCTCGGCCTCCTACGGGTGCTGATTCAAGATGGAAACACGTAAAAGGGAATAAGAAAAAGGCCCCTGTGCTTAAAGGTACTGCTGGCTTCCCCTCTTTAGGCGGTGGCAATTAGGCCTTGAAGCTGAAGAACCCTGCTCCAGCGAGGGATGTCCCAAGCACACTCTGTTAAGCCACAGGCCTCGGCCCCTTTGAAGATTTTCCCCCCTGCTCCTTCGGAAAACGCAAGCCCTAAAGCCAAGTAGTGGTCGTTCTCTCCCGTTGCGGCGATCGGACCCTCCCGGTGCGCCTTTCGCCCGCCGACATTGAAGGAGGATGCTAGTGGTTCGGAGAGTGATGGGTACAGCTTTTCTGAGGAGGATGACCTTCTGGATTGCCCTCCACCTCCATCCATTCCACCTGATCAGCCGAAGCCTCTCTCCATTCAAGATAAGCTAATGTACTTATGCCCGGATCCCTCCCCTTCTGTCGTGCCTCGCTTCGATTCCCAATCGACGCAGCCTAGCAAGAAGAGGTAATTTCTCTTCTCTAGTTTTTTGGAACATTCAGGGACTTATGAATCCCCTGAGGAGGGTTGAAATAAGAAGTTGGGTTTCTTCGAATAACCTCTGTTTTGTTGGTATCCTTGAGACGAAGGTCCCGGAGTCCGCTTTCCAGTCCATCTCTGCGAACCTTTTGTCTGGTTGGATTTGGCAGGTGAATTATGGTTTTTCTCCTTGTGGTAGGATTTGGGTTGGCTGGAATCCTGCTCTAGTTAATTTTGTTATGACTTCATCTAATGCTCAGGCTATCCATGGACGCCTGACTTCTTTATTTTCGAGTATGGGTTTTTATATTTCCGTGATTTATGGCGAGCATACTTTTTTGCGCCGTCGACCCCTTTGGGTTGACCTTGTTCAGAAGAACAACCTTTTGCAGGATTCGCCCTAGCTGGTGGCAGGGGATTTTAATGCAATCAAAGATCCGACTGACCGTTTGGGAAGCTCAGACACCTGGATTCCCTACTTCAATGAGTTCGGCAATTATTTGGCTCAGACAGATTTGGAGGATCTCAGATATGTTGGCCTTCAGTTTACTTGGTCAACCTTGACTGGGGTGAATCGGAAGCAAAGGAAGATTGATCGAGTTTTGGTGAATTCAAAGTGGAGACTCGACTTCTCCTTCTCGAAGCTTTTTTTTTGAATCCGGTATCTCTGATCACACCCCCATGGTGGTTAGAGTGCTGCACCCGATTCATTTAAGAAGCCTTTTAAGTTTTTCAACTTTTGGATGAAGCATCCAAATTTCGAATCTATTGTAAAGCAAGTCTGCGACACCCTTGGAGCTGGCGTTCCAATGTACAAGCTTGTCGCAGAAACTAAAGGCTCTTAAAGGCCATCTTAAGCAGCTAAAAGTAGAGTCTTTCTTGGATATTTCGTGAGAACGACCAAGCGAGGAATGCCCGAAGCTTACTCAGCATGCCCTCCATCAAGACCCGACCAGCATTACGCTTGTCGAGCTGGAGAAAAAACAGCGTCGGTTCTTTGTTAATCTTCAAAGTCAAGAGGAGTCTTTTTATAGACAAAAGTCCAGGATTCGTTGGCTTCAGGAAGGGGATAAGAATACAAAATTCTTTCACCACTCGATGAGTAGAAGACAGCTTCAAACAGAATTTTATCCGTTAAGGATTCTGCTGGCTTGTTGGTCACTGATCCGGATAGGGTGCGGCAAGTTTTTGTTTCTTATTTCACGGACCTTCTCACGCCTAAAGCTGTCCTTGCGAAGCCTTCTTTGCCAGAGTTGCAGGCACTTATTAGGTGTCCACTTACTGAGGTGCAGGTTAGTGACCTATCTCGGCCCGTACTTGATTTTGAGATCCGTGATACTCTCTTTTCCCTTGCTAGAGGAAAGGCTCCTGGCCCAGACGGGTTTACTGATGAGTTCTTTAAGAGTTCCTGGGAGATGGTTGGCCCATCTGTCCTCGATGCAGTGAAGGATTTCTTCTCTTCAGGCAATCTTCTATGTGAGGTGAACAACACTATCCTTGCTTCGGTCCTAAAGTCCCTAATGCTTGTGAGGTGTCTGACTTTAGACCTATAGCTTGTTGCAATACCTCATATAAAATCATTACCAAGATCCTTGCTAACCGGATAGCTGCCGTGCTTCCGGATTTGATCAGCCCTTCCCAAAATGCATTTGTCAAAGGAAGGAGGATAAATGATAATATTCTATTGGCCCAAGAGCTTTTTGCAGGATTCCATCGGGACCCTCACTTGCCTAAGTGTGCGATCAAGGTAGACTTCCAGAAAACTTATGATACGGTTGATTGGGATTTTCTTGAGCTAACCCTTTCAGCTTTTGGTTTTCCTATCTAGATGACTCGACTCATTATGGTATGTGTGCGGACGCCTAAATACTCCATCTCCATCAATGGGGAGCTACACGGTTTCTTCTCTGGTGGTCGGGGCTTACGACAGGGGGACCCGATGTTGTCTTATCTCTTTACTTTGGTGATGGAGATTTTTTCTGGGATCTTTAGCTCTCACACCTCTCACAGATTTTAAGTTTTGTTGGAGGTGCAAATCTATGAACATCTCCCATCTATTCTTCGTAGACGATGTATTCTTATTTTGTCGGGCTGACTCCGCATCTGTGGCTTTGCTTAAAAGAGGCCTCGACATATTCTCTTCTTGGAGTGGTTTGCTGTCGAATACAAGCAAAAGTGAGGTCTTCCTTGCAGGCGGGCCCCCTACTCTTCGGAACAATATCCTTATGGCACTTGGATTCCAAGAAGGAAAATTGCCGGTGAGGTATTTGGGGGTACCGATCATCACTTCGAGGCTTGCCAAGACGGACTGCATCTCGCTTGTTGACCGCATCATCGCTAGAGTCCAATCTTGGGCTCAGCGATTTCTTTCCTTTACTGGTAGACTTCAATTGATAAGGTCGGTCCTTCACTCTATCCAAAGTTATTGGGCCAGTGTGTTTATTCTTCCTTGTTCAGTGCTTGATCGCATAGAACAAATTTTGAGGCAATTTCTTTGGAAAGGTCCCACGCTTGGCCAAGGTGGGGCTAAAACCTCTTGGGAGGAAGTGTGCCTCCCTAAGGCTGAAGGAGGTTTGGCATACGTAGGTTGCGGGATTACAATAAAGCTGCAATGCTCAAGTATAAGGAGTAACCGTGAAAATTGGAAACCTCACAATCAACAATGTTTCTCTGGTTGAAGGATTGAACTACAATCTATTGAGTATTAGTCAACTATGCGATCGGATACAAGATCAATTTTCAAGAAGATACATGTTCTGAACAAGCAAAGATCTCTCACAATCCTTTCTTGGATGAAGACATGGAAACATTTATTTGCTGGATGTAAAGTCGACAGTCCCTCAATGCTTGATATCAATTCAAGATGAAGCCATTCTTTGGCATAGGAAGCTTGGACATGTCAACCCGAAGCAAATTGCAAAAGTTTCATCCAAAAGCTTGTTCGAGTGGGCTTCCTAACCTCAAGTATCAAAAGCATGATTTATGCACTCCTTGTGTACTTGGAAAACAGGTTAGAAATTCTTATAAATCTATAAATCAGATATCCACTAATTGTGTTTTGCAGCTATTACACATGGATTTGTTCGGTCCAACAAGAACACAAAGCATTGGATGTAAAAGATATTGTTTGGTAATAGTTGATGATTATTCTCGATTTACTTGGGTTTTCTTTCTTGCAAATAAATCTGAAGCAATAACTTATTTTATTAAGTTTGCAAAGAAAATTCAAATTTGAACTGACCATGGTGGAGAATTTGAGAATCATGATTTTGCTAAATATTGTGATGACTATGGTATTCAACATAATTTTTCATCCCCATACACTCCACAACAAAATGGAGTTGTAGAAAGAAAAAATCATTCTTTGCAAGAAATGGCAAGAACTCTTTTGATTGAAAGTAATATTTCTCCTCATTTTTGGGCTGAAGCTACTTCAACCGCTTGCTATATTATAAAAAAGAGTGTTTCTAAGACCTATTTTGGATAAAACATCTTATGAAATGTTTAAAGGTAAGAAACCTATTGTTTCTTATTTTCATGTCTTTGGTTGTAAATGCTTTATCTTAAAGAATTCGAGTGATCAAATTGGTAAGTTTGAAGAAAAATCAGATGAAGGAATTTTCCTTGGCTACTCTATGACAAGTAAAGCCTTTAGAGTTTTCAACAAACGGACTCAGACTGTGGAAGAATCCTTGAATGTGAAGTTTGAAGACTCAGTACAAAGTCAGACTCAACCTGAAGATTATGAGTCTGGCCAAGTGTCTACAAATTCCCTTGAAGAAAATCAAATCTCGGACACTCAGCCGCAAATCAATTCAGCAGCTCCAACTGAATAAGGGATGCATCAAAGTGACAAATCAATTGCAAATTGGAAACACAAATCAAGTCACCCAGCAGATCTTATCATTGGCAATATTGAAGAAGGAGTTCGTACAAGATCAAAAAGGCGTGAAGAATCTAGTGCTCTAGCACTCATTTCGAGATTGAACCTAAAAATATAGAAGATGCATTGAAAGATGAAAGCTGGATTGAAGCAATGCAAGAGGAATTGAATCAATTTAAAATCAACAATATTTGAGAGCTAGTTCCTAAACCAAAAGGTAAATCAATTATCGGTACCAAATGGGTTTTCAGGAACAAGCTTGATCAACAAGGAAAAGTGGTAAGGAATAAAGCAAGACTTGTGCCAAAAGGCTACACATAAGAAGAGGGCATCGACTATGATGAAACCTATGCTCCGATAGCAAGGTTAGAAGCTATAAGATTACTTCTTGCGTTTGCTTGTTTCAAAAATTTCAGGTTATTCCAAATGGACGTGAAAAGTGCATTCTTAAATGGAGTTATCCAAGAAGAAGTCTATGTGGAACAACCACCAGGATTTGAAGATCCAAGAAAATCAAACCTTGTCTTCAAGCTGAAGAAAGCTTTATATAGCTTAAAACAAGCACCTCGAGCTTGGTATGAAAGGTTAAGTAATTTCTTAACTCAAAATGGTTTCTCCAAAGGTAAAGTTGATACTACTTTATTTATCAAAAGAGAAGGCAAGGACTTCATAATTGTTCAAATTTACGTTGATGATATTATATTTGGTTCGTCTAATGAAAAGCTTTGCAAGAATTTTTCAAGTTGTATGCAGAATGAATTTGAGATGAGCATGATAGGTGAATTGAACTTTTTCTTGGGACTGCAAGTCAAACAATTAAGAGAAGGAACTTTTATTCATCAAGAAAAGTATGCAAAAGACCTTGTCAAGAAGTTTGGAATGAAGAATTGCAAGAAAATAGAAACTTCTATGTCAAGCTTGTCAAAGCTAGATAAAGATGAAGAAGGAAAGAGTGTAGACCAAAAGCTATACAGGAGTATAATCGGTTCACTTCTTTACCTTACAGCATCTAGACCTGAAATTTTATTTAGTGTTTGCATTTGTGCTAGATTTCAATCAAATCCTAAAGAATCTCACATGACTGCTGTGAAGCGTATCATTAAATATGTTGTAACTACATCTAAGCTAGGTCTGTGGTATTCCAAACAAGGAGATTTCACTCTCCTTGGATATTCTGATGTTGACCTTGCTGGCTGTAGAGTGGATAGAAAAAGCACTACAGGTACTTGTCAACTATTGGGAAACAGGTTGGTATCTTGGTTCTCAAGAAAACAGGTACCGTGGCTCTTTCAACCGCCGGCGTAGTACATAGCTCTTGGAAGTTGCTGCTCTCAAATCCTATGGATGTAACAACAATTGAGAGACTTTGAAGTTGAGGAAACAAGCACAGAAACTAAGTGTGACAATACAAGTGCAATCAACCTCACAAAGAATCCAATACTTCATTCAAGAGCAAAGCACATTGAAATCAAGCATCATTTTATTCGAGATCATGTTCAAAATGGAGAAGTGGTGATTTAGCACGTTGACTCAAAGAATCGAGTTAGCCGACATATTTACAAAGCCACTAGAAAAGGCTCACTTTGAATCAATTCGCTCAAGAATGAATATCGCAATAATTGAAGATGTTCGGACTCAAAATTAGAGTCTTGAAGAGTTCGACTCAATGCAAGGTCCGAAGGGGTTCGGACTCAATATAAGGTCGATGGCATTCATACTCAACGCAAAGTCCGATCTCGCTCGACTCAAAGGTAAAGTCCGAAAAGAGTTCAGACTCTGAGGAAAAGTCTGAACACTTTCAGACTCTGTCTTTTAGTCTTAATACGTATTTTAATTTTTCTTTTAGTATTCTCTGTATTATTTTATAATTGTTAATTGTTTTTCGATTTTTCGAAATCTCTTTTGGTCTATTTCGACATGCAATTATGGCAATTTATATTTTCAAAAGGCAGTTTACTTTCTCAAATTCAAATTTATTTTTGGCAGTTATTATTTTCCTTTTACGCGACGGTTCAGTATCCCGATTTTGTTTTTACTCTCTCTTACTATTTATACTCACGAATCGTCACTTTCATCCGCTACTACTCTTTTGAAGTACATCTCCATACTCTTTCGCTTTCAAAACCCTAAAACCTCCATTTGCCGTTCCTGTTTCATCACCCTTTTTCGACAAAGATCCCACCTTTCTTAGCGAACAAGTTGATTTTTCGCTTGTGCTCCAAGAACGTCGTCCCCGAAGTCTTCTAGAATCGCCAGCAGGGGACCGCAACGACAATCACAGGGTCCTACAAGGGTGGACCTCACAGGAGAAGATTCTCCTCGAAAGGATACCGAAAGTGAACATTTTGAGGAAGGGATCACAAAAGCAGAGCCGGTAAGAACTCTTAAACCGAATGTTGCTTTTGATCTTTACAAAAGGCTAAAAGATGGAGGAGTAAGCCTAAAGACGATTGATGATTTTTTGAAAGAAAGAGGATTTAAAAGCGAGTATATTTTCTTGCGGGAGATGGAGAAGTTGAAAGTTGTTGAAGAAGGAACTGCACAAAAAGCACTTGAAAGTATTTCGAGTAATCCGCTTGACAATACTCCAAGCCAGACCCTAGACGATGATAAGAGACTTTTCTCTCACTTCCAGCCACGATTGGGTGTGGCTGTGAACTCTATTTGTCCTTTGGGAAGTTTGTTTCGATCAAAAGATCATGAGCGAGTTTACACCAAACTGTTGAAGAGGGGTGTAGTAAATCCGTGAAGTGTGAATTTCGACTTCCTTGATTCGTTGAAGATAAATCTTAGAGGGAAGTTTGCTAGGCTACAGTTGGAGAATTTCTGCACGGATACGACAAATGCACATTCTGAACTTACGGCTTATTTTTATTCGAATTTGTCGTTTCTAGACGAAAACAGGTTGTCCTTTTCTTTTATGGACAAGGATATATAGTTGATGTTGATACATTGGCTGACATTATTGGGGTGAAAAGAAGGAGTTTCCAACCAATAAAAGTCTCTTCAGCCTTTACTACTTTGGATATTGTGCGTGTCAGAAGAGTAGAGGGCAAAATATCCTATACCAGGATGAATGCCACAAATGTATTGCTGCACAAAATCATTATCAACTGTATCCAGCCCAAGACAACCTCGAAGACAGATGTCTCCAAGACTAAGGCTAAGCTAATGTTTGCCATCAACCAAGGCAGACCCTTTTCTCTTCCTCATGTAATTCTTTTTCACATGTATCGAACTGTGGTCAAGGATAAGGGTCAATTTGCCTTATTCATCGATCATCACCAAGTTGTTCAGGCACTTTGATATTCAAATTCCTGCACCTCTTTGCCTGACCAATTTAAGTCTAATGCTTGTTGGATACAAGATGGTGATGAAGATGAAGTTTCCGGAGCTGAATGCTGCCCTGGAAAGGTTGAGGGAAGAGACACCTTCAAAGGAGACCCCCACTGCTTCTACTAAGAGAAAGGGCAAAGAGCCCATGGCTGAGAAAAAGCGAAGAAAGGTCATCCTACAGGACGATGAGGATGAGGAAGATGCCATGACTTTGTCCACTCTCTCAAGGTTGAGAAGCCTTGTCAGTTTGAGGACTGATGCTGGAGAAAGGGCAAGAAAAGAAGCAGAGGAGAAAGCAGAAGCAGAGAGAGTGAGGAAGGAAGAAGAACAGAGGAAACAAGAAGAGGAAGAACAGAGGAGAAGAGAGGAAGAACAGAGAAGGAGAGAAGAGGAACAGAGAGAAGAAGAGGAAAGACTGAGGAGAGAGGAAGAGGAAGAAAGAAGAAAAGAACAAGAAGAGTTGAGAAGAGAGGAGGAGGAGAGAAGAAAGAAGGAAGAAGAGGAGAGCAAACTATATGAAGATATGGCTGTAGGGTTTGAGCCATCATTTGCTCAATCTGGGGAAGAGACTGAGAAACATCACAGCTCTGACATGGAGGTTGGCAAAGATTATTCGACTCCACCCACTGGCATCAACACAGGGGGAGTTGCAGCAGAACAGGGAACTATTTCGCTTTTACACTTTAGTGATGTGAGTAGGTCAGGTGCTGACTCTGAGGAGGTCTATGCATCTCATTTCCCAGAGCATGAAGAATTCTTTCCATTAGAAAAGGAAAGGGCTGAGAAGGATGCTCCTAGTTTCTAAACCCCAAGAACTGACTCTGCTGGTCCTAGCACAGGTAACTCCATAGCTTTTACACATCTGTTAGATGTTATGCTAGACCTCAAGAAGCAGATTTTTGGAACGGACTACGAGCTGAGAGACTTGAAGAAGGCGTTGCTGAGTACTTCTGTAAATATGCAAGATCAAATCAACGCACTGAGAGCACAAGTGGAATCGAATCAGCACAGTGCAGAGTTGATTTCTGTGAAGAAGGCTCTTGCTAATCTTGAAAAGACTGTACAAACGCTCAGCAAATTTCAGCTTGTTCACATCCCTAGAGAGCCCTAAATCTTTTTCAAAACCATCCTTATTCACTCTACCTCTTTGATGGGACAAAAAGGGGGAGAGTTGCAGATTTGAAGCTTGAAGTTTTGAAGCTTTTGATTATTTTATTTTTAACTGGTTATTTTTATTTGCTTAAACTGTTTTTGATTTGGATTTTGATTGGGCTATTATTTGAATCTCTTGACTTTATCCTGATTGAATGATTGGATTTCTAGACTTGTGAATTTGCATTGCAGGATCATTATACTTGTGAGGATATTTGTTATTGGACTAACATTTTCTATTTTGCAGAAATAATCCTCAAAGTATATATGAGTTTTCCTTACAAGTTTTAAATTCGCAAATCTGCCGAGGGTTTTGTCACCATCAAAAAGGAGGAGATTGTTGAAGAAAATCCCTTGAAGTTTTGAAGCGACAAAACAGCCTTGTCGGAAGGTCCGAAGAATTCAAGACTCGTCGGTAAAGTCCGAAGACAGTTAGACCCAAAGTTCGGTGCCGAAGTTTTTCCGTCGAAGACAATCGACTTAGTTTCCGTCGAAGACCTCCGGACCCAAAATCTAAGTCCGAAGACAGGTTTACGATTTTGACGGCGACAAATAGACATTACTTTTATGGTTAAGGAAAGTAAGATTTGGACATCATATTCCCTAACTTATCCATGGAATATCTCTGGCTGTGATCGTAAGCATGGAAGATTTATTCTTCGGATTTTATCCGTTGAAGGTCAAGCAAATTTTTGGAAGGATCTAACTTTGGGAACTCAAGATCCTGATTGTATGGGCAAGCAGGATTTACGAGCTATTTTCTACTTATATTTTCAACGACGTGAAGATCACTTAAATTGATTCAGTCCAACGGGTTGATTCGATGAATTTTTGAAAAGTGCCAACGGGTATGATGGCACGGAGGTTATTTAAGGTGGATCGGTGTTGCTCGAAAGTAATGAGGGAAAAGATAGAAAAATCTCGATATTGGAACCTTTGAAATCTCTTGTTCTCCAAAATCTCTCGTGTTCAAATTGTGTATCAAAGAGAGTCAATTGTAGAGCAAGAACAGCGAGAAGCTGTAAGAGAGACTTTCTGTTGAAGAAGTCTAGCTCGTGAATTGTAACAAGCTCTTATTTGCTACATAGTGATTACGCCGGTTGGTGCCCGGCGTGAAGAGTGGACGTAGGCTTGCAATAAGCCGAACTACTATAATCCTTGTGTCTACTTTCTCTTACTTCACTTTACTTGTTTTATGGATGCATGAGTTATTTATTCCTAACGTGATTCTCATATCAAAACACCTTGGCTAAGAATTTCCGAAAATTTGTATAAACACCTATTCACCCCCCCTCTAGGTGGATTCACTAGTCATTATCAAGGTGCATTTATTTTAATTTAACTTTTTTATATTTTATTGGGCCGGTGGTGGAAGGGTTCAAATTTATATTTTTGAGCTCTAGTTCGGCAGGCTTGGCTAGGCCCACGGAAGGAGCAAATTAGCCCGAGCCTGTTGTTTTTTTTATTAATTAATTAACTTATGAGAAATTGAGATTTGAGGCGATATTACGGTGGTTTTTGGGATTTAAAAAATCAGATTTGCAATCTTATCTTTAGTAATAGATAAAATCGGTTGAAAATATTTAAGAGATGAGAAGAAGAAAGATTTTGGTGATCGAGAGGTTATAGGATATATTGAAGGAAAACTGAAATATTCTAGCAAGATATGGTTTTTACTTATAAAAGGAGCCGAGTGTTTCTTTTCAAGGGGGGTTTTGGCTTTCGGATCGAAGGAAGAAAAAAAGAAAGCAAAAAAGGTGAAAAGTAAAAAGTGAAAAAGAGGACAGCAAGTGAAAGCGAAGTGAGAACAGAAAAAAAAACACTATAGTGTTGTGTCGCGACCTATTTTTCGGGTGCACTACCTAGGATTAGGCTAATGGATTGTTAAGCCTAAACTTAACTCGGGTTCTCCCAAGCCCATACCAATTCGTGACTTTTTTTTAAAAGAAAAATGAGTTTATCTAGGAGCCGCCACTAATTAGTTTGTGGTAGGTCGATTAGACACCTAAGTAAAATAACGGAAGAATTATTCTACTCCTACGAACAAGAGACTCTAGATACGGGGACTTGATTACACTAGATTTCTCTAATGCCCTTTTGGTACTGTTCATTTGAAAAAAATGTTTAGCAGGCAACTTGAATTGACTTTAATTTATCTGTCTAACATGTGAGGTGATCATGCGGGTGCGCAAACCACCAATTTAACTCCCAATAAAGCAATGAATAAAATTACAGGACTTACCTTGTGGCAACGAAAGTATCTGCATTGTTAGATCAGAATTCACATCATCAACCCTAGATATGATTCTTATTAACACGCAATTTCCCTTTTTTGTTTTCACTTTATTTAATGGGAATTTAATCTATATACAATACATGCTAATAATCTAATATGACATGGCAACATGACCTAAATTACATGACGTGGCATCATGATCTAAACTATATGACATGAGTAGAATAAATCCTAAGGAATACAATAATTAAATGGCGACTTAAATGACCTAATTCTATTAATAGGCGATTTCTAATGGGCCTAAAAACTAAATGATGTGCATTTCCATTAATCTAATCCTAAATGACATGTTCATGACACTTTTTATTTTTCTCTTTCCTAAAAATTGCAATTTATCCTAACAAATGGAAGTAATTTATCCTAAGACTTTTTGGGATTTTTTTTATGAAATTCGAAATTAGGTAAATGTGAAAGTTATCTAACTAGATTAAGATTTTATCCAATTTATATTAAGGATTAAGTCATGCTAAACCTTAATTTAAATTAAGATATCATCTTAACTTAACAACTCCTAACCTTAGACGCGAGTCTATCTAATGAAACCAATTTATCCTAAGGTACTTTTTGGTATTTTCTTTAAAATTCGAAATTATGAAAATGTAGAAACTATCTACCTAAATTGAAATGCCGACTAATTTATATTAAGAATGAAATTAAATGAAATCCTAATTCAAACCTAACTTAGAAATCCCTAATTAAAATGCTATCTATCTAATATTATCTAAACTTATAATAAGCCAAAAACTATTATCCACAATTAAACTATATGGAATTTTACTCTAAAATGCAATGCCATGCAAAGAATGCCTTAATTATGCATAATGATTTTTTGTTTTGTTATTTTTTATTTTTTTGTTTTTTATTAATTTCAAAATTAAAATTTAACATGCAATGCCAAATAATAGTAAAACTAACATTCTAAATGAATTTTTATTCCTTTTCCATGATTTAAAATAAAATCCCTATTCTAAATATGCAAGCCAATAAAAAAAAATTAATCCTAATTCAGCATTTTTTTTTTTTTGTTTTTTATTTTATTTCCCTTTTTTATTTTGAAATTGACAATTCCTAATAATTAAACATGCAACCTAAATTAATTAATTTTATATTTTTTACTTTTTTTTTTTTAAAAAAAAATCTGAGCATGCAAACCCTAAAACTACATTTTTTTTATTTTTTTAAAGAAAATTAATTTAAATAAATCACAACAAATCGAGGCAATATTGATCTCCCAAATTGACGAATCGTATCTCGCGTATGAGATCGGGTTGGCCTAATTTCACGAAAAATCGCAAATCGAATCTCGGGCGGGAGATCGGATTTGCAATTTTTAAGTAATTACGAAATTTGGATTTCGGGCGCGAAAATCGGACGCGATTACTAATTTCATGGCAATTTTATATCATGAAATTTCAATCTCGCATTAAAAGGACAATTACACTAGAAATAAGCAATATCAACAATAATAAATAAAACATAAAACAAATATCATAAAAATAAAAATAAATAAAAATGGAATTTACCTAATTTTTCTTTTTGGGTTTTCCTTTTTTGTTTTCTTTTTCGAAAAAAAAAAAAAGGAAAAAAAAAAAAAGGCCGGCCGACGAGGAGGATGCTGGCTAGGGTTCCGGCGAGGCTTCTGGGGACGGCGCGACGGCGGCACGGCACCAGGGGGGCTTGGGGCGCGGCGGATCGGGGTAGTGTCGCAGGCAGAGGAGCTCCGGCGAGATCAAAGGGAGCTGTGGCAGCACCGAGACGGGCAGCGGCAGTGTGGGTTGGCGCTAGGTCGCGGCTTTGGGGGTCGCCGGGTGCGAGCAGAGGCAAATCAAGGCTGGCGTGGGGGCTTCGGCGGCGGATCCGAGCTCAGCGGCGGTGGCGACTTCGCAGGCGCTGGAGGGCTCGGTTTGCTAGCGGCGCGATGGGGCTAGGCCGCGGCTTCAGAGGGAGACGGCGTAGCAGGACGAAGATCTGGGCGCGGCGCGGTGCTTCGGCGTCCAGTGGCGTCGGGCGGAGGCGCTCCAAGTCGCGGCTGTAGCAGGGTCGCGACAGGTCCTCGCGGGTTGTGGGGCCGGCAGGGGCGGTGACCAGCAGATCTAGCTGGGTTGCGGATCGCGGGTTGTCGGGTCGCATGGCGAGGCAGCAGCGACTTCGCGTGGTGTCGCGCGGTGGCGCAAGCTCCAGACGAGACAGAACAGACGTGGGCGGAGTTGGGTGGCACCGGTGTGGGTCATCGCAAGGGTTGCAGCGGTTGGTTCGGAGGCAACCGGCAGGCGAAACGACGAGGGGGACTCGAAGAAGATGATAAACATGAGCTTTTCCTTTTTTTCTTTTTCTTTTTTTTTTTTCCTCTCTCTCCCTCTCTTCTCTGCCGCACCGTCCTCTCTCTCACGTCTCCCTATTCCTTCTTTGTACTTTCTGCCCCCTTTTTTTGGCTTTTCCCCCCAAAGAACCGAAAACTCTTCCCTTTTCTCTCTCTTTACACTTTTTGACCTTTTTTTTGTGTTTTTCTTTTTTTTCTTCTTCGACGCAAAGAACCCCCTTCAATATGGCCGTGTTTTTAATTTTTCATGGCCTCTCGCCCTTTTTACTCTATCAAGTGGCATTTTATAGTATGATCTTATTAGGGAAAGGAAATTTCCGCACGAAATCTTTAATGACCATGCAATATCTCTCATTTTGAGGCAAAAAAGAGATATCGTTCCATATATCCTCCAAATGCAATATTCCAATTTGATTATTTTGATATTTCCTCTAAAATCCTCCAATCTTCTGCGAAATATATCACTTAATGTGTATATCGCATAAATATATGAAATGTTTATCGAATATTGGAAGGATATTATGAATCTTTTCCAAAAATATCAAATAAATCAATCGCCGGTCATTAGAGAACAACGGGCTTAGGCCAATTCATCAAATTAAAGTTTTGAACGATCAACTCGAACCCATCTGTCACCGGCTCAATAAATAAATGCAAATGCACCTAAATCTATATGCCACGCAATTAACTATTTCTATTTTTTTTGGATAAAATTAACCCATAATTTTTAATGAATAAATGACTAATCGGGTTGCCAAAATTTAGGTGTCAACATGTCGTCTTCCTCGCGGGGAAGTCCTCGGCCGCGCCAACCCGCGACTCGGCCGCGCTAGCCCGCGACCCAACCGCGCCACCGCCGGCCCGTCGGGCGCTAGCCGCGACCCGGCCGCGCCACCGCCACGGCCTTGACTCAACCGCGCTGCTACACCGCCTCTACTGATCTCTTCCCCGCGCTCGTGACCTCCGCTGGAGCTAGATCCGGCCGGCCATCCTCTGCTCGAGCCTCTGGCGCCACTGCTCCTAGATCGGGTTTGCGACTCCCTTGACGCGTGTTCCTCCGCCCGCTTGCGACGTTGTTGCTTCCCTGCCACTAGATCCGAAGTTCGAACAACTTCTCCGCGACCACCAATCTAAGTCCCGCCCGAGCACTGACGTTGTTTCCACTTGCTCGTCGTCAACCGGAACCCTAGCTCGTGAGATCGCACCCCTGCCGCCGTTACCCGGGATCAAGACACTTGACAAGATCCCACCGTCGAGCAACCAATCCGAGTTGGACCCGAAGCCCGTGACCCGCCTCGGCGATCGACTCCGGCCCCGCTTTGTCGCGCAAGCCGAGCCGATCCGACGTCCCCGTCCGTGCCCGAGCCACGAGTCGAGCCGCACCACCCTTGACCCAACGCCCGCCGAAGACGTACCCCTGCTGACCCACGACCAGCCACTCAAGATCTCTGACCTGAGATGCCATTCCTCACCGCCGATCTACTTGCTGCTGATCCCCCTTGCCGGAGCTCCATCGACCGGCGACCGACGGTGAACCCCGCACCGGCGGCCAAAGAAAAAAAAAACTATAGAAAAAAAGAAAAAGACAAATTAGGTAGTTTTGCTTTTACTTTATTTCTATTTTTCTTAAGTTTATTTATTTGGATTGCATTAGTGAATGTTAATATTTGTAAATTTTGTAGGCATTATCCGTAGGGATTTTGTCGAATTATTGTAATTATTAATTTGATCCAAGAGACATCGGGTCATTTTTCTAATTATATTAATTGTTGGGCTTTTTAGTAGAATTTTAACTGTTAAATCATTATAATTATTAATTTGATCCGTAAGACCTCGAATCAGATTTTTAATTATTTTGAACTCTTTGTCGTGATAATTAGGGTTAGAATAATCGTTAATTTGACCCGTGAGACAACAAGTTATTTTTTGATTATTTTGATCCTTCATTTTGTTGATTGTTTAGATTTTATATTTATTTAATAATTACTCATCCTTGAGAAAAAGTAAAAATCAGAAAAAATAAGTAAAAATCATAAAATCATAAAATCATGAAAAAATTAAAATCTTGCATGAGCATATAGGTTTAGTAAATTAGATATATAGACTTAAATTAGACATGCAAGATTAGTAAATTAGATTTTTTTAGGATTACATTTTTAAAATTGCATCATTAGGTTGCTTTCTTTTTAATAAAAATTATTAAGTCATTTTGGAAAAAGAATAAAAAAAAGCAAAAGCCACTTACTTAGTTAATCACTAGGTTAATTCATAATTCATCTCATTTCATATCATCATTATTTAGCATAGGTTGAATATATGCATTAAAAAATGAATCATCGTTAAAAATCATAAAAGAACATGCATATAGAAATATCATGGCATTCATCCCATATCATGTAGCACATGCATACTTAGGATTATATAAATTAGATTGCATACATAAGTTATGACATATGAATTGCATCTTACACGTCACTAAAATAAATTCATGCATATTAAGTTAAATCAAGATTAGATTTAATCAATATTAATTAAAAGAAAAATTAGATATCATGTCATTTAAAAAATCATATTTAGAGTAATGCATATTATATTAGCATAATGACATTAACCCTTTAGGTCATTTGCTAAGTATTGCATTATATATAATATGCATATTAGCTTGCATGTTGTACGTCATGTAGAATTAGGATATTCTTTGCAGGTCATTGCATATTAGGATTACATGTTTATTAATTAAGGGTTTAGATAATGTCCCTTAGATAGATTGCATGTTTTTGCTAGAAAAAAAAATGCCCATGTCACGTAGAATTAGTGCATGTCATTTAGTGATAATTGCTAGGGCCATTTAATTAGAAATTACTCTTCATTAGAGTTAAATCATTAGATTAATTTAAATTGCATATTTAATTATTGCCTTTTTTTCTCATGTCATATAGCTTAGTCTATACTGCCACGTCATATCATTTCATATTAAATTAGTAACATGCATTGCATATTACATGATTTTCATTAATTAAGTGAAAACAAAAAAAAAAAATTGTGTGTTAATTGAAAAATCATATTTAGGACTGTCAATGTGAAATCTGATTCAACATTACAGATGTTTTTGTTGCTTTAAAGTAAATTTGTAATTTATTCATCGCTTTAATCTGAGTGTTAAATTGGTGGTTTGCACACCCGCATAATCACCTAATATGTTAGGAAATGAGTTAAAATAAATCAAAGCTATCCGCAAAAACATTTTTTTTTGAAAACTTAAAAAAGAAATGGTACCAAAAGGGCATTAGAGCAATCTAGCGTAACCAAGTCCCCATACCCTTAATCTCCGGTTCGTAGGAGTAGAATAATTCTCCCATTATTTTACTTAGGTGTCTAATCGACCTACCGTAAACTGATTAGTGGCGACTCCTAAATAGTAATCATTTGCATGCTAAATATTTAAACCTTAAGTCGCAAATTGGTATAAGCTTGGGAGAGTCCAAGCTAAGCCTAGGCTTAACAGTCCATTAGCCTAAAACTTTAGGTGGTGCGCCCCTGAAAAATTAGATCGCGACAGCTTGGCGACTTCAGTAGGGACTTGTGTTAAAACACTTAGTGGACTTAGGCCAATTTTTCTTTTTCTTTTAAAAAATGTTTTTTTTTGTTTGGCAATGAGGATACCAGGTATACCCCTAATTTAAGTGTTAAATGTTGTTGCAGATGGGAGGTATAAGGGGAGTAGTCTTTACTAACCCTTGTCTTGCAGGTTGGAGTTAAGGATGAATGTTTGAGTTCAAATTATAGAAGTATTGTTTGTAATTAAACTGTTGTGCATGTTATATTGTTTTTAGCACTACACTATTGCACACACAACCTGTAGTCGGACCTGGGCTGCGATAGGATTTCTAGGATGGTGTTGAGAAGAATACTTCCTCCAAAGCGAAACCGCTATGTAGAGGTTGACCTTCTCTTCCCCGAAATTTCTTTCATGGTGTCGAATGTATTTGTCCATATCCACGAGATTGTGTGATTATTGGGCATTTCATTCGACTGAGCCGGAGTTAGGAAGACTTGACATGTTAATGCGAGATTGCAACGGTCAGATCGTCCTTCTAGCTCCACTTTGTTAAACCATCTAGATAGAAATCGAGCCTCACATTTCATGTGTGTGTCTATGTGATTGTCATCTCTTACTGGTGAAAGTAAGTTGTCTAAATTCTCTACAATTTATTTACTTATAATTTTGTTGGTCCATGACAATTAGGTTTCATCGTCAGTCTTATTTTATATGCGATGGGGAAAACTGACGTACAATTCATTTCCACTCCCAAAAAAGAGCTCAAAATATGGCTGGACCAATTGGATCAGGATGGCCAGAGATATGTGAAAGCCAGAATCGCCAAACTTCTCCCACTGTTAGAAATCAACATCCACTCTATCACACTCCCTCACTTCCGGTGTCCACAGACTTCCACATTTATCTTTGATAAGTTTGAGCTGACTCCAACACTAGAAAAGTATAGTGTTGCCATTGGAATGCCCCTGGAAAAGGAGCTTATTAGGCCGTCTATCGGTATAGATTCTATTTCTGAATTATCACAATTTTTAAAAATCGAAGCCGAAAGAGTAAGGAGAGTTGTCAAAGCCAACTGTTTGGCATGCCCATTTTCATTTTTGCAAGAATGTTTTGAAAATCAATCAATGATTTCAAAAGCTAGAATCTTCATGTTAGCATTTTCGGGCTAATTGTCTTTCCTTACCGAAGAAACGCTATTAATCCTGCAATTTCATGGGTGGTTAATCGTGTTTGCGACGGGTTAAATTATGTCAATATGGTTTTAGCTGAAACTTTCCTGTCATTAACCCATTTTAAACAAAATGAGGAAAGGACCATGCGAGCCCTCCCTGAACTCTTACAAATATGGTTTTTTTTCACACATAAGAGATTTTGGGCATCACATGAAACAATTTAAGATTGATGATTTACGACACCCCATACAAAAATTTGCGGTCCTGGAGCATTTTTCCCCACATAAACAACACGCCCATTGGATTAATTTTTTGAAAAACCCTAATCCTAAGGCATTCTTATGGCATACTAAATGGCTTCATGTTAAGGAGGCTCACTTCTCTCACAAGTATGATGGGTCAATTCCATTGCTGGGCCTTTCTGGTGCCACTTCTTATATAGGGTGGTCCGTTAGTACAGAGCTCTTCAAGAAATTCCTCCACCCCTCAAGACAGAATTGTTCCAAGTTCGTTTTGTTCGTACGGATTATGATTACTCCAACGAGATCTGGATGGTCATTACAGCATGGAGTGAATGCCACCCAGAGAAGATTTTGGTGCCCAAGATATTGAAAGGTGAGGAAGAGATCCACCATGCATCGGCGTTCTACATCCAATAACATTGGATTCCTACCGCTTTGCGTCTAGTTGTCCCTGATATGACCAAGAAGCCCACCCAACGAGCACAAATTGAGTATCTTAAGCAGAAAGTGGAAATGCTTGAAGCTGAAAATAAGAAGCTTCGCAAAGCGTTGGGTTCTCGAAAGCATATAAAATAAGATGTTTTGGTTTCCTAATTCGATGTTTAGGGATCATGATTTTTAATTTTTAGTGCAATGTTTAGGGACTTGAATTTCAATTCTTAATTCGTTGTTAGGAATTTGTTTCAGATTTTAAATAAAATTAGGCGATTAGACCATTGTCATGGGCCATTTTCCAATCTTATCATTGGTTCTTACATTATCACTTTCCTTAGGTGATAACGGATCCTCCATGTTCGCCCATCATTACACGATAGAGAGCAAAAATGACTGACTAGACTAAAATGCGTGATCGTATGGAAGACCAACTCCAACAGTTGCTCTTCTCTATGCAACTCCTGACAACCGAAATCCCATCCCTTTGATCGGATTTGAATCTTGCACCTGTTCTCCCCGAGATAGTAGGACGAATACAGGAATGGCAGAATCCGACACCTAATCAAAGACAAGGGAGGCAAGACTCACCACCCCTAAGCATGCGTGAGACATTCTCTGGTCCTTCGATAAGGATGCAAGATGAGACGGAAGTGATAGACACCCTGGGGCAGCCAAGTGGCAAATTCGACTATCTGGTGAAGTATTCAGCTCCTCCCAGCTTTTACACTGACCCTCGCAACATAATCCCAGATGGATGGGGTGGCATGGATGATTCAACATTAGTGATAGACACCCTGGGGCAGCCAAGTGGCAAATTTGACTATCTGATGAAGTATTCAGCTCCTCCCAGCTTTTACAACGACCCTCGCAGCATAGTCCCAAATGGATGGGGTGGCATGGATGATCCGACACCCCTAGAGACAGAGAGCCCTGATGATGCATTGGAAGGAATCACAAGCCTGTTTGATGACGCATTCATAGGAGCTTCTGATGAAGGACCTTCGGAAGACATAGGCTCGCAAGAGTAATGTTACTTTTGCACATTCCCTCGCGCGGGAATTTTCATCACTTTCTAAGATTTCTTATTGCTTTTTAGGAATTGTTTTCACTTTTTAGGAGTTGTTTTCGATTTCTTCTTTTACTCTCTTTTTAGGGATTAGGAATCATAATTTCAATTCCAATAATGTAATTCATTTGATTTTATTCAATGGAATTACAAATTTTATTTCCAATTTTGAGGGGATGACGGGGTATACCAAACCAGTCCAATGATGAAATCCAACCATGAAAAAATATCATTCACGGAGAAATCCTGAGGATTGGACTTTCATGCTTCCTCCCAAAAGTTTTTTCGAAAACAAAGGCATTACATTGCTAAAAATTTTCCCAAAACTTGTAGCAGATTAAACCTATTTGTTTGTCTGACTCATTTACTTCTTGTCTCAAAGCATAATTTTAACTTGTTATGACAAGAGAAATCTGAAAATAGTATATCAAGATTCAATGATCATAAACTTGAATTGCAATCAGTAGGTTTAAAGCGCGCTCGCAATGAAAAAAAAAAAAGATTTGGGGCAAGTAAAAGAAGGCCATCATTCTTCGGTAGAAGATTCTGGGGGCAAGTTTGCTCCAAATTATAGCCCATATGTGGTAAGGAAGGTATTTTCTGGAGGTACCATCCTAGCATAAATGAATGGTCG
This sequence comes from Eucalyptus erythrocorys, assembly GCA_014182555.1. Lineage (NCBI taxonomy): Eukaryota > Viridiplantae > Streptophyta > Magnoliopsida > Myrtales > Myrtaceae > Eucalyptus > Eucalyptus erythrocorys. The sequence continues at coordinate 9,039,896 of CM024603.1, forward strand.
TGGGTTTCCCACTCCAATAAATTCTGATGCAATCAAAAGTATTATCCATGATGAAATTTTCTGTGTCATGTTTTGGAACTGCAAGCATTTTTATGAATGAATAAATTACCTCAATGAGTTGAAGTGTTTAAACTTGTTGTATGTTTTTCCTGATGAACTATGTGAGATTAATTGAATGTGTCAAATGAGATACTTTGAAATGACGCAAGGCAAGAGCCTTATTCCTATACACTATTTCATACACTAACCTCCAATGAGTTGTGTGGAAAAATTTCATGCCCATGAGGAAAAGGGCGATCTCGCAAAGGGTACGTCAACCAAGGTGATGAAAAGCAATTTTTTCTTCTACTCGAAATACTATAGATATACCCATTGTGTAGCCTTTTGAGTCCAAACACTTGAAGAATTTTTAAATTATTCCTGTCAAGGATCATCCCACACTGGGACCGAATTTGAAGTGAATGACAGGGACTTTCTTACTCATACCTGCATCAATCTTCGAATATTACTTTTGCAGTATAACTTATACAATAATTGAAGTGCCTTAGGATGACAAAGAGCATTTTTTTTCTCTATCCCACACACTTTTATCCATTGCATAGCCCATTTGAGCCTCTGAATTCATTTCGCATTAAACCCAGTTGGTGATCATCCCCCACACTGGTGCAAGACAAGGAAAAAAACCATTCAAGAAGCATGGCTTACAATGCTGATGAAAAATGAAGGCTGTGTGAGTCCAAAGAAAGTGAGTGCAAAAAAAGGGGGCATGAAAAAGCAGTGTGCCTAGTAAAAGCAAGGCCGATGCCACAAAAAAAAATTCAAATCAAACATTGGTTGAAGTCGTACCCTCCCCCCCACAATAATGTGGTACTAAAAAATACTCAAATGTTGAGATGTTGCAATTAATGGAGTTGTGATATGAAGAAATTCTCGATGATGGAGAAGAAGAAAATTGATGGAAATGTCAAGATGAATCTCCAACTTTGACCCCTTAAACACTTTTTGAGCTTAAAAATCCTTTCATTTCTTAATCCATGAACCAAGCTTACGTTATGTCCCTTGCAAAGTCTCTTCAGATTAAAGCACCTCAATTAACGTAAAAGTTCATATGTTTGAAAGTGTCGTTCAAAGAAGTGTGAGTAAGATAGTTCCTACCTCATTTCGTATTATTTTTTACTTGTAAACCCCAAGACAATTGTGAAATGTCATCTTTTCAATAGTCTCAACTCAAAGAGTCCCCTTTGTTAAACCATTCACCAGGCCCACATTATAGTCCTTACTAAAGACCTCTCAGATTGGTAAGGTCATACAATTTGCGAGATTGCTCAAACCCTTGTTTGGCATGATGACAGTGAGATAGAGTAACTGTTTAAAATCATGCATCAAAGGTCAGGATAAAAATGCCATTTTGGATGAGGATGAGTGAAAAGTCTTTTCAGACTGAGGAGTCTCTCATTTGACACATCCATGACACTCATGTGTTCAAATTAGAATCATCCCCAATGGGGATTAGGTGATGCAAGAATGATGGAAATCATCACGCATGAACCTCACTTGAATTAATGCATGTCAGTGAATGCATGTTACCTCTCCTATGACCATGTCTTACAGGAGACATCCCCAACGATCAGAGATGTTACCAGGTAAGTATATCTCTATCCATACTTTAAATACTTGTCATTGCACAAATATTCCCTTCTGAGTATACCGACACTCGATTGAATTGTCCTCCAAATATTTTTCTCCAGATTCAGTTTGATTAAGGCGACCGAAGAATGGTTCGGGTCCTAGTCAGCTAATCTCTGTTGCAAGGCCGGGCGACCGTAGAATAGTACGGATCCTAGCCAAGCAAAACCCCAGTTTAGGCGACCGTAGAATGGTACGGGTCCTAGGCAACACCTATTTCCTCATTCAGGCAACCGTAAAATGGTACGGATCCTGAAGATGAATCTTAGTTTAGGCGACCGTAGAATGGTACAAGTCTTAGACATCCTTTCAGGTGACCGTAGAATGGTACGAGTCCTAGACATCACCTATTCCCCTATTCAGGCGACCGTAGAATGGTACTGGTCCTGGAAAATCTCTTTTAGTTTAGGCGACCGTAGAATGGTATGGGTCCTAGACAGCATTCAGGCGACCGTAGAATGGTACGGATCTTGGAAAATATTTTTTAGTTTAGGTGACCGTAGAATGGTACGGGTCCTAAACAATATTCAGGCGACCGTAGAATGGTACGGGTCCTAAACACAACCAAACAATACTATACTGGGCGACTGTAGAATGATACGAGTCCTAGGAAAGCAGTCTCTTTATAAAGTCATGTTACTATTCCAGGCGACTGTAGGATAGTACGGGTCCTGGACATGTAACACCAACTATCTCGAATTACTCCATCCTCATTAAAGATAAGTTACTCTAGGTAGATTCCTTTTCACATCTTAGTTTGAATTTGGATGTCTTAATTATTTTCGTTAAACATCTCACTCTAGATGTGAATGTTTCTCGACCTCTCTCGTTATATCTAGTCTGGATCTAGGTATATCGAGTTCAAAATCTTGACATCTTAGTCCGGATCAGGATATCTTAATTCTTTTGTTGACCATTTCACTTTGGATGTGAATGTTTTTCTTAGTAAGGGAAGATTTATCATGTATCTCAACATGCTCTACCACACTGATTGGTAAGTAATTATAAGTACGTTCTTTCCTTTTGCATCACTCATTTGCATTGGTATTTCCATACATCATGTAAATTGCATTTTAAAATGGAATTCATTAAAAAAATCAAAAATAAAAAAATCAATGCATTCAATGTATGCGTATGGTCAAAATTTAGGTCTCAATTTGTCTTTGAAGGCAATATCTATGAGCTCACCTTCAAAGATGGGCAGCTATTGACACTTAAATTTTGGCGATCCAGTCATTTATCTATTGCATAAAAAATTAGGGGTTAATTTTATCCCTGAAAAATATATATTAATTGCATAGCATGTAGATTTAGGTGCATTTATTTTAATTTAACTTTTTATATTTTATTGGGCCGGTGGTGGAAGGGTTCAAATTTATATTTTTGAGCTCTAGTTCGGCAAAGTCGGGCTAGGCCCACGGAAGAAGCAAATTAGCCCGAGCCCGTTGTTTTTTTTTTATTAATTAATTAACTTATGAGAAATTTAGATTTGAGGCGATATTACGGTGGTTTTGGGATTTAAAAATCGGATTTGCAATCTTATCTTTAGTAATATAAAATCAGTTGAAAATATTTAAGGGATGAGAAGAAGAAAGATTTTGGTGATCGAGAGGTTATAGGATATATTGAAGGAAAACTGAAATATTCTAGCAAAATATGGTTTTTACTTATAAAAGGAGCCGAGTGTTTCTTTTCAAGGGGGGTTTTGGCTTTCGGATCGAAGGAAGAAAAAAAGAAAGCAAAAAAGGTGAAAAGTAAAAAGTGAAAGAGAGGACAAAGCAAGTGAAAGCGACGTGAAAAAAAAAAAAAAAAAAGCTATAGTGTCGTCTTCCTCGTTTTGGGAAGTCCTCGGCCGTGCCGGCCGCGACACGGCCGCACCACCGCTGGCTTGCGGCCACTCCAGCCCGCGACCCAACCACGCCACCGCCGGCCTTCGTTGGTGCTAGCCGCGACCCAGCCGCACCGCCGCCACAGCCGTGACTCAACCACACTGCTGCACCGCCTCTACCGATCTCTTCCCCACACTCGTGACCTCCACCAGAGCCAGATCTGGCCGGCCATCCTCTGCTCGAGCCTCTACCGCCATTGCTCCTAGATCGGGTTTGCGACTCCCTCGACGCGTGTTCCTCCGCTCGCTTGCGATGTTGCTACTGCCCTGCCACCAGATCCGAAGTTTGAAGGACTCCTCCGCGACCGCCGATCTAGGTCTCACCTGAGCACTGACGTTGTTTCCACTTGCTCGCTGTCAACCGGAACCCTAGCTCGTGAGATCACGCCCCTACCGCCGTTACCCAGGATCAAGACACCCGGCGAGATCCCACCGTCGAGCAACCAATCCGAGTCGAACCCGAAGCCCTGCGACCCACCTTAGCCTGATCGACTCCAACCCCACTCCACCGCGCGAGTCGAGCCGATCCGACGTCCGTCCATGCTCGAGCCCGAGCCGAGCCACACCACCCCGATCCGACGCCGTTGAACCTGTACCCCGCTAACTCGCGACCAGCCACTCAAGATCTCGACCCAAGACGCCATTCCTCACCGCCGATCCGCTCATTGTTGATCCCCCTTGTCGGAGCTCCGACGACCGGCGACCGACGGCAAACCCTGCACCGACAGCCAAAAAAAAAAAAACAAAAGAAAAAAAGAAAAAGACAAATTAGGTAGTTTTGTTTTTACTTTATTTGTATTTTTTTAAGTTTATTTATTTAGATTGCAATATTGAATGTTAACATTTGTAAATTTTGTAGGCATTATCCGCAGGGATTTTTTCCGGAATTATTGTAATTATTAATTTGATCCGAGAGACATCGGGTCATTTTTCTAATTATATTAATTGTTGGGCTTTTTAGTAGAATTTTAACTGTTAAATCATTATAATTATTAATTTGATCCCTAAGACCTCGGATCAGATTTTTAATTATTTTGAACTCTTTGTCGTGATAATTAGAGTTAGAATAATCGTTAATTTGACCTGTGCAATTAGGTTGCTTTCTTTTTAATAAAAATTATTAAGTCATTTTGGAAAAAGGATAAAAAAATACAAAAGCCATTTACTTAGTTAATCACTAGGTTAATTCATAATTCATCTCATTTCATATCATCATTATTTAGCATAGGTTGCATATATGCATTAAAAAATGAATCATCGTTAAAAATCATAAAAGAACATGCATATATAAATATCATGTCATTCATCCCATATCATGTAGCACATGCATACTTAGGATTATATAAATTCGATTGCATACATAAGTTATGACATATGAATTGCATCTTACACGTCACTAAAATAAATTCATGCATATTAAGTTAAATCAAGATTAGATTTAATCAATATTAATTAAAAGAAAAATTAGATATCATGTCATTTAAAAAATCATATTTAGAGTAATGCATATTATATTATCATAATGACATTAACCCTTTAGGTCATTTGCTAAGTATTGCATGATATATAATATGCATATTAGCTTGCATGTTGTACGTCATGTAGAATTAGGATATTCTTTGTAGGTCATTGCATATTAGGATTACATGTTTATTAATTAAGGGTTTAGATAATTTCCCTTAGATAGATTGCATGTTTTTGCTAGAAAAAAAAAATGCCCATGTCACGTAGAATTAGTGTATGTCATTTAGTGATAATTGCTAGGGCCATTTAATTAGAAATTACTCTTCATTAGAGTTAAATCATTAGATTAATTTAAATTGCATATTTAATTATTGCCTTTTTTTTTCTCAAGTCATATAGCTTAGACTATATTGCCACGTCATATCATTTCATATTAAATTCGTAACATGCATTGCATATTACATGATTTTCATTAATTAAGTGAAAAAAAAAAAAAATTGCGTGTTAATTGGAAAATCATATTTAGGACTGTCAATGTGAATTCTGATTCAACATTACAGATGCTTTTATTACTTTGAAGTAAATTTGTAATTTATTCATCGCTTTAATCTAAGTGTTAAATTGGTGGTTTGCGCACCCGCATGATCACCTAATATGTTAGGGAAGTGAGTTAAAATAAATCAAAACTGCCTGCAAAAACATTTTTTTTGAAAACTTAAAAAAGAAATGGTACCGAAAGGGCATTAGAGTAATCTAGCGTAATCAAGTCCCCATACCCTTAGTCTCTGGTTCATATTATTTTACTTAGGTGTCTAATCGACCTACCGTAAACCGATTAGTGGCGACTCCTAGATAGTAATCATTTGCATGCTAAATATTTAAACCTTAAGTTGCGAATTGGTATGGGCTTGGGAGAGCCCGAGCTAAGTCTAGGCTTAGTAGTCCATTAGCCTAAAACTTTAGGTGGTGCGCCCCTGAAAAATTAGGTCACGACAGCTTGGCGACTCCACTGGGGACTTGTGTACGTCATGTAGAATTAGGATATTCTTTGCACGTCATTGCATATTAGGATTGCATGTTTATTAATTAAGGGTTTAGATAATTTCCCTTAGATAGATTGCATGTTTTTGCTAGAAAAATAAAAATGCCCATGTCACATAGAATTAGTGCATGTGCTAGGGCCATTTAATTAGAAATTACTCTTCATTAGAGTTAAATCATTAGATTAATTTAAATTGCATATTTAATTATTGCCTTTTTTTTCTCATGTCATATAGCTTAGGCTATACTGCCACGTCATATCATTTCATATTAAATTAGTAACATGCATTGCATATTACATGATTTTCATTAATTAAGTGAAAACAAAAAAAAAATGCGTGTTAATTGGAAAATCATATTTAGGACTGTCAATGTGAATTCTAATTCAACATTACATACGCTTTTGTTGCTTTGAAGTAAATTTGTAATTTATTCATCGCTTTAATTTGAGTGTTAAATTGGTGGTTTGCACACCCGCATAATCACCTAATATGTTAGGGAAGTGAGTTAAAATAAATCAAAGCTACCATAAAAACTTTTTTTTTTTTTTTTTTGAAAACTTAAAAAAGAAATTGTACCGAAAGGGCATTAAAGCAATCTAGCGTAACTAAATCCCCGTACTCTTAGTCTTTGGTTCGTATGAGTAGAATAATTCTCCCATTATTTTACTTAAGTGTCTAATCGACCTACCGTAAACCGATTAGTGGCGACTCCTAGGTAGTAATCATTTGCATGCTAAATATTTAAACCTTAAGCCACGAATTGGTATGGGCTTGAGAGCCCGAGCTAAGCCTAGGCTTAGCAGTCCATTAGCCTAAAACTTTAGGTGGTGCGCCCCTGTAAAATTAGGTCACGACAAGTGTCTTATTGATGCATAATTAGATACCTACACTTTCCATCAATCTATATTTATTGTCAATCCACTTCAAACAAAAAAAGAAAACTTCACGTGGCAAACTCACGCTCGAGATGAAAAGACCACATGTCAGGTTTTAGTATCTTGAGTTGAGACTTAAGAATATGCAATTATGGAAATTATTTCTGTTCTGTAATGAATTTGGATCAAATTGACATTATTGACTCTTATATTTACATCTTACTTCATTTTTTGATATGCTATCAGCATAATTTCCACTCAAACCAACCGGAACATTACTAACGTATTAGAATAAAGATTCGATATACTAATAGGCTAGCGCTTTCTTTTCACCCCATTTTAGAGTTATAATAACATCTACCACCTTAAATTGATCATATTATTTCTTGTGGATCTCACTATTAATTTAAGATTATTTCTTAGCTTTTTTTTTTTTTTTTGTCTTGTTATTTGGTATTAATTTTACTAAGACAAAACTACCCATATACCTCGTAAACAACAAAGACTAGTCAGATGTGAGACCACGTTGTATTTGAGATTATTTTTAAATTATTTCATTCTCTTTTTAAATGAACTTGTTAATATGATCGATTGCTCTTCTCTAGATGCACTTTCCTCGTCAATAGATCTATTTAAGCAATTTGGGTTCTCCCAAATATTGCATTCCATAGTAACTGCGTAACAAAAATTAATACAATGAAAAATGAGTAAATTGTCCGTATGCACACATTAATTGCAATATTCAATCTTTGAGTAAAATCTCGTAAAGTTGTTCTGGAAATTGAAGTTGAAAAATTCACAATTATGAGGAGAATCTAGGGGAAATAAAATAAATAATGTGCAAATATAACCAACCTTTCTTTAATCCAATGTATGCTTTCATGCTTGCTCAGATTACAACCATTAAACTCTAAGTAGCGAAGAAACATCAAAATGAGTGTGATTTATGGAAGAATTGGGGGGTGAAAAGAAGTTGTTTGAAAGGAGTATGATTTATTTCGTCCTTTAGTAAAGTTTGAAACGAAACAAAAAGAAGAAAAAAGGTAAAAAACGTTATTTTAAATCAATAGTGGAACACAATAGATAATAGATAATATGGTCAATTCAAGATTGTAGAAGGTTGTCAGAAGCCATTAAAAGGGGTGAAAAAAGCGTGATCCCATGTTAAATGCCTACATAATTGTTTTCATCGATGTATTAATTGCTTATAGTCAACCTCGGTCTACCTATATATACAAGGATTATGGTGACTGTTTCGGATATTGTGCATCATTTGTGGCACTACTTGAGGAAGCTGGTGACTACTGACTAGAGCAAAGCTTCAAATTATCATCTTAAGGAGACGAGATCTAATTAGTATAGAGTCACTCTGGCGTCAAACTTTTCATAGCGTTCGACCACTTTGTGTTAGTGCTCAATATATTGACTTATGCTGCAGATGCTGTCTGACCTGGGAGTCAGGACAATGAAGCTAATGACGAACAACCCCTGGAAGTATGTGGGGCTTAAAGGTCGTGGCTTGACTATTTCTGGGAGAGTCCCTCTAGAAACTCCTATGACAAAGGAGAACAAGAGACACTTGGAGACGAATCAATCTCATAGCAAAAAGGGCCTCTTCAGCTATCTCATGATAGAAGAAACACATCTGTAGAGTGGAAGTCAAATTGCCGCTTCAGCAATCTCATCAGCAAAATGGGCAAGCCGAGCAGTAATGTTTCTCCTGATCCGGCTGTGTCTGTCATAGGAGCCGCTGGATAGTTCGACTGCTTATGATTTACATGGGGGATACAAGCAAGTTCACTGACAGATGGTGTTATTACTTTATTTTTTAAGCCCTAAGGTCAAGAACATAGGGGTACCTGCTGACCATGAGTTCAGGATATTTTATGGCAATTCATGACTATTATAGGATTCATTATTGTACTATGGATGTCATTCATCCATTTTGTAAGGCGTAAAGGAGAAAGACTAGCCACCTTATCAAAACTTCCTCCTGTTCTATCGATGGATGGCAAGATTCATCCTTAATTCTACTTTCCTTGGAATCTTTGTGTATTGATGTCTAGAGACCATTGCATATTTCAAGAAAACAGAGTTGGTGCAGGACATTCTTCTTTTCTTTTCTGTTACCACCTCAATGGTGAAAGAAATTACTTCAACAAATATGCCAAAGTCCCTGTTATTGATCAGCTCTCCATATTGGCAATAGATAAGGATTGCTGTTAACTTCTATTTGATCGATCTGATGCTATGCATGAGTTCGATTTATACTTTGCTGAATAAGGGCACAATATGCAAAGAGTTTGAAAATTAAGCACACCCGTACCCGGAATTTTGAAAGATGCTATGTCCAGGTGTAATGTTCGCTACTCTCCAAGAAAAGCAGGAAATACAGCACCATTCAATTCCTTGCAGTGGAAAAGTTTTGCTTTCTTTGATCTGATTAACTAAGAAACATAGTGAAGCGGAGATTTTTCTGTAGGCATACCAAAGTTTACGCCTAAATCTTGACATTCCTTCTGAAAATGGAGACTTTGATTTCAATATTATCAATTCTAACAAGCTCAGACACACAGACATCTCCTTCCTTTAGAGAAGTTCCTCTCTGAAATGCGCCCCAACCAGTGAAGAGCTTACCCAAGCCATGTTGTGGGTAGTACAGGAGCATCACTGGCCATGGTCCGTCCGTATATTTAAGAGGTGTGGTTTATATGCTTCCATTGATGCATCCCTTTAAAATCCTGCTTGGGACAGTCTGTAGAGTTGATTTTTGATCAATAAATGATCCATGAATAAGAACATAAAAGGTATGATGACTAACACAAGAAATTTTAGCCAGAACGCATGTATAATCTCTAGGGAAAACCCAATCATGTAGAAATACGATGGTACCTTACAAGAAGGTAATAGATTTCATTCCTGTCCATTTTTGCATACAAGAACCATTATCTCAGGATCTTTTCTTACCACATTTTTCCTCAATAGATTATGTAACCGGATAACTACTGTGAAGAAATGATACTGCAGCTCAAAATATCGGCTCCTTTGAGAGCTGTAGTTGCCCTTTTCACACGTTCAGAAATAGAACTACAAGAAGCCAGCATGTCGGGCCTCAGCTTGCGCTTGAAATTTTCCATCCTTCCTGAATTAATCAAGTAGAGACCATTAGAAAAAAATGATACAAAGCAACGCATTGCTTATAGGCTAAGATTCACACACCTTCTGAATCTTGTTGCGTACAAAGCGTATGCATTACTTCAGGCATTTATTCATTCTAAGAGTCCCGCTAGTAATTCCAACAACAAAGAATTGAAGGTTAAAAATTTGGGTACCTGCTACAAACTGAAGAAAAAAGAAAAAGAAAAGAACGTATCAACATGTTCATTCGTTTGAATGAGAAGAGAGTCAGAGGAAAAAGAAAGGAAATGGGATGCCTAGTCAAGTTATGAAAATGAGGATGGTGTGATCTAGGCAGTCATGCTGAGGTGGCATATGGTGAGAAAATCATGTAGTTACCTATCTATCGATCGCCAACAGTTTTGCAAAACTGTAACATTTTTAGTGAGAAAGAATGAAATTAGAAATAGAATCGCATCCTCAATAGAAATTTTCTTCATCTCAACTTTTGATTGAGTCTTAATAACTTCTAGATCTGCAGACCACTTGCAGCATCTGCCCTTCCCTTAATCAATGACCAGACAAGTTAAAAAGAATAATAAGTTTAGAATTGTGGTGCTTCAGGTGTCAGACAAATTGAGAAGCAGAGGCAAGCGAAAAAAATAGTGAACAAGAATAACATTAATTGGATCTTACTAATTTTATGGGCATTTGTTTATGCTGACGACTTTTGTATGGTTGTATTAAGATCACCCTCCCAATTCATTGGCCACTGGTATTTGAACAGTGAGGCAAAATGCAGTTTTGGTGTGCTTAGCATGCCCCTGGAAAAGATCTTCATTTGCGAGCAGTCTTCCACTTCAATATATGTCAAGGATGGAAACTTGAAGATGCAACTTATGATGGAGGAGAAGCATTCTAGGCTTGGCAGATTTTGGAGTTTCAATCCGTTCTAGCTTGCCAAGAGAAATCACTTTTCTTTCTCCGTTTTCATCATTTGCCACTACTTTTGTCATTTTTTCACATCCTATTATAGTCATGTCAAAGAGATGTACCAAACTTGTGATCGCTGAAACTGTCACTAGATGCATCAATCCACAGGAATTTTTCACCACTAACTTTGTCATATTCTGGAAGGATGTCATGGCTGGAAATAATGTTGTCAAACCGGGACAATCCCAAACCTCAAATATGTCGATACTTTGAAGAATTTTTGCCACCAAACAGCCTTCTTTCCGGACATGCTTTAGGTTGTGTAGTTGCTTAGCTTAAGTTCTTTCAAATTTTCAAGCACTTGATGTTTTCCCTCATCAACAAGCCCCTCATCTAGAAATATATCTTCAAAAGAACTACAAAAGATCTCGATGCTTCGTAGGTTATGAAATCTTTGTAGAAGGAATATGGTAGGAAAGACAAAATTTTTATCATGAAAACATGCCAATGTGAGTGCATTTGGCTTGCCAAAGAAGTCATCAGAAAATTTTCCATTCTGTATCATCTAAATATCCTTGCTGACTAATAAAAGTCTCTCTAAGATGGGAATGCCCTACAAAATTGCAAATTCAACAAGGTTTGACAACAAATCATGGGCTCTTAGAGGTAAACTTAAGTCGATTTAACTCCCATGGAAGGGGCCTTGTTCTTACATTTCATTAATTTCTATAGCCCTAAATACGACTCTCAAATTTCTAAAGTCAAGCTACAAGATGCAAACTATAAACAAATACTCCACTATGCCCATCCACCAACCAAGGTTGGCTTTGCACCCATATTATAATGATTATATAGAAAGGGAAAGAATTGTTTTGGCATATGAATGATCAAACAAACGAATGAAAATTCATTTTACCCCAAAATCATCAAAAGAAAGATGGCCATCCCGCTGTGATTTGAAAAGAAATAGCTAAATGTCAGTGCCTGATTCTTAATTTAGGCCACAGGAAATTCACATTTTTTATTTAAATTGAAAATTTTTAAAAGAATTTTTAAGTAGAGGTTGGCTATGGTAATCACCCTAACCAAAATCATCTTCTTTTAGGAATATCTTATCTTGTCATAAAAAATATGTAGTTCCTTGAAATTTCAAGTGACAAGATGTGCTTATAGTGTTACTAAAACCATTATGGGTGTCCAAGGATGAAAAGTGTGCTTAAAAATGTTAGAAATATCTTATGTTGTCTATGAACTAATACGTAAGGGGTTCATGTTTACTATATTATCATAATGTGACATGACTAGTTTGCACACGAGTTATATGGGTGAATAAAAGAATGAGGAAGAAACAACAATTGCAATCGTACCCTCTCAAGCGAGAAGTTTACTTCATGGTCGGAAAGGTCATGTTGATCATCTCTTTGAGCCCACTTGTTCATGGATGCCACAAAGGACAAGTTTAATTTGTTACAGTGGGTCACTCGCAATTCCATCAAGAATGGCCAATTCAAAGTAAGAAACTTAGGGCAAAAGGTCTTGAGTTGTGACATATCATGGAACACTAGAGAAGTCAGTTGCGGCAAAAGAAATTGACCAATAGTGGAGTGTGAAGTGTCATCTCCACTCGTGACTATTTCCTTAAGCCCACATGACTCCACTTGAAGTTTCTTAAGTTGGGTTAGACTTGCAGCCACCCAATGCGGAAATAGATTTTCAAGGCTCTTACAATTATCAATCTTCACTTCTTGTAAATGTTCAAAAGTAAGAGTATCTTTAGGATCGTCAATCCATATTTTGCTTAAATCATCCATGTGGGACAGGACCATCAACTCAAGCTGAGGAAATTGTACCTACCATATTGAAAAAATGATACAATAAATTTGATTTTATTGAGTGATGACCTCGAAGAAAGAATTTACAAACTTCCATTCCTTTCACAAATCATGACATTCTAGAACATAGTTGATGCAATCAAGGAGGGGTTGCTTGATGCTATCATTTCAATTGGCTGGTGACTAAGGCCGAATATATTGCATTGGAACAAGCTTGAAATGCAATGTGACAAAAATTACCTCACGGTCTGTACCACCTGTTCAAACTCATGCATAAAGATAGAAAAAACATTTTGCATTGGGTTACTACCCAAAGAACACAATGATGACCTCAAATACCACATGAATACTTCTGCAATTTCCTAAAAATTTCACATGACATTAAATTTAAGGCAAGTTTCTTGCACAAAAAAGGATTCCTAAGCAAATGCAATTAGTCTTCATGAACAAATCAAACATGTTATGCCCAAATAGATTGTGATACAAAAAGTTGAAACCATTGTACGGACTGCTTGAATTGTTCACTTATTAGCCTGTACGCAATTTTCATTTCATAATGATAAAAATAATTAAATTACTACATGCTACAATCTCAATTACCAAATGCATATTTGCACAGTTCTCTAAGTCCAAAAACCATGAAAAAAGACAAGTTTGTCATACAAATATCGAATGGTCCACTAGGATATCCGCCTTAGCCAAATGATCCCTATGAGCACATTATGTTTCTTTGCAGAAAATCAACGATGTTTTGAGTTCTTATGTCTTGTCCACTAAGAAGCGGGTATTGACATTTTTTATTTGGTTTCAACAAAAATAACGCAATTATGACTTATCACTACCAAAAAAACAGACTGACTATTTCCATACTTCTCTAAATTCATTAATATTCTAAATTGAGGATTATGATGAGTTTTTGAAATATTTTAAAAAATGTGGGGGATACCTTATATTTGACAAATTGTAACTTGTCACTACCAAAAAATCAGGCAACTAGTTTCATATTTCTTTTTCTATCAGTATTCTAATATGAGTATCATGATGGTCTTTTGAAGTATTCTAACAATGTAAGTAAATGCATAACTAGTAGTAACTTTTATCATTAAAGAGTTAAAAAAGTGTGGATCCTGGTTATGGTTATGATGAAATGTTTTATTCACGCATAACAATAAATAAATAAATAATTTTTAAAAAGTATTAAAATTAGAAATAACTCAAGCATTTCCTCCATTAAAAAAGAAAGCAATAGCTATGGGGTCATATTTTTTCCACTACTCATTTTGCTTAGATGCTCCATATTACAGTGTTTTGACTATATTGTCCATTATGTCGCCACCTTTTGGCATTATTCTCCTTCTTCTTTTTTTTTTTTTTTTTTTCTTTTCTTTTCCTTTCCTCATGGATCTCAATATTTTTCTTCTTATCTTTCCTTGCTATTCCCTCTTTTTCCATTTTTCGCTTCAAACAAGCCTTCTGACCATGTGTAGACTCTAGAAAGGAGGATTGATGGAAGAGAGATTAAGCCAAAAGTCCCAGAACTTTGATTAAAAGACCAAGCACTAAATAGTGAATGAGTAGAACTCAATCTGGCAATCGCATTCATAGAACCAAAAGGAAAAGGAACACCACATGACATTTATCATTTACTAGCTCCTATAAACTGATAACTAATGAATCCCATTGAAGCTGCTTGCAAACACTGGGTTTAATGACCACGAGGGAGATCGGAGTCGTAGGACACCAATACACGTCATCGAACAAGATGAGGATGTCTACGATTCGGTCATGAGTCATCCCCTTACTAGATTCTAGCATTGGGACTCACCCTCGATCTTCTCCAAGTGGCTCTCTATTGAAGCTCACTTCCGCCCATTACCTCTCACCGGCAAGAACGTCATCGAGCTCGGCTGGGCTCCTAGGCTCAGTGTGGCTCGGTTCAAGCCCAACTGTGTTGTTCTCACTGATGTCGCGCTAATCCACCCAGGTTGAGGAGAAAGATGGAAGCAAAAGGCTAAGGGGAATGAGTGGAGGTGAGGGGGGTGGTGTGTGGATCAGAAGAGTTAGCGAAGGGAATGGGGAGAGTTGGGTGTCATGTTGATGGGCACATGTTCTTAGATGCGGAGGAGGGGATGGGGTTGGGAAGACGCTGCGGGGTTGTGTAGAGAGAGTGTCCCTCTCTATTTCCAAATTGCTTAAATGTAGCTAATAATGAAGTTGTAAATGGTGAAGAGCAAACAATAACACCAACAAGTTCAGTTGACATTTTCTGTCATATTTTGCTCTTCCTTTTGAGCTTTTGTCAGAGACTCACGTGAAGCATTTGGATGTTTTTAAAGAAAAACAAAATGGGAGAGAACGAGACACCAAAGGCGTGTCTAAAGCGGCAAAAACATGGAAAAAGAGGGAATAGAGAGAAACGGTATTATCGACGGGACACTAGAGGCATGGAAAGAGAAGAAGGGGGAGGAAAGTGGGACCCGTGAAAAACGAGTAGAGAAAAAAAGAAGCAAATAATGCTAAAAGGTAGACCATATAAGGGACAATAAGGTCAAAATATTATGATAGAGAGTGTCTAAACCAAATGAGGAGTGGAAAAAACACAACTCTAGTTAAAACTTGTAAAGTATTTGTAAAAAAAAGGAGTGAAGGGAAAAAAAAAAAAAAACTAACGTGAAGAGTTGGTGGTGTGTTTGTTGCCTTTTCAAGAAATTATGGATATTAAAACAAATTTGGTAAAGATATTAGCTCGTGTTCACTGAATTCAATGAAAATAAATTTGAAAATTGACTTTTATTCTTCTCAAAATTAGATGATGGCGTGTACATGTATTTCCTTATTATTATTCTACTTCAACGACAACCTCTCCTAAATTCAATTTATAATCAATAATACAATGAACATTGACTTTTAATTGGCTTATTTGACATTAAATACTGGCAACGCCTTCTCCCTCTAATTTTTGAAAAGTTGCCGTGATGACTTCTTGGAAAGTTCCCTCAATTTGAATATCAAAAGACAAAACGTTGCTTGCAATTAATTTTCAAAGTAACAATTCTTTGATTTATTTGCTTCAAGTTGAACATGCAATTGGTTTTTGGTTTACCTTATTCTAGAAAACTAATTCTTGATCTGTGATTTCAATTAGTGGGAAGATTTCAGTTTAACCGATTTGTGGATGGGTTTATAGTTATAAAGTTTTAGTGGGTGTCATTGACACCTAACTACAATATCTTTTAGCCTGTAATAGGTAATCAATTTCTTATCCTTGATTGATACCGTGTGTCTAGGATTCGGAGGCAAAAAACAAATGAAAGAAAAAAAGTGGATGTTTCCTTTGCACTAGACATGTTTCAAAGCACCAGCGTTCCATTGGTACTTCCATTTGACAAGATAACTAATCTTATAATCAAAAGCAATGGATTGAGAATAAAAGACTGACCTGTGGGTTGAAAAGTGAAGGACTACAGTGGTCAATCTCCAGCAAGGATTGTCCAGTCAAACTACTCATCTTGGGGCAATGGGCAATGGTCAACTTTATTAAGTTGGGGCATTCCAGTATTTGATTCTTTCCCGAAAGGAAGCTAGTCAAATTGGGCAAGTATTCTAGCTTCATCTTCTCAAGATTTGGGAATGTAATCTTCTCCAATGTGCTTCTTTGCCCTTCCTCCTCTTCGATCACCCCTTCCATCTGATCACACTCCTTTATTTCCACCTGACTTAGATTGGCAAGACACGAAGCCATCAATGGATTGAAAGCATGTCTCAAGTTGCTGCAATTATAAAGGGTTATATAATTTAGAAAATTGTAGGGCAGCAATCCTTGAAGATCTTTGTTCCATAGTCGCCTCAACTTTGGTAGATTCACCAAGTCCAAAGTCATGGAGGAAGGTATCATCCGAGTGCTTCCCAAACCCACCAGCCCTTCAAGATCAAATATTTCTTCTAGAGACTCACAATCGCAAATTTGCAACCTTTTCATATTGACTAAAAGAAGCATCAATTTGGATGGAATAGCATTAATAAATGATGGACATTTATCCACCATCAATGATTCTAATTGCCAAGATGACTTGATGGGATTAAGTTGCCATGCCATTTTCAATCAGCTCGGGGAACTCAGATAGTTGTATAAACTTCACTGTAGCAACCATATCCTATTAGAAAAAACATCATTAATGTAAACTTCTAGTTAGCAAATAGAAATTACTCTATTGGTGATAAAGACCATCCAATTGCACAAAATTTGGTAATCGATGCATACCATTTCTTCAAACATATTTTGGATGGTGATGTTGAGGTTTTCCTTCCAAAACCACAATATTTTTGATACTTGTACTCTATCCAACTTTGGCGCCTCTATTGGTCCCCAGGAGAAGAACTTCATCCTAGAACATCCACTCACTATGACATCTTCCAAGAGAGGGAACATTAAAGTGTATTTAATTGAGCTAAAACATCTCAACCTTGTCAACCCATTAAGTTCAATATACTTCAATTGATTGAAATCCACCATAAGCCCCTCTTCACCTTCCTCGTCACAAATGACTTCTGTCAACATTTTACAGTTACTTATCCTCAATTTTGTGAGTTTCACCAAATTTCTAGCTATTGTTGGAGTGAATATAATGGACAACCCCTGACAAAATGACATATCTAGAGTCTCAAGGTGTTGAAAATTTTTTGGAAAGGGTAATATTTCATATGGAGATAATCCATGGCAATATGACATTTCTAGGGTCTTCAAATGTTGAAATGAAAATGGTAATATTACTTCTAGCTCATGACTTGGACCTGCTATGGCTTCTATACTGATGTTCAGCTCTTCTTGGTAAGATTTGCACACAAGTTTTTCCAAGTTGACTAAGCTTTGAACAAAGCAACATGTGGATATTATGAGCGCCTTTGAGAAATGAAGAAGCTTAAGAACTCTAAGCTTGCTAAAGAATTCTCCATCATCAAAATGCCCATGCCATATCTCCATCCCTTTGGATAAATCCAATTTTAACTCTTGCAGATTTGGGAATGCACCCTAAGAAATAAGTCAAATTATGATCTAAAACCATCTTAATTAAAAAAGTATTCGTGTATTGTGGTATATGTCCTACACATCATGCACAATGCCTGCTTCTTAAGATGTTGAGTCTCATGTGATTCAATGGAATGACATGCGGGCTCATGGAATAGACATCATCACCAATCTTTTATATTTGACTTTATACCCATATTTGAACTCAAATCAATCCCTATATTCCCCTTTCTATAGATACATACCTTGCGAAAATAACTTCTCCATCAATTATAACCATAATTGCACAAATTTCAGGGATTAATGTCAACAAAAACATCACATCTTTTCGTTTTTAGCATAAAATCAATCATCTTTACATAGTCCAATTTAGATAACACACTTGCAACTCTATGATATCACACCCCATGTCATGTATTTATAATCTTCACGATACTTAAGAGAGAGCTAAACCATCGGAATTAAATTAAACCTTTTTTTTTTAAATTAATGGTTGTGCATTACATCAAACATTGACAAGAAGTTTCATTCAATATTTGAAGAATATATGATGTTTCCATGTTGTAACAATTCTATTGATTCGAGGAGAGTCATGTAGCTTGAATCTTAATATGTATAGCTACTTACATGAGATGTTTGGTTGTAACCTTAATCATTTCTTCCAATATTCACCATTGAAGCAAAACATATAATGTTGGGTCATTTACCTTTTCTATCATGAAAAGAGGCTGCTTATCAAGTGGCATCTCATTCTTAGGTTGCGATACAAGTATCTCCACTTTGTCACAATCAAGCACCTCTAGGGTCTTCAATGCTGGCCAATGTGAAGCATGTTTTCCGATGTAGATGCACTTCAACTCTATTAGATGCTCAAGTTTAAGGGAGGTTAACTTTGGAAACACAAACCTCGGAACTTGTCCATCTTCCTTCTCAATGAGTTCCACAATGCCACATTCACTAATCTTCAACTCCTCAAGTTGGGTTAGATGTATTGCTACTGAGGCTGGAAATAGAGAGGTGAGGCTCTTGCATCCAGAAACAAAAACAAAACGGAGACACTGAAATTTGACTTGATTATGGAGTTCCTTATCCCATACAAACTTAAGCTTTGATAAGCTATCTAACTGTAGAATTTTTAATGGTGAATGAGCAACCGGATGTCCATCTAGAGGATTCAATGGCTGAAGTTTGAAAACAACTTCAAGCGAATGACATGATTCTACGCTCAAACTTTCCAAGCTCCTAAGCCGTCCAAGAATGCAAGAAGGAACAATGTTCAATAGCTTATTGCATCCACGCACGTCAAGCAATTTTAGTTTGTGGAAAGAATCCACAGCAACTTGGTTGTCCCATATTATCTCAATATCATCCATCCACAAGATTGTTAATGTCTCCAAGCTAGGAAATGCAACCTGCAATATTCACCGATGAAATTAGTGATTCTATTAGATTAATAGTTCATGAAGTTCCATTACATATTTGAGATTAAAAAGGCGACTAATCATTCATCAAAAAGTGCACTACAGAAGTAGCTGCATACACTATCCTTGAAATCAAATCATGAGTTTCTTAATTGTTGTAAAAAAAATTACAAGATGCAAGGAAACACATGGAAGAATCAATAGTCCCAACAATCTTGGTCTATCGATTATAGTCGTCTTATTAGATTAATGCATCCTCATCTTGTAAAGGTCATACGAGAGATTTGACAGGCCACACAAGTCTTCTTTTTTTTTTTTTTTTTTTAAGGAAAATTCAAAAGGCAATATGAAATTTTTGAAAACAAAAAGGGATGATATTCCTTATTCGTGATGGGCCTTAATTTTGGCATGGTTAGTTGTGTTGTTTCTCCACGGCAACCATTCTACTTCAATAAAGTATCGCAGTTGATTTGTTCATATTAGCAATTTTCCTTTTTTCACTTTACTAAAAGTAGTTTCACATTTCATTTTGGATAAGTCTAGCTTCAAAATTAGTGTATTAATCCCCATACTGTCTTTGTTAGCCCGTTAGGTTTCTATTGATTTTACTAATTTGCTAAAATTAAACACGTGTGATACAAATAATATTTACTATTTATAATCTTTAGTATCTCTAAAGTATAAGTGAAATATATGAAGGACATCATCACTTCTGGTTAAAGTCAATATCAATTATTTTTATTAAATACTAAATAACTCTAAAGCAATTAAAAAGTTAGGCTAAAACAAAACAATGAAAAATGGGTTTGGTTGGGTCCAAATGAACAAATCTTCCTCATATCATTTTACTGTCAAAATAACTCAATATTGTAGTTCATACAAATAATTAAGTCCAACTGTCAAAAGTAGTCCTAAATATCTCATTAAAGAAGATTAAAGTCATCATATCAATCCTATTGAAGGGCCCATTTAGTTAAGTCAAAGTGGATCAGCCCATAAACTTGTCTACTTCATTTTCCATTAAAACGTCCTTCCACTGTCCACTCAAGAAGTTACATGAGTTGACTAAAACAGTTATACCACAAAAACTTAACGAACGTCTGACGAAATTGAAAATCGTTATTATGGTTTCTGGGTTATCAATGGATCGCTCGGTTTCATTATTGACAGCTTGATCGGTTTGATGATACGAGCAAAAGCGTTATCTTGAATGAGGGGCACTTTGCATGAATTATAATTCATAGATCGATTGAATTTAATGGATCATCATCTAGAACTCAAATAAAGCTCTACCACCACCATCAATTCTATGTGGTGGCTGATGATAGTCTTAACCTAAGTTTCAAACCAATGTCACGAGCCATCTAACGCTTCTCTTTCCCCTTTGTGGACCACCACACAAGAAGAAAGACCTAACCCCGACATGGCACGAAAAGCATCCTCACATTGCCACACAGCAAAAGCTTCCTATAAGAAAAAACCAAATGCAACACAAAGCTTTACCGAAGCCCACAGCCCATTCTACCTTTATGCCAATGGCCTCCTGCCACGTCACAGAACCCCCAATTTTCAAAACAGTACCTCAAGGAGTCCCACCCTACGTGAGCTACAATCTCGCAAAGCGGAGCAATCGACACCGGTCGATTAGTGCCATCAAGGCGCACTAGGGCCCGCACAACTCAACGGCCGAGATTGCATCTGTGGCTCGCGAGCTACCTGGGATCACGTAGTCTCACAAAGCAGCGGAACAGTTGCCCATGGGTCGCCTTAAATTCACTAACGTTGGCGTGTCAACCATCCCCACACCAACTAGGTTGACAAATCGGAGCCCAACACAGTGCCCGCAGTCAACCCCCCGCCCGCATCCATAAAAATGGTCGAGCGATGAGCAAAAACTAAATTGCGCAGTTTGGCATTTAAGATAGAATCGGGACTTTGGGGGTATGGTTAATCTGGAAGCAAGAGCTCCCTTCCATTGGAAAAAAGAAATTGTAAAAATATATCAAGTAAGTGTAAATGAAGTCAAGTGAGTGTGATTATATATGTCCATGAGAACCATTAAAATTTTATACATAAAAAATATAAGAATTGAAAGGGCTGACAATTTGTAATACAAATTAACATATTTATAAATGATTATATGACAAATTCAAAAATGACACGACTTGATACGAACATAATATACTTATATTTGTAACAAAATCAACAAAAATATGGTGTTGTCCAATGAACATGAATTGCCGGCAGTCGATTTTTTATTTTTATTTTGATAGAAAATACTTATATTTAGTTACGTTTGGAAGAAAGATGCTAACGTGGAAGCTTTAGAATGCTCAAAATACTTCTCTTAATAACCTATACACCTACCCAAGAAGTAGAAGCTGGTACTCCTTTACATGATTCCTCTTTCTTTAATTACTAGGTAATTAGCAGCATTCTCATGTGTTTGCACGGGCATGGAATTTTTCATTTTTGTAAAATCAAAATATGTTTTAACACAAATAGTTAACTAAATTGTATCTCATTTCTTATGAATCTCCCTTTTTTTGAAGAAAAAAGTCTAAATTCTTAACTTGTATTATCTAAAATATAGGGATCTGATAACATCTAAAAGTTCTTAATTGTCATTGTTATATGATATAGTGTGATTTTATATATAAAATATAACATCATTGTAATAATGAGAGAAAATTATAAAACTCATCAAAAGAAACATAGGAAGAGTTACATTGCTAATTTGCAATGCTAAAACTCATTAAAACCAATGGTCTCAAACAAGGCAACCACCTATGAGAATGAGGACTTCGCGTTGGAAGCAAGACGAGTGGAAAGTACAAGGAGAGTTTCAATTCCAAGGAGAACAATCTTCTTGCAAATTAAAAGTTTAAGAGATGCTCATTATGGATATTAATTAAAGAAGAATACTCTATTAAATATTTATATAAATTTTCAAGTGAGGTGCCGATTCGGCGATGAAGTGGAAACAATATTAGCCATGTGTCTGCCACATCGATAGTTTGCCGGAAAATTTCATATTTTTTGTCAAAGGACATCATCACTTTCGGTTAAAGTCAATATCAATCATTTTTATTCGAAATTATATCATTCTAGAACAAGTAAAAAGTCAGGCCAAAACAAAACAATGAAAAATATGATTGTTTGGGGTCAAAATGAACAAATCTTCCTTATATCATTTTACACTAGAAAGAACTCAATATTGTAGTTCATACCAATAATTAGGTCCAACTATCGACAATAGTCCTAAATATCTCATTAAAGAAGATTAAAGTCATCATATCAGTCCTATTAAAAGGCCCATTTAGTTAAGTCGAAGTGGATTCGCCTGTAGACTTTTCTATTTCATTTTCCATTGAAACGTCCTTCCATCGACTACTCAAGAAGTTAGATGAGTCGACTAAAATAGTTACATCAAGGTAACTTAACGAATATCTGATGAAATTAAAAATCATTATTATGCTTTTCAAGTTATCAACAGATCGTTCACTTTCATTATTGATGGCTCGATCGACTCGATGATATGAGCGAAAGTATTACCTCGAACAAGGGGCACTTTGCATAAATCAAAGTTCATAGATTGATCAAATTTAATGGATTATCATCTAGAACTCACACAAAGCTCTATCACCATCGTCAATTTTATGTGGTGGCGGATGAACAATTTAACCTAAGTTTCAAGGCAATGTTTGGAGTCACCTAGCACCTCTCTTTTCCCTCTGTGGACCACCTCATCGAGAAGAAAGACCTAACCCCAACATGGCACGAAAAACATCCTGACGGTCCCACGCAGCAGGACTTTCTATAAGGAAAAACTAAATGCAACGCAAAGCCCTGCCAGGTGCCCATCGCCCATTCTCTCTTTCCGCCAATGGTCTCCCACCACGTCATAAAAAGCCCCTACTTTCAAAACAGTACCTCCAAGAGCTCCCCAACCTCCCCCACTTTATGTGAGCAACAATCCCGTGCACCCGAGCACTCGCGACCAGTCGATCAGCGTCGTCAAGCGCTCTAGGGCCCACGTGGTGCAACGGCTAAGGTTGCATTTGTGGCTCTCTAGTTACCTAGCGCCTGCAATTCGACCGCCGCGCACGCACGTGGTGGACCCGGACAGGCGTGATCACGTAGGCTCGTGGAGCAGCGGAACAGTACCCTAGGTCGCCTTAAATTCACATATGTCAAACTCACGTGATCTTCCCTCTCTTAATGTTTTCCTTTCTTTCTTTTTTCTTTTATTACTTTTCCTTCCACACACGCGTTCATTTATGATTGGAATTTCTATCTTTTCTTTTTTGGTTCTTTTCATATGCCCTCTTAATGCGATTTTGCCTACTTCCCGATTGTCTACTTCTTAATAAGGTCTATGTTGTCCAATGAACATAAATTGCTAGCTAGTCGATTTTTTTTTTTTATTTTGATAGAAAGTACTTATATTTAGTTATATTTGGAAGAAAGACGCTAATGTGGAAGCTTCAGAATGTTCAAACTAGTTCTCTCAATAACCTATATGCCTACCCAACAAGCAAAAGCTGAGAGACTCTTTTTGCATGATTCCTCTTTCTTCAATTACTAGGTAATTAGTAGCATTCTCACTTGTTTGTACGGGTTTGGAATCTTTCATTTATGTAAAATCGGAATATGTTTCTAATACAAGTAAATTAAATTGTATCTTATTTCATTAGAATCTCCCTTTTTTGAAGAAAAAAGGCTAAATTTTTAACTCATATTATGTAAAACATAGAGATTTCGATAATATTTAAAAATTCCTAATTGTCATTGTTATATGACATATTGTGATTTTATATAAAAATATATAACATTATTGTAATATTCACTGCAAATTACAAAAATCATCTATATATATATATATTTATATTTATATAATAGGAAGACTTGCATTGCTAATTTACAACGTGAAAACTCATTAAAACCAATGGCATCGAGCAAGGAAACTACCTATGAGAATGAGGAATTCTTATTGGAAGCAAGATGAGTGGAAAGTACAAGAGAAGGAGAACAATCATCTTGCAAATTTAAATTTTTGGTGATTATATTAAATATTTATATAGATTTTCCAGTGAAGTGCTCATTCGGTGATGAAGTGGAAACTACAGCACATTTAAAAAATTACCCACGTGTCTTGCACATCAATAATTCGCTGGAAAATTTCGGATTTTGTGTCAAAGTGCATAAATTATAATGAAATGAAAATCTATTGCCTTAGATGATTAAATAAAAGTTCAATGACTATATTACAACATCTTTTACTATATAGTTACCCCATAATTTTGAGAGTTAACAATTGAGCTTTAATGGTGCAGTGATTATGTGGAACGCAATCAATTTTAACCAAAGGGGGCTTTGCTGATTATGCTTAGTCTCCAGTATAACTATTTATTGGTTAATTTTAATCAATTAGCTGGATGGCATAATAATTATTTATATGCATATATCTTAATTCTAATTTCTTGACAATTTGATGTGATTGATCCCACTCTTGCTGGTGTTTATTGAAACTTGCCAATTATTTGTAGCAGCACGTGGCAACTTGAAATGCTCAGCATGTAAACTTCTAAAATGTTATAACACATAAAATTGATGCCTTTACTCCATCAGATTTTTATTATATTTAATATTTTGACATAAGGTTAATAACTTACCTCTTGATTGAAGAGGACAACAGAGCATGATTTGACGCGATCCTCATTCCGAGCTTTTGGTGTACCTGTGATCAATTTTTCATCAAATGAAAAGAATGTCATCTTTTGCATTGCAAGGATGAATTAATCCAAGAAGATCTTCAATGATGAAACCAAAAAAAAAAAAAAAAAATCTTACACTTTCTATGAGAGAAGCACATCAAGCTTTCCAACTCTATCAACTTTAACAAGGTTAACATTGGGAATACTGGAGTTTTTTATGTTTCTAATCTCAACTCTTCTTCCTCCATAATGATCACCTCCATGTTCTTGCAAAAACATACTTGTAGTTCTCTCAATTGTGCAAGAGACTAAACCATAGATGGGAAAAATGGAAACCGGAGGTTGTCACATTGCCACACCTTTAATTCCTTCAAATTATGGAATCTCACAATTCCACAAGGGTTCTTGTTCCATATGCACCTCAAGCTTGGTAATTGCCTTATAAAGATGGTGTTTAGCTCAGAGAGAGCCTCAATATTTGCACCAGCACCTAGTCCGTCAAGGTCAAAAATTTCTTGCATTGAAATGCAATTATCTACCCTTAAATTGTGTAACTTGTGTAGTTTTATTAGTGACTTGGAGTTGATAACTTTCGAGAGAGATTTGCATGAAGACAGCTTAAGAAATTGGAGATTGCTCAGCTCCAATGGAGATTCATCAGTCCATAAATCTTCTAGATTGGGTAGTCCATCCATTGTCAAGGACTCCAAGGATGGGATTAAAACCTGATGAATAAACCCATTAGCAAAGAGCTACCAAGAAACTTGCGCGCTAGAGCAAGTATTATAAATGGTTGTAGAAGGAAATTTACAAACTTAAGATAACTTTTGCATTTACATAGATTTATGATAGGGAAGCTAATTTGCAATCCAAAAAGGTATTAAAAGACAACTAATAAACTTCATTTTTATTTACAATATACTCATGGATGTTACTACAATTAATTTTCTTTGTAATTTACTAATAATAAGGGAATTACGGTTGTCAAGAAATAACAGTCATTCATTTTGCTAATAATTATGAAAATTCACAATCCATATAGTGAAAGAAAGTGCATTCAAGGTAAATTACTTCCAATAAGATAAACCACTCCCTCTTAGGTTATGATATTGTTGTGACAATATATGACTCATTTTATCGGAACATTTCGAGAAAGTAATGTACTATCTCACAACGGAGATTACTACAATGAAACAAGAATAAAGAAACCATAGAATGACCATGATTATGAAAGATATAGGCAATTTACTTATAAAGGAAAATATCTCATTGCAATAATTGATCAATAAGGCGAGATTGCAATCATGAGAAATAAATTATTATGCTGTAAGACCTTAATTACTACCTACCTAAGGAAACTTAGCTCTAGCAAAACATAAAATAAAATTTAACTTAGCAATTTCAAAAAGTAATTTGCTACTTCAAAAGGAGGATTACTGTCATGATAGTTTTATTACCGATAACTTCCTATGCCTACGCCACGCACCTAGCCCGAACCAATCATGAAGTATTATAATTTATATAATAAGATCCAAAAAGTTTTGTATTTTTATCTAATGACATGACAAGTTTGTCTTTCATAGTTGTCCCATATCTTCTCACGAATAGCAATACCATATATCATTGATATTAACTAATTGGGCATGGATAGTCTACTGCAATCCTTACATCTATTGTCTGCAACACGAATACTTAAACACACAACGCATTATTTTCTATTCAAATTTTTTCTTTTATTTTACCAAATTCTTGTTCTCTCTCTTTACATCACCGGAGAATCAACCTCAGGAAAGCACGACCAAGGCTCGTGCTAGCGTCGAGTTTGTAGGTCCCGCTGAGTTCGTGAGAGAAATAGATAGAGATAGAATTTGTGCTTGGTCCGCAAAGGAGATGACCGAGCGCAAGTGTAGAATCCGTGAGCTGTCGGTGGCGACGTTGACGGAGGTGAGTTGTGGCTGGTCATGGTGGTGGCAGATGAGCGTGGCAACGGCGGGGGCAAGCAGATCTGGCTATCAGCCTTTCAGCGCGTGGCGAGAAGGAGCGAGGGAAGATGCGGACCCTCTCGCGGTGCAGAATTTTTTGTGGGTTAGAGAGAGAGAGAGAGCCCGAAAATAAAGAAAAGCTATACGACACGTGTCAGCCAGCCCTGCGTGTCGTAGACGATGGGTGCACGGTTGGCCGCAAACATCCATACCCACACTTCCTTTTATACTTCGTAATAGGGCAAATTAAATTTGCAGGAATCTTTATTACGTAATTATAATAGAGCAATCATGTCTAATCAACTAAAAGGCTCTAAGCAAATTTTGTTGTACAAAACGGCCATGCGTTTTCCTTAATTGGACCACTTCCTGTCCTTACTTTACTTACTTCTCTTACTAACAATAACCAATTTAATCAGCTATACATAAACAGCCTCAATTTCAATTAAATGTCATTAACTATTGTTGTGATGATCTAAATTATCAACTTCATATTCATGAATTCTTGATTACATATGCTTGATAAATTTTCTAAATCAGATTTCTAGGTGATAAAGGTTTATTATATAAAATTATTTAATTAATTTTATTTTGAATGTTACGGTCTACTATACAAAATCATACCCTGGAATTATGCTCAAGCCTCGACCACATCTTGGAGTAATGCTTTAAACCAAGCATTCCTCGAAAATCGTTTTGTTTTAATCTTTCACCAATTAAGACCAAAATTTTGACCATAATGAAGGAACAAAGCACATGAAGTAATTTGGAAATGAGCACAAAAACTCAATCACGATAATTAATGGACAAAATTATGCCCAATTTTTTAGTAAACAAAGCGGGAAAATGACAATGATTTTTCATCACTTAACATAGAAGTCGTGAGTCATATTTCAGTTCATTATGATAATCAAAGTTCCACTCTATCAGGTACCAAACCTATGTACATTCCCATGATTTAGGTCAAAATTATATTTAACTTCATGAAAAATAAAATGCTATCGTTTCTATCGGTGAAGTTTGTCAACGACACTAACATTAGAACTTGATTTTCATTATTTTTTGAAAATCTTAGTCAACAAGCCACTATTATTTGCATTATTTCATTATTTAATTTTAACACTCAATTGATTCTCGATTACTAAAATTTAACTACAAAAGAGCATAAAAATGACACTTACCAAACCTAGACTTATGAATTTAGGGGGACACACCTTTGCTTGCTAAATTTTGATTTTATGATGAGTTTGTCCAACTTTCATTTTATATGTTTTATTTAAACCATCCTTTGGCCTCCGAGTGCACTAAAATGAGTTTCAAATATCCAAAACAAATAAAGAAAAATAAGGAAAAAAAGCACAATGATTTTAACAGAGATCAAGAAAAAAAATTACTAATAATATGTTTCACTTCATGAAAAGAGCTAAACATCTACTAGGCTTTCAAATATAAAGGTTAAAACAATTAGAAAACTTTTTTTTTTTTTTTTTTTTTTACTTGATTATGCAGATAGCCTCCCTAGTCAGCTATTTTAAAGGACCAATGGATGACAGCATCACATAGCTATGCACAAACGTGGTAATTTATGTAACATATTTTGGAAGTAAATGTGTACTGCTTTAAATCTTCATGGGGCATTTCATGTTGTTTTTCCTAAAAGCCACTCACTAATGCCTACAACTATGAGATATTAGCATGAGTTGAAGATTTATGTTTGTTATTCCAAAAGTGCTTACAAATACATTTATATCTTTTACTCAATTTCGTATGCTTGTAAGCATGAACATGCATGAAATTGTGTAGTTTTATAGTAATAGGATACGCAATGACAAAGTAATTATTGAAATATACGATATGGAAAAGACATGCATCATTAGATTAAGCATCGTTCCTACTATTTGAAAATTCAATCCCATTGCCTTTTTCTTTTTCTTATTGATTTTTACCCAAGTCACCTAGATATTATATCTTATAGATAAAACAAAGTTAGATAGCTAAATTCGTTATTATGGAATTATTCTAATGACAAAATCCTCTTCAATGTTGCTCTATAAAACCTATTAAGATAGGTGTCCTTGCAGCATGTAAGTTGAAAATAACTCAAATCCTATCACAAACTAAATTTAAATAGATTTAATTTTATTAGTTGCACTTCTGCACAATGAAGAGAAATAAAAAATTGCTTTATCTAATTGCAGAGAAGGCCTGATTGGATAAGTTAATCAGGAAGAAAATGAACTGAATTTGAAAAATAATAATAAAAAAAGAATAAAGATTAAAATCTATGTTACATCTAAATAGCAAATGAGCAAAAGATTAATAAATAATTTATTCCTTTGATAGAAAATTACCTGTTGTCCTGTTGAAGAATGCAAGTTGAGTGCCAACTTGGTCTTTTGATGTACTACTTGAAGGAGCTGTCCCAGTGGTGAAAAAGTTCTTGACATTTGGCAAGTCACGCAATTTCAATACATGCAAATTATGCAACTCAACTTTGCCACAATCATCAACTTCTACAATCTCCTGCATTAAGGGGCACTTGATAGCTCCAATCTCTTCAAGTCGTGGAAGTTCTCTCAATAATGAAAAAGGAAACAAAACTTCCATCTTGTTGCAACTTTCAACTCGTACTACTTTTAATGCACTAAAGGACTCAAAGGAGATATGGTTGTTGCATATCTTCTCCAAGTTAATGAGATTATGGATAAGTAATGACTCCAACATCTTAAAATTTGCGTGGGATGGTGATTGCAAGATGTAATGGACGGAGGGACTATTCTTCACATGTAGATGCTTTAATTTTGGAAAGCCTTCTTGGGATAAGATGCAAATACTTTGCTCAATTCCGTCTAATCCATCTAAAAATAATTCATCTGTTTTGCCTAATAAAGTTTGTATGCATGCTTTTTGAAGAATATCACTTCTTGGATACAACTGAAGTTGCAGTGTGCTTGATCCTTTGTGAATTGGCCAGCCCTGCACATGTGCACCTATCTGGAATTTGTACTTGGTTAATTTGTTGACATTTAGATCCTGTGGGAGCGCACTCGGATCGAGAATGGACACATGCAAAGTGCAAAGATGCTTCAAGTTATTCAACTCAATAAGCCTAGCATTAGTTGGTGGAGTTTGCTCCACGGCATTCCATCGATCAAAGCTATTCTCCATATACAACTCCTCCAATTTCATCAAGTTTCCAAGCACACCCGGTTCAATTATCTTAAGTCGTGAGCAATGGTTCAATTCCAACAACCTCAATTCTGCCAATTGTCCAATTTCTCTTGGCAATTGTTGAATTTTGGAGTTCACAAAGCTAAGAATATGCAGCCCTTTGAGCTCGCCAATTATGGCTACATCCTCTAACAAGCAGCCATCAAGACACAGAGTGTGCAAGTCCTTCAAGAACTTAAATGGTGAAGGTGAATGAGTGAGACGTACTTGAGAAAGATGTAAGACCCTAAGTTTTCTCATGGAGTTGAAATATGAATTTGGGATCTTAAGAGATTCGTTGTTTGCGAACAACAAAAAGATCCGCATTTCGGGACAATCTAACTCTTGAAGAAGCTCCTTCATGTCAACGTAGGGAAAGCATACTGCTGTGCAATTTTTTAGCTTCTCCTTTGGCAACTCTATCAACGACTTATCATTATCTTTCAACACAAAAAGAGGGTCATCTCTTGAAGCAACCGATGTAACAAATCCACGAACCAAGTCATGTATCTTGAATCCATTAGTATCTTCATCATCTAACAAAAGGGAGGATGCTTGCAGAGTTTGGATTAGTGAGCTCAACCTATTTCTAGCTTCTTTCATGCTGCTATTTTCTCCAAATAACTTCAAACCCACACCATACCTCACCAAATATTCAAGAGAAGGTTTAGAGACACCATAAACAACACAGAGTCGTAACAATGACTTCGCCTCCTCGCCATCCTCCCCTTTGAAATGATTATAACTCAACTGCAACATCTCATTTATCCTCTCACTGATTCCTTTATTTGTAGACATCTCGATTTGTTTCAAAGCATCCTCCCATTGAGAAAATTAGTGTATCTGAAAAATTTCGCCATTGTGATAATTAGAAAAGGCAAACCTGCACACTTGTGGAGTGCTTCATCCACCAAGGATTTGAACGGGTCATCATGAACTTTGTCTCCCACCGTCCTCTCAAACAGTTTTTTTGCCTCTTCCTCCTCCAGCTCATAAAGGCGGAAGTCACTGTCGCAGCCCATTTCCCTTTGCAAAACATCTTGAAATCTTGACGTCAGCAACAACTTGCATCCTCTGACTTTGTTGTCATGTCCGCAAGGAATGCCAACTGATTTCAAGTCAAGTCCTTTCCATAGGTTGTCCAGTATTATGAGGACCTTCTTTTTCGCCCTCATCTCATCTTCCAACCTCGTGCGCAGACGCTCCGCTCGAGGATTGACATACTCGACATCCTTTATGTCCAGGTCCAACGCATGCGCAATCTCTCCTTGAATCCTCTTTATGTCTTGATTTTCTGACACATCAGCCTTAGCGACCCAATCAAACCACTTCTCTTTCCTTATTCTCCTTTCGGCATTGTCCAATAGGGTAGACTTGCCAACTCCACCCATCCCATAAATCCCGACGACGGTTTTGTTGTTATCGGCAAGAGCGGCCATGATCTCTTGCATGATCAATTCTCTGGATTTGACAGTGTGGTCGTCGTTAAGCTTAATCGACATCGAGGCAAAAGAAGCAGAGGCCGTCGCAGTGGTAGACTGGACGACATCTTTGTCCTCTCTCCTGGCCGAAGTCGAAGCAGCAACATTCCCTGGAGCAGGACCGCTGAAGGAGATATCCTTGAATTGACTGTATTCTTGAGTGAGTCGTTGAATGGCCTCGATCTTGTCCTTGGCCTTCCTGCTGAACTGATAGCGACAACTGGGTTCGGGAAGACTCCCATAGCAGCAAGTCTTGGTTGCCTTTTCGAAGTCGCCCAAGAAGTCTCGCGCCTCATTCAAGGCCTTCTCAGCATTTGCCTGCCACTGCGTGACGTGACCGTAGACTTTTCGACTATTGTTTCTGGCCACTTCCACGGCATTTTGGACCATCTCAGCCTTGTATGCCAGATTCCCAACTTCTTTCTGAAGATCCTGGGCGTAGCTCTTGGAAGAGGTAACGTATCCGAATTGACGCTTGATGGGAGCAACCACACACTTGAAGGCATCCCATGCAATAGAAATGACAGAATCTATTGACATTTTTTTCTTTTTGTTGGAGAAACAAAGAGCGAGCACAGAGAGAGAGGGAGGGAGGGAGAGAGAGAGAGAGAGAGAATATGATGAAAAGGAGAAGCAGATACTGACGAAGGAGAGAAGGAAGAAGAATGGTAGTGCCGAGGTGAAGAAAGAGGGAGAGAGAGAGAGAGAGAGAGAGAGAGAGAGAGAGAGTATGATGAAAAGGAGAAGCAGACACTGAAGAAGAAGAGGAGGAAGAAGAATGGTAGTGCCGATGTGAAGAACGAGGGAAACAGAGTGAGAGAGAGAGAGACAGAGAGAGAGTGATGAAAAGGGGAAGCAGATACTGAAGAAGAAGAGGAGGAAGACGAATGATTGTGCCGAGGTGAAGACAGAGCAAAACAGAGCAAGAAGAAGGCTGAGAGATTTGAGCGCAAGGAAGGATGAAGGAAGGGAAGGGAAGGGCAATCAATTTAAGCATGAAAGAGCTCGGTAACTTAACCTTGGTCAAGGCCTTAACTAAACATCAGTTAATTCCTTAGGTAGCTGAAAACTTGATAACGGATTGCTCCGAGTGAAACTGGCGGAAGATAAAAATTAAATAAGACCTCAATCAGGACATGAATAGGATGGTGGACTTATGAACGGTCGAGGTAACAGAAATGGATGATTTTCTGCATTTTATTGTTTTTTTTAGTTGACCGGGCACCATCACCCATGTCTGAGCCTCCCCCGGTAATGCACAAATTGAATTTTCTTTTCGTTCGAATGCCCAAATTGATTACGTATGAGAAAATTGCAAAAGCAAACGAAAAGCCAGGCCCGCATAGTAACAAAAGACCAACTGTCGCTGTTAAAATGGAAAACAATTGGGAATATTCAACGTGAAAAATAAAAATAAAGATAGGGTGGGGACTTAAGTTTCAGGAGTTGATTTTAAAATAAAGAAAAGAAAAAAAGATCTGACTTGAATCCTCGCCCACGTGACATGTAGTACTAATTGATTTTAAAAATTTTAATCTAGAAGTACTACTTTGGGATGTAAATCAATTTCTCAACTCAATTTTAATGGAGAAATTATCTAATTGATTTTAAAAATTTTAATCTTACTAATTTAGTCATAAATATCTACAAAAATTCTTTCGTAATTGTTATGATTAATAGGGCCGAAAATCTTTGATGTAGGGCCTAGTAATTAATACTCGTCCTATGTTGATGGTGAGTGACATAATTTGTTCAACTTTATTCAGCTTCTTCTTTTTTTCATTTTCTCTTTTTCTATTATCTTTTATATTTCTCAAAATGTTCTTAATTCGCTGTTCATCTTCTTGCCTGGAAGCCCTAGCTTTTTGTTGTTTTCAGAAGATGTTGCAGCCACCGCCGCTGCTGCCACCGCCATCACAAACAACTCGACCACCACCGTCAAGATCCAACTTGGCCACCGCCACTGCGACCACCATCATACACAAGCCGCCATCCGTCTCTCTCTCTCTCTCTCTCTTTCTCTCTCTGTGGTCGACCTCCATTAATGGAGCTCGCCTCCTGAGATCGAGGTGCGACACCTCACTTAAGGTTGCGCGCATCACATATGGGATCGCGCAATGCAGATCTGAGGTCGTTCGAGTGCTTTCATTAATAATGGAGGTTGACGGTGACCGACAGATGAGGATGATGATGAAGCACCGAATTAGCGCATTTAGGAAGGTAATGTTTTGGCTGGCGTAGCTCGTCCATGCCTGCCAAATGATGCCGCGTCTCTCCTTCAAACCCTTCTTCATCTTCACTACCCAATTCGCCTGTGGGGGAAAAGTCTCTTCTACTCCTTGTTTGAAGGATGAGTTCACCTCGCGCTCGATGTGTTTGCGACAATGCATCAACGACCTTGGAGGTGCCACGACTTTGCCAAGCGGCATGCCAGAATCGAGCCAGGCGGTCTCGCCCACCGTCAATCTCAGTCGGAATAACACTCTCGCTCCTCAAACAAATTCTTATAACGAGATTTGCTCCGCGATTCTCGTTCTTGAATGCGGTCAGGGCAAGCAGGAAGTGCATTCTCAAGAGCAAGATTGCTGCGAGCATGAACTGATTTTGATGGCGGTGGTAGCTTGCGGCAAACAATTAATATGACTAGAAAGAGATTTGGATACTCATGTGCAGCATGCTGAGCCATTCGGATAACTACTACGTGCAAGTTTCTCTAAAAACTATTGACTTAATCCAGCCTAACATAATATAATTTGATAAAATGATGAGGTCAAATTAGCTTCCGAACCCTTACTTTTTCGTGTTCCAGAAATTACATCTTTGGCATAACGTTGCTAAAACCCGCTATGCTCCACTTTCTAAAATCCTAGAAGAGAATGACAAAGTGACGGAACTCGTGATCTGATCCTAATAGGATAAGCTGGCTCTTGGGGTCTGACTCCAGATTTATTGGAATTAAGGGGCTCCAATAATGTGTATAATTTTTAATAAAGGGTGATGGAAAGAATTATTTGATGAGTGTTATTATTTTTTTCCTAGTAAGTCAGATTTTGGTGATGGAAACACAACATTGTTTTGCTGGAATTATTGATAATCAGATCTAGTACCAGTTATTCCATAATTTAGAACCTTAGTAAAGAACCAAATCACGAGGAAGAAAGAGGAGACGGCCATAGACAATGGAGCTTATTGGGAATTAATAAAACACAAGTCAATTTCTCGAGTACATAAAT
Source organism: Eucalyptus erythrocorys (assembly GCA_014182555.1). Taxonomy (NCBI): domain Eukaryota; kingdom Viridiplantae; phylum Streptophyta; class Magnoliopsida; order Myrtales; family Myrtaceae; genus Eucalyptus; species Eucalyptus erythrocorys. The sequence goes on from CM024603.1 coordinate 9,074,804, forward strand.
TAGAAATGGATGATTTTCTGCATTATTGCTGTTTTACACGACCAGTCATCATTGCCAATGGCCATGCTTTCCTGCACCGCTGATTGACAGATATTGATGAGGTATACATCCTTCTGTCCTTTCCCACTGCAAATGGTCCTTTTCTTCCTTTTCCCAGCGCCAAGTGCTGGTCCTTTTCCATCCTTTCGTCCTTTCCTCCGCAGTTAACGGACAAACATTGATTAGGTACCGGTGCTGAACCCACTCCCGGTGTAGGTCACTGAAACCATGTTAAAATATAGAAGCAACATTAGAATTAAGCTACAGGAAAAAAAAATTTGAAAGTTTAAAGGTCAAAATGATATACAAAACGAAATAATTTTAAAAAGCATTATAGCCATGTTGTCGTTTTAGTTTTATTTATATATATATATATATATATATGTGTGTGTGTGTGTGGTCGGTCTGTCGTTTTATATATTGAATAGCAATTTTTTGTAATGTTTTTATTATTGACATAATAGACTTGTGTTAGCTTAGATCAATTTATCCAATTAATGTTTTGACTGTTAGTTGAAAACTTTCGCAGATTTGTTGATAAAAACCCCTCCAATCATCCCTTTAAGTGAAAAAATATTGAATATGAAAGAATAATTTAATGAAAAATGAAATAGAAAAAAAAAAAAAAAAAAAGTAGGCCAATTCCTAAGCCAGCCTTGGAACTCATTGGCATGGTTCTAGGTTGGTTCCAGGCAATTCAAGCTGGCTCCAGGATCGACCAGTGAAATAAATGTGGCAATTTTACCCTTTTCGCAGGACAAAAAGTTCCGTCTCATTTTTACCGACAGCTTTAATCTCTCCCCATCCCCCACTACAAGGGAATTTGCTGCTTTTCTGGTATCATTTTTTCATGGTTAAAGTTCGGTAGTGGTAAGTGAAGATGGACACACCGACGCGTAGTACAACATGGCCTTTGGTGTCACATGACAGTTGTCTTAGCCGCGACGTGAAGTCCGTTATGACACTCTTCCTCTGCAGTGTATAATGATTTTTTTACAATGATTTTTCTTATGAACATTGAGGCCTATCTACTGAGGGGTTTAGCTCTTGGGATAAAGGGGCTCCATTGGTGAGTGTCATTTATAATAGAGGGTGACGGAAAGAAATGCATGACTGGTCTTAATGCCTGAGCATTAATTTTTCTTTTCCCAGTAAGTCCAATTTTGATTCTTGACATGTCAACAATCTTCAGATTTTGGCAATAGAAACACAACAACCTTCCACCGGAACATTCTGCAAAGATCCAACAATTTAGAATCTTAGCGAAGATCCAAACTATGACAAAAAAAGAGAAGATGGGTACAGACTATGGAGCTTGTTAGCCAAATCTTAGTTTAGGCCTTAACTAAAAATCAGTCAATTTATTGGGTATAAAAATGGATGATTATATGCATTTTTGTTACTTTTGCTAGACTAGTCACTATCGCCAATGTCCTTTTCTCCTCCTAAATAGACAAACGTTGAATTGGTATCCATCCTTTCATCCTTTACCACCGAAAATGGTCCTTTCATTTTTTTCCACCGCTAATGCACTAGTCCTGATCCATCCTTCCGTTCTTTCCACCATCGGTAACGGACAAATGCCAATTAACCCACTTCTTGCACAGTCAATAAAATCATGTGAAAAATATAGAAGTGACATTATAAATAAGCTACAGTAAAAAAAGTTTAATTTTATTATAAATAGCAATTTTATATAATGTTAATGTTCTGTTTATTGACATAATAGAGTTGGGGTTAACCTAGATCATGACAACAATATGGTCGGTGGGAGAGGAAGGGATAGGAACTCAGACATTGGTCCACATTGTTGTCATGATTAAGGCCACCGACAACGGTCTTTCTTTATTTTTCCTTTTGGCTAGTGGAAGACTTGGAGTCTCCTACCAAATTTATTGATTGATGTTTAGTGAAAGTCTTAACGAAGGTTTGGTTGCAAATAGGAAATCAAACATGCACATTTTATTAAGCTAAATTTGCATATTGACCATATTTTTAACCCACTAATCAAAGGCTTGATAATGATGGAAATAAATAAATTCTTGCTTAAAATAAACTAAGCCATTAGACGATGTCTCAATTAATGAAGAAATCCCATGAAATGTGAATATTGAATCATTCCAAAGCATGAGAAGACCATGTGACCTTACTAATTACTACTTTAGATAATTTTGCCCCGTGTCTCTCTGTACTTTTCTCTAAACCCATTACAAATGAAACAAGTAATCTATTATTCACATGCATCGATATCACTCATCTTATACTTGTGTGCATGTTTGATTTCCTATTTGCAAATTTAGCTTAAAAATATGGTCAATATGCAAATTTAGCTTTAAAAAATATGCATGTTTGATTTCCTATTCGCAACCAAACCTTAGTTAAGACTTTAACTAAACATCAATCAATAAATTTGGTAGGAGACTCCAAGTCTTCCACTAGCCAAAAGGAAAAATAAAGAAAGACCGTTGCCGGTAGCCTTAATCATGACAACAATTTGGACCAATGTCTAAGTTCCTGTCCCTTCCTCCCCCACTAACGGACAAAAATTGATTATGGCTAATGGACAAACACTGATTAGGAACAGGCCTTAAATCTGTTCCTTGTGTTGGTCCCTGAAATCCCACTGAAAGCATAGAAGTAGCATTACAGTTAAGCTAATTATTAGATTAGAATGTCAATTATGATTGTTAGGTTAGAAGTAACTTCAATTATAAAATTAGATTAGAACTTCTAAAGAAGTTAATCCTTTGTCGTTCTTCATTAACATTTTAAATTAGTTTATTCTATTGAATATTACTACCTTTTACATGACAAAGTTGATATTAGAAACGATTGCAAGCCCCAACTAACACTTTTGCGGTCTCTCATTCTGATTGTAGTTTCCCCTTCTTTAAATGCTTGGATCTATATGGATTCTTTAATTTTTAACATTTTTAAATTAATTGTTATCAATAATTGATTTCTAAAAATTTCTTAATACGCAGTTATTGGCAAGGAGAGTTATATGGTTTTTCATAATCTACAAACCAATGTTTTTTTTTTTTTTTCATTTTAAATTTTTTTAGGAAATCAAAAGGCAAAAAAAATATACTTAATATAAGGGTAAGCAAATAGAATGAGAAGTTGACAAAAGTAATGATAGAACGTAGTGTGGAATCTTTTAGAATCACTCTTGCATATTCCTATTTCATGACAATCATACTGATAAAAGTTGTCCATCTGATGCCTATTGCCACTGTGCCACGTGAATCTCATTAGAAGTGAACAATTCACAAATTACATCGCAATGATTTGAGGCTTTATGATGTGTTATGGTAACCACACATAACAGTATAACACTCACAATTACATACAGCTTCTCTAATGAGTGCATTCCAACATATTACTTACGCAAGAACAAAAGGCAATGAACTGAAAAACGTTCCAACAATTACATCTCATGAACTTGGTGTCTTCTTTGCTGGCTTGCTCATTTGGAACACTGGGTGCCGCCACAGCTTCCTCACTCCTTTTCTCAAACTCTGCGATAGTTGTTTGATTAGAATGTCAAATTACTGCTAAATCCTTATATTTATTCTAACCATTTAAAAAGGTTATGACAAATTTCTAACAAAGAAAATTCTGTGATTAACAAAAGTTATGAGTAATGTTCTCTTTGCAATAAAGTTGATATAAAGTTTATGAGGAAGAAGTGCACACAAAAAATTTACTACATAAAGTTAGCATTTTTTTGTAACCTAGGGCACAAATGTGACATCCCTCTATCAAGAAGCCCATAAAAAATATAGAAATAATACTATAATTAAGCTAGTTGAACAAGAAAAAGATTGACGCCTTTTTTTCAAAATGGTATCAGATAATTCTAAAACGTATGGTGGCCATGTCATTGATTTAGATATTCAACAGCAATTTTGGAAAATATTCTACTTATTGACATGTTAGTCTTGGACTTAACTTGGACCCCTATATCTTCCTATTGACAAAGAACTGCTCATTCCAATAATGAGATGCCATTACCTAACCTTGCTATTTAAATGAGTCATTCTCGTCCACAGTGCCAAAAAGATGACAAACCTACAGAAGAGAACAAACATCCCTAGATATGGCCTATCTGAATAATACACCGAAACCAAAATCAGGACCAAAACTCGCGGTGACATTAGGCAAATGTGCCAAGAAGAATGGTTTTCCATTTAAATAAAGACTCGTAGGTTGTCTTTATTCCCATCCAGCATTGACAAAACTAAAACGAGGCAAAACCAGCAAATGGCGCATCTCTTGTTTTATCGCCACTACGAAGAGATTCTTCAATTTTATTTTATTTTTAATTTTCCCGACACGACACGTTTATATTTAATGTAAAGATTATAACGAGCAATCCAATCAGGGAATACTCGCGTGACATCACAAATCGAAATATATGTTGCCGCAAGCCTTACAATAAAAGTTCTTTTTTTTTTTTTTTTTTTTTTTTTTTTTTTGTTGAGAGGGCCTTGATCGGATACTATTGCTGGACCACCTTCTTGATCTGGGGCTGCAGCATCTCCAATATACCTAGAGTTCAATTATAATTGCTAGCACCTGCATGCCATGATCACATCAGCTGTTGATGTCCACTTGGTGAGCTATACATTTTCTTTTATATTTGTATGAATCGATATTATTCCATTCCAATTCCTTCCCAATACCTTCCAAGAAAAATCCCAAATTGGATTCCATCCATATAGTATTTATAATATAATTCGATAGATTACAAGAGTAATACACATTGACAACACATATTAGAAAAGGATGTTGACTTTCAAAGGGATAGATTTATCCTTGGATTTCTACGACCTCAAATCAGTATAATCTTGCTCTTTAGAACTAGCGATCAAATGATTTAGAACCTTAACAAAGATCACAACCACGATAAAGAAAGGAGATGGGTATGAATTATATAGCTCGGTAAATTTCACCCTTAACTAAGCATCAATCAATTGCTTGAGAAGTTGAAAACTTAGTGGCACACTACTCAAGTCATTGTCCAAAGATAAAAAATAAAGAATGGTTACTTTTTAATCATAGAATGATTTTTTTTTTTCATTGTAAATTTTAAATTGTAGTTCCATCAAGTGCCCTAAAAAAATCAAGAACAAATTATTACAAAATATCAAAGTAAGAAAATGATTCGCCTTGGATCATTGTCTAATAAGTACTCTGTATAGCCTGTCTTTGCCAATATAACAAAATGTAATTAAGAGAAGAAATGGACAAGCACAAATTACACCTACATGCACGTGATAAGTAGCATCTTTAGTGTTTTCATAATGACAATATCTTCATCAATGTTTGTATGTGGGGTGTTGTGGGAATCAACATGGAGGCGATCACACTTTCAAATGTATACGACACATTCAATCAAAATATAATTGATAAGATGATTCGACTTTAAATCACCGCTCGTATACAATTTGTCAATATCCATTTAACAAATGTAATTAACAAAGAGAATAAACGGGCAGAGACAAGTTGGACCCACGTGACATGGATTTCTATCTAGAGATAATGATACGTGTCCCAAATCTGTTTTTGAACTCAATTTTTGCGCAACAGGTTTCATATCTTAAAATTTTAAAAGCCGGTCGAAATGAGATTAAAAAATCAAAGCCAACTCCATCTGAATTTATGTGGGTTTGCACTAGACTCATATTTAACTTGTTGTAAGCCTAGTAAAATGAGCAAATAAATTATTGCTACTATCACGGGGAGATCTCCTTTCAGTGGGGAAAAATACTAAAAAATTTTTAAACCTATTACATTAGTACCAATTCAATCCTAAATCTTTCAATTGGACTACTTTAATCATATACATTTTCACATTAGTACCAATTCGAGTCTATGAAAATTGCGATGTGAACGCCGCCCATTTGTCCTAGTCAACAAAAAGACTTAATTAGACCAATTTAACAAATTTTAAGATTTGATTATATTTTTTGAAAGTTTTAAGACGCAACTATATTTTTATTGTAAATAATGTGTATTTTGCATTATATATATATTTTTTTAAATGACAATGCTAACATATATTTATCATATTGTTGATATTCAATAATAAGTCTTTTATGGTGTTCTGATTGAGAACTTTTGCAAAAATATTGAATATGAAAGAGCAATTTAATAAAAATTGACATAGAAGAAAAAAGGTAGGCCTATTTATGGGCCGACCTTGGGACTCATTGATGCGGCTCGAGGCTAGTTCTAGGATCAACGAGTTCATATCCTCATTTCAAGTTAAGGATAAAGGCTTTGATAGGGTAAGTTCTATGTTTTTGGTAGGAAACATATTTTTCCTGGAACATCAACCCTAATAAGAAGATGCAGATAGAAATATAAGTGAAACGAAAGTGATAATTTTCTTCGACGGTTACCTTTTTTGCACGATAAAAAGTTTATCTCATTTTTACCGACAGCTTTAGTCTCTCTTCCCTTCCCCCGCAAGCAGGGTAATTGCTCCTTTACTTGTATCATTTTATCATAGTCAAAGTTTGGTAATGGTAAAGTGAAGATGGACGCACTGACGTGTAGTACAACGTGGCCTTTGGTCTCGGATGGTAGTCGTCGTATCCGTCGCGTGAAGTCCTTTTATACACTCTTCCTCTGCACTTGCAGTGTATAATAATGGCGGGACAGTACAATGATTTTTCTTATGAACATGAAGCCTTTTTACTAAGTGGTCTAGCTCCAGATATATTGGAATGATGAAGCTCCAATGATGGGTGTCATTTTAAATAAAGAGTGATGGAAAGAAATGCATGGACGGGTCTTAATGCCTAAGCATTATTTTTTCTTTTTCCAGTAAGTCAGATTTTGGTTCTTGACATGTCGAGAATCTTCAGATTTTTGTGATAGAAACACAACAAATTTTTGCTGGAACATTTTATTAACGCTGGGATTTAGTACTATACATTCATCAATTTAAAACATTAACAAAGTTTCAAACCACGACGAAGAAGGAGGAGATTGGTACATGCTATGCAGCTCTCATCCTTTCCTCCGCCCTAGTGGACAGACATTGGGTAGGTATCCATCCTTTCATCATTTGCCACTGCAAATGGTCTTTTCGTCCGTTTCAACCGCCAATGTACTAGCCCCGATCCATCCTGTCATCCTTTCTACCACCATTAATGGACAAACGCTAATTAGGCACTAGTCTTAAACCCGGTCCATGCCCAGATCAATGAACTCATATTTAAAATATAAAATTAACATTATAATTAAGCAAATTGTTGTATTAGAATGTCAATTTTAATTGTTACATTAGACGTAACTTCAAGTAAAAATCGTGGGATCAGAACTCTTAAGAAAATTGAACTTTTTCTGTTCTTGCTTCTTGGATAGTGCTACTCCATACATGACAAAATAAATATGGGAACGATTGTGAGCAACAACTGACGTTGCTTCGTGGTCTCTCATTTTGATTCTAATTATCACAAATGTTTGGGTTTGTTTGGAGTTTTTTTACCTCTAACATATTATCCAAATATTGTAGTTATCACAAATTGATTTTCAAAGCCTTCAAAACTATACAATTATTGACAAATAGAGTTATTTGTTTTTCATAATTTATAAAACCTAATTATTATCATTTTTAATTTTTTGAGCGAAAGCAAAACGCAAAAAGTGGTACTCAAAAAGTTTAAACAAGTAGAGCAAGTTAACTATAGAAGTCAAAAAAAAAGAAAAAAAAAATGACGATGGAATGCTGTATGGAGTCTTTTCGGAATCCCTCTTACATATTCCTAATTCATGACAATAATTTTGAACAAGGTCATCAAAATGAATATATGGAAAAAAAAAAAAAAAAGATTGGGAAGATAACGATAGAGTAAGGGTCCATTTGTTTCGCGGAAAATTGGCCATTTCCATAAAATATTTTCCCAAAAGTCATTTTCTAGGAAAATGATAATATTTTTTTGCGTTTGGTTAAAACACTGAAAATATTTCGGAAAATATTTTCCGATGTTTGATAAGGAAAATATTTTCTAAGATTTCACTACTTAGGCATGCATCACTTACCGACCTATAAATTCATCAAATATGAACTTGCCATTAAATCCGAGCAAACTTGTTTCATATCTTTGTTCCCTCATTGTCACCAAACACTCGTCTCCTCTAAAAAATGTTCGTATGGACTTTAAAAAGAAGCACATTATGTATAACTCTAATGCGAATCTTCTAATTGAGTAGCATGTTCTCCCCTACGTCTTTTTTTTTTTTTTTTTTTGGTAATGTTCCCCTTGCGTCTTTTTTTTTTTTTTTTTGATAACCTAGGGAACCCCGTAAGCTGACAGCTGGTGAGCAAACCTTGGGGGAGCAACTACAAGACCCACCACCACAAAGACTACAGATAAGAATCCCTAACGACGCCTCTAGGATTCAAACTTCTCCCATTTGTGAGAGGGAGAAAGCCCGAGCATTGCCCGCACCGCCGAGAGCGGTGGTTCCTCCTACGTTTTTTTTTTTTTTTTTTGTGACCCAAGAACCCCGTACGGCCAGAATCGGGGGTAACCACCGGGGGCGACACGTCTAACCACCACACACGTGCCACGGTAAATCGCCAAATGTCTCAACACTGCCTTTACCGCAACTTGGGTTGCTTCCTCCTGCGTTTTTTGTGTTATAGTAAACGAAAGAAAAAAATAAGCAAAGCATGTAAATCCCTTTACTTGAGCAATTACAGGGTAGAGTAAATAAATAAAAAGATAAACAAGAGTGCGAGTGTGAGCTTGAGGTCGATGAGTTCAAGGTTCACTTAACAACTGACTGACACCAAAAAGAAGAAGATTGGAAACAAAAAAAAAAAGAAAATGGAAATTAAAAATAATTTGAATTAAAAAAGAAAAAATTAAAAATTAAATTCAAATAAAATAAGAAAATAAGAAGAAGAAATGGGAGGAGGGAGTGAGGATTTATATAGGTGTGAGATAAGAGATTAAGTGGGGAAAATATTTTCCACTTTTTCCTTTTATGGAAAATATTTTTCCAATGAATTCATTTTTGTGAAACAAACGCCTAGGAAAATACGGAAACGTTTTTCTAGGAAATTATTTTCCGCGAAACGAATGAAGCTAAGTCCCAAGTTGTTGTTTTGAAACATATCTATTGTAAAACATCACCCCTAATAAAATGTGGACAAAAATGTAAGTGAAATATAATATGATATTTTTTTTTTGACATCTACCATTCTTGCAAGATAAAAAATTCAATTTTAAGTTCACCCACAGCTTTAATATCTCGTACCATTTTTTTCGAGCCAAAGTTTGGTACAGGAAAGTGAAGATGGACCCACAAATAAGTAGTACAACATAGTCCGTGGTGTCAGATGCCAGTTGCATTAGCAGCGAGTTAAAGTTATTTTCATACAATTCCACTCTGGGGAATATTAATGGTAGGACAGTATTATGAAAAGAATTCCCCTCCAGGTAATATTAATGGCGAGACAGTATTATGATTTCTTTTAAGAACGGCAAGACTTATTAGTGAGGGGTCAAACCCCAAATTTATTTAAATAAATGTGCTACAATAATGTCTCTGTTGTTTTAATTCGAGAATGATAAAGAGAAATATTTGATGAGTCTTTATAATTGAGCATTACATTTACGCTCAATTTTGATTCTTGACATGACGATCTTTAAATTTTGGTGAAAGAAGCATAGAAACTTTTTTGTGAAATATTATGAGATTCAATAGTAGAGATCCAATGATTTAGAACTCAACAAAGACACACACCCTGAGAAAGAAAGAGAGATTGGTTTACATACCATTAGAGATATTTAGGATTTTTTTAACCAATCAAGAGAAAATGAATCAAATTTGACCCAACCTTTTATTCCTTTATGTCGCCATATTTAGTCATCTCATTTTCAATAACTTCTCGATTCTGTCAATACTGTCTTTAATCATTTTATTTTGAGAAAAATATTCTAAATATCTCTAGAAAATATATAAATATCTCTAATACAGAAAATGGGGCTCGGCGTCTTAAGCTTGGTTTAGGCCTAAACTAAGCACCAGTCGGTTTCTTTAGTGCAGGGTTGGTTCTCTGCATTATTATTCCTTTGTTTGAACAGTGACCACCCACAATTTCTGGTCTCCATCCTTTTTCCTCCACCGCTAATGGACAAACATTGATTGTCCATAATACTTGCATCCTTTGGTCTTTTTAGCTTTTTCAAAAGGCATCTTTATTAAAGGTGGAACTCGAGAGGAATATTAGTGGGACACCCCGATAGCAAATATGTATTCAAATTATTGCATCTTTTGGACCTGTTTTAGTCTCTCCCTTATTATTGACCCTTGTATGAGTTGACGACGTCAAGCATGGGAGAGAAGAAGGTACAAGCAATTTAGTCATCTATATTTTTTTTTTTTTTAACAAGATGCTATGAATCCTTAACTTGGCCCTCCACGACTTTTCTAAATAAATAAAAGTTGCGAAATTATTATTTCCCTAAATATATACCATTAAGAATTCAAAGAGAACTATCTGGCCGCGTAATTATTCACGGCACTTGGCAATATTTGTTAGTTTCAAAAGTTACAATCAGCGCCCTGAACTATACGTTAGGGTGCATAATATGTAAGTAATTAATCTTAACCTATCAAAATTTGCGCTCTTAGACCATACACAAGGTACATAGGGTACATAACGTAATCTCAAGTCTTAGCCACGTGTAAAATGGATAAAAGCAAACGAAGTGAAAACTCATGCTAAAAGCAAACTATAATACGAGGCAAGCTTTCAAATGTGGCATGTTGAGCTTGGGATCTGTCCATGAATCTCTTAAAAAAGATGGCTACATCACCACTTTGAAAAATAAATGCTCTGATTCAAATGTGCTGGCTAAGTGAATCCTGCTAAGAATAATGCATTTGGAGATGATTGACTAAATGATGCGATAGTCTGCTTATTCACATCACTTTTTATAAATCAATTCTTTTAGTTGTTATATATATATATCTTGCTTGATAATATTCAAATGATATGTGTGTATTAAATTATAAATTTTTACTTTGATCGGTGCTTGGCTAGACACAAGTGTACTCTAAACTCCAGGCTAAGAAGGCATTACAATTTAAAAAATAGGAGTACTTGAAAAAGATGAGTTATTTCGACTCAAACGGTTGTAAAAATAAGAAGAATAGAAAAGATGAGCTTCACCTTTGAACATAATTATGGCTTAGGAAACTCCATCAGCTTGAGCGAAAGAAGTTCCTTGTTGCTTTTCAGAACCAGATTTTGAAGAAACAAAAAGGATTTGTAATTGCATGAACCCAATCCTCGTGAACTGAAATGATCTCGCTCTTTGTATTACGTCCTTTTCACTTGAGATCCAAATGATGCATGTTGAACTTAAGTATTACCCTTATACCGCTCTATCTAATTATTTTAATAGTGTGGAGTTTTTAACATGTGTAAATAAAGTTTTGCGATAAGGGGAGGACATAAAAATTAGATGATCAAAATTGACAAGCACAAATCGTCATTTTACTCGTGTAATCAAGAAATGCACGAGATTAAGATTCTGTCATGATTAATGGGGAGACATACACAAGAATGTTCTATTTTCATCAAAGTATAGGCTGCTGGAGTTTTACTATTGCTGGAAAAATTGCACAATCAGTCTAAAACTTAGTATACATAACGTAATTGAGCCTTAAATTTTTTAATTGAATCAATTTAGTCTTAATCCTTCAAGGAAAATTATAATAAAGTCTTTCCGAACAAGTTTCACTTAATTTACCTAACGTGTCAATCCAATAATAAATAATAATCATACATGTAACAGCAAAGATGAAGAAGTGACGTGGACTGAGGAACAATGCTGTTCTTGTTGATATAAATGGCGACTTTGCTTGGTCGAGCAGCTAAGCTAAAGCCATGAATCACCAAATCTTTAGTTCTAATGTTCAACTTAAACAAAAGGGTGCAACGGTACGCAGAGTCTCGAGGTCCAAAATCAAGAATCCATGACTGAACTTGATCGGCCAAAAAGTAGCGAACAGAAGCAATGCCGCAACACCCAGACCAGCAAGCAACACGACCCTTTTAGAACAAAAAACTACCACAGAAGTACACAAAAACGAACTCCCCACGAAAGAGGCACACAACAAAACAGAAGCAAATTTCATTTCAACAGCAAAAATGAAACTTGTTTTATCATCAATCATTGGTTTATTTCCATGTTGTAGCAAAAATATCTTGGGCGTGATGCTCCACGTGCTAAGGGGCAATTATATTTTCTCGAGAGAGTGAGGACACTCTATTAAATGATGTCTTGTCAAATTATTGCATCTTGTGGCCTGAGCAGCGTACATTGCCTTTTTCCAATGATAGAACTCTTTCGGATGAGAATACATGTGGACCCCATTTTTGCATGAATGGTTCAATTTTGGGATTTTGGTAATAATAATTCACGGCTGCTTTTTGGGAAATAATAACTTTCTTGAGGATGTGATGGAAAGCGAAAGTATAGGCTAAGAGCTCTGAACATTATTTGTCGAATCATTCCCTACTTAAGTTTGCCAGTAAATTTCCTAATTACTATTTGAAAATTTCATTCATGTCATAAATTATACATTAATTGATATTCTTTTTCTAATGCCACAATTAATTGAATAATTCTATCTCTACTGACTTTAAATTTTAGAATACCATCAAATTATAAATTAAAAATTAAGAAAACACTCAATAAAATGTAAAATGGCCATATGTGTATGTATATGTGTGTGTGAATAATTTTTGATAATGTTCTACCAATTAACATAGTAGACCTGGGCTAACTTAGACCCTCATATCTAATTAATGAATATGATAAAGCAATTAAATAAAAAATGAAACGGAAAAAATGATATGGGCCAATTCTCAAGTCAACCTAGAACTAGCCGATGCGATTCTAAGCTATAATAGGGTCGACCACTTCAATTCATGATTTTTTGCAAGATAAAAGGTGCAATTTTATTTTCGTCGACAACTTTAATGTCTCGTATCATTTTTTTAGAGTCAAAGTTCGGCACTGGATAGGTGAAGCTAGACGCGTTGATAAGTAGTACAACATGGTCCATGGTGCCAGATGCCACTTTAATTAGCAATGACTTGAAGTCATCTTTACATTTTTCCTCTTCGATGAAATTTAATGGCAGGACAATATTATGATTTCTTTTCAGAACAGCAAGACTCTTTACTGAAGGGTTAAACTCCAGATTCATTTAAATAAATGGGCTACAATAGTGTCTTTGTTATTTTTATTCGAGGGTGATAAAGAGAAATATGTGATGAGTCTTTATAACCGAGCATTACAATTTCGTTTGATTTTGGTCCTTGACATGGCGATGTTTAAATTTTGGTTATGAAACATAGCAACTTTTTTCTGAAATTTTTTATTATCAACGGGTGAGATTCAATAGCAGAGATCCTACGATTTAGAACTTTAATAAAGACATAAACCACAAGAGAGTAAGAGGAGATTGATGCAAATTGTTAGACATAGTTAGGATGTTTCCTAAGCCATCAAGAGAAAATGAATCAAATTAAAATCTAGCCTTTTTGGTTCCTTTATGCAGCCATCTTTAGTCATCTCATTTTTAGTAGCTTCTAGATTTTGTCAAGATCATCTCTGGTCATTTAATCTTCAGAGGAAACATTCTAAATGTTTCCAAAAGCTATCCAAATATTAATGGAGCTCGGCATCTTAACCTTAGTTTAGGACTAAACTAAACACCAATTGATTTCTTGGTGTAGAAGTGAGTGACTTTCTACATGATTGTTCCTTTGCTTAAATAGTAACCATCGAGAATTTCTGGCCTCCATCCTTTCCTCCATAGCTAATAGACAAACATTAATTGTCCACGAGTACTTCCATCATTTGGTCCCTTCAGCTGTTTCAAAAAGTACCTTTATTAAAGGTGGTCACGAGAGGTAGATAGATGAGACTCCCCATTATCGAATGTCTATTCAAATTGTTGTATCTTCTCGACCTATTTTAATCGCTCTTTTATTATTGACCCTTACATGAGCAAACAATCGTTAGCCATGGCAGAGAACAAGCCAAATGCAATTTAGTCCTCTATTTTTGACAAGATGTGGTGGGATCCTTAACTTCCCCCTCCACGATCTGTCGGAATTAATAGGAGGTGCAAAATTATTATTTTACTCAATACTAATGGAGCTCGGCGTCTTAACCTTAGTTTAGGGCTAAACTAAACACCAATTGATTTCTTAGTGTAGAAGCGAGTGACTTTCTACATTATTGTTCCTATGCTTAAATAGTGGCCATCAAGAATTTATGGCCTCCATCCTTTCCTCCATAGCTAATGGACAAACATTCATTGTCCACGGATGCTTCCATCATTTGGTCTCTTCAACTTTTTCAAAAAGTACCTCTATTAAAGGTGGTCACGAGAGGTAGACAAATGGGACTCCCCACTGTCGAATGTCTATTCAAATTATTGTATCTCCTCGACCTATTTTAGTCGCTCTTTTATTATTGACCCTTACATGAGCAGACAATGTTAGCCATGGCAGAGAACAAGCCAAATGCATTTTAGTCCTCTATTTTTTTTTGACAAGATGTGATGGAATCCTTAACTTCGCCCTCCACGATCTGTCGAAATTAATAGGAGGTGCAAAATTATTATTTTACTTAATACTAATGGGGCTCAGCGTCTTAACCTTAGTTTAGGACTAAACACCAATTGATTTCTTAGTATAGAAGTGAGTGACTTTCTGCATTATTGTTCCTTTGCTTAAATAGTGGCTATCGAGAATTTCTGGCCTCCATCCTTTCCTCCATAGCTAATGGACAAACATTGATTGTCCACGAGTACTTCCATCATTTGGTCTCTTCAACTTTTTCAAAAAGTACCTTTATTAAAGGTGGTCACGAAAAGTAGACAAATGGGACTCCCCATTGTCGAATGTCTATTCAAATTATTGTATCTCCTCGACTTGTTTTAGTCGCTCTTTTATTATTGACCCTTACATGAGCAGACAATGTGAGCCATGGCAGAGAACAAGCCAAATGCATTTTAGTCCTCTATTTTTTTGACAAGATGTGATGGAATCCTTAACTTCGCCCTCCACGATCTGTTGGAATTAATAGGAGGTGCAAAATTATTATTTTACCCAATGCTAATGGAGCTCGGCATCTTAACCTTAGTTTAGGACTAAACACCAATTGATTTCTTAGTGTAGAAGTGAGTGACTTTCTGCATTATTGTTCCTTTGCTTAAATAGTGGCCATCGAGATTTTCTGACCTCCATCCTTTCCTCCATAGCTAATGGACAAACATTGATTGTCCACGAGCACTTCCATCCTTTGGTCTCTTTAGCGTTTTCAAAAGGCACCTTTATTAAAGGTGGTCACGAGAGGTTGATAGATGGGACTCCCCATTGTAGAATGTCTATTCAAATTATCATATCTTCTCGACCTGTTTTAGTCGCTCTTTTATTATTGACCCTTACATGAGCAGACAACGTTAGCCATGGCAAAAAACAAGCCAAATGCATTTTCGTCCTCTATTTTTTATGACAAGATGTGATGGAATCCTTGACTTTGCCCTCCATGATCTGTCGGAATTAATAGGAGGTGCAAAATTATTATTTTACTCAATATATACCTTGAACAATTCAAAGAGAATTGTTTGCCTGTATACATATTTCAACGAGTAATGGATGAATATGAATAAAATATCATACTATAGACATACGGAATGAAAGAAGACATAAGATGTATACGCTCACGACACTTGACAGTATTTGCATGTTTCATGAGTTATAATCAGCACCCCGAACTGTACAATAAATTGCATAATTTGTAAATAATCATTCTTAACCTATCAAAATTTGTGCTCTTTGGGTAGATAATGTAATCTCAAGTAAAGTGAACAAAGTGAAAACTCGAGGTAAAAAAAAACTAAAATATGATGCAAGATTTCAAATTTGGAGACATGTCACTGATGAATTAAGCTTGGGATCTTTCCATGAATCTCTCAAAAAAATATTGCTACATCACCACTTAAAAAATTGGACGACTTGATTCAAATGTGCTGGCTAATTGAATCCTGCTACGAATAGTGCATTTGGAAATGCTTGACAAAATGATGCTATAGCCACTTTTATTTCTCTTAATTGTAATGTAACTTTTTCTTGATAATATTCAAATGATATGTGTGTAAAAAATTATAAACTTTTACCTTGATTGGTGCTTGGCTGGACGCAAGTGTACTCTAAACTCTAGACTGAGAATACATTACAATTCAAAAAGTAGGAGTACTCGACAAAGATGAGTTATTTTGACCCATATGGTTGTAAAAGTAAGAAGAATAGAAAAGATCAGCTTCACCTTGACCATAACCATGGCTTAGGAAACTCCATCACGCATGAGTGAATGATGTTCCTTGTTGCCTTTCAGAACCAAATTTTGAAGAAACATAACGGTTTTTCAATTGCATGAATCCAGTCCTCATGAGGCCAAATGATCCAACTGTTTATATTATATCATTTTCACTTGAGACCCAAATGATGCATGTTTAACTAAAATATTTCCCTAATACCACTATCTAATTATTATAATAGAATGGAGTTTTTAACATGTGGAAATAGAGTTTCACATTGAAAGGGGGACATAAAATTAGAGGATCAAAATCAACAAGTGCAAATTATCATTTTACCTGTGTAATTAAGAAATATACGAGATTTAAGATTTCTTTGTGATTAATGGGTAGACATATGCAAGAATCTTCTATCTTCATCCAAGTACAGGCCGCTGGAGTTTAACTATTGCTAGAAAATTGCACAATTAGTCTAAAACCTATTATATAGAATGTAATGAAGTCCTAATCTTTTTAATTGAATAAATTTTGCTCTAACAGTTGGAGGAAAAGTGTAATCAAGTCCTCTCAATTACGTTTTGTTTAATTTGTCTCGCGTGACAATTCAGTTATATCTTACATGTAATGGTGATGGTGTGACATGGGCTAAATTACATGAGACAACATTGGTTGTTCTTAGATAAATGGCGTCGGTGGTTGGTCAAACAGCTAGAGCCCCAAATCACCAAATCTTTAGCTCAAATGTTCGAGTTAAACAAAAGGGTTGATGGTATACAATAGTGAATAGAAGTAAGCCCCAACACCCCTGCCAACAAGCGACATGTCCTATATGAAACAAGACTATTACACAAGTATGCCAAAACAAACTCACCGCAAAAGAGAAACAAAACAAAATAGAAGCGATTTCAATTGCAAAAATGAAAATTGCCTACAAACCCCATTTTTTCCCAACAATAACCAACTTGGCTTATTTCCACATTGTAGCGAAAATATTTTGTGTGCAATGCTGCTTATGCTAAGATATTTAGGAATTATCAACACTTTCAACTTTTTAGCTTTTTAATAAAGCATCTTTATTAAAAGTCAACTTCAGAAGGTGATGGATGGGACACCCCACTATCAAATGTCTACTCACATTATTGCATTTTTTGGGCATGCATAGCTTTTTTTCAATGACAAAGCTTTATACGACAAAAGAGTACATGTGGGCCCTATTTTTGCATGAATGATTCAATCCTTGGACTTTTGTAATAACGCATGGTTGCTATATTGAAAATAATAATTTTAATAAAAATGCCATAAAAAACGAAAGTATAGACTAAGAAGTCTAAATGTTTTACCTTTATGCATTGAGTTGTGCAAGGAAGAAGTATTTATGAAGTCCATATCTTTCTATTTCACTCGAATGCTTTTTTGTAGGCCCCACCTTTTGATTCCACTGTTGGTAAGTGTTCCTTTTTATCATACAGAGATTTCAACTAATGTCATAAATTAGAAAATGTTCCATTTTCTTCTTCTAAGGCAATAATCAATTGGAAACTTCCCCCTTTATTGACTTTAAATTTCAGGATAACATTAACTTCCAAATTAGAAATTAAGAGAATACTGAGTAAAATATAAAATTGTCATGTGATACATTTACATACATATATAGAGCAATTTCTGATAATCTTCTACAAACTGACATATTAGACTTGGACTAACTCAAACCTTTATTTCCAATTAACATTGACCATTAGTTGAGAATAAGCCTTGACCACAATGGTTAGTTAGAATGTCTCCAAAATACATACATATATATATTTTATGACTATTTGAAAAGTTTACGACTAATTTCTAACCAAAAAAAAAAAAAAAAAAAAAAGATGTTATTGTCATGTTCTCATTGTTTAATAGCATTCTTCCATATTTAGGAATTGTAGATTTTTTTTTAAAGATTAAATCACGGAATTTTATTGACCAGATCAATATTCGACCTGACTGAAAAATTTCATGCAAGTATTTCAAGTCCTCATGGTATGTATTAATGTGGTTCTCAATAAGACCCTCCTAGCATACATGCAAAGCCTTGGCCCATTTCGATTTTGAAGGTCAAGTCTGAAAGCCCTTTTGAAGCTTGGCCCCTCCCTCCTTCCAACCGTAATGGCATGGACTCAGGCATGACTCCTTGGAATACCTTAAGCAAAAGTTTGAGTCAAGACATTTGTGGTAGGTGGGGATGCTGAGATTAACAAAGAAAAGGGATAAGTTTCACGCAATTGAAAAAGGGAAAGAATGAATCAAGCCACAACTAGACAGAGCTTGTGATTCATGACCAGGACGAGGCCTAATGCATTATCGAGATGTGCCATAGTCTGTTGTCAGCATGCATGCGATCTTATTCACAATTGGGCCTAACTTGATCCATGAGCGGAACTTTCTTTACTCCCCTCTCCTCTCTATTAATTGTTATACACTTTTCTGTTCCTCATATCTCAATTACCTTTTCTCATATCATCATGTGACTAGTCCATATAGCTATTTTTTTAATATACTAAAATGCCCTTGCAGGGGAGTGAAATTGAATGATGTGGTGTGGTAATTTTGCAACTCCAAATCAGTCTAGCCTAATCTCATTTAATAAAACATTGGCACCATGCCGATGTTCAATTGACTTCATGCACATATTGAGTGTCCTTTGGAATGTACACAATTTAATAGAATTGCTTGCTTAGTTTAATTAGTGATTACATTTTTGTACAATTCTACACAATCATAATATCTTCAAAGTACTTTGATTTAATAATATTAGGCGAAAAAAGCAGCCCCTTTTATATTAAAAAACTATGAGGGGAATATGATCAATGGAGTAAGGTTATGTGAATTCCCACCACGCTTTCAACAGCGAAATAATGTTATTATTACGCATTTCTAGTTCTATAGTCCAGGTTGAACTAACTTGAATATTGAGAAGCACCGAACTTGAGAGATTCTACATTTTCTCAATAGACTTTTTGGAATTGATTCTCTATCATAAAAAATTAAAAGCTACAAGTCCATGACGATAACTCATCATAGTCAAACTGAACTGCGAAGTAGTAATGTTCAAAGGATGTTATGGAAACTTGAACCATGGCACAATTCACTTCATCTCAATTGATTCAGGACAAAGATGGACTGTTCAGTGACCGAGGCAAAGATGCTTGACAGTGTGCCCCTGGAGGAAAGTGAAACTTGGTCTGAATTTCCAAAAAACAGCTTTTAATAATTATATTGGCAACAATCCAAGAATATGAAGTTGGATTTGCATATTGCTGTCATAAAAATCTGTGAAAAAATGTGGAATTAATTCATTCGTAACGACGAACTATATTGAATTGTGACCAAAATTCAACATGGCATTTTCAAATTTATTTTATGATGGTTGAGATTGATGAAACACCAAGTGTTTATGTGGTGCCCATAATAACTAAAATTATTTGGAATTCACATGGGGCGGGTCAGGGGTGGGGGTAAAATTTTTTTAGCATTAATCGATTATTTAGATTTGCATGTGTATGTATCCAAGTTTTTGCTGAATTGGTATGTATTTCATGGATGAGTTCGGCAATTAAGGCCGCGCATGACAAAATTTCTGTTGAAGAAATTGATTTCTCGCCGAGAAATCAAGAAATCAATTTCTATTTCCGGACAAATTTCGAACAAAGAAACCTGTTTGATAACAACTCAAAATTTCTATTCTAAAACAAAAATCCATTTGATAACAAAAAAAAATTTCTATTTCTATGAATCATGCTGTCCCCATCCTTTTACCTCACTCTTCTTGATGTTTGTCATGGTAATTTAATTTGATAAAAGTTGGTAAATCACTTTAGTTTAGATTGGTAATTCGATAAAGTAGTTAGGAACTTCAAAATATTAGCAATTTATGTAAATAAAAGCTAGTAATTAGTATAAAAAATGCTAATATGCAAACTATAAAAGATTTGGTATTTTCAAATGCTAATATGCAAATAGTGAATGTATTTATTCTCCTTATTCAAGATTTGTTACTTTCGCAACTTTTGACTCTTAAGTATCCCTTTGTGCCAACTTTTGGCACTCTAGGGGTTCGGGTGTCAATTTTGGACTAAATTGGTAAAATTTTGAACTTTGGCATCTAGATTTAAGATTGATTAGACAATATCTCCAAATAGACTTTTGATTTATAAATTGTCGTGACCTCTTTTTCGGCGCCAATAGATTAGGTATGGGTGTCGGCGGAGACTAATGGTTCGACTAAATTTATTAGGCCCGAACTCTCTCAAGTCCACCAATTCACGACTTTAATAGTCTAAGTTTTTAACTTGTAAGTTAATTTTTAAAATGGAGTCGCCACTAACCAATTTGGGGTGGGTTGATTAGAAACCCATGCGAAGTATTGGGAGAAATACTCGCTTCTATGCAACTAGAGAAATTAGGATCGGAGACTTGATTACACTTAATTAATCACTAATGCCCTTTTGGTACCTAATCTTGTTTAAACCCTAAGGTTTTTTTGGATGTTTGAGGGATTTTCCATGCATTTTGAGGAAAAAAAAAAACATTTTTTGGGTTTTTTTCTATTTTTGAACACAAAAGGGATTTTTTTGGATTTTTTTGGTATTTTTAAGAAAATACAAGTCTTTTTGGCTTTTTATGAATTTTTGGCTTTTTTATTTTTGACTTTTTTTTGGAAAATATGAAATATTTTTTATTTTCTTTTTGGAAAATAAAATATTTTTTTGTTATTTTTAATTATTTTTCGAAAATAAATCATTTTTTGATTTTTTGAAAATAAATTATTTATTTATTTTTATTTATTAAAATATTAATTATAATAAAATAATATAAAAAAACAAACTCGGAGTTTGAGGAGGGGAGAAATGGGAAAGGTGAGGAGAGAGGGTCGACTAGGGTTTATTTGGTGAAGGAGTGGGTAAGGGAAAGAAAACAATTTCTATTTCTCAAACAGGAAATAGAAAAACAATTTCTAACTTCGATTTCTCCTCCAAAACAATTTTCGAAGAAAGAAATTTGTTTCAGAAATGAGAAATCATTTTACGTTACAAACGGGTTTTTTGATTTCCAAACCTCTTGCGGGGAACGAAAAATTGAGAAATTGGGAAACAAAAATTTTGTCATGCAGGACCTAAGTCTATTTGTACCATTTAACTTAGTGTAAGAGCTATAATAAAACTAATTTCTTAAAAATGCTCCAGCATCAATACCTAAGATAACAAAGGATTGCATACAAGTACATAGGAGTTCTTGGACATTAGAGATTGTACCTTTTCGTTTGTTGGGCAAAGTAAGAGCGCACATGACAAAATTTCTGTTTCGTAAATTGATTTTACCAGTAAATTGATTTCTCAATTTCTATTTTCCGGACAAGTTTTTGAAGCAAAAGAAACCGTTTGATAACGATTTCAAAATTTCTATTTATGGTAAATCCGTTTGATAAAATAATAAAATTTCTATTTCTAGGAATAGAAATTGATTAGATAACAACATAGGAAATCCTCAAATACAAAATAATAGTCAAAATAATACTAAAACAACATAGGAAATCTTCAAATACAAAATAATAGTTGAAATAATACTAATACATTACAAAAGTTGAAAATATAATTTCATGGAATTTCCTATTACACGTGCTTACGTTTCCTATTACGTAATATTTTCTTTCGAAAAATAAACAATATGGCAAAAAAAAATCAATTGAAATTCAATTATAGTGAATATGTCATTATGTTTTTGCGGAAATTGATTTCACATTAATCAAATAAGTCTAATGATAGCCATGATTATAATAGTCTAATTCCAATTTCTTTCCAAATTTTGTTAAAAAATCCTCACCATGTTCAAAAATTGTCACCAATTTTTTTCAAAATTATCAACACTAGGATTATTTAAAAATTTATTATCAAAATCTATATTTTCATTAACACTCTTACAAGAACAATAGATTCCTTGTTAGATCTATTTTCCTTATAAAAGAAAAATTGGATGAAACCCTAATGATTTGACCCATTTTTGCCGTCTCAATATGAAGTTTATGATTAAAAAAATAGTTAGCCAAATAGAGTCGTTGTCTACGTATTACGGAAGAGTAGGTAAAAAAAGACTCGTTAGATATGAATATGACAAGTTGACTATTACTATTCGTGAAATCTCTTACATGCAACAAATGAAGCATTGTTCATTCAATTCCCACCATTTGGCCCAATGGTTAAGATTTTCAATCAATATTGTGACATCCTGAAATTCGAGTCGTCTGAGGGATGAATGAATGTGAATTTCGTCAATGCATTGTTGGTTGATCTCACTCGGAA
Organism: Eucalyptus erythrocorys; assembly: GCA_014182555.1. Classification (NCBI taxonomy): domain Eukaryota; kingdom Viridiplantae; phylum Streptophyta; class Magnoliopsida; order Myrtales; family Myrtaceae; genus Eucalyptus; species Eucalyptus erythrocorys. Next base: position 9,097,549 of record CM024603.1, read on the forward strand.
TTGATCACTCCTAAGATATCGACCTTGAGAGGAAAGGCTAATGAGGATTTAACTCATACGACGAAAGGACTTGACTGGGAAAACGACTTGGACCGTGAGACTTGCGTGAGGAAGATCCTGTAGATGGGCAGGCCGATTCTAAGGACGACTAAAAGTTGATTCGTGGACGTAACATAATGGAACGACGGGTGATTCCGTTTACCGTTATCGAGCCCGCGAACGACCCTAGATCGATTCTCGCAATCGTGTACTTTGAAATAAGAATCTATCCTCCGTAATTTCATGCAGTCAAGGACGTCCATGTGTCGAGATGTCTTGAACGTGGTTTAACACGAGTCGGTTACACGTGAATCCTCAAAGCCACCTGTCAGCCTGAGTTGTATGCAAAATGGCATTAGGGCGAAATTGACATGGCATAAGAACTAAAGATTGGGCTTCGAATTATCGGGAACGTTTGGCACGAACTTTGGATGAAGCTACGGTGACAGTCGACACCGCCGGTTAAGTCAAGTTTTTCTGGCGAAAAATCAAAGTATGGTCGTTTTGGTTTGGGAAAATGGAAAGGCCCGCTTTTGGTCACACTTTTGGGATCTAAGATGGTTCTATGGTCAAGGAAAATGTGGATTTGGGTGTGGTTACATTGGATGATTTTATGACTTGATTTGGCTCAATTGGAAGGGAATTGAATGAAATGGAAGGAATTTGATGTATAAATGTACCAAATTCGTATGCCATGGGGGGAGGGGCATTTTGCACCTATTGACAAGCTTGTGGAGGAAGATTAGAGGAGAGAGAGTGGCTGAGGCCATGTGAGGTCATGGTGGGGGCAAGGAGAGAGAGAGATTGACAAGTGTTGGAGCCAAGAGAGCTCTTGGGGTCCCCTTTGCTTCAGCAGACCTTCTTCTTCCTTAATGTGTGGCTTTATCCATTGTTGAGAAGTGGAGGGAGCTTGAGAGAACCAGAGGAAGCCAGCTGAGCCAGCTCCACCATCGCACACCCACCAGACCAGCCAAGCCCGTCGTTTTTCTCCTCTGTTTTCCCCTCGTTCCGGTTTCTGCTCCAGCCGACCTTTCGCCAAAGATCAGAGTCAAAAGTGGTCTTCCCGGTTGAATCAGAAAACGAGCTACCTATTGTTGCGAAGAGGACATCCAAACCGTCCAAATGAGCCTGGTTTCATGCCGAATGGAGCCTCCGGCCGTCCTGTACAGCCGTCGCAAGCCGCAGGTCGCCGGTCCGTCGGTCCGCCTGCAGCCTGCACTGTTTCGCGTTTTCGGCCATTTTTCTCCCATTCCAGACCTTCCTTTGGCCATCCCATCCACCCACAAGATCCCCAAGACCCCCAGGAGCAGCCGGTTGCCGGCCAACCCCTTCGCCGGAGCTCCGGCCAAGCCGTTCAACTTGTTTTCTCCTCCGGCAGGGCTGTTTTTCAGAGGTTTCAGTGGGAGTTCGGGCTGTGGTTGCTGTGTTGAGCTTGGGACCGCCTTGGATCACCGTGGTAGAGGTCCCAGAGTGTCGCCTTCGCCACCGCCGCCGCGTCGGTGTCTCCGGCCCGCTTAACGGGTGAGTTTAGCTCCTAATCCTTTGATTAGAGCCTAAACTTGCTTAGGGTTAGTTTAATTATTGTTAATTCTAGTTTAAGTAATTTAATTAAATTATTCTAATCCTAAGATAGGTTGTTAGATTATTGGTTAAGATTAGTTTAGCTTAATCTTACTTTATTTGCTTAATGTGGTTTATGTGGTTAATTAAGTATGCTTTGCTTTAATTAATTGATGGTTGCTTTAATTAATGCTTTTAATACTTTCTGAGTTTAATTTATCATTTATTAAATTCTGGAAATTTACTGTTCACGCGACACTATTCGCGATTTACTGTTCACGAGGTACTGTTCATGCGCACTGTTCACGAAACACTGTTCACCCGAGAATGAAAAGTGTCTAATTTCATGTGTGTTTAATCCTATGAAGTGATTGGATGTGTTATTGCATAAACATCCACATGAATTGAGTGATCGATGATTATGGTTAATTATTCCAAAAGTGTGGAATTGTGTGAAATTGGAGAAGTTTTGGTATTTAACTTGAAAATACCCAGTGTCGGCTTCTGGCACTGTGATTGGTTTGTAGGACCGGTTTGTATCGATTGATTGAATGAATGTTTATGTGAGAATTTATTCCATGGTTGTTTAATGCCGGTGTTTGATTGATTTTGATCGTGAAAGGTTGTGAGTGGATATAGAAAACTGCCTAAGTATGGCTATGCCTTCGGGCTGAGACTTGCCACCGAATTTGGAATCGGTCGCGCCGAGTGGGGCCGTAATGCCACTAAATTCTAAATCTGCCACATGATAAAGGTCGCGCCGAGTGGGGCCGTAATGCCACTCAATTCTAATCTGCCACCTGACGAAGGTCGCGCCGGAGTGGGGGCGTAATGCCACTCAATTCTAATCTCGCCACCCGACAAAGGTCGCGCCGAGTGGGGTCGTAATGCCACTCAATTCTGTCGCCACCTGAAAAGGTCGCGCCGAGTGGGGTCGTAATGCCACTAAATTCTAAATCCGCCACCTTTTGATAAAAGTCGCGCCGAGTGGGGCCGTAATGCCACTCAATTCTAATCCGCCACCCGATAAAGGTCGCGCGAGTGGGGCCGTAATGCCACTCATTTCTAATCGGCCACCTATTTAAGGTTTCGTCCTTTGGACCGTGGTTTATAGTGAATGAATTGATTGAGTGATTGAATTGATTGAGTGTTTGAATTGATTGAGTGATTGATTGATTGAATTGATGGACGCGTGTGAAGGATTGATGCGTGTTAGGTGGCGCACTATTGTGCAAGAGCGTATGTGAACCATAGTGTCGTCGGTTCCAGTTATGCATGAGTTGGTCACATTGTTTATGGCACGCACGCATGAATCAATAACGTGTAGGGTGTGGCAATGGCCAGGTGAGATTGCTTGTGATGCGACTCATATGTGAATGATGAACTGTATCATCTAATGGCCATGTGCATTGCGTGTTTTGTACTAAGATTCCACGTGCAGGGTATGGCATGCCAGGTAAGGTTGTATGCGAATCGATTGTTAGTTGTTGCTTGTTGTGGGGTTCTGTTGAGATGCCCTGAGTTGAGTTGGTGTTCTAACCGTGGGCTTAGGGGTGGAACTCGCTGAGATTTATATCTCACCTGGTTATTGTATAACCATTTTCAGTGTCTCTAGTGTGAAGAGCCGGGAGCTTGAAGTGGAAAGGTCAGGAGCATAGGTGGCTCAGTAGTTCTTTATGACTTAGACCTTTTGTATAAGCTTGAAGTGTTTATAAAAGTGTATTTGCTTGGAAATTGGTTGTCCTACTTTTTTGTCCATGTTTGTTGAGGTCGGGGATTAGTAATTCGCTTCCGCATGTGCATTTAAAATGAATGGGTCGGCGACGAGTGCCAGGAACGTCGCATACCGATCGACCACGGTGGGATGTGCGCGCTCGGGGTTCGGGGCATGACAAATATTGATTGAAATGATTATATTAAAAAATCATTAAAATATTTTGGACTAAATTAACTATTTCTATTTCTATTTCAATATTAGTGATCTAAAATATTTTGGACCAAATTGAAAAGTTAAGAAAAAAATTTCTATTTCATTCGTTTCAAAAATTGGATAAGCTAAAATTTTTAGTTTCGATTTCTCCTCCAAATCGGTTTACGGAATAGAAATGTTTGAAATGAAAATCAAATCGTTACCAAACGGATTTGCATTCCAAACCTGTTAGGATAACGTAAAATCGGGAAATCATTTCGAAATTTTATCACGCTGGCCCTAAGTATCCCGTGACATTTTTGGGCAGATCATGTCCAGACTTCTAAAATGGACTAAACTAAAGGACATAGCCAGGAAAGTAGGGACGGTAGACGGGTCATTTAAGCTTGGGCCCAGTATGGCCCGGCCCAGTACCTAACTAGTAAACAATCAACACAAAACCTTCCTTAAGAAACCGTGTACCCTTATAGCGATTTAAAAAATAAATTCAACAGCACGTTATCTCAAAACTTGTCACTAGTGATAGCCCCAGTGCTAAAAATTTGGCACTTGATGATATTGAGCTTGTTAGATAACTTTAATTAGAGTTGACTTAAAATATTCAATTAACTCATTGAAAAGAGTTACTTAGTTAATTCAGTAGAAGATATAATTGATGGTTATTAGAATCTTCTCGACTATATGATTAGGACCTACCCATTATGGTTGCGATTCTTTGTTTGGAAAGAAATTATACATATTTAGTGATTGTCAAACAACTTCTCCTTTCTATATTAGCATTTAAGATTGTCAGCTCTTAAATTCTCGACACTGATTTCTCAATTTTGACCAATAGACTTTTTTTTTCCCCGAAGACAAATAGACCTGAATGCACATTAACTGGTACATTCATGTAGATTTGAAGAAGGCTTCTTCAATAGAGTGGTGGGCGTGGCCTTCAATTTGAGATTACTTTGAATTGGAGACATAATCTGATATAGAAATTTGTTATGTATAACTGAGCACTTACCCATGCAATTTTCTCTAAATGTTGATATTTTATATTATTTAGCCATAAAACGATATAAACATATTGTTTTTTTTTTTGGTAAAATATATAAACATATTGTTGATAGGCTAAAAGACAAGGAATGCAAAAAGCTAACGAATGAACTGCTTTCTTGAATTGTTACTTTCTTACAAAAAGCTTTGATGTTTAAGACATAACCTTAAGATGTTAAGAAAATACAAAAGAACCTTTTAGATCAGTTGGGCACCAAGAATCCTCAAGAAGCGCCAAATATGAGGGATTCTCGCCAAAATGGAAATACAGAATCAAAATTAGGTCTCCTGACTTCATATCAGTTCTATGAACGGCCTAGAGTAACATGTCCCATGATCACCTCAATCAATGTGAATTAGGTCCTTACCACCATTACTGAAGATGTAAACTTTGAACACAATATCTTCCCTATCAATGAGCTCAAAAACGCAGGCATTTCCCTACACAAATGAGTTTCTCTTGCAAATGCAGGCCAACCAGCAGAGAAGAACACTTGGATTTCCCGCATATATCTTGAGAGTTTCACTGGCCACGACCTGTCTGAATACCTAAGAGTTCCCTTTTTCTTGTTTTCTTGAATAGGTTGCCTAGTGAATCGACTGGGAACATGCTGCGCATGGGCAGATGTTTGAACAACCAATGTATGGTGAAAGAAGGACAATAATGTAGGCATACGCTCTTGGGAAGAAAGCACACAAGGCCAGCTTAAGTCAACAGTCTGAAGAGGCTCATAAAAGCAATCGATCTTAACCCGCAATGTAAAAATGCATTTTCAAACAAATTACTGCCATCGATTGCAATTTTAGGTTAGTGCGCAATTCCAGTGACTGTCCATCCTTTCACTCAAGACTTTGATGGAGCAGCTTGTCGAGGATATCCAAAAGAATGGATAGTCCGGACCTCATTACAGTCTGTACTACTGTTTTTTTCTTCTTTTTTTTTCCTGATTCCGCGTTACTCCACCGTGGGGATGCCCCACAATCACTTCAGGAAAACTAGCACGTCATATGGTTCCCAATACAAACCAAATCAACCTAAGAAAGCACAATATGAGGCAAGATTAGATAGGGATCGTAATCGAATTTGAGATATGGCAGTGGTGAATTAGGCTCGAGATTGTACCATTTTCTTAAAATGAGACTGTTGTATCACCACTTTGAAGAAGGGATGCTTCGAATCAAATTTTCTGGCTCAGGAGTAGTGAGAGGCATTGAAGGAGTAGGATCACGAAATACCGGCCCAGAATGGTTCATTCCGCATTTAGACCGTTTGTTCTGCTTGGAGTTAAAATGAGAACTTTAAGAGACATCATCAGTGCAAATGTTTCTGTAATTGACTATGAAGATCTTTCGCATAGAACTCATGTCATGCCATAACCAGCCTAAAGTTTCACTCGAACAACGTAAATGAAGTTTCTACCTGCTCTGCTGAAAATGTAGACTTTGAGCACAATATCATCCCTATCAATTAGCTCAAACACGCAGACATTTCCTACATGCAAGTGAGTTCCTCTCACAAATGCGATCCAACCAGAAGAGAGCATCAGCCCACGTGGATAGCTCCTAAGCTTCACCGGCCATGATCTGTCTGAATGTTTGAGAGTAGCGATTTCCTTGATTTATAAAATGTGTTGCATTATGAGCCTACGAGGAACATTCTGCCCACACGTTTGAACAACCCGTGCTTGGTAAAGAAAGGCTGGGGAAGCATTCCCTTATTCAAGCAAGCGAGCAAAATATAGATTGATAAGGTAGTTTTAGTAACTCTAATCAATAGTCTTAACAGCCAAAAGTCAAAATGTCAAATCTCTGCTCTTAGAACTAGCATGAGGGTAGAGAGGATCTTTGCCCATTTAAACAAATAGGAATGAACAGATCCAAGGTAAACGATAGTTTCGTACAGAAATCCAATCAAAATCTTACCGCTATATCTTGTTTGATATAAGATGGCCAAATCACCACCTTGACAAATGGATACTCCGAGTCAAATTCACTGGCCAGTTCAAAACTAGGGAGAGGCCACGAACTCGTAGGACCAACAAAAACCTGCTCAGAATGTGGCTCGCTTTTAATCTAGACTGTCTGATCTCCTGTTCTTCAAAAAAATGAAATGATTAGATGACGCCAGTTTGGAATTTTCATTAGTTGATTTACTCAGCATAAAGATTTAGCACAGAATGGAAACTAATACAGTGATGGAAATCAAGATTTAGATAAGTTGACCAAATGAAAATTTTGCTTCGCTTCACCTTAGAAGCTGTGACCACTTAAATCACAACAAGCATTACCAAAATCATTGTGCTATCAGTCAACATAAACAAGCTTACCAAAAAAAACTAACGAAGGAGAGAGTGATGTAAGAAGATACATGACTTCTAAAAAGATAAGTCACACTCTCGAGATCTTGCGATGTGCAGCTTGGACTCGGCTGAGAATATGGTGAATGTGGTTCGACCCTCATTTTTTGACGAGGAGCGAAATCCTCCGACTCTTCAACTTCAACGACATCCTCCCTCTTCGGTGAAATAAATCCACTTCTGAGGTTCAATATGCTGCTCGACGAATAATCAATCTCTGAAGCACTCTTATTGAATATTAAACGTGAAAAGTGGAGTTCCCTTTATACTTGAAAACTACGAGGTGACCCGTGACCAATGGAGTATTGCTGCATAAATTCTCGCCACCCGTTGCACAACCAAACCGAGCCGTTGTTACCCTTTTCTATTCCTACCGTCCTGGTTGAATTGCCCGGAGCCCTGAGTAGCACCAGGCTTGAGAGATCCTTTCCATATCTTCCTAAGAATTTTTTTGGAATTCCCTATTAAGAAAAACTCAAAAAGTTACAGGTCCATAACTCGAGTTCATCAAAATTAGATCGGAAGTGCAGGGAACAAATTGCATTCTGTAACATGGCAATGTAAGATCGGTTTGCACAAGAGCAGGCTGTCAGCGGGAAGCCGCGAATTGAGTTTTAGTTATAGTCGCTTCATTGGACGAGAGTAAAGCTAGAGAGACCCAACGCCTTTGTCTAACACTATCCTTAGCCAACCAATCTTCAATTCAAAGTACTAAAGGAAAAAAAAAAAAAAAAAAAAAGATTTTCACTTGGAATAATTGAATACAAATACTTTTTGTTCAAGGTTTTGGGCTTTTCTTCCTTTTCACTGGAATCAAAAGGTTTATTCAAAGCCAAATGCATAGAAAGTTTTCCAGATTGAGATAAATCATGAGAGAAATTCTGCTGACACTTGAAAGCTGAATCCTAAGAAGCAGACAGCGAAAATGTGGAACTTACGAGCTTTCCAAATTCAAGGGTGTTAGAGAGAATGATCTTGAAGAAGTGAGGACTGTCAAGATGGGGACCAGCCACCATCTCTGGCTTGACACCTCCACCTTGCCTCCGGCTACGGCGACCACAAGCCACATACATTCGTGTCCAGGAGTCACTCAAGAAAAGTGGTTTGTGCAATTTGGCTCTGTTCTGGAGGCAATCTTGTTAAGGAAGACTCTAACTGACAATACGATAAAGCTTTATAGTAATTTTGCTCTGCCTGATTGTGTACTGTTTGGATAATTTATAAGGTCTACTGAAATCCTAGAAAGGCACAAATTCTGTACAACAAACGAAAAGAATCCAAACATTAGTACATATTAAAGAGGGCATATGAAGTTATCTTTTAATCAAAACTTAGCCTCCATTATCCAATTCCCGTGAACTGGGGATTCTGTACAATAACCGCTTCATGCACGTGTGTCGGGTAGAGTCTATTTACAAGATCATAGGCCATGTCTTCCGACTCTAGTTGGAGGAAACTTCCTCCAGCCACTTTTATTGAACAGATAAGTTATAAATATAAATATCATGCACATTTATTTACAAGTAAATTGACATGTGAATGATATCCATATTTGTAAGTCACCAATTAAAGGCATGGTTAGAAGACTTCCTCCAACTAGAAATGGATTAAAATGTAACCTCAACGATGGGATGGCATTATTTGAAGTGTGCCCTTGTTCTTCAAACTGTAGATGAGATGAGCAGGATCATTTCAGTATTGCTCCATAGTAATAGCAACCCTCTTCCACTACCAAACCATGTCAAATTATTTCCTGAAGAGCAGGTTGAAGTTGAGCCATGATGGATTTGAAACCTTAAGAAGCATCAAATATGAGAGATACTCCTCAGAGAAGGAATGTCATAAACGTGTTGAACTTACTCATTGATACATCAAAAGGCAAAAACTTCCAGGGTGCATCTCAGTCAGCGAAAAATGAGTTCTGAACTAAACACTGCGAATGGAGGCTTTGAACATGGAAAAACCACGACTGATGAGCTCTAACATGCAGATGTCTCTTACTCGCAGGCGTGTTCCTCTCGCAAATAGATACCAGCCAGCAGAAAAGAACCCCGCTGGGACATGTCGATAGAACCCTGGCTCCACCGGCCATGATCTGTCAGGATACCCGAGTCACAGTTTGCTTGTCTTCCATAATGTCCTACTTGATGAATCCATGAGGAACACTCTGCCAACGTGATTATGTACTGATAAAAAATTAAAACTTAAAAAACACAGTATGTAACTCAGGCTTTCTTTCGTTTCATTTCAAATTGCTAATTTTTCAATTCTAACATCTAATTAAACAGGGTCAATACCTCTTCCTTTCATATATAATTAATGAGAGGGGTCGATAATTACATACATACACACAGTAATCTTCTTTTCATGCATCTGATCAAGTCCAAATAAAGTGACAAAAATATAATCTGATGAGGAAACTACGGTTCATCATTAGACCAAGGTAATATGAGGCAAGATATGTTGTTAGGATTCATAATTGAATTTGAGATAGTACAGTGGTGAATTAACAGCCAAGATCTTACCATACTTCTCCTAATATAAGTTCATCACATCGCCACCCCCAAAAATGGGTTCTCCAATTCATATTTACTGGCTAACGTGCAGGACGGCATCTAGATTGTTTGATCTTGGCTATATACTTGGAAAGTTGGAAATTTATCATTCTAAAGACATCAGCATGAATGTATCATCGATTGACTTACTATTTGAAGTAGGTGGGTTAGAGATAATTTGATGAATTAAACCTTGCAAGCAGCCTAAAAAGTCACACTTTTGGTTTTCGTCTCAATCAACATAAATATGAGATACTTACCAGCAGAATTGCAGTTACTTAGACCCTTAGTTCGAATTGATGGGCGCAGCAAATGCGCGGCCTCCCTTTTTGTGTGCGTTGCACTTGTCTAACCTTCACACCACCATCGCCGCTCACCCCCTCCAGTTACTGGCACATCATGCCAATGTCACGCTTCACCAATCTTCGTTGCTCCTATCTCTCTCTTTCAAACAGCGCAATAGGTTTTACAGCTCAGTTATGTTACAACCATAACAGCCATTACGTCATAATTTTAACCATTAGTGGGATCTAACCAAACATGCAATCACAAATTCGTTTACAAGGGGATATTAGAAGAGGAGAGGGAAAGCAGTAATCTTGCCTCTCAAGGGGAATACTCTTCATATAAAGGGGAATATAAGGTAGCTAGGCAAAATATAAAGGATCTTAGGGAAAGAATAAGAATGATGGCGCTTGATTTCGTTGGTTTTTCCAATTAATGCCACAAGAGGAGATAACAGCTATGACAACTGAGATGATGAACCCGTTACTCCCAGAAATAGTGAGGCTGACGAGGATTAAAATCGAGAAAGGTTCTCCTTGTATAATCTAAGGTGTGGCCATGAGAACCTTATTTTTGAAATAGGAATGATGTTTGAATCTGCATCTCAATTTAAATAGGGTATCTAAAGATATGCAAAGTATGAGATACTTCGGATGTTTTTTGAGGCAATATACATATGAAAGTAGTGTTACATGGCATTAGATGGTCTCTGCTTTTGAGGCAGAGTACGCCTATTTTTTGAGCCAACGTGCTGTACGCAGGGGGGGGTTAACATTCCTTGAGGTACACTGTGTAATTTCATATGTGATGTTGAGGAACGGTTACCGAAATAAGACAGTAATAAGCATCGAGTTTTATTAGTAAAAGGATCGAAGTTTCGTTAGTAGACGCCGACATCGAAACAAAGGAAGAAGCTGCCATTGTTTTCAACCACAAAGAACTTCCAATCTACCCAACACCTACGTCGAGCGACGCAGATGACTCCTCTCCTCTGTTTTTGATATTGACAGACCTGCACTTACTAATCTTCTCCTCAAATTTGTTATTGACTCGATATTCACATTCTCTCTACCCTCTATCAGTCGAATCTTCTGCTTCAACTTCTCCTTTCAAGCCATCAACATCTATATAACTTCATTGTTGTGAATAAAACTTTTAGAGATCAAACCATTCGAAAATTTCATTCCACAAAGCAACGTACAACCAAGCATCAAAAGCAATTACTAAATCTCATAGCAGGATTTACAATACGCATTGACAACAAACAGGATCCAACATCCATGAAACAGAACATAAGCATCAACTAAATATTAGATTTTTTGGTTCATCGTGATAGTGTACAAGCAATCGTTAGGTCCTAATATCGCAATTGCAAAACCTCTCGGTTGCTTGCAAATCCGAATTATGTTATTGAAGCATCTCCCACAATCTGACATTTTGAGTCATTGCCATCATCTATGGAGGTAAAAGTAAAAATCCCACTGAAAACCAACCTCACTCACACTTTCAGTCGTTGCCATCAGGAGAGAAATTGATAAAAAAAAATTATTATGTTCCAACAAAAAATGAAGAATCTACTTGTAACTCGATCAGTGGAAACAATGCGATAGTTAGGAAATCTCATCTCTTCGAATTTCCCCCATAAATTAACAATGCAGAGCCCGAACCATTTCAAATTCAGGGCATTGTCGACGGAAAAATAAAATAAAAATAAAGCCCCAAATCGAAACTCTAATCGGTCAAAGCGTCTTCTCGCAGCTGCCAATCTTCAAATTCGACTTGCTCGCAGCCCCTCCTCCACTGAAAAGCAAAGCCCTGTCCCCTGGTTTCGCTTCCCCGCTGTCTCCCTCCTCCTCTGGTACTCCTTTTAAAAGTCGTCTACTTTTCTATTTAATGATATCTGCTCGCTTTTAGGATGCAGAAGACAACATGTTTTTCTTTTGCCTGGTTGGTCAGCCTGCTGAATAGATATATAGTGACACGTCAGCCGCCACGTATGCAAGTTTCCAATGGTGGTTTCAACGGACAGAGCACGCGCCTCTGCGATCCATGTTAAAGTTCGTTTGTTTTTTTCCTTTTTTAATTCAGGAAACGTGGCTTAAGAAAAGGGCCAATCTTGAGTCCCAAAATGAAAATTATTTTTAGGCCATTAAATTTTTTTCTCGGTAGTGCCGAATCTGCCGACATAGAATCTGATGTAATTGCTAAGTTTCGTTTCTCAATCTCCCTCATGAAATTATACGAAAAACAGTAGGAAAAGTTCTGACTCGTGAATAAGGTAAAAACACAATGAGGCTTTCTCTCGCTCTGTCGAGTTTCTCTACCATCAGGGTAGCTCTTCCTCTGTTTATGGGTTTCTTCTCGATCTCCTTAACTTCAGCAATGGCGACTTCGACCCAGCTCAATTTCACTTGAGGCTCGGTCTCCTACTCTCTACTGTCTTCTTGCATGTCATCATCCTTGCACTCTTTGGTCGATTTCTCTGGTTTTTTCTCCGATTCTGGGTTTCCCTAAATTTGGCCCTCTCACTTCAGTAATGGTGACTGTCGACCCAGCCCTCTCGTTGTCCTCTCTCTTCTTTGTTCCCACTCAACTCAATCCAATCTGAAGTTTTGCTCACCCAGTGCTCCTTGTTCTCTTGCATGTTACTTCTAGACACCTTTCAACTTCGCTCTCTTCTTCTTCTCTCTTCGGGATTTCTACTCAACAGTTTGGCATGTCACTTTCTTGCTTTGGCCCTTGACGTCCAGTGAATTGGGGTGCTCCGTGTCCAGAGTCTGGCCATGTCTAGTCAGTCGGATCCTGATGCGGCTAAAGTGGCGGCCCTCTGTCGAAAGCTCGGAAGATTATGTAATGAACAAGAAATTGAGGAATGGCAAGTCGAGCCCTCACCTGAAGTCGTCGAGGAGTGTAAACTCACTTTGATTGGTAAGATTGCTTCTAATCCTTCGTTGAACTTACCAGCACTCCAGACTGCTTTGAAGAGGGCTTGGAGAATTGAGCGTGTTGATATTCTACAGAGGGAGGCAGGGATTTATTTGGCAAAGTTTAGAACTCAATCTGAAAAACAAAGAATTATGGATAGTGGCCCATGGCAGTTCTCAGGCCAGTTGATAAACTTTAAACCCTGGATTGAGAATCCCCCTCACATCGATATGATTTCTCTACCTGTGCCTTCTGGGTCCAGGTAATCGGCCTTCCTCTCGAATGTTGCACTGATGAGATGGTCCGTCGAGCTGTGACTACTGTTGGAAAGGTCTTACAGGTACAATCTGATTATGTAACAGCATCTACCCTAAGGGCTGGAAGAGCGAAAGTGGAATTAGTATTATTCGAACCTTTACAAACAGGGCGTTTCATAAAGTACAAGAACAGAACCTATTGGCTGGATTATAGGTACGAGAAGTTACCTCATTACTGCTATTCTTGCGGCCGATTGGGGCACTATGTAGAAACATGCCAGTTTGTTCCTTACAAAGAAAATATGTTCTCTGGTGAAGAGAAAACCCCATATGGACCCTGGTTGAAAGCGGAAGTTCAGAAGTACAGCCCATACTGGCAGTTTTATTATGACGAGTCAGCTATTGAGGAAGAGTATAAGGAGACCGTACCTGAGACACCTCACGATGCAACTCCACCCCTGGTTCTACTTCCCCCACTAGCCCCTGCAGAGGCTCCATCCCACTCAAGTGATCCTATGGCTCAAAATGAGGGCTCTGTGGTTCCTGGTCCAGTTCTCCAGTCTCGGCATTGCATAACCACAGCTCTCATCCCTGCAGCAGACAAGCAGAAAGGAGTACAGGTGCAATTAGCCAGTCAGCAAGTGAAGAAAGGCAAAGCTATTCGCCAGAGTGGTAGAGTTGGCCCTGTGAAGAAACCCCGTAGATATGCACCATATGACTTACTTGCACCCCTTTCAACAGAGTATGATGATTCAGCCTTACTTGATACACCCATTCTGGAGGCAAGACAGTTTAGTCCATGGGCGCCGGTGGCTGGCCCTAAACAGCCACCAGGGGACAGATGAAAATCATTAGTTGGAACTGTCAGGGGTTGGGCAATCCCCTAATAGTCCGAGCCTTAAAGGCCCTTGTGGCTAGAGAAAGGCCTGAATTGCTCTTTTAGATGGAATCAAAGAACTCATATGAGGTACTTCTTAGAGTTAAACGTACCTTGGGCTTTTGTGAGCATAGACTTTGTAGTCCGGTGGGCTTAGCTGGCGGATTGGCCCTTTTTTGGCAGGACAACCTGCGTTTATCTGAGTTTTCCTCCTCTCCGTACCATTTTGATTTTCTCTGCCAGATTCTCTCTGAGGACAGCACAATGAGAGTTACTTGTCTCCACGCACCTGCAGAGTTTCAAACTCGTCAATTCATGTGGCAGGAGTTGCGGTAGATCAGTAATTTGAACAGGCTCTCATGGCTTTGTCTCGGAGATTTTAATGAGATTTTACATAGATGGGAGAAGTTGGGATCTAGGCCGCTCGATACTTACCGCATATCCTCTTTTCGAGCCGTGCTGGACGATTGTCGCTTGTTGGATCTGCCTGCGCATGGCTGCACCTTCACTTGGTCGAATAATCGAGAGGGGGAAGCATTAGTTAGGGAGCGGCTGGACAAGGCCGTCTGCAATATTGATTGGCGGGAGACGTTTCCGAACGCTCAGGTGACGGTGCTTCCTGCGATAGCCTCTGATCATAGTCCCTTAGTCTTGGAATCTACAGGGTATGTGAATCGCAGGAAAAGGCAGTTTACCTTCGAAGCCTTCTGGATCCAAGAAGATGATTGTTCCTCAGTTGTAGCCGAATCATGGCATGTTGGTGGGGGCGCGGGAGTCTCCTCTCTTGTCCAAAATCAGATCAGTCACTAAGGGTCTATCCCTTTGGAGCCGACGGCGATTCTCGCACAACAGAGGACCAAGTACAAATCACAGCTTTATGAGTAGCAATCCAACAATGCTTGCAACGAGAAGAGCAATTTTGGGCGATGCGATCGAGAATTAACTGGCTGAAATGGGGCGATCGTAATACAAGATTTTTTCATGCTACTACCATTCAAAGGCGTCAACGTAATCGGATCAGTATCGTGCGAGATGAAAATGGGGATTGGGTTCGTGAGAATGCTCAAATTCAGGAGATGACAACATCCTACTTTCAACAGCTTTATACTACTTCAGGTCATTGGGATTATGAGCAGGTACTAAATCAATGCCCTCAGATAGTCACACCTACTATGAATGCAATTCTAATAGCACCAGTCACTTTTGAGGAAGTTCAAGCAGCTACTTTTCAATTAGGAGCTTCCAAAGCACCTGGACCTGATGGATTGAATGGACTGTTTTATCAACATTACTGGGATATTATTAAAGACGACATCTTTCAGGCAGTTCAGAATTTTTTCAATCTGGCCTATTACCTGCTGCTCTTAACGGAACTGCTATCACCCTCGTTCCTAAAACCCCCAACCCCGAAAGCCTGGATCAGTATCACCCCATCAGCCTTTGTAATTATGCCTATAAAATTTTTTCCAAAGTGTTAGCTAACAGACTGAAGCCTTTTCTGCCTACTTTGATTACTGAGGAGCAATGTGCTTTTGTGGGTGGAAGAATGATTCAAGATAATATATTAGTCGTCCAAGAGGTAATACATCAGATTAAATCAAGAAGAAGGAAAAGACATTTTCAGGCTGTCCTAAAGCTCAACATGCGCAAAGCGTACGACCGTGTTGAATGGGATTTCTTACGAGATTACTTACTCAGGTTAGGCTTCCATCCCCATTGGGTTCATTTGGTTTTACAGTGCGTCTCCACTACTACTTTCAGTGTGAAATTAAATGGAGAGTATCTTTAGCAGTTTCATCCTACCAGAGGGTTACGTCAAGGAGATCCTTTGTCCCCCTATCTGTTTATTCTTATGGCCAATTTATTATCCTACTTGATCCGAAATGCATTAGAAATGGGCTCTCTCAAAGGAATTAAGTTGAATCCCTGGAGTCCTACTTTATCACATTTGTTCTTTGCGGATTATGCTGTTTTCGTTATTGATGGGACTCTGACGGAGTGTCAGAATTTGTCTAATCTGCTAAACCAATATTGTGTGGCAACGGGACAAGCCATTAACCGGAATAAATCAGGTGTCTTTTTTAGCCCATCCCGCCCATCTTCTTTACGAATGAACCTAGCTAGTGAACTGAGAGTGCTGGTTTTAGATAGATGCAGCAAATACTTAGGAATTCCTACGGATTGGGGCAGATCGAAGAAGGATATGTTTTCTTGGCTCATCACTAGAATTCAGAATAGATTGGAGGGATGGAAGGAGAAAATGATATCAAGAGGTGGGAAGGAAATTCTGCTGAAGGCTGTAATTCAATCTATACCGTGCTATGCCATGTCTGTTTTTAGAATTCCTATCTCATTATGTCGGCATATAGAGCAGCGTATGGCCAGGTTTTGGTGGAATAATGATGCTAGTAAACCTGGAATACATTGGCTAAGCTGGCAGACAATGCAACTCAGAAAAGAAATGGGAGGTTTGGGTTTTAGAAATCTTATTAATTTCAATAAAGCAATGCTTGATAAACAAGCTTGGCGCCTCCTACAGCAACCTGAATCTTTATGGGGGAGATTGTTCAAAGGATTATATTTTCACTCCTCTTCTTTTCTAAAAGCTGTTAAAGGCTCTCGCCCATCTTGGGGCTGGCAGAGTCTTCTAAGTGGAAGGGACGCTATCATTGATCATGTTTGTTGGTCTGTTGGGGATGGTACTAACATAAAAATCAGAGAAGATAAATGGCTCCCCATGGGCATTCTCGGTGGACCATCAGCCCATCAGGAACCCCAACTAGTAGCTGATCTTATAGATCATTCTACTAGTACTTGGAAAATAGACATGATGCAACACTACTATGATGAACGAGATCATCAAACAAATCATGGATATTCGTTAAGAGCTACGTGCACTCAAGATAAACTCATATGGACAGCAACATTACACGGCGACTATTCAAGAAAGTCGGCCGTATCATATGCTAAACAGGACAGCAGCAGTTCATTTGAGTGAAGGGGCTTCTACTTCTTACCAAACTCCCAACCGTCTCTGGCGTATGATCTGGACGATGCCATCTGCTCCAAAGGTTCGGTCCTTTCTTTGGTCTGTTTGCCGCAATTCCATTGCCACCCGAGACAACCTGTATCGCCGGCACATTATCAGCAATCCTTGTTGCATTATCTGCAATCAACAGGCCCCAGAAACTGTTGAAAATACATTTTTACTATGTTCGTGGACAAAAAAGGTATGGGCTCATGAAAGCCTCTGCATTACCTTAAACCCAGGGTCCCTCCGGCATATTGACTCTTGGCTATTATCAACCATAGGCCAGCAGGATTCTTCAACTCACCTGGCTCTGATTGCGAATGTCCTGTGGCAGATATGGAAGGCCCGAAATGGTTTCATCTTCCGACGAACAAGCCTTAACCCGAAGCTGGTTGCGGAGACGGCTTTGATTCACTCCCAGGTAGACAGACAATTGGCCCTCTCTTGTCCCTCACGGAAAAAATCGGCATTAGCGAAAAACCTAATTTGGTGCCCCCCAGAAGAGGGCGTGATCAAAGTAAACATTGATGGTTCTTATGAATCGGGCAAAAAAGAAGGCAAAATTGCCTATATATGCAAGGACCATCAAGGTAGACTCACCGATGGTTTTTCACACTGTGTCGCAGCTTCCTCGGCCTTGCAGGTGGAGACTCAAGCCCTCTCGTTGGCACTTCGGTTTCTGCTTGACCGAGGGCTCCAGCACCAGAACCTTCAGATAGAATCGGACAGCCTTTCCCTGGTTGAGATTCTGAACCGAAGGAGGATGCCGCCATGGAAGGACCGATCGCTGTTTGCTGAGGCAGCTTTCCTCATTTCTCTTTTCTCGACCGTAACCCTAGGGTATTGCCCTAGAGAAGCCAACTCAGTCGCGGATTGGGCCTGCAAAGCCCATCCCTTTTCTTTACCTTATAAAAATCTTGCTGTCTCTCCTTCATCCCAGCTTAGGGATCTTTTATGTGCAGAAGCCCTTGCGGCAGGTTGTAAGGGATTTTCTTAGTAATTAAATTAGTTGTTTACTAACCAAAAAAAAAAAAAAAAAAAAAAGAATCTGATGTAGAATCTGATTTCGATTTTGGTACTCTAAAAACTGAGTAATTTTAGAAGAAAACGAGCATTCCTTTCCGTGATCGTAATAATTTTTTATTTAGTGAAAAATATTTCTAAGGAATGTAGAATATAACCGTCAAACAACCAATTCAGGAAGCTATCGTCAGCATAGTTTCTTGGTTTGATCTACCTATTCCACGTCCTTTCCTCCACTGCGAAGGGACCACCATCTAAATATTAGAAAGGGATGCTTTACATAGGGTGATTGAGAGAGAGAGAGAACGGAGACGAAGTTAGTGGTGGGAGCTGAGATGGCCAGTTCCTAAGACAACCACCAAATCCGAAAATCCTAATTGAATCGGCGAGGCCAATGCTCAGTCATTTCAGGAAATGGAATCACCAAAGTTTGAAACTTTATGCTGAAAAGACTCAATCGACAAAGAATTGGAACCTGTCGAAGCTGCGTTCCTTGAAAATCAATGTCTTGATAGAGCATTTTTTGGAGGTAAAACAGTTGGAGCTATTTTGGAGATTCTCCACGACGAGACGGGAGCTCTACTGGATGGCTTTGCTACGAAGGTTCCAGCTTTGTCGGCGTTTCATACGGAAGCCATGGCCCTGCTAGGAGATTTGAAACGTTTTCAGTCGAGGAGAGAGAATTTGCTGGAGCTCGGGTCGACGTGATGCTGAAGAAGACGTGAGGTGGGAGGTGCAAAGCTTTAATTGAGGAAGCGCAACCATCTTTGGCCCAATTTTCAATTTATCTCCTGGGCCCAACGTTCGAATACTCATCCTTCCTCCTGAGCGGGCCGTCCTCTCCAACTTTTATGGAATCTTTTAACAATATCGTGAATTATTTCGGAAAAAAAAAAAATGTACCCTGAGGGAAACCATTTTCCTGGACTGTGCAGCTTCTAACCTGCATTAACATGCGGCTTTGGTGCTGGGATTGTAAAACACTTGCATTTCTGCTAAAAGATTCCCCACAAGTTGACGATGCCAGTGCCCGATCGTTTCGAATTTAGGGCTTTTGTCGACGCCCGACAAAGCCCCAAATCCAAGCTCCAGTCGGTGTTCGATCTTCATGGCGAAGACCCGAGCCGCCTTGTTTCATGCCGAGGCTGCCGAAACTCGTAATCCTCCAATTCTGCTGCTTCATGCCGACCCTTCTTCGCGAATTGGTCTTTCGTCTAATCTGACTGCGGTGATTCCGGAGAGCAAGACGCTTCGGATTACGGATCTGGAGTGGCGGTCGGCGATGAGGACGGACAGAATTGAGGGTGATCTTATAATGGCAGCAACCTTAGGCTATGGCATTTCGTTGTGAAGTATGGCACTTTGGGATTGGTCGTGCGAGCACGAAAGAGGGAAGATTTGGAGCACTTGCAACTTCCCATCAGAGGGAGAATGAAGACAAGCTTTGGACTGCGCTCCTGCGGTATGCGCTTTTATCCCCCTAAATCTATTTCAATCCTTGAGTTTTTCTCTCAAAACATAGTTGAAGATAATTGACTGGTTCTGGTTCCTTCAGTTAGGGATAATTTGAATTTTTGTTTCTTATGGCGTGTATTTGTTGTTATTCTGCTTTGGTCTCTTATAGACGTTCATGTTCTTAAGATATGGCCCTTTGGAGAGGAAGACACTTCGGATTGTTACTTGTCCACAGTTGGTAGATAATAAATTTAAGACCAATGATAGATAAGGTGCACTTTCTTTCTTAGTTCAGTAGAACAACATTGTTTTCTTGAATTCTTGGTTTCCTAATGGCCTTCAATCAGCTTAGTTATTATCTTTAATCATCTCTTACCTTGTAATGGATGGTAGTTAAGCAATGTTGTTATAGGATGCAGAGTATGGACAACTATGGGCGTGATAGCGGGTGACAGTCCAATGACAACTTTGGCTCTTGCCTCTAGAGATTCCAAAATCTGGAGATTTCAACAGGCCGGGACATATTTTCCCATTGAAGTACAGGGAGGGTGGTATCCTGAAAAGAGCTGGGCATACAGAGGCTTCTGTCGACCTTGCTGTATCTGCCGGATTGGTGCCGGTGGCAGTTCTTTGTGAGTTAGTGGATTATGATGGCTCCATGGCAAGATTACCTAAAGTTTTGCGAGCTTGCACAGCAGGAGAGCTTGAAGATTGTATTTATTGCTGATCTAATCAGGTATGTATTCTCTTCCCAACAATCCAATGCAAGTACTTTTTGAGGACGTGTAGTCCCCAATCAAATCCAATTTCAGCTGCAACTTTCACTTCTTAAGTATTGGCTTTTTTGGCCAAGATGTTGTCCCAGCGGCATCGCCCCTTTTTGGGAGTGGATAAATGAAGAGTAGAAAACTTGGAACCCTGGGTGGTGTAGGAAAAAAGAGTCTCTTATGGGTGGCTGTTGGGCTGTTGTTTTACTTGGCAAAAGGAGAGAAGCATAAGCTATTTTGGTCTATTCATGTCTCAACTTTAATTAATGCTTTAAGCTTGTGGTTGTTATTCTTTCTTGTTGACACCATGCAGATCAATGATTTTGGGTTCTGAAGAGTTTTCTCTCAATTTTTTTTGTGCAGTGTCGTTAGATTAGTATATGGTTATAAATGGCCAGGATTCTTGCCAAATTATGTCAATGAGCCTGTGACCGCAGTTACTTTTATGTACATTTTCTTGTATTTACCTCTTTCAAAACTCATGTCTGAATGTCAGTTGACCGCTAACTGAGGCAGACTTTGAGGTGTATTCTCAGCAATATCACCAGGAAATAGGGATAGAACATCTAGATTGTTTTCTGACTTGTGTATTGAGAAGCTTCTTATACTGTGTGATTAAGAAAGTTTCACTGCTCATAAATTTATGGGTACTGCCAGAAAAGAGATAAATGAGTTAAACGTGCTGCTGCTGCAAGATTACCAACAATGTCGAGCCTTTTACAGCCCATTGCTGTAGGTCGATATTAGATGGAATTGAGCAAATTACAATGGTCAAGTTGAGATAAATTATGAGTTAATTGCTAAAACTGTTTTAAGAATTCAGAAACTAATGAACAGAGAGTTTTGTATGGATTAATTATAAACTTTGAACATCTTGTTTGTAGCAGTCCAATTTTTCAACTCAACTTACATTTGCACTTCATCTCATGTACTTCCATTGCATGATTTTTTTGACAATGATTTTACTAGAACAGGCTGTCAAGCTCTAGAGTTGAATAATCACACCACTGAAAAATTGATGGTATCTTCTGGGTGGAACTCCGTCAAATGTATTTTGAAGCATGTAAAAAAAATGTCTAATCATGTGCCAATCATAATTTGAAATACCAAATTTATCCAATCATAATTTGAAGTACCAAATTTATCTTACTTGGATAACAACGTTGTCTGGACAGGAAAGTTAACATCAGGAGAAATGATTTTTAGGATATTAGTGAACTGCTGGGAACAATAATTCTTTCTTATAGTTCCTGTATGTGTCTGCAATTGATATAGGAATGCCATGATTTTGATTGAAAGCAGTATCTTAGTTTTTCCTATTTTAGGTCCTCTTACAGACAGCAATATTTCCCATCATGTGATTCTTACTTTATTGTTTATCATCTGAACATGGCAACATTGGAGATGATTGGGATGTCCTTGTTGGGGTACACTGGGGATGCATCCCAGGAGACATATCTGGATCTGCTAGATGCCACTGCAGCAACCAACTTGCACTTGTGATGTAACAGATAGAAGCGGCGGCAGGGGCATGTGGTCCACCTCCGAGGGCACGAAGGAAGAGGAATAGGTTTAAGGCACATATTACGTGCCTATAACATGCAGGAAGATAGGCGTGATGCCTTGGAAGCAAATGTAGAGCTTGGTTTGCCTGTTGACTACAGGTAGTATGGAATTGGTGCTTGGGTATTTTTCTCTCAAGTCAGAAACTATACTAATGTGAGAGGCAACTGCTCCAGAGATTGTAAAACATTTTATAGGACTACTAGACGAAGCTGGTGACTAAAGCAGAGCTTCAAGTTCCTGTCTTAGAAAGACATGATCTAAATTAATCTAAAGAACCACTCCATCGTTAATCTTTTTATAGCATTTGTATTAGTGTTTAACATATTGACTAATACTGCAGATGTTGCGTGACCTGGGAGTCAGAACTATGGAGCAGATGAAGTACATCGGTCTTATGGCTTGATTATTGCTGAAAGAGTCCCTCTAGTAACTCCCGCAACAAAGGAGAACAAGAGATGCTTGGAGACAAAATGCTCCCAGATGGGCACATCTATGGAGTGGACAATGGCCTCTTCAGAAATCTCATCAGCAAAAACGGCAAGGCGAGCAGCCCTGTCTCTTTCTATCCAGCTGTGTCTGACTCATAGAACCTGAGAAGAACAAGAGATGGTTGGAGACAAAACACTCCAAGATGGACACATTTATGGAGCGGACAATGGCCTCTTCAGCAAAAACGGCAAGGCGAGCAGCCCTGTTTCTTTTGATCCAGTTGTGTCTGACTCATAGAACCTGCTAAGTAGTTTGACTGCTAATGATTTACACGGGGGGTCCCAAGCAAGTTCCACTGGCAGATGGTGCTATTACTTAATATTAAAAGCACTAAGGTAAAGAACATTGGGATACCTGCTGACGATGAGTTCCGGATTTATTTATTTATTTATTTATTTATTATTATTATTTATTATTATTATTATTATTTTTTTTTTTTTTTGTGGTAAAGGAGTTCTGGAAATTTTATGGCGATCCAGTTTTATAATTAGTCTAAGATTCATTGATGTTCTATTGATGTCATTCATCCATTTTGTGAGGCGAAAAGGTGAAGATTAGCCATCTTATCTAAACTTCCTCGTGTGTAATCGATGGCTTGCAAGAGTTATCCTTAATTCAAGTTCACGGAATATGCTAAAGTCTTTGTTGTTGATCAACTCTTCATATTGGCGTTAGATAAGGATTGCTTATGACCTTTTATTTGTCGAATGAACATGCAATGCGCAAAGAGGTTGGAAATTAGTCACACACGTACCTGGTATTTTGGAAGATGCAATGTCCAGGTGTAACGTCCACCCCTTTCCGAAAATCATCAGGAAATACATCACCATTCAATTACTTGCAGCAGAGAGTTTTGCTTTCTTTGACCTGATTAACAAAACAAAATATAGCGAAGAATAGAATTTTCTGTAGGCATACCAAAGTTTACGCCTAAGTCTTGACATTCCTTTTGAAAATGGATAATTTAAGTTCAATAGTATCAATGCTAACAAGATCGAAAACACAGACATCTCCTTCCTTTAGAGTAGTTCCTCTCTGAGATGCAGCTTGACAGGCAAAGACCTTTCTCGAGCCACGTTGTGGGGTTGTACTGGAGCTTCACTTGCTATGATCAGTCCGAATAATTAAGAGCCACGATTGGCATGCTTCCCTTGATGCGTTCCCTTCAAAATTGCCAGGGACAGTCTGCAGAGTTTATTCTTGATCAACAAATGATGACTAACACAAGAAATGCTAATTGCAAAGTCACTTCAGTTGTCTCAACAATTTAAAATATTCGTACAATTCGGGAAACCGCAACCATTACAACCTTTACAAGTAATGGAGAAACACCGTTACAATCCCTATGATCCACCTTTCCGACGGAAGTCCAGCTTCTATTTAAATAGAATACTAAATGGCACGTCTACATATATGCAGGCCCATAAGATTTAGGAAAGAAAGTGTTCTTTCAGATTTACTAATGAGATCAATATTCATCCAATGTGCTTAAACACAACAAAGCAGATGCAACTCGTGCAATTTCCAAGAGTTTAACTGGAAAAGCAAGTAGAGAGAGAAAATTTAATGGAGTAGAACTGAACTCCTGCTATCTAACATCATCTTTGAAGTATCAGTGTCAGAAAATCTTCCACAAAAAATGAACCTTGTGGATTATGATTCTGAGATTTCGAATTTTATGAGGATGGAAATAAATGGTGGATGGAAGAATCATTTCCAACGTCAGATACAACTTTCAAAATTGAAATTAAAAAAAAAATTAGAATGAAACGACAACTTTCTCATATTTGGATGAGAAAAAAGAAAGGAAATGGGAGATGCTTAGAGTTAGAGGATGGTGTGTTTTAGATAGTTATGCTGAGGCGGCAAATTGTGAGAAAATCATGTATTTACCTATTTATCATCTTTGTCATATGACCGAGGATTTGCTTAATTGCCACATCAATGGCCAATCAATTAGCAATGGGTTAATCATGTTAGAATTCATATATCCACTTGCCTAATCTTATTAGCTAAATCCGAACCAGTTTTTTACCATATAAAAAGAAACAACCCATTAGTAGATCTCCGTCGGGCGATTCCATCGCTGGATTTTCCATCGTTGCCGAGCGTCGTCATCGTTCAGTGGATTCAAGCAATCGACAAAGCAAATGGTTTCGAGATTAGGAGCCCGAGAAGCTTGCCAGAGGTTCCGAACGGATAGCGGTGGCAGAAATCTCATGCCGTCTTCCGATCCTCTGTTGTGACTTGGCGCCCGGGCATTGCGATGATGTTGTCATCACGCCGACGCTCCGTTGCCGGGTTTTCACCATTTATGCATCCTTGTCGCGATTTGTTCTAATCGAGGAGTTTGAATCTCTTCTCCGATCACAAAGTTCCCACCTCTGTCCCGCGCGGTTGCTCTGTTCTTACGTCCTCATTGTGGTAATCACACGTTTGATGAAACGCCACGAGAGAGAGAGAGAGAGAGAGAGAGAGAGAGAGGAGCCGAGAGTGAGAGCTGAGATTGAACTGAGAGCGAGAGAGAGTCTCGGCCGACGCATTGGGCTGTGTGCCAGCTCCGTCCGACGACCCCTCCCGGTAGAGGTCCTCAAGCCCGAACAGTCAAGCCTCCGTTTTTCCCTCTGTTTGCTGCCCATTTGTGGTTACGCCGGGCCGGGGTTCGTGGCCATCTGTAGGTCCTTAGCTAGGTCGCTGGGCGCTGTCGGTTGTTTGCTGAGAATCCTGACCCCGTCTCGAGTCCTGGTTGAGCCAGGAATCCCTCGTTCAGCGTCGCACGCCACCCGCTCGAGGAAATGCCCGAATGAGATTCACTGACGTATCCTGATTTTTGGTCAAAACCGAGTCAGTCCATGCTTTGTCTTGCTCCGTGGAAATGTCCCTGTTGCGTTTGTTGTTGCCCGGTCCGCGTCCACCATCCTTGCGGCCCGCAGAAGCTGCGGATCTAGCGTTGTAGGGCGTCCCGCGAGCATCTCACCATCCATCACTAGGAGTTGCCGACCAGAAGATGGTTGGACGTTCGGCTTGGCTTGCCCGAGAGTAACGCCGGTTTTCGCTGAGTTTCATTCTATGTGTTCAGGCATGCGCGTGATGTTTGATTAACGGTGTAATCTGCGATTTTCAGTCTAATATGGATCGACATTCAAGCTTTGCTTGTTCTGGGATTGATGGGCGAATGTCGAAGGCTGATGGGTCTGGGCGGTGAGGCTTGGTGGAGTCTCGGGCGCGGGGGAGAAGCTGCTGCTGTTCAGGGGGCAGAATAAGTCCAAAAGATGGACTCAAGGCTTAGGGGCCTTGATTTTGGTTTGGACTGAACTGAACTGCGGATTGGGCTTAGGATTAACTTAAGATTTTTTTTTTTTCGTTGGCTTAGTTTATTGTTGGAAAGTTTGGGCTTGTTAATTTAGCTTTGGGTTGAGCTTGATTTGTTCGAGTTGGGCTTACTTAAACGCTGGAGGAATTGGGCCTAATTAGCCCGATTCGTTTTTATCAACCCCTTTTCGGACTGTGCCCGAGGCAGGGCCCATTTTCGGATTAAATATTATGAAAACATTTTAAAATATTTTTTTATTATAAAATATTGAAACATATATTACGAAAATTCAAAAAATTGTAAAAAGCTTAGAAATTAAACTTGAACTAGTTTTATTAGATTCTTCATATTAATTATAGTTTAGAACTAGTTTAGCATTAAAAAAGTGAAAATCCTTTGATCTAAAAAAAAAAAAAAAAAATTGTGTTAAAAAATCAACAAATTTCTTGGGGCTTTATTATAGGGTTTGAATGTTCCTTATTTTGAGAGTAATGCTTTTGATTGCGCACTTTAAACATGTTGATTAAGGTTTTCCTTTAGCCTAGTTAGGAATGGCATTTTGTAGCATTAGATTCTTGGTTTCTCTTAATATTTATTTAATGCTTACTTAGTTGTCAACTGTTATTATAATTACTGTGCACTCACATGATCGCTCCATGTGTTACTAGATAGATTTAAAATCAATCCAAACTATGTTACAAACATCTTTTTTAAATGAATAAGATTAGATACCATTGATACTAGTTGATCAATTAGTGCAACACCGTCCCAAGTCATAAATTCTTTGGTTGCATAAGAAGTGATATACTCTCATACCTCACTTTGTTTTAGTCAACCTCAATAGGTTAATGGCAACTTCTCATCAAAAAATTCTTATAGTGTCAACTTGAACACCCCAATGCCGAGTAAGGCATGAGTTTAGGAAAGCCCGTGTCCAAATGAAAGCTATTAGCCTATTTTTTAGGCAATACCTATAAGTTTATGTCTTTTCCTCTCCATATAGAAAATGTAAGTCGTGACAAGATAGAGAGAGATCGCATGCATACAAAAAGTATTTTAAACTTTAATCAGGTGATATGAGATAATTACTTTAATGATCCAAACTTGATGGGGCAATATCTGGTGTTGTCCTTCGATCTTCTCTCCCCCACGATGACCAGAAGCCATTATCTTGGCGGTATGGTGGGAGTGCGCACTGTTTTGCTTTTGCTGATCTATAAAGAGCCCTTCTGACAAGAAAAAATCTCTGTTTGGATGAACTTTCAGTGATGGAGGCGAGACCGATAGGATTAATGACGTTGATCAGATGTGTAAATTTCGCCCGATTTAAGGAAAGAAATCACTGGGATTCGCTCCAATGGCCACCCTTCCAACATGGAAGGGGGAGGTGAGGGGTTTAAACCCCCACCTTCTCAGGGAGGGATGGGGTGGACGCGTAAGTTTCAGGAGTGGGTTTTAGGTATAGAGAGGGTGACCAAAAAAAAAAGAAAAAAAAGGAAAGAAACCAAAGAGGAGTACTGAAATTTATGGAGAAGCCCAAGATATCGGAATCGGCTCACACGGGGCTGGCTTATACTTCTCTTGTTCTCTATCTAAAGATCGGGACAATCAAGAAGCATTTGTGCCATCGCATACCACAGCATGAAGCACAGTTTCCATACTATTACTTAAACAAAATTACTAAATTTATACTAAACATATTGTACAAATATATAGCCCCAAAACTTTTCAACTTTTGACAATTTTGTCCTAAATTATTGTGCGAAAATTGATGGAAAGAATACATTGGAATTTCGTGTAAAGATTTAAAACTAAATTGTCAAAATTCATAATTTTAGAGCCGAATCAACCTTCGCACAATAAATTTAGGACTGATTGCATAATTTCTTTCGATTATTTAACTATTTACTGGTAGCATCATCATGTTATGAATTTTATTATCAAACTGCATTACCGTCCATAAAGATAAATTGCTAATTCAAAGTACAGAACTTAGGAAGTTCAATTTCTAGCTATAGGTGCGACCTGCCTTCCGATGATTGCGAGTAAATTACGAAAGAATCTAGAAAAATTACTGCTGGACGGTTCATAGGGAGGCCACCATTTTCACGCGCGAAAAGCTCCACCTGCTTTGTTCGGTCACCACCACTCGTGCTAGTCCAACACGCAAGTCTTTACCCCACGAGAACACGTGCTCTATCTTCACCTGCCGGAACATTATAATTAGCCTCCTGCACTCGATTAGGAGAGGTTCAAGTTAGTGATTGTCAAAGAAAGATTTATACCAAGCAAAGTACAGCATTGGTGGCATCCTTCGTCTATAGGTCATGATCCAGAGAAAAGTATGTAGGATAATGCAAACTCCTGATCGGTCGGTATCTACATGCTTTCTTTAGCCATTGTCCACGTGAGACCAATCAAGCTGCGGACAGGATCGCTAAGGCCCAAGAAGAATAAAGATTAAATTCAAGTCGAGTCTCCTTTAGACTGATGGGACTATGGAATGATTGTGCTGAGATTTCTTGGATAGGGCCAAACAAACCCCTCTTTGTTTAGAATATCATCTCTTATTATTTTTTTTTTTTTTTGGTGACCCAGGGAACCCCGCACGGCCGGATGCCGGGAGTAAACCACTGGGGGCGACACGTGCTAGCCACCACACACATGCCACCAGGTAAGTCACCCGCGACGCGCTGGGGAATATCATCTCTTATTGATCCCAAAAAAATAGAGAATTTCTTAACCAGAAAAATTAGTGAAAAAGAGGTAAATTGGAAATAGAATCAGTACCTCAATAAAAGTTTTCTTCATCTCAACCTTTGACTGTGCCTCAATAACTTCCAAATCTCTCGTACCAATTACATTGCCTGCCCTCCCCTTTATCAGTGACTAAACAAGTTAAAAAGATGAAAGACATAGGAGTTATGGTGCTTAAGGTGTTGAAAAATTAGAGAAGCAGAGGGAAGTGGGAACACAAAAACAATGACAATGATAGTAATTGGATCTTACTAGTTTCATGCGCCTTTGTTTATGATGATAACTTTTGTATGGCTTTATTCAGATCACCCTCCAAGCTCACATGCCATAGTTGTCGGAACAGTACCGCACCAATAAGTTTTGGTGTGCTTAGTAAACCCTTGGAAAATATCTTCATTTTTGGGCACTCTTCCACTCTAATGTCATCCAATAATGGAAACCTGAAGATGGAACTTTCGATGGAGGAGAAGCATACCAGGCTTGGTAGATTTTGTAGTCTCAATGTTTCTAGTTTCTCAAGAGAAATCACTTCTCCTTCTCCCTTTCCATCGTTTGCCACTATTTCTTTCATTCTTTCACATCCTATTATTGTCATCTCAGTGAGATGCACCAAATTTGTGATCCTTGAAAATGTTACTAGATGCATCAACCCAAATGAATTCTTCACCACTAACTTTTTCAAATTCCGGAAGGATGCCGTTAATGGAAATATTGTCGTCAAACTAGGGCAATCCCAGACCTCAAATATTTCAATACTCTGAAGAATTTTTTCCACCAAATAGTCTTCTCTCCAAACACACTTTATGTTGTGTAGCTTGCTTAACCTAAGTTCACTTAAATTTTCAAGCATTGGATGTAATCCCTCATCCACAAGCTCTTCATTAGGGAATATATCTTCAAAGGAACTACAAAAGACCTCAAGGCTTTGTAAATTTTGAAATCTCTCTAGAAGGAATCTAGGAGGAAAGACAGCCTTTTTATCATGAAAGCATGCCAATGTTAGTGCCTTTGGCTTGCTAAAGATGTCATCAGGAAATTTTCCATCCAATATCATTTGAATATCCTTATCAACCAATAGAAGTCTTTCCAAGATGGGAATGTCCTGCCAAATTGTCAATATAATGAGAGAAGTAAATTCAATAAAAGTTAGGCAATAAAGCATGTGCTGTAAAAGGTTAACTTAAGTTGGTCGATTCCCTGGAAGGTGTCCATCTTCTTACAGTTCATTAATACAACCGTAAAGTCATGCTAGAAAATACAACCATAACCAAATGCTCTACCATGGGCCATGGCCATTTGCCAATAGGGTTCGCTGTGCACTCATGTACGTTTAGATAGAAAGGAAAAAACTGTATTGGCATATGAATGAACAAGCAAACAAATGAAATTCCATTTCACCCAGAGAACATCAAAAGAAAGTCGGTCATTCCACTGCGATTTGAAAAGGAATTGCTAAATGTCAATATGGTTAAGTCAGCACCGTTAATTCAAGGACCGCCTGACCAAATTCATCTTGTATTAAGAATATGTTATGCTGTTAACGAAAATATGTAGTTTTTTTAGTTGGGTAATGGAATGTGCTGATAATGTTACCACAAGATCTAGGTGTCCACAAATGAAAAGTTTGCTTGAAGAGAATAGAAATATCTTTTGTTGTCATCAAACTGAAGGGTAAGGGCTTCATGTTTTATATGATATCAAATTGTGGCATGTCTATACAGCTGACATGAGATATAGCAAGTGAATTAAAGAATAAAGTAGAAATTGAGGAAGTGCATTTGCAAACATACCATCTCAAGCGAAAAGTGTGCTTCATGGTCTGAAAGTTCGTGCTGATCATCTCTCTGAGCCCACTTGTTCATGAATGCCATAACGGAGAACATGTTCAATTTGTCACAGTGAGTCACTCGCAATTCTTTCAAGAATGACCAGTTCAAAGTGGGCAAGTTAGGAAAAAAGCTCTTGAGTTGTGGCATATCATGTAACACCAGAGTTGTCAATTCCGGGAAAAGGAATTGAGCAGTAATAGAGGGTGGATCTCCTCTCACGACTATTTCCTTGAGCCCACAAGACTCTATGTGAAGTTCCTTAATTTGGTTTAGATTTCTAGCCACCCAATGCGGAAATAGATTTTCAAGACTCTTACAATTCTTAACCTTTATTTTTTGTAAATAATCGAAAGTAAGAGTTTCTTGAGGACTGTCGGTCCATATTTTGCTTAAGTCATCCAAGTGGGAGAGAACCATTTTCTCAAGTCGGGGAAATTGTACCTGCCATATTGAAAAATAATGACCCAATGAATTTGATTAGATTGAGTTATGACCTCAAATCTTAACTCTCATAAATGATGACAATTCTAGAGCTTGTTAGGGACGTGAAGAGGGAGGAGTTGACTGATGCTTTCATTCAGTGGACCGATGATTAAGGTCGAGTATGTTGCATTACAACAAGCATGAAATGCGGTGTTAGAAAATAAGTTACCTTACTGTCCTTTATACTTATTAATACTCCTGTGCAAAAAAGAAAGGAGAAAATTTTTCATTGAGTTATGACACAAAGAACGCAATTACAACCTCAAATACCAAATGAATGTTTTTGCAATTGCCTATGTTTCGCATGACATGAAATTTTAATATTAGTGTCACACACAAAAAAGGACCCCCAGACAAACGTGATTGGTCTTCGTGAACAAATGAAATATGTTGGTGGTACAAAAAACATAAAACCATTGCATGAGCTATTATGAACTGTTTATTTAAGTGTCCACGCAGAATTTTCATCTTATTAAGAGGAAATTAAAGAATTACGACATGCTACAACCTCAATTACCAAATCTATATCTCCTTACTTCTCCTAAGTCCATGGACCATGGAAAAAGACAAATTTGTGAATGGTCCACCAAGATATTCCCTTCCTTTTACAACATTCTGTTTATTTGGAGAAAATCAACTGTGCCACGAACTCTTATGACTTATCCATGGAGAAGCAAGTGATATACATTTTTAAGCTGGTTGCAATAAAATAAATGCAACTACAACTTGTCACAACCCAAAAAAAAAAACACTATTTCCACACTTCCCTAATTCAAAATTATAAATTGAGGATTACTATGAGTTTTTTTAAATATTTTAACAATGTGAGGAACACCTATTATTACATGATTAGCTCATATATGACAAATAAATGAAATTAGTGCGATGACAATTTGTCACAACAAGAAAATCGTATGACTTTCTGCATTTTTTACAACCTACTGGTATTCTGAATTGAGTATTATGGTGACTTCTGGAATTGCTCTAACAACATGGGGTATAACATTACATGACAATTTACGTATGACAAATAAATGATACTAGAAGTAAATGCATGAACAGAGATGACTCTTATGATTAAAGAGTAAACAAGTATGTGGATACTCGATATGATGAAATGTTCTATCCACAAATAACAATAAAAAATTTGGAAAAACCGTTAGAATAAGAAAAAAGACACAAGCATTTCCTCCAATTGAAAAGAAAGCAATTCTTGAATCCTGTATAGAATCTGTAGCTTAAAGGGCCCACAAAAGGGGAACAAAAAAGACTGCCGTGATCGGTTGGTATGCGTTAATTTCCAATTTAAGAAGTGATGTAAATTAAAATACATTTTGTAAAAATATGAGCTTCTGCTTACTGAATTTGATCTAATAAATTTGAGAATTGATTTCCGCTCTTTAAAAGATTATATGATGGCGTGTATCTGTATATTTCTTAACATTCCACATTGAGGCCACCCTCTCCTAAATTTTGTCGAATGGATAAAATAACAATCGAATTTTGACATTGTATTTTGTTAGAATTTTTATTATCAATAGTACATTGAGCACTGGCTTTTAATTGGCTGAATTGACAAATAATACTGGCAACGCCTTCTCCCTCTAATTGTTAGAAGGCTGCCATGACGACTTGTCGAATTCTCCAACTTTCATATTTGCCGATCACAAATAAATGCGCCACTTTAAATGAAAGTTTCGAGCACTTCGATTAAAGGGAAAATCCCAAATAATTACCCAAAGTGCCTTCATTTTCTCAAAAGAGGGCCTAGAATGGAGTCTGTCTCAAATAAGGATCCAAAATGGTCATTTAGTCTTAAAGAAAGACCTCACTCGCCGGTCAGTGAACAGATACATCTCCAATGCATATTTCAGTAGCCTGATCAGGGGTATTTTTGTCCAATTCTTTTTTATTTCTATTTTTGATTGTCTTGTTCTTTATTTTTATTTTTTTGGGTCAATGGTTGCACTGTTCATCATCTTCTTCGTCCCTATTCATCTTCTTCTCAAGAACATCAAACTTGGGAAGGCGAAATGATGAGGGCCGAAGGGCTGGATGCCCATCGCTAGTAGTGGCAAGGGCCGTTGGCGCGCAGCGAGGGCTTGTAGGCTAACCCTCGCCAGATCTAGCGAGGGTGGCCTCGGCCACGGTTGACAAGGGCCATCGATCCCTCACTAGTTGCGGGCAAGGGCTTGTAAGCCCTTATCAGTGGCCGATGAGGTAGGCGAGCCCTCGCCCAGGGCCGTTGAGGGGCAACCTCGCTGATGGTCATGAGGGGCAACCTCCCTCGCCTCCGTCCACCGCTCCACCGACAACATCGTCTTCTACCAGGACTATGACTGGGACACCCACGTTGCCTTCTTCATCCTTTCCTCCCACCATCACTCCCAAATCGACAACTTCTCCGACTACCCCTTTTGCTCTCGAGGACCTCCTTGTGAGGCCTTGATTTGGACGGCCCCCCTCCCCCACAGCCAACGAGGGCTTGATGGCCCTCGCCCACTACCAATGATGGGTGTCGAGCCCTCGCTCGCTGTAGATGGACGTCGAGCCCTCGCCGGTCCTTACTAGCGGCCGGTCCTTACCAGGATCGCTGGCCTTTCCCCAATTTTGATGTTCTTAATCTAGGCAAGAAGAAGTGAACATGGGACGAAGAAGACGATGAACGAGGGCAATCCAAAAAGGAAAAAAAAAAAAAAAAAAAAAAAAAATAGGGGGACGAAAATACCCTAATCAAGCCACCGGAATATGAATCGGAAATGTATCTATTCACCTAGGTTGGCGAGTGAGGTCCTTTTTTGAGACTAAATGACCACTTTGGGTCATTCTTTGAGACAAACTTCACTTTAGGTCCTATTTTGAGAAAATGATGGCACTTCGGGTCCTTATTTGAGATTTTCCCCTGATTAAAAAAGGCCGCTCTCTCCAATTCCTCCATTTTCTTCTCCAATTCTCTACCTTGTTTTGATAATGCAACATTATATAAGGAAAGAATTCTTAGATCTGTATGCTTCAAGTTGAAATTGAAGATGCAAAACGGATGTCATTTTGCCGTATTTTAGATGCTATTCTATATGCAGTACTTTAAAGTTCACATTGTAAAAAGGGCATATTTTTTTTATACGGTTATTTCGGTAACTTTTCTTAGAACCTAACTGCGCAGGATATGATTTTATGAGCTGACACAAAAACAACACTTCTAGAATGATATGGAGAGATACAAACTAAACTTTTTTTCCCCTTTTTTGAGGATTAGAAATTTTTAAATCTTCGTACTAATTATTAAAAGATTATGTACATAAAACCATACAAAGAACGTGAATATTATAATCGTTAGATTTTTTTTTTTTAATCCCAAAAAGAGGTCTTGTTCAGTTCGCGATGTGCCTACTCGACATTGGAGCTATTGCAGGATCGCGTAGGTTGGGGAGATTGAAGATCGAGGTCTTGGAATAAAAATGCGCAGGGGAAGCTAAGTGGATTTCTGAGTGTTATACTTTTCGTATCAGAGGCAAGCGAAAACTTATTATTGTTTCCTACCTGATATGCATCTTTGTGAAGAAAACTAATTTTTGTTTATTTTTGAATCTCACGATTTCATTTACTTCGATATTCAATTAACGAATTAGGAACTTGAGATATTCGTATTTTGATTTGACAAGGTGATAATCCAAAACAAAAAAACAAAAGCATTGTAATAACAAAAACATAACATTTCCTCCGAATGAAAAAAATAAAAATAAAAAGACTGACCTGTCGATTAAAAAGTGAAGGGGTGTCATGATCAATCTCCATCAAAAATTGCTGAGTGAAACTTCTCATCTTGGAGCAATGGATAATCGTCAGCTTTTGTAATCTAGGACAACACAAAATATAATTCTTTCCCAAGAGGAAACTTGTAAAATGGGGCAAGCATTCCAATTCCATCTCAGTGAGATCCATGAATTTAATCTTCTCCATTCCACTTCCCTGCCCTTCTTCCTCTGCAATTACTCCTTCCATCTGACCACACTCCTTAATTACCATTCGTTGAAGATTGGCAAGGCACTGAGCCATCGATGGAGCAAAAGCATGTCTTAAGTCGCTACAATTATAAAGGCCCAGGTATGTTAGAGAATTGAAGTGTAGCTCTCCTTGAAGATTTTTGTTCCATAGTTGCCTCAACTTTGGTAAATTGACCAAGTCCAAAAAAATTAACTGAGGCAGCACCTGAGTGCTTTTCATAGCCTCCATTCCTTCAAGACTAAATATTTCTTCTAGTGACTCGCAATCACACACTTGCAATCCTTTCATTTTGCCTAGAACACGCATCAATCTGGATGGAATAGCGTTAACAAACGATGGACATTTATACACCACTAGATATTTTAGGTGCCAATATGAATTGATGGGAATAATTTCGTTGTGCCATTTTTCCATCAACTTTGAGAACTCAGACAGTCGCATAAACTTTACTCCAGCAATTATACCCTGTCAAAGATTCACCATTAAACATAAACTTCTAGTTAGCAAAAAGAAATTACTCTATTGTTGATCAAAACCATCCAATTACATAGAATTTGATAAGTGATGCATACCATTTGTTCAAACATACTTTGGATGGTGGTGTTGAGGTTTCCCTTCCAAAACCACTCTACTTTTGATACTTGTACTCTCTCCAACTTTGGTGCCGCTATTGGTCCCTCAGAGAAGAACTCCATGTTAGGACATCTAGTAATAGTGACATTTTCCAAGATAGGAAACATCAGAGTGTATCCACCTGAGCTGAAACATCTCAACCCTATCAATCCATCAAGCTCCATACACCTCAATTTTTGGAAGGCCACTACACGCCTCTCTTTATCTCCCTCCTCTCGTGATGACGTCTATCAACATGTGACAATTACTTATCCTCAATTTTGCGAGTTCCACCAAATTTCCGACTATTGTCGATGTGAACATAGTCGATACATCACAATGTGAGACATCTAGAGTCTTTAGATGTTGACTATATCTTGAAAATGGTAATACTACTTTTAGCTCATGACTTTGGCCTCCTATGGCTTCGACATTGATGCTCAGCTCTTCTAAATATACTTTGCATACAAGTAGCTCTTCTAAGTTGGTCAAACTTTGAACAAAATGACATGCAGACATTGCAAATTCCTTTGAGATACAACAAAGCTCAAGAACTCTAAGCTTGTGGAAGAGTTCTTCATTAAGAAAATTCCCATGCCATATCTCCATCCATTTGGAAGATTCCAATTTTAACTCTTGTAGATTTGAGAATGCACCCTAGGAAAATAGCCAAATCAAAATCCGGCTTAGTAAAAAGAGAATATTTGTACCATGGTATAAGTATTGCATTCCATGCATAATAAGTGCATTTTAAGATAACGAGTCTCATGTGATTCAAAGGAAGAAAATGTGCCCTCATTAGATAAACATTATTGCCGATCTTTTACATTTGACTTGTATTTATATGCGAACTTAAGTAATATCATAATACACTTCTGTCATGGTAAAATCACATCACATGCCACGTGTTTTCAATCTTTGTGGTACTTAAGAGAGAGCTAAACCATCAAAATTAGCCCCAACTTTTTTTTAAGGGGGATCGACGAGTACGCATTTGATTCATTGGACATTGACAAGAATGTTCAATCAATACTTGAAGAACATATGATGTTTCAATGTTGTAATATTTCTATGGATTTACGGAGAGCCATATAGTCCACATCTTCGTACAAAGAGCTACTTGTATGAGATGCTAGGCTATGACCTTAAATCATCACATCAAATTTTCACCATCGAAGCAAAATAAATAATAATAATCTTGGGTCGTACCTTTTCTATCAAGAAGAGAGGTTGTTTATCAAGTGGCATCTCATTCTCAGGGTGCGATGCAAATATCTCCACTTTGTCACAGCCACGCACCTCCAAAGTCTTCAATGCTAGCCAATGTGAAGCATGTTTTCCGATGTAGATGCACTTCAACTCTAGTAGATGCTCAAGCTTGAGGGAGGCTAACTTTGGGAACACAAACTTGGGAACTAGTCTATCTTCCTTCTCAATGAGTTCCACGATGCCACATTTCTTGATCTCCAATTTCTCAAGTTGGGTTAGATGTACTACTATTGAGGTTGGAAATAGAGATGTGAGATTCTTGCATTTGGAAACAGTAATGGAACGGAGATATTGGAATTTGACTTGACTGTGAAATTCCTTATCCCATACACACTTTAGCTCTGGTAATCCATATAACCACAGTGCTTTTAATGGAAAAGGAGCAACGGGATGTCCATCTAGAGGATTCGATAGTTGAAGTTTGAAAATAACTTCAAGCGAACCACATGATCTTATATTCATACTTTCCAGGCTCCTGAACTGTCCAAGAATGCAAGAGGGAACAATGTTCACTAGCTTATTGCATCGATCGATACCAAGCAATTTTAGTTTGTGGAAAGACTCTAAAGCAACTTGATTGTCCCATAATATCTCAATATTATTCATGCCATCGATGTATAATGCCTCCAAGTTAGGAAACGCAACCTGCGGTATTTGCTCACGAAATTAGTGATTCTGATAGATTAAAGTTCATAAAGTTCCATTGCATATAGAAGAGCTTGCTTGAGGAAGAGCGTCGGCATTAGAAATTAAACATTGCAAAGATTGAGATAAAAAGGCAACTCATCATTCATCAAAAGAGGCAATACAGAAGTAGTTGCTCGCTCTAACCTTGAAATCAAATTATAAGTTTCTTAATTGCAGTAAAGAAAAATGACGAGATGCAAGGAAACACATGGAAGAAGTGATAGTCCTAACAATCTTGATCTATTGATTGTGGTTGTCTTATTAGATGAACGCTTCCTCTTATTGCAAAGGTCATACCAAAGAATGGACAGACTACATAAAACAATAAGACGAACAAAGCTCCTATTCATGTTTTGACACATATTAGTCTCCCCATATTTTGGAAGGATAATTCAAAAGGCAATATGAAATATTTGAAAACAAAAAAGGATGATATTTCTTAATTGTGGTGGGTCTTAACGTTGGCATGTTTGGTTGTGTTGTTTCTCTACAATAATCATGCTACTTCAATAAAGTAATCGTGATTGATTCGTCCCTATTAGCAACTTTCCCTCTGCCCATTCTACCTTTCCACCAATGGCCTCCCGCCACATCATGGAAAGTCCCCACTTCAACAGCACCACAAAGTGTGCCGACCCCACGCCCACCCCCACCCCCACCCCCACGTGAGTGACAATCCCGTATACCCCAAAGCACTCGAGAGCAGTCAATTAGCACGGCCAAAGGGCGGTCAAAGAGCACTGGGGTGCGCGCGGCGTAACGGCTGAGATTGCGTCTATGGCTCGCGAGTTACCTAGATTTCCTGAGATTCAACCCAGACAGGTGCAATCTCGCAAGCAGGGGAACGAAAACCCCTAGAGTCGCCTTAAATTCACAAACATTGACTTGTCGACCACCCCAGCATAGTGCCCACACTCAACCCAACCCCCCGCCCCCCCGACATATTAAAAAAAAAAAACATCATCACCACACCTCCTCCATAAAATAGTCAAGCAATTAGCAAAAACTAAATTGTGCAGATTGGCATTTAAGATAGAATCGGGGCTTTAGAGGTATGATTAATCTAAAAGCAAGAACTTCCTTCCATCGAGGAAAAAAAATTGTAAAAGAAAAGAAGATATATATGTATATGTATGTATACATGTCAAACTTTGTGATCTTCTCTCTCCTCATGTTTTTCTTTCTTTCTTTCTTTTTTTCTTTTATTACTTTTCCTTCCACACGCGTGCATTTGTGATTGGAATTTCTCCTCCTCCTCCTCCTCCTCCTCCTCCTCCTCCTCCTCTTCTTCTTATTCTTTTCATATGTTCTCTTAATGCAATTTTGCTTACTTCCCGATTATCTACTTCTTAATAAGGTTTATGTTGTGATAAAACTATCCAATACTTACAATTTTTTTTTTAGCTCGCTTTGACGATATATTGATTTTTGAAACGACTCCAAAAGTGTTGGCACTAAAAGAGAATATTGGAGATGTGTATAATCTACCTTATGATGTAACAAACATTTCTATCATATTAACAAGATGGTAGCGTGTTCTTTTTTCATCACTTGAGTAATGTTATTTGTGTTCATTATGAAATTTATACATCCATTGAGTTTCAAAGTACGCAAAAGCTTGTACATGCCCATGAGAACTATTAGAATTTTATATATAAAAAAATATATGAATTGAAAGGGCTGACAATTCGTTATACGAATTAACATATTCGTAAATAATTATTTGACAAATTCAAAAATGACAATAATTGATATGAACTTTAATATTCGTAAATTTGTAGCAAAGTTAACAAAAATATAGCGTTGTCCGATGAATGTAAATTGCCAGCTAGTCTATTTTTTATTTTTATTTTGATGGAAAGTACTTATATTTAGTTACATTTGGAAGAAAGATGCTAACGTGAAAGCTTTAGAATGCTCATAATACTTCTCTCAATAACCTATACACCTACCCAATAAGCAAAAGTTGAGAGATGATTCCTCTTTCTTCAATTACTAGGTAATTAGCAGCATTCTCACACATTTGTGCAGACGTGGAATCTTTCATTTATGTAGTATAGGAATATGTTTTTAATACAAAGTAATTAATTAAATTGTATCTCATTTCATATGAATCGACCTTTTTTGAAGAAAAAAGGCTAAATTCATAACTCGTATTATGTAAAACATAGGGATTTGATAACATTTAAAACTTCCTTATTGTCAATGTTATATGACATAGTGTGATAATATATATATATATAATATAATATAATATAACACTGTTGTAACATCGAGAGAAAATTACAAAACTCATCAAAAGAAATATATAATAGGAAGTGTTAGCTTGTTAAATTGCAACGCCAAAACTCATTAAGACCCATGGCCTCGAACAAGGCAATCACATATGAGAGAGTAATTCTCGTTGGAAGCAAAATGAGTGGAAAGTACAAGAGAAGGAGAATGATCATCTTGCAATTTTTTAGTGACTATTAAATATTTATAGTAGATTTTCCAGTGAGGTGATGATTCAGTAGTGAAGTGGAAATAGTAGTCCATTTAGAAAATTAGATATGTGTCTTGTACATCGATAGTTCGCAAGAAAATTTTGGATTTTTTGTCAAAGTGCATAATTTATAAAAAAGTGAAAATTTATTGTCTTAGGTGATCAAATAAAAGTTCAATCACTATATTACAATATTTTTTACTATATAGTTACCCCATAATTTTGAGAGTTAACAATTGAGCTCATTGAAGATTAATTATCCGACTTTTATATATATGGTGACTCTACTTTAAATTCTTCATTTCAATTTAAAATCACAATTTGAACAGTGATTTTACTTTGACTTATCCAGGTTTTATGGTGCCATGATTATATGAAACGGAATCAATTTTAACCAAAGGGGTCTTCGGCGCTTATGCTTTGTCTCCAATATAACTATTTATTTGTTAATTTTGATTATTTAGTTGGCCGGCACGATTCTTATTTATATGCATAAATCTTTTTTTTTCTAATTTCTTAATAATTTGATATGATTGATCCAACTCTTATTGGTGTGAATTGAAATTTGCCAATCATTTGTAGTGCCATATGGCAATTTGAAATGCACAGCATGTAAACTTCTAAATTGCCGTAACACATAAAATGATGCCAAGCATTTTACTCTATCAGATTTTTGTTATACTTAAGATTATGATGTAGCGTTAATCACATACCTCTTGATTGAAGAGGATAGTAGAGCGCGATTTGACGCGGTCCTCACCTCGAGCTTCTGATGTACCTGTCATCAATTTTTCATTAGATGTAAAAGAGTGGCATCTTTTGCATGGCAAGGATAAAGTAATCTAAGGTCTTCAATGATGAAATTAAAGTAATCTAAGAAGGTCTTCAATGATGAAACTAAAAGAATTGATCTTACATTTTCTGCGAGAAAAGCACGTCAAACTTTCCAAATGTACAAAACTTAAAATGGTCAACATCGGAAATACTAGAGTTTCCGATGTTTCTATGCTCAACCCTTCTTCCTCCATAATGATCACCTCCATCTTCTTGCAATCCAATACTCTTAGTTCTCTCAATTGTGCAAGATATTGAACCATGGATGGGAAAAACATAAATCTGAGATTGTCACAACCATACACTTCTACTTCCTTCAAATTATGGAGACTCATGATTCCACAAGGATTCTTATTCCATATATTTTCCAGATTGCGAAGTCCGGCCATCTTCAAGGACTCCAAGGATGGGATTGAAACCTAGCGGATAGACCAATCAGCAATAGTATTTACAATTATAAAACACAGGCAAAAATCTTACATGCTATAGCAGGTTATTCAAATGGTTGCCAAAGAAACTTCACAAATTTTGGGATAATTCATTTACAAAAATCTGTGATAAATAAAAGTTGATTTACAATCCGGAAAGGTATTTTACAACCCCAAAAGACAACTAACAAACTTCATTTTTTATTTACAATATACTCGTGGGTGTTATTACAATTAGATTTTCTTTGCAATTTACTAACAATAAGGGACATTATGGTCATCAAGAAATAGCAGTCATTCATTTTGCTAACCACTATGAAAATTTGTGATCTATTGAGGAAAAGGAAGTACATTCAAAGTAAATTACTTCCTATAAGATAAACTACTTCCTCTTAGGTTATGTTACTATTTTGACAATATATTACTCATTTTATTGGAGGATTGCTACTATCTCACAATAGAGATTACTACAATGAAAAAAAAATAAAGAAATTATAGAATGCCCGTGATTACGAAAGACATAGGCAATTTACTAACAAAGGAAGATTATCATTGCAATGAGTGATCAAAAAAGCAAGATTGCAATCACAAGAAGTAAATTACTATGCTATAAGACCTTAATTATGGAAGGTTTAATTTACTACCTACCTAAAGAAATTTAGCAATTTTTAAAAAGTAATTTATTACTTCACAAGGGAAAATTACGACACGCGGACTCGAAGTGCTATAAATTAACACAAAGAGATATTTAAGTGCCAAAAGTTACGAAAGGTAAACTTACGTGCCAAAATCGGAGCAAAATGGATCACTTGAGTGCCAATCCGGCCAAAATGTTGACGTGACGATTTTAAGCGAGGTAAAGACAAAATGGTATTTGTTTTAGTGTTGACGTGGAAAAAAAATAATATAAAAATTAATTAAAGTAAATTAAAAATAAGTTTATTTAAAACATTTAAAAATAACAATTTTAATTTTTTAAAAAAATTAATTTAATTTAATTTAAAATTAAATTAAATTTAAAACATTTAAAAATAACAATTTTTATTTTTAAAAAATTAATTAAATTAAATTTATTTAAAACATTTAAAAATAGCAATTTTTAATATTTTTTAAAAAAAAAAAGAAGGGGGTGAGATAGGCGAGGGCTTGTGGGCCTTCGCGCAAGTCGGTCGAGGTCGCCCTCGACTAGGGGCCCCTGGCCGACCCTTCCCCTTGGCTAGGGCGTCCCCATTGCCCCCCTTTTAATTTTTTAATTTTTTTTTTAAAATTTTTTAATATTTATATTTGTATTTTAAAATATTTTAAGTAAATTTAGTTTTAAATTAAGTTTAATTAATTTTTACATTAATTTATTGTCATGTCGTTTTGCACTATTTGGCCACATCGGCGTGCAAAACGGCATCGTTTTGCACTTATTTCGCCGGAAATTACACACATCGGCACTTTAGCTTGATTTTAGTCGAAGTAACACTTAAGTGTCTTGTTTCTTTTTTAATGTTGCACTAAAGTATACATTTCGTAATTTTTGACACTTAAGTGTCCCTTTGTGCCAACTTATGACACTTGAAGCGTTCTTTTGCCAGAAAATTACTATTATAAAAGGTTCGTCTCTCCAAGTAACTTCTTCCTTCTTTTTTTTTCCGAGCCACCTACCTCAGCCCACTTGCAACCCAATCAATTTATGCGTGAAATATTATAATTTTATTCAATAGAATTCAATAAAATTTACACGAAGAGTTTCTCTTTAATAATTATCCTATAATTTGTTTCTTCTGATGACTATAGTACCTTCAATCCTTAATATTATCTATCTGGGTGTGGATAGTCTACTGCGATACTTACACTTATCATCTACGGCTCGCACCAATAGTTAAACACACGGCACCTTATTTTCTCTCCTTTTTTTTTTTTTTCATTTTGCCAAATCCTCGTTCTCTCTCTTCACATCCCCGAAAAATCAACTTCAGAAAGGCACAACCAAGGCTCATAGCAGCGTCAAGCTTGTTTGTCACGTTGAGTTCATGAGAGAAACAAATAGAATTTGCGCTTGGTCCGCAAAGGAGATGACGGATCACGAGGAGCGTGTTGACGATGGTGGTAAGCTGATC
Organism: Eucalyptus erythrocorys; assembly: GCA_014182555.1. Lineage (NCBI taxonomy): Eukaryota > Viridiplantae > Streptophyta > Magnoliopsida > Myrtales > Myrtaceae > Eucalyptus > Eucalyptus erythrocorys. Next base: position 9,140,516 of record CM024603.1, read on the forward strand.
TTGTTCTCAACCCTTCAGCGCATGGTGAGTAGGCGTGAGAGAAGACGCAGTCCCTCTCGCGATGCCAAACAACTTTCGAATGGGGAGAGAGGGGGCCGTAAAAAAGGAGAAAAGCATGATGACACGTATCGGCCATTGATACGTGTCGTAGCATAGTAGGCCCCAAGCGCCCATACTCAAACTTCCTTTGTATACTTTGTAAATCTACTATGGCAACTTAAATTTCCACGAATCTTTATTACATCATTATAATAGGATGATCATGTCTACTCAACTAAAAGGCTTTAAGAAATTTTTGTTGTACAAAATAGCCGTGGGTTTTCATAAATTGGACCACTGCTTATCCATAGTTCATCTCTCTCACTAACAATAATCAATTTAATTAACTATACATAAACGGCCTCGATTTCAATTAAATGTAATTAATTGTTGTTGTGATGATCTAAAATATCAACTTCATGTTCATAAATTCTCAATTACATAGTTGCTTCATTCAATTTTCTAAATCCGATTTCTAGGAAATAAAGGTTAAACATATAGGATCATTTAATTAATTTTATTATGCATGTTACGATCTACTATATATTAATTGCCATTCATACACCTGAGCCTCGACTATACGTTGGAATGTGCTTCAAACCAATCATTCGCTTGAAAATCATTTTGTTTTAATCTTTCACCAATTAAGGCCATGATTTTGACCATAATGAAGAAACAACACACATTAAGTAGTTTAGAAATGAGCAAAAAAACTTAATTATGAGAATAATTAATAGAATTAAGCCCAAATTTTGAGTAAATAAAGTGGGAAAATGACAATGATTTTTCACCACTTAACATAGAATACGTGAGTTATTTCTCAGTTAATTATGATAATCAAAGTTCCAATTTATTAGGGACCAAATCTATGTACATTCCCTTGATTTAGGTCAGAATTATACTTAACTTCATGAAAAATAAACTCTTATCATTTCTATGGGTGAAGTTTGTCAACAACACTAACATGAGAACTTGATTTGCATGTATTTCAAATTGCCCATATGACAATCTTAGAACTCCTCTCTCAACAAGCCACTAATTATTAATCGCTTTCTCCTCCTTCCTTTCTCCATAATTTCACTATTTAATTTTAACACTCTTATATTTTTCCTCAATTTATAAATATAACATTCATTTACCTACAAAAGAACACAAAAATCACCGAGAATTTGCCCAACCCACTCATGAACTTTGAGGGGAGCACACCTTTACTCCTAACTTTTTAAGTATCACAGGAGTTTGTTCAACTTCGATTTTATTGCGGATGTCAACTCTTTGGGCATTTTACCATTTACATGTTACATGTCTACTCAATAAAGTTGCAATTCTTTTGTATCTCGTTCAGTTAAATCATCCTTTGGCCTTCAAATGCACTAAAAAAAGTTGGAAATTCCCAAAATAAATATAAAAAAAAAATGAGGAAAAAACCCAATGATCTTAACAGAGATTAAGACAAAAATTGCTAATAATACGGTTGACTTCATGAAAAGAGTTAAACATGTACCATGCTTTCAAATATATCCCAAGCATATAAAACAATCATAGAAAAGGCTAAATTTTTTATTTCATTAGCTATTTTAAAAGGACCATTGGATGACAACATCACATAGCCGTGCTCAATAATTCATAATATATATAAACAAATTTTGGAAGTGAATGTGTATCCCTTCAAATCTTCATGGGGATTTCGTGTAGTTTTTCCTAAAAGCCACTCACTTATGCCTACACTTACGAGATATTTGCATTTACAAGTTAGATTTGTGGGTGGTATTATGATTAGATTTTGTTTGCAATCTATTAACACTAAAGGAAACTACAATCATCAAGAAATAGCATCATCAGTTTCTAATGACTACAAAAATTAGTAATCCAGAAAGCAAAAGGAAGTACATTCAAGGTAGATTACTTCCTATAAGGTAACGTACTCCCTCTTAGGTTATGTTACTACTTACATTACTCATTTTATCAGCTGATTGCTAGAAAGTACTGTACTATCTGGCAATGAGGATTACTACCCTGAAAAAAATAAAAGAAGAAACTATAGAATGACCATGATTACGAAAGACATAGGCAATTTGCTAACAAAAGGAAAATACTTCATTGCAGTAAGTGATCAACAAGGTGAGATTGCAATCACGAGAAGTAAATCACGACGCTATAAAACCTTAATTATGAAAGGTATGTCCAATTTACTACCGACCCAAGGAAACTTAGCTATTTCAAAAAGTAACTTACTACTTCACAGGGGAAAATTATTATCATAAAAGTTCAGTTACTACAAGTAACTTCCTTTTGACGCCGAGGCTACCCATCTTAGCCCGCTTGGGCTTGTCCAGACCCAATCAATTTATGAGTAAAGCATTCAATTTATCCAATTATGATCCAATAAGTTAGTGTATTTTTATCCACGACATCACATTTGATAGCTCATTATGGCTATTACTTTCTATCTTTAGTATTAACTACCTGGGTGTGGATTATCTGTCGCAGTCCTTACACCATCTACTCCTCGCACCAATAGCTAGACATGTGGCACATTTTTTTCTTTTTATTTCTTTTTCTTTTTACCAATTTCTTGTTCTCCCTCTTCACGTATCCGAAGAATTGGCATCAGGAAGATAAGACCAAGCCTCGTGCTAGTGTCAAGCTTGTTGGTCGTGACAAAGTTTATGACAGTGATTGCAAGCTGAGAAGAAAAACGGTTAGAGATAGAATTTACGTCAGGTCTGCAAGGGACATGACTGGGGGTGAGGGTAGAATCAGCCAACTGTTGGTGGTGACGTTGACGGAGGTGAGCTGTGGCCGGTCATGGTAGAGGTGGATGAGCGTGGCTACAGTGGGGCCAAGCAGATCTGGTTCTCAATCCCTTCAGCGAGAGAAGATGCAAGCCCTCTGCCGATGCTGATTAAGTTTTGGATGGATATAGAGAGAGAGGAGGTAGGGGGTTCGTGGAGGGGAGAAAAGCAAGATGACACATGTCGGCCATCCATACGTCTCATAGACAATGGGTGCATACACGAAAAGGGTCTCCTCTTAAATGTTATCACTAAAGCTAGTTAAATAATTAACTATACTTTCCACCTACTAGGTTAGTAGTCCAATCAACTATACATAAACGGCCTCAATTTTAATTAAATATCATTAATGGTTTGTTGTTATGATCTAAATTGTCGACTTTATCTTCATAAATTCTCAATTACATAGTGCTTGAGACCATGTTCTAAGTTGAATTTCTAGGTGATAAAGGTTTATTATACAAAATCATTAATTATTTTCATTATGAATGTTACGGTCTACTATATCTCAATTGCCATTTCATACGCTGGAGCCTCAACTATGCCTTGGAATTGTGCTTCAAACCAAATCTTCGCTTGAAAATCGTTTCGTTTCACTCACCTATTAAGACCATGATTTTGACCATAATAATGCACGAGGTAGTTTAGAATTGAGCCAAAAAAATTCAATTACGTGAATTCATTAATAAAATAAAGCCCAATTTTTGAGTAAACAAATCGGGAAAATGACAATGATTTTTCACCATTTCACAAATTCGTGAGTTATTTTTTGGTAAATTATGATAATCAAGGTTCCACTCCATTATGAACCAAAACCTATGTACATTCCCTTGATTTAGGTCAAAATAATACTGAACTTCACGAAAAACAAAATGTTATCATTTCTATTGATAAAATTTGTAAACAACATGAACCTTAGAATTTGATTTTCATTATTTTTCAAAATGTGAGGACTATTCCAGAGAATATATTTAGTACTCAATTGACTCATGACGAAAATATTAAGACTCCTAAGACACTCCTCCCCAAACATATCTAGGACTCAATTGCTTGTTACATGTGTTTTTTACAACAAAGTTGCAATTCTTGTGCATCTATTTTAGTTAAATCGTCCTTTGGCCTCCAAATGCACTAAAACTAGTTAAAAAGTTCCAAAATAAATAAAGAAAAATGAGGAAAAAGACGCAATGATCTTAAAAGAGATTATGACAAAAATTACTAATAATAAGGTTGACTTCATGAAAAAAGCAAAACATCTAGTAGGCTTTCAAGTATATCCAAGCATATAAAACAATCATAGGAAAGGCTAAATTTTTTATTTCATTATGCATATAGCATCCCCGGTCAGCTATTTAAATGGACCATTGGATAATAACATCACATAACTATGCTCAATATGCCATAATTTATATAACCAAATTTTGGAAGTAACTGTGTACTGCTTAAAATCTTCACGGGGGATTTCATGTGGTTTTTCCTAAAAGTCGCTCACTAAAGCCTACGACTATGAGATATTAGCACAAGTTGAATATTTATGTTTGTTATGCCCAAAGTACTTACAAATGTATGAACACACGTGTAATTGTGTACTTTTATACTAATAGGACCTATGCAATGATTAAGTGCTTATTGAAATACACAATATGGAAATGACGTGCATCATTTATGTTAGCATCGTTGCTAGCATCGTTGCTACTATTTGAAAACCCAACCCCCCTGCTCACTCATGGTATAGAATTTTACCTAATTCAACTAGATATTATATTTTATAGATAATACCAAAGTTAGATAACTAAATTTAGGGAATCCATTTTATAAGATTATGAAATGACGTTATTGTGGAATTATTCTAATGCCAAATTCCCTTCAATGTTTCTCTGTAAAACCCTATTAATATAGGTATACTTGCAGCATGTAAGTTGAAAATAACTCAGATCCTATCCCAAGCTAAATTTACATGGATTCCATTCTATTAGTTGGACTTCTACACAATGAAGAGAAATAGAAGATTGCTTTAACTAATTACAAGGAAGGCAAGATTGGACAAGGTAATTAGGAAGAAAATGAACGGAGAAAAAAAAAGGAATAAGGATTAAAATCTATGGAAATTCTAATTAGCAAATCAACGAAAGATTAATAGGCAGTATAATCTTTTGATAGAAAGTTACCTGCTGCTCGCTGAAGAAAGCAACTTGAGTGCCAACTTGGTCTTTCGATGCACTACTTGAAGGAGCCGTCCCGGGGGTGAAAAAATTCTTGATATTTGGCAAGTCACACAATTCCAATACATGCAAATTATGCAATTCAACTTTGCCACAATCATTAACTTCTACAATCTCCTCCATTAAGTGGCACTTGATAACTCGAATCTCTTCAAGCTGTGGAAGTTCTATCAATAATGAAAGAGGAAACAAAACTTCCATCTTGTTGCAACTTTCAACTTGTACTACTTTTAATGCACTAAAGGAATTAGAGGAGATATGGTTGTTGCATATCTTCTCCAAGTTGATGAGATTACTGAGAATTAATGACTCTAGCATCTTAAAATCCGTATGGGATGGTGATTGCAGGACATAATGGATGGAGGGACTATTCGTCACATGTAGATGCTTTATATTTGGAAAGGCTTTTTGGGATAACACGCAAATACTTTTCTCAATTCCATTTAATCCATCTAAAAATAGATCATCAGTTTTGCCTAAGAAAGTCTGCATGAATCCTTTCTGAAGAATATTGCTTTTGGATCCAACTTAAGCTCCAATATGCTCAATCCTTTGCGACGTCGCCAGCGCGTCACATCACCTATCTGGATTTTGTACTTGGTTAATTTCTCGATGTTTAAATCCTCAGGGAGCCCACTTGGATCGAGAATGGACACATGCAAAGTGCAGAGATTCTTCAAGTTATTTAACTCAATAAGCTTGGCATTAGTTGGTGAAGTTTGCTCCACAGCATCCCACCGATCAAAGCTATTCTCCATATACAACTCCTCCAATTTCATCAAGTTTCCAAGCACACCTGGCTCAATTATCTTAAGTTGTTGGCAATAATTTAAGTCTAACAACCTCAACTCTACCAATTGTCCAATTTCTTTTGGCAATTGTTGAATATTGGAGTTTTTAAAGCTGAGAATATGTAGCCCTTTTAGCTCGCCAATCATGGCTACATCCTCTAACGAACAACGATCAAGACATAGAGTGTGTAAGTTCTCCAAGAACTGGAATGGCGAAGGTGAATGAGTGAGACATACCTGAGAAAGATGTAAGACCATGAGTTTTCTCATAGAGTTGAAGTATGAATCTGGGATCTTAAGAGATTTATTATTTGAGAACAACAAAAGGATCCTCATTTCAGGGCAATATAACTCCTCGGGAAGTTCCTTCATGTCAACATAGGGAAAGCATACTGCTGTACAACTTCTGAGCCTGTCCTTCGGCAATTCTATCATTGACTTATCATTATCTTTCAACACGAGAAGAGGGTCATCTTTTGAAGCAACTAAGGCAATAAATCCACGAACCAAGTCATGTATCTTGAAACCATTAACATCTTCATTGTCTGCTAATAAAAGGGAGGAGGCTTTCAATTTTCGGATCAGTGTGTTTAACCTATTTCTAATTTCTTCCATGGTGCTATCTTCTTGAAATAACCTCAAACCCACACCATACCTCACCAAGTTTTCAAGAGAGGGCTTAGAGACACCATAGACAACACAGAGTCGTAACAATGACTTCACCTCTTCACCATCCTCCCCTTTGAAACGATCATAACTCAACTGCAACATCTTATTTATGCTCCCACTCATTCCTCTATTTGTAGACTTCTCGATTTGTCTCAAAACATCCTTCCACTCATAAAAATCAGCATCCTTAAAAATATTCGCCATCGTAATAATGAGGAAAGGCAAACCTGCACATTTGTGGACTGCTTCATTCACCAAGGACTTGTACGGGTCTTCATGAACTTTGTCTCCCACCGTGCTCTCAAACAATCTTTTTGCCTCTTCATCCTTCAGCTCTTCAAGGCAGAAGTCCCTGTCGCAGCCCATTTCCCTTCGCAAAACATCTTGAAATCTCGACGTCAGCAACAACTTGCATCCCATGACTTTGTTGTCATGTCCGCAAGGAATGCCTACTGATTTCAAGTCCAGCCCCTTCCACAGGTTGTCCAGTATTATGAGGACCTTCTTTTTCTCCCTCTCCTCATCTTTCAACCTCCCGTGCAGAAGTTTTGCTCGCCCGCCGGTAGTCTCTTTGTTCTTTATCTCAGTAAGGCCCAAGGCGTCCGCAATCTCTCCTTGAATCTTCGTGATGTCAGGATTTTCCGACACGTCGGCCTTAGTGACCCAATCGAACGACTTCTTTTCCATTATTGTCCTTTCAACATCCGCCAAGAGGGTGGACTTGCCGACCCCGCCCATCCCGTGAACCCCGACCACGCGATTGCTGTCATTGGCCAGAGCGTCCATGATGTCCCGCATGATGGAAGCTCTGGATTCGAAGACATCATTGTCCCCAACCTTATTCGACGTCGAGGCAAAAGAAGGGGAGGCCGTCACAGTGGCCGACTGGACGACATCTTTGCCCTCTCTCTTGGACGGAGTCTGAGCAGCAACGTTCCCTGGAGCAGGATTGCTGGAGGAGATGCCCTCTCTATTGGCCGGAGTCAGAGCAGCAACGTTCCCTGGAGCAGGATTGCTGGAGGAGATACCCTCTCTCTTGGCCGGAGTCAGAGCAGCAACGTTCCCTGAAGCAGGATTGCTGAAGGAGATGTCGTTCGATTCCTTGAATTCCCTGCATTTTTGAGTGAGTTGCTGAATGACCTCAATCTTGTCCTTGGCCTTCCTGCTGAATTGATAGCGACACTTGGGATCAGGAAGAGTTTCATAACAGCAAGTCTTGCTCGCCTCTTGGAAGTGGCGCAACAGGTCTCGCGCCTCCGTCAAGGCCTTCTCAGCACTTGCATGCCACTCCGTGACGCGACCATAGACATTCCGAAGATTGTTTTTGGCCGCTTCAACGAGACTGTCGACCCTAACAACCTCATCCGCAAGCTCCTCGACTTCCTTCTGAAGTTCTTGGGCGTGCCTCTTGGAGTAGATCACGTATCCGAATTGACGCTTGATGGGAGCAACTACGGACTTCAAGACATCCCACGCAATAGAAATAGCAGGATCGATCGACATTTCTCTTTTTTCTTTTTTTCTTTTTTTACTGTTTTTGAGAAAGAAAGGGCGAGAAAATAGGGAGACAGAGAGAGAGGACGATGGAAAAGAGAAGCAGATACCGAAGAAGAACGGTTGTGCCGAGGTGAAGAAAGAGGGAAACAGAGCAAGAACGATGAGAGATAAAGAAGGCCGAGAGATTTGAGCGCAAACAAGGATGGAGGAAGGAGAGTGAAGAGCAGTCAATTTAAGTATAAAAGAGCTCGGTAACTTAACCATGGTCAAGGCCTTAACTATACATTAATTAATTCCTTGGGTAGCTGAAAACTTGACAGCAGATTGCTCCAAGTGAAACTGGCAGAAGATAAAAATTAAATAAGACCTCAATCGAGACATGAATCGGATGGTGGACTTATGAACAGTCGAGGTAACAGAAATGGCTGATTTTCTGCATTATATATATATATATATATATATATATATATATATATATTTTTTTTTTTTTTTTTTTTTTTTTGGTTGACCGGTCACCGTCACCCTTGTCTGAGCCTCCCGCGGTAATGCACAAATTGGATTTTCTTTTCGTTCGAATGCTCAGATTGATTACACATGATAAAATTGCAAAAGCAACGAAAGCCAGGTCCGCATTGTAATAAAAGACCAGCTGTCAATATTAAAAAATAAAAATAAAGATCCGACTTAAATCCTCGCACACGTGACATGTAGCTTTGTCCAAGAGTAACAATTTGGGATGTAAATCAATTTCTTAACTCAATTTTAATGGAGAAATTATCTGATTGATCTTAATTTTATTATATAAATTTTAAGTTAATTTCAAACTCTTCAATTTTATTAATTTAATCCAAGATCTCCACACATAATTCTTTTGTAATTCTTCTGATTAATAGAACTTGAAAATTTTTGACGTGGTGTCTATGATTATTAGCCATTCTATGTCGATTGCGAGATATGTAGGAACTCTATTCAAAACGACATTTTTTTTTTTTCTCACTCATTTTCTCTTTTTCAATTATCTTTTTCTATTTCTTAAAATGTTTTTAAGTTGCTCTTCATCTTCTTCCCCAAAAGCCCTGGTTTTTTGTTGTTCCTAGAAGATGTTGCAGCCACCATCACTACCGCCACCTCCATCACAAAAAACTTGACCACCACCGTCAAGATCAAACTTGGCTACCGCCACTACGACAACCATCATATAGAAGCCGCCATCGGGTTTCTCTCTCGTGCCCTCACTATATGGCTAACCTACATTAACGGAGCTCATAATTCGATATCTACAAGACATAGATGCTAACCAAACTTTAGTTTAGGCTTTAAATAAACACCAGTCAATTACTTGGTTATAGAAATAGATTATTATCTTCATTATTGTTCCATTACCGGACCAGTCACCATCACCAATGTCCATGTCTCCATTCTTTCCTCCACTGCTAATGGATAGACATTGATGGGGGTTTCCATACTTTCCCACCGCCAATGTACTGGTCCTAATCCATCCCTTCATGCTTTCCTCCACCGTCAATTGACAAACATTGATTAGGTACAGGTGCTAAAACCACTCCTTCTTCCGGTCAATGAAATCATGTTACGAATATAGAAGTAACATTAGGATTAAGTTATAGAAAAATAATTTGAAAGTTCAAAGGTCAAAATGATGTGCAGATTGAAATAGTTTCAAAATGTAATATAGTCACGTTATTGTTTTATATATTGAATAGTAATTTTTTCATAATTTTCTATTTATTGACATAATAGACTTGGGCTAGCTTAGCTCCATTTATATAATTAATGTTTTAACCGCTAGTTGAAATAAGTATTATCTTTCAAACTTTCACAGATTTGTTAACAAAAAAGCCCCTCAAAATATCCTGATAAGTCAAAATAGAAAAAAAAAAAAAAAATCAGTTCATAAGGAAAACCAAGTTGTTTTTAAAAAAAAAAAATAAAAATTACCAACCATGTTTGTTAGATTAGAATGTGAAATTACTCCTAGCTCCGTATGTCATAAATTTCTAACCAAAAAATGTTATAACTAATTAAAGTCATGAGGTACTTTCCATTTGTGATTAAGTTGATACCTACTTCATAATAACTAATTATTTTATAAGGAATAATGCATATAAAAAAATCACCACATAAAGTAGGCCTATTTTTTTAATAATCCAATGATACAAGCATGGAAAGTTGTCTACCTAGTAACTCATGAAATGTCGCACAAACCCATGAACCGATTGAGATGGGGCTTTTGGCTAGCGAAGGTGGCTCTAAATCAAAATAGTTTTCACGAATTTTGTAGGATTCAAAGGGATAACCTTTAGTTCATAATCTAGAAATTCCTAACATCACAATCAACTACGCTAATTTTTTTGGTTATTTAAGCATAATATTTTTATTGTAAATAATGTGTATTTTGCATTCTGTATTTTTTTTTTTAAATGACAACGCTAACATAAATTTATCATATTGTTGATATTCATTGGTGTTGCAATCAAGAACTTTTTCAAAAATATTGAATATGAAAGAGCAATTTAATAAAAAATGAAATAGAAAAAAAAGGTAGGCCAACTTATGGGTCAGGACTTGTAGATGCGGTTCTAGACTACTTCTGGGGTCAACGGGTTCATATCCTGATTTCGAATAAAGGATAATGGCTCTGATAGGGTAAGTTCCACGACGGAACATATTTGTACTAAAACATCACCCCTAATAAGAAAAGGGTTAATACCTAAAAAACCCCAAACCTGGGCATACACCCTTTGTGATAAATTTACCCAAAACTATTTTTTGACCATCAAAAACACCAAACTTGTATACATTTGACAAATTTATCCTAAACTGGTACACTTGTGACAAATTTACCCTATGTAAGTTTTAGTTAAATTTTCTTGTTAAATTATAAAGTTAAATGACACGTGACAATCGACAGGTATACCAATTTGGGATTTTACATTCTATTTGTCACGGTTTACAATTTTTGTGATTTTTTTGTGGTATTAATCTAATTTAGCGAAGGGTATATTAGTCACAAATTTCTGGGTTGGGGTTTTTGTGGTCGAATAAATTAGTTTGGGATAAATTTATCATAAATGTACCGGTTTAGGGTTTTTATAGTTAGTCGGGGTAAATTTGTCGCGAGGTGTGCCGTTTGGGGTTTTCATGATCGAAAAAAAAATAATTTGGGGTAAATTTGTCACAAATGTATCGGTTTGGGTTTTTTGAGTGTATTAACCCATAAAAAATGTTCATGGAAAAATAAGTAAAATGAATGTGACAATTTTCTTCAACAGTTACCTTTTTTGCGCCATAAAAAGTTTATCTCATTTTTGCCGACAGCTTTAATCTCTTTCCTCTTCCCCCACTACCGGGGCAATTGCTCTTTTACTTGTATCATTTTATCATATAGTGTGTTTGGTAATGGCAAGTGAAGATGGACGCACTGACAAGTAGTACAACATGGCCTTTGGTCTCATATGTCAGCTGTCTTATCCGTCACATGAAGTCCTTTTTTACACTCTAGCTCTGCACTTGCAGTGTATAATAATGGCGGGACAGTACGTTGATTTTTCTTATGAACATGAAGCCTTTTTACTGGAGGGTCTAGCTCCAGATATATTGGAATATTGAATCTCCAATGATGTATGTCATTTTAAATAAACAGTGATGGAAAGAAATGCATGGACGGGTCTTAATGCCTAAGCATTATTTTTTCTTTTCCCAGTAAGTCAGATTTTGGTTCTTGACATGTCGAGAATCTTCAGATTTTGTGATAAAAACACAACAACTTTTTGCCGGAACATTTTATTCACGGCTGGGATTTAGTACTATATATCCATCAATTTAAAACATTAACAAAGTTTCAAACCACGATAAAGAAAGAGGAGAATGGTACACATGCTATGGAGCTCTCATCCTTTCCTCCGCCCTAGTAGACAGACATTGGGTAGGTATCCATCCTTTCATCATTTGCCACTGCAAATGGTCCTTTCGTCCGTTTTCACCGCCAATGTACTAGTACCAATCCATCCTGTCATCCTTTCTACCACCATTAATGGACAAACGCTAATTAGGCGCTAGTCTTAAACCCGGTCCATGCGCAGACCAATGAACTCATATTACATTAGATGTAACTTCAAGTAAAAATTGCGGGATCAGAACTCCTAAGAAAATTAAACTTTTTCTGTTCTTGCTTCTTGGATACTGCTACTCCATACATGACAAAATAAATATGAGAACGATTGTGAGCAACAGCTGACGTTGCTTCGTGGCCTCTCATTCTGATTCTAATTATAACAAATGCTTGGGTCTGTTTGGAGTTTTTTTACCTCTAACATCTATTAACCAAATATTGTAGTTATCACAAATTGATTTTCAAAGCCTTCAAAACTATACAATTATTGACAAATAGAGTTATTTGTTTTTCATAATTTATAAAACCTAATTATTATCATTTTCAATTTTTTAGCAAAAGCAAAACGCAGAAAGTGGTACTGAAAAAGTTTAAACTGGTAGAGCAAGTTAACTATAGAAGTAAAAAACAAAAACAAAAAAACAAAAATGATGGTGGAATGTTGTGTGGAGTCTTTTCGGAATCTCTCTTGCATATTCCTAATTCATGACAATCATTTTGAACAAGGTCATCAAAATGAATATAGATCTATGGAAAAAAAAATGACTGGGAAGATAACGACGGAGTAAGTCCCAAGTTGTTGTTTCGAAACATATCTATTGTGAAACATCACCCCCTAATCAGATGTGGATAAAAATGTAAGTGAAAAATAATATGGTATTCTTTTCTTTTCTTTTTTTTTTTTTTTTTTTGACAGCTACCATTCTTGCAAGATAAAAAAATTCAATTTTAAGTTCACCCACAGCTTTAATCTCTCGTATCATTTTTTTTTTTGAGCTAAAGTTTGGTATAGGGAAAGTGAAGATGGGCCCACAAATAAGTAGTACACTATAGTCCGTGGTGTTAGATGCCAGTTGCATTAGCAGCGAATTGATGTTATTTTCACACAATTCCTCTCTGGGGAATATTAATGGCAGGATAGTATTACGAAAATGATTCCCCTCACCACCGCCTACGGTGGCGCGATGTTTGCGCCTCTCCCCTAACTGCAGGGAGGAGTTTAAATCCTCTCACTGGTCACTAGGGATTCTTAAGTGTGGCGTCGGGGTGGTGGGTCCTCCGCTAGCGTCACCCTGGGGTTTACTTCTCCGGCGTCGGCCGTGCGGGGTTGCTCCCCGAGTCAAAAAAAAAAAAAAAAAAAAAAAAGAATTCTCCTCCGGGTAATATTAATGGCGGGACAATATTATGATTTCTTTTCAGAACGGCAAGACTTATTAGTGAGGGGTCAAACTCCAAATTTATTTAAATAAATGTGCTACAATAATGTGTCTGTTGTTTTAATTCGAGGTTAATAAAGAGAAATATTTTGAGTCTTTATAATTGAGCACTACATTTATGCTCAATTTTGGTTCTTGACATGGCGATCTTTAAATTTTGGTGATAGAAACATGGCAACTTTTTTGTGAAATATTTGATTATCAACGGATGAGATCCAATAGTAGAGATCCAATGATTTAGAACTTTAACAAAGACAAAGACCCTGAGAAAAGAGAGAAATTAGTTTACATACCATTAGAGATATATAGGATTTTTTTTTTTTAACCAATCAAGAGAAAATGAATCAAATTTAACCCAGCCTTTTATTCCTTTATGCCGCTATATTCAGTTATCTCATTTTCAATAAATTCTCAATTTCGTCAATACTGTCGTTAATCATTTTATTTTAAAAAAATTCTAAATATCTCTAGAAAATATATAAATATCTCTAATACAGAAAATGGAGCTCGGCGTCTTAACCTTGGTTTAGGCCTAAACTAGGCACCAGTTGGTTTCTTTAGTGCAGGGATGGTTCTCTGCATTATTATTCCTTTGCTTGAACAGTAATCACTGACAATTTCTGGTCTCCATCCTTTTTCCTCCACCGCTAATGGACAAACATTGAGGCTGCGCATGACAAAATTTCTGTTGAAGAAATTGATTTCTAGAAATCAAGAAATCAATTTCTATTCCAGGACAAATTTCGAACAAAGAAACCCGTTTGATAACAATTCAAAATTTCTATTTAAAATGTAAATCCGTTTGATAACGAAAAAAAAAAAATTTCTATTTTTATGAATCATGTTGTCCCCATCCTTTTACCTCACTCTTCTTGATGTTTGTCATGGTAATTTAATTTGATAAAAGTTGGTAAATCACTTTAATTTAGATTGATAATTCGATAAAGTAGTTAGGAACTTCAAAACATTAGCAATTTATGTAAATAAAAGCTAGTAATTAGTATAAAAAATGCTAATATGCAAACTACAAAAGATTTGGTATTTTCAAATGCTAATATGCAAATAGTGAACGTATTTATTTTCCTTATTCAAAATTTGTTACTTTTGCAACTTTTGACTCTTAAGTATCCCTTTGTGCCAACTTTTGGCACTCTAGGGGTTCGGGTGTCAATTTTGGACTAAATTGGTAAAATTTTGAACTTTGGCATCTAGATTTAAGATTGATTAGACAATTTCTCCAAATAGACTTTTGATTTACAAATTGTCGCGACCTTTTTTTCGGCACCAGCTAGGGTACGGGCGTCGGCGGAGACTAATGGTTCGACTAAATTTATTAGGCCCGGACTCTCCCAAGTCCACCAATTCACGACTTTAATAGTCTAAGTTTTTAACCTGTAAGTTAATTTTTAAAATGAAGTCGCCATTAACCAATTTGGGATGGGTTGATTAGAAACCCATGCGAAGTATTGAGAGAAATACTCGCTCCTACGCAACTAGAGAAATTAGGATCGGGGACTTGATTACACTTAGTTAATCACTAATGCCCTTTCGGTATCTAATCTTGTTTAAACCCTAAGGCTTTTTGGATGTTTGAGGGATTTTCCATGCATTTTGAGGAAAATAAAACATATTTTGGGTTTTTTTCTATTTTTGAACACCAAAGGGACTTTTTGGATTTTTTGGTATTTTAAAGAAAATACAAGTCTTTTTGGCTTTTTATGAATTTATGAATTTTTTTGGAAAATATAAATATTTTTTATTTTCTTTTTTTGGAAAATAAAATATTTTTTATTATTTTTAATTATTTTTCTAAAACAAATCATTTTTTGATTTTTGAAAAAAATTATTTATTTATTTTTATTTATTAAAATATTAATTATAATAAAATAATATAAAAAAATAGACTCGGAGTTTGAGGAGGGGAGAAATGGGAAAGGTGAGGAGAGAGGGTCGACTAGGGTTTGTTTACTGAAGGAGTGGGTGTGGGAAAGAAACAATTTCTATTTCTTAAACGAGAAATAGAAAAGTTTACAATTTATAGCCTTCGATTTATCCTCCAAAACAATTTCGAAAAAGAAATTTGTTTGAAATGAGAAATCATTTTGCGTTACAAACGGATTTCCAAACCTCTTTTAACAGAGAAATTGAGAAATTGAGAAACGAAATTTTAAGAGTGTGGAGTTTTTAACGTGTGGAAATAAAGTTTCGCGATAAGGGGAAGACATAAAAATTAGATGATCAAAATTGACAAGTGCAAATCATCATCTTACTCGTGTAATCAAGAAATTTACGGGATTAAGATTTTGTCATGATTAATGGGGAGACAAACACAAGAATGTTCTATTTTCATCAAAGTACAGGCTGCTGGAGTTTTACTATTGCTGGAAAAATTGCTCAATCAGTCTAAAACTTAGTATACATAATGTAATGGAGCGATAAATTTGTTAATTGAATCAATTTAGTCTTAATCATTCGAGGAAAATTGTAATAAAGTCTTTCCGAACAAGTTTCACTTAATTTATTTAATGCGTCATTCCAATAATAAATAATCATCCTACATGTAACAGCAAAGATGAAGATGTGACGTGGACTGAGGAACAATGCTGTTTATGTTGATATAAATGGCAACTTTGCTTGGTCGAGCAGCTAAGCTAAAGCCCTAAATCACCAAATCTTTAGTTCTAATGTTCGACTTAAACAAAAGGGTGCGACGGTATGCAGAGTCTCGAGGTCCAAAATCAAGAATCCATGACTGAACTGAATCTGCCAAAAAGTAGCGAATAGAAGCAAAGCCGCAACACCCAGACCAGCAAGCAGCACGACCCTTTTCGAGCAAAAAACTACCACAGAAGTACACAAAAACGAACTCACCACGAAAGAGGCACACAACGAAATAGAAGCAAATTTCATTCCAACAGCAAAAATGAAACTTGTTTTATCATCAATCATTGATTTATTTCCACACTGTAGCAAAAATATCTTGGGCGTGATGCTCCACATGCTAAAGGGCAATTATAGATAGAGAGAGTGAGGACACTCTATTAAATGATGTCTTGTCAAATTATTGCATCTCGTGGCCTGAGCAACATGCATTGCCTTTTTCCAATGAAAGAACTCTTTCAGACGAGAATACATGTGGACCCCATTTTTTTGCATGAATGGTTCAATTTTTGGATTTTGGTAATAATAATTCATGGCTGCTTTTTGGGAAATAATAACTTTCTTGAGGATGTGATGGAAAGCGAAAGTATAGGCTAAGGGCTTTGAACATTATTTGTCGAATCATTCCCTACTTAAGTTTGCCAGTAAATTTCCTAATTACCGTTTGAAAACTTCATTCATGTCATAAATTATACATTGGTTGATATTCTTTTTCTAATGCCACAATCAATTGAAAAATTCTATCTCTACTGACTTTAAATTTTAGAATACCATCAAATTATAAATTAAAAATTAAAAAAACACTCAATAAAATGTAAAATGGCCATATGTATATGATATGTGTGTGTGAATAATTTTTGATAATGTTCTACCAATTAACATAGCAGACCTAGGCTAACTTAGACCCTTATATCTAATTACTGAATAATGTAAAGCAATTAAATAAAAAATGAAACGGAAAAAAAAGATATAGGCTAATTCTCAAGTCAACCCTAGAACTAGCCGATGCGATTTTGAGCTATAATAGGGTCGACCACTTCAATTCATGATTTTTTGCAAGATAAAAAGTGCAATTTTATACCACCCGCCGTGGTGGCTCCGCTAGGTAGGCTTTAGACTTTCTTTCGCTAAAAGATTTGGAGTTCGAAGCCCCGCGACGCAAATTACAAGGAGGCCGGCGCGAGACATTGACGACTTACCGGCAAGACGCGACGTGTCACCCCAGTGGTTTACCTCCGGCTGCCGACGATGCGGGGTTCTCTGAGTCATCAAAAAAATAAAAAGTGTAATTTTATTTTCGTAGACAACTGTAATGTCTCATATCATTTTTTGAGTCAAAGTTTGGCATTGGATAGGTGAAGCTAGACACGTTGATAAGTAGTACAACATGGTCCATGGTGCCAAATGCCACTTTAATTAGCAGTGACTTGAAGCCATCTTTACATTTTTCCCCTTTGGTGAAAATTAATGGCGGGACAGTATTATGATTTCTTTTCAGAACAACAAGACTCTTTGCTGAAGGGTTAAACTCCAGATTTATTTAAATAAATGGGCTACAATAATGTCTTTGTTATTTTTATTCGAGGGTGATAAAGAGAAATACGTGACGAGTCTTTATAACCGAGCATTACATTTTCGTTTGATTTTGGTCCTTGACATGACCATGTTTAAATTTTGGTTATGAAACATGGCAACTTTTTTGTGAAATTTTTTATTATCAACGGGTGAGATTCAATAGCAAAGATCCTCGATTTAGAACTTCAATAAAGACACAAACCACAAGAGAGTAAGAGGAGATTGATGCAGACTGTTAAAGACATATTAGGATGTTTCCTAAGCCATCAAGAGAAAATGAATCAAATTAAAATCTAGCCTTTTTGGTTCCTTTATGCAACCATCTTTAGTCATCTCATTTTCAGTAGCTTCTAGATTTTGTCAAGATGATCTCTGGTCATTTAAACTTCAGAGGAAACATTCTAAATATGTCCAAAAGCTATCCAAATTTTAATGGAGCTCGGTGTCTTAACCTTAGTTTAGGACTAAACTAAACACCGATTGATTTCTTAGTGTACAAGTGAGTGCCTTTCGGCATTATTGTTCCTTTGCTTTAACAGTGACCATAGAGAATTTCTGGCCTCCATCCTTTCATCCATAGCTAATAGACAAACATTGATTGTCCACGAGTATTTCCATCATTTGGTCTCTTCAGCTTTTTCAAAAAGTACCTTTATTAAAGGTGGTCATGAGAGGTAGATAGATGGGACTCCCCACTGTCGAATGTCTATTTAAATTAGTGCATCTCCTCGACCTGTTTTAGTCGCTCTTTTATTATTGACCCTTACATGAGTAGACAATGTTAGCCATGGTAGAGAACAAGCCAAATGCATTTTAGTCCTCTATTTTTTTGACAAGATGTGATGGAATCCTTGACTTTGCCCTCCACGATCTGTCGGAATTAATAGGAGGTGCAAAATTATTATTTTACTCGATACTAATGCAGCTCAGTGTCTTAACCTTACTTTAGGACTAAACTAAACACCAATTGATTTCTTAACGTAGAAGTGACTTTCTGCGTTATTGTTCCTTTGCTTAAATAATGGCCATGGAGAATTTCCGGCCTCCATCCTTTCTTCCATAGTTAATGCGCAAACATTGATTGTCCACGAGTACTTCATCATTTGGTCTCTTCAGCTTTTCAAAAAGTACCTTTATTAAAGGTGGTCACGAGAGGTAGATAGATGGGACTCCCCACTGTCGGATGTCTATTCAAATTATTGTATCTCCTCGACCTGTTTTAATCGCTCTTTTATTATTGACCCTTACATGAGTAGACAACGTTAGCCATGGCAGAGCACAAGCCAAATGCATTTTAGTCCTCTATTTTTTTGACAAGATGTGATGGAATCCTTGACTTCGCCCTCCACGATCTGTCGGAATGAATAGGAGGTGCAAAATTATTACTTTACTCAATACATACCTTGAACAATTCAAAGAGAATTATTTGCCTGCATACATATTTCAACGAGCAATGTATGAATATGAATAAAATATCATACTATAGACATACGGAATGAAAGAAGACATAAGATGTATGTATGCTCATGGCACTTGACAGTATTTGCTAGTTTCATGAGTACAATAAATTGCATAATTTGTAAATAATCATTCTTAACCTATCAAAATTTGTGCTCTTAGATCATATATGGGGTAGATAATGTAATCTCAAGTAAAGTGAACAAAGTGAAAACTCGATGTAAAAATAAACTAAAATATGGGGAAAGATATCAAATTTGGAGACATGTCACCAATGAATTGAGCTTGGGATCTTTCCATGAATCTCTCAAAAATATATTGCTACATCAACACTTAAAAAATTGGACACTCTAATTCAAATGTGCTGGCTAATTGAATCCTGCTACGAATAGTGCATTAGGAAATGCTTGATAAATTTAGCTATAGCCACTTTTATAAATTATTTCTCTTAATTGTAATGTAACTCTTTCTTGATAATATTCAAATGATATGTGTGTAAAAAATTGTAAACTTTTACCTTGATTGGTGCTTGGCTGGACGCAAGTGTACTCTAAACTCTAGACTGAGAATACATTACAATTCAAAAGTAGAAGTACTCGACAAAGATGAGTTATTTTGACCCATATGGTTGTAAAAGTAAGAAGAATAGAAAAGATCAGCTTCACCTTGACCATAACCATGGCTTAGGAAACTCCATCACGCATGAGTGAATGATGTTCCTTGTTACCTTTCAGAACCAAATTTTGAAGAAACAAAACGGTTTTTCAATTGCATGAATCCAATCCTCATGAGCCCAAATGATCTCACTCTTTATATTATATCATTTTCACTTGAGACCCAAATGATGCATGTTTAACTTAAACATTTCCCTAATAGTACTCTATCTAATTATTATAATAGAGTGGAGTTTTTAACATGTGGAAATAGAGTTTCACATTGAAAGGGAGACATAAAATTAGAGGATCAAAATTGACAAGCGCAAATTATCATTTTACCCGTGTAATTAAGAAACATACGAGATTTAAGATTTCATTGTGATTAATGGGTAGACATACGCAAGAATCTTCTATTTTCATCCAAGTACAGGCCGCTGGAGTTTAACTATTGCTGGAAAATTGCACAATTAGTCTAAAACCTATTATATATAATGTAATGAAGCCCTAACCTTTTTAATTGAATAAATTTTGTTCTAACAATTGACGAAAAGTGTAATTAGGTCCTCTCAATTACGTTTTGATTAATTTGTCTCGCGTGACAATTCAATCATATCTTACATGTAATGGCCATGGTGTGACATGGACTAAAATTACATGAAACAACATTGGTTGTTCTTAGATAAATGGCATCGGTGGTTGGTCGAACAGCTAAAGCCCCAAATCACCCAATCTCTAGATCAAATGTTCGACTTAAACAAAAGGGTTGATGGTATGCAGTAGTGAATAGAAGCAAGCCCCAACACCCTTGCCAACAAGCGACATGACCTATATGAAACAAGACTATTACATAAGTATGCCAAAACAAACTCACCACAACAGAGGCACAAAACAAAACAAAAGCGATATCAATTGCAAAAATGAAAATTGCCTACAAACCCCATTTTTTTCCAACAATAACCAACCTGGCTTATCATTAATCTATTGATTTATTTCCACATTGTAGCGAAAATATTGTTTGCGCAATGCTGCTTATGCTAAGATATTTAGGAATTATTAACGCTTGCAACTTTTTAGCTTTTTTATAAAGTGTCTTTATTAAAAGTTGACTACACAAGGTGATGGATGGGACACCCCACTATCAAATGTCTACTCACATTATTGTATTTTTTGGCCGTGCATAGCCCTTTTTTTTTTTTTTTCGGTGACAGAGCTTTATACGACAAAAGAGTACATGTGGGCCCTATTTTTGCATGAGGACTTTTGTAATAATGCATGGCTACTATATTGAAAATAATAATTTTAATAAAAATGCCATAAAAAACGAGAGTATAGACTAAGAGGTCTATGTTTTACCTTTATGCATTGAGTTGTGTACGGAAAAAGTATTTATGAAGTCCATATCTTTCTATTCACTCGAATGCTTTTTTGTAGGCCCCACCTTTTGATTCCACTGTCGGCACAGAGATTTAACTAATGTCATAAATTAGAAAATGTTCCATTTTTCTTCTAAGGCAATAATCAATTGGAAACTTCCCCCTTTATTGACTTTAAATTTCAGGATAACATAAACTTCCAAATTGGAAATTAAGAAAACACTGAGTAAAATATAAAATTGTCATGTGATACATTTACATACATATATAGAACAATTTCTGATAATCTTCTACAAACTGACATATTAGACTCGGACTAACTCAAACCTTTATTTCAAATTAACATTGACCATTAGATGAGAATAAGCCTTGACCACAATGGTTAGTTAGAATGTCTCCAAAATACATACATATATATATATTTTATGACTATTTGAAAAGTTTACGACTAATTTCTAACCAAAAAAGAAGAAGATGTTATTGTCATGTTCTCACTCTTTAATAGCATTCTTCCATATTTAGGAATTGTAGATTTTTTTTAAAGATAAAATCACGGAATTTGTTAACCAGATCAATATTCGACCTGACTGAAAAATTTCATGCAAGTATTTCAAGTCCTCTTGATATGTATTAATGTTGTTCTCAATAAGACCCTCCTAGCATACATGCAAAGCCTTGGCCCATTTCGATTTTGAAGGTCAAGTCTGAAAGCCCTTTTGAAGCTTGGTCCCTCCCTCCTTCCAACTGTAATGGCATGGACTTAGGCATGACTCCTTGGGTCACCTTAAGCAAAAGTTTGAGTCAAGACATTTGTGGAAGGTGGGGATGCTGAGATTAACAAAGAAAAGGGATAAGTTTCACGCAATTGAAAAAGGGAAAGAATGAATCAAGCCACAACTAGACAGAGCTTGTGATTCATGACCAGGATGGGGCCTAATGCATTATCGACATGTGCCATAGTCTGTTGTTAGCATGCATGCGATCTTATTCACAATTGGGCCTAACTTGATCCATGAGCGGAACTTTCATTACTCCCCTCTCCTCTCTATTAATTGTTACACACTTTTCTGTTCCTCATATCTCAATTATCTTTTCTCATATCATCATGTGACTAGTCCATATAGCTATTTTTTTAATATACTAAAATGCCCTTGCAGGGGAGTGAAATTGAATGATGTGGCGTGGTAATTTTGCAACTCCAAATCAATCTAGCCTAATCTCATTTAATAAAACATTGGCACCATGCCGATGTTCAATTGACTTCATGCACATATTGAGTCTCCTTTGGAATGTGCACAATTTAATAGAATTACTTGGTTAGTTTAATTAGTGATTACATTTTTGTACAATTCTACACCATCATAATATCTTCAAAGTACTTTGATTTAATAATATTAGGCGGAAAAAGCAGTCCCTTTTATATTCAAAAACTATGAGGAGAATGCGATCAATGGAGTAAGGCTATGTGAATTCCCACCACGCTTTCAACAGTGAAATAATGTCATTATTACACATTTCTAGTTCTATAGTCCAGGTTGAACTGCCTTGAACATTGAGAAACTCCGAACTTGAGAGATTCTACAATCTCTCAATAGACTTTATGGAATTGATTCTCTATCATAAAAAATTAAAAGCTACAAGTCCATGACGATAACTCATCACAATCAAACTGAACTGCGGAATAGTAATGTTCAAAGGATGGTGTGGAAACCTGAACCATGGCACAGTTCACTTCATCTCAATTGGTTCAAGACAAAGATGGACTGTTCAGTGACCGAGGCAAAGATGCTTGACAGTGTGCCCCTGGAGGAAAGTGAAACTTGGTCAAAATTTCCTTAAAACAGCTTTTTATAATTATATTGGCAACAATCCAAGAATATGAAGTTGGAGTCGTATATTGCTATCATAAAAATCTGTGAAAAAAATGTGGAATTAATTCATTTGTAACGACGAACTATATTGAATTGTGACCAAAATTCAACATGGCATTTGCAAATTTATTTTATGATGGTTGAGATTGACAAAACACCAAGTGTTTATGTGATGCCCTTAATAACTAAAATTATTTGGATTTCACGTGGGGCGGGTCAGGGGGTGGGGGTAAAACTTTTTTGGCATTGAATCGATTATTTAGATTTGCCTGTAGTGTATCCAGGTTTTTGCTGAATTAGTATATATTTCATGGATGAGTTCTGGCAATTAAGTCTATTTGTACCATTTAACTTAGTGACTATTTTCTTAAAATGCTCAAGCATCAATACCTAAGATAACGGAATACATACAAGTACATAGGAGTTCTTGGACATTAGATCGTACCTTTTGGTTTGTTGGGCAAAGTAAGTATCCCGTGACATTTTTGGGCAGATCATGTCCAGACTTCTAAAATGGACTAAACTATAGGGCATAACCAGGAAAGTAGGGACGGTAGAAGGGTCATTTAAGCTTGGGCCCAGTACGGCCCGGCCCAGTACCTAACTAGTAAACAATCAACACAAAACCTTCGTTAAGAAACCACGTACCCTTATAGCGAATTAAAATATAAATTCAACAGCGCGTTATCTCAAAACTTGTCACTAGTGATAGCGCCGGTGCTAAAAATTCGGCACTTAATGATATTGAGCTTGTTAGATAACTCTAATTAGAGTTTTCTTAAAATATTCAATTAACTCATTGAAAATGGTTACTTAGTTAATTCAGTAGAAGATATAATTGATGGTTATTAGAATCTTCTCAACTATATGATTAGGACCTACCCATTATGGTTGCGATTCTTTGTTTGGAAAGAAATTATAGATATTTAGTGATTGTCAAACAACTTCTCCTTTCTATATTAGCGTTTAAGATTGTCAGTTCTTAAATTCTCGGCATTGATTTCTCAATTTTGACCAATAGACTTTTTTTTTTCCCAAAGACAAATAGACCTGAATGCACATTAACTGGTACATTCATGTAGATTTGAAGAAGGCTTCTTCAATAGAGTGGTGGGCAAGGCCTTCAATTTGAGATTACTATGAATTGGAGACATAATCTGATATAGGAATTTGTTTTGTACAACTGAGCACTTACCCATGCAATTTTCTCTAAATGTTGATATTTTATATTATTTAGCCATAAAACGATATAAACATGTTGTTGATAGGCTAAAAGGCAAGGAATGCAAAAAGCTAACGAATGAACTACTTTCTTGAATTGTTACTTTCTTACAAAAAGCTTTGATGTTTAAGACATAAGATTAAATGTTAAGAAAATACAAAAGAACCTTTTAGATCAGTTGGGCACCCAGAATCCTCAGAGAAGCGCCAAATCTGAGGGATTCTCGCCAAAATGGAAATACATAATCAAAATTAGGTCTCCTGGCTTCATATCAGTTCTATGAACAGCCTAGAGTAACATGTCCCATGATCACCTCAATCAATGTGAATTAGGTCCTTACCACCATTGCTGAAGATGTAGACTTTGAACACAACATCTTCCCTATCAATGAGCTAAAAAACGCAAGCATTTCCCACACACAAATGAGTTTCTCTTGCAAATGCAGGCCAACCAGCAGAGGAGAACACTCGGATTTCCCGCATATATCTTGAGAGCTTCACTGGCCACGACCTGTCTGAATACCTAAGAGTTCCCTTTTTCTTGTTTTCTTGAATATGTTGCCCGGTGAATTGACCGGGAACATGCTGCGCATGGGCAGCTGTTTGAACAACCAATGTATGGTGAAAGAAGGACAATAACGTAAGCATGCGCTCTTGGGAAGAAGGGACACAAGGCCAGCTTAAGTCAACAGTTTGAAGAGGCTCATGAAAGCAATCGATCTTAACCCGCAATGTAAAAATGCATTTTCAAACAAATTACTGCCATCAATTGCCATCTTAGGTTAGTGCGCAATTCAAGTGACTGTCCATCCTTTCACTCAGACGGTGATGGAGCAGCTTGTCGAGGATATCCAAAAGAATGGATAGTCTGGACCTCATTACAGTCTGTACTACTGTTTTTTCTTCTTCTTTTTCCTGATTCCGCGTTACTCCACCATGGGGATGCCCCATAATCACTTCAGGAAAACTAGCACGTCATATGGTTCCCAATACAAACCAAATCAACCTGGGAAAACACAATATTGAGACAAGATTAGATAGGGATCCTAATCAAACTTGAGATATGGCAGTGGTGGATTAGGCTCGAGATTGTACCATTTTCTTAAAATGAGACTGTTGTATCACCACTTTGAAGAAGGGATGCTCCGAATCAAATTTTCTGGCTCAAGAGTAGTGAGAGGCATTGAAGGAGTAGGATCACGAAATACCGGCTCGGAATGGTTCATTCCGCATTTAGACTGTTTGTTCTGCCTAGAGTTAAAATGAGAACTTTAAGAGACATCATCGATGCAAATGTTTCTTTAATTGACTATAAAGATCTTTCGCATAGAACTCATGTCATGCCATAACCAGTCTAAAGTTTCACTCAAACAACATAAATGAAGTTTCTACCTGCTTTGCTGAAAATGTAGACTTTGAGCACAATATCATCCCTATCAATTAGCTCAAATACGCAGACATTTACATGCAAGTGAGTTACTCTCACAAATGCGATCCAACCAGAAGAGAGCATCAGCCCACGTGATAGCTCCTAAGCTTCACCGGCCATGATCTGTCTGAATGTTTGAGAGTAGCGATTTCCTTGATTTATAAAATGTTTTGCATTATGGACCTACGAGGAACATTCCGCCCTCACATGTTTGAACAACCGGTGCTTGGTAAAGAAAGGCTGGGGAAGCATTCCCCTATTCAAGCGAGCGAGCAAAATGAAGATTGATATGGTAGTTTTAGTAACTCTAATCAATAGTCTTAACAGCCAAAAGTCAAAATGTCAAATCTCTGCTCTTAGATCCAAGGTAAACGATAGTCTCGTACTGAAATCCAATCAAAATCTTACCGCTATAACTTACCAGAAAAGAGAAAAAAAAAAAAATCTTACTGCTATATCTTGTTTGATATAAGATGGCCAAATCACCACCTTGACAAAAGGATACTCCGAGTCAAATTCACTGGCCAGTTCAAAACTAGGGAGAGGCCACGAACTCGTAGGACCAACAAAAACCTGCTCAGAATATGGCTCGCTTTTAATCTAGACTGTCTGATCTCTCCTGTTCTTCAAAAAAATGAAATGATTAGATGATGCCAGTTTGGACTTTTCATTAGTTGTTTTCCTCACATTAAAGATTTAAAACAGAATGGAAACTAATACAGTGATGGAAATCAAGATTTAAATTAGTTGACCAAATGAAAAATTTGCTTCGCTTCACCTTAGAAGCCCTAACAACTTAAATCACAATAAGCATTACCGAAATCATTATGCTATCGGTCAACATACACAGGCTTATTAAAAAGTTCCTCAAGTACTCCAAAAGAAACTAACGAAGATACATGACTTGCGAAAAGATAAGTCACACCTTCTAGATCTTGTGATGTGCAGCTTGGACTCAGCTGAGAACATGGTGAATGTGGTTCGCCTCATCTTTGGACGAGGAGCGAAATCCTCCGACTCTTCAACTTCAACATCAACAACATCCTCCCTCTTTGGCAAAGATAAATCCACTCTCAAGGTTAGATATGCTGCTCCACTAATAATGGATCTCCAAAGCACTCTTATTGAATATTATCACCCAAAAAGTTTGAGTTCCTTTATATTCGAAAACTATGAGGTGACCGTGACCATTGGAGTAATGCTACACAAATTCTTGCCACCCTTTCCACAACCAAACCTTGCCGTTTTTAAGCTTTTCTACCCCTACAGTCCAGGTCAAACTGCCCGGAACCTTGAGTAATACCAAGCTTGAGAGATCCTTTCCATATCTTCCTAAGAATTTTTTCCGGAATTCGCTATTAAGAAAAACTCAAAAGTTATTGGTCCAGGACTCTAATTGGTCGAAGTCAGACCGGAAGTGTAGGGAAAACTCAAAAGTTATAAACACTGAGCAAATTTTGCATTCTATAACATGGTGATGAAAGATCGGTTAGCACACAAGCAGGGTGTCAGCGGGCAACTGTGAATTGAGGTTTAGTTATAGTCGCTTCCTTTGACGAGAGTAAAGCTAGAGAGACCCAACGCATTTGTCTAACACTATCCTTAGCCAACCAATCTTCAATTCAAAGTAAAAAAGGAAAAATAAAACGGTTTTTACTTGGAATAATTGGATATAAACACTTTTTGTTCAAGGTTTTGGGCTTTTCTTCCTTTTTGCTCGAATCAAAAGGTTTATTCAAAGCCAAACGCATAGAAAGTTTTCCAGATTGAGATAAATCATGAGAGAAACTCTACTGACACTTGAAAGCTGAATTCTAAGAAGCAGACTGCGAAAATGGAACTTATAAGCTTTCCAGATTCAAGGGTGTCGGAGAGAATGATCTTGAAGAAGTGAGGACTCTCAAGATGGGGATCAGTCACCATCTCTGGCTTGACACCTCCACCTTGCCTCCGGCTACGGCAACCACAAGCCACATACACTCGTGACCAGGAGTCACTCAAGAAAAGTGGTTTGTACAATTTGCCTCTGTTCCGGAGGCAATCTTGTTAAGGAAGACTCTTACCGACGATATGATAAAGCTTTATCGTATTTATGCTTTGACTGATTGTGTACTGTTTGGATAATTTATAAGGTCTAATGAAATTCTAGAAAGGCACAAATTCCGTACGACAAACGAAAAGAGTCCAAACATCAGGACATATTAAAGAGGGCATATGAAGCTATCTTTTAATCAAAACTTAGCCTCCATTATCCAATTCCCGTGGACTGGGGATTTTCTACGATAACCGTTTTATGTACGTGTATCGGGTAGAGTCCATTTACAAGATCATAGGCCAGGTCTTCCGATTCTAGTTGGAGAAACTTCCTCCAACTGGTTTTATTGAATTGATAAGTTATAATATAAATATCATGCACATTCTTTACCAAAAAAAAAAAATATATATCATGCACATTTATTTACAGGTAAATTGACATGTGAATGATATCAATATTTGTAACTCACCAATTAAAGGTGTGGTTAGAAGACTTCCTCCAACTAGAAATGGATTAAAATGTAAACTCAAAGATGGGATGGCATTATTTGAAGTGTGCCCTTGTTCTTCAAACTGTAGATGAGATGAGCAGGATCATTTCAGTATTGCTCCATAGTAATAGCAACCCTCTTCCACTACCAAACCATGTCAAATTATTTCCTGAAGAGCAGGTTGAAGTTGAGCCATGATGGATTTGAAACCTTAAGAAGCATCAAATATGATAGATACTCCTCAGAGAAGGAATGTCATAAACGTGTTGAACTTCTCGTTGATACATTAAAAGGCAAAAACTTCCAGTGTGCATCTCAGTCAGCGAAAAATGAGTTCTGAACTAAACACTGCGAATGGAGGCTTTGAACATGGAAAAACCACGACTGATGAGCTCTAACATGCAGATGTCTCTTACTCGCAGGCGTGTTCCTATCGTAAATAGATACCAGCCAGCAGAAAAGAACCCCGCTGGGACATGTCGATAGAACCCTGGCTCCACCAGCCGTACCCTGTCAGCATACCTGAGTCACAGTTTGCTTGTCTTCCATAATGTCCTACTCGATGAATCCATGAGGAACACTCTGCCAACGTGATTATGTACTGATAAAAAATTAAAACTTAAAAAACACAGTATGTAACTCAGGCTTTCTTTCGTTTCATTTCAAATTGCTAATTTTTCAATTCAAATTGCTAATTCTACCATCTAATTAAACAGGGTCAATACCTCTTCCTTTCATTTATTTATTTATGAGAGGGGTCGATAATTACATACATACACACACAGTAATCTTCTTTTCATGCATCTGATCAAGTCCAAATAAAGTGACCAAAATATAATCTGATGAGGAAACTACGGTTCATCATTAGACCAAGGTAATATGAGGCAAGATATGTTGTTAGGATTCATAATTGAATTTGAGATAGTCCAGTGGTGAATTAACAGCCAAGATCTTACCATAATTCTCCTAATATAAGTTC
Organism: Eucalyptus erythrocorys; assembly: GCA_014182555.1. Classification (NCBI taxonomy): domain Eukaryota; kingdom Viridiplantae; phylum Streptophyta; class Magnoliopsida; order Myrtales; family Myrtaceae; genus Eucalyptus; species Eucalyptus erythrocorys. The sequence continues at coordinate 9,169,623 of CM024603.1, forward strand.
ATCACATTGCCACCCCGAAAAATGGGTTCTCCAATTCATATTTACTGGCTAACGTGCAGGACGGCATCTAGATTGTTTGATCTTGGCTATATACTCGGAAAGTAGGAAATTTATCATTCTAAAGACCCCAGCATGAATGTATCATCGATTGACTTACTATTTAAAGTAGGTGAATTAGAGATAATTTGACGAATTAAGCCTTGCAAGCAGCCTAAAGCGACACTTTTGGTTTTCGTCTCAATCAACATAAATATGAGATACTTACCAGCAGAATTGCAGTAACTTAGACCCTTAAATCTAATTGATGGCGCAGCAAATGCGCAGCCTCCCTCTTTGTGTGCGTTGCACTTGTCTAACCTTCACACCACCATCGCCGCTCACTCCCTCCAGTTACTGGCACATCATGCCAACGTCACGCTTCACCAATCTCCATTGCTCCTATCTCTCTCTTTCAAACAGCGCAATAGGTTTTACAGCTCAGTGGCGTTACAACCATAATAGCCATTACGTCATACTTTTAACCATTAGTGTGATATAACCAAGCATGCAATCACAAATTCGTTTACAAGGGGATAGAGTAGAAGACCAGAGGGAAAGCAGTAATCTTGCATCTCAAGGGGAATACTCTTCATATAAGGGGGAATATAAGGTAGCTAGGTAAAATAGAAAGAATCTTAGGAAAAGAATAAGAATGATGGCGCTTGATTTCATTGGTTTTTTCCAATTAATGCCACAAGAGGAGATAACATCTATGACAACTGAGATGATGAACCCGTTACTCCCAGAAATAGTGAGGCTGACGAGGGTTAAAATTGCAAAAGGTTCTCCTTGTATAATCTAAGGTGTGGCCATGAGAACCTTATTTTGAAATAGGAATGATATTTGAATCTGCACCTCAATTTAAATAGGGTATATAAAGATATGCAAAGTATGAGATACTTTGAATGTTTTTTGAGGCAATATACATAGAAAAGTAGTGTTACATGGCATAAGATAGTCTCTGCTTTTTGAGGCGGAGTACGCCTATTTTTTGAGCCAACGTGCTGTACGCATGGGGAGTAAACATTCCTTGAGGTAAACAGTGTAATTTCATATGTGATGTTGACTGTTGAGGAACGGTTACCGAAATAAGACAGCAATGAGCATCGACTTTTATTAGTAAAAGGATCGAAGTTTCATTAGTAGGCGCCGACATCAAAACAAAGGAAGAAGTTGCCATTGTTTTCATTTAGAACACCACGTCCAGCGACGCAGATGACTCCTCTTCTCTGTTTTTGATATTGACAAACATGCACTTACTAATCTTCTCTTCAAATTTGTTATTGACTCGATATTCACAATCTCGGTCCCCTCTATCGAATCTTCTGCTACAATTTCTCCTTTCATGTCATCAACATCTATATAACTTCATTGCTGTGAACAAAACTTTTAGAGATCAAACCATTCGAAAATTTCATTCTGCAAAGCAACGTACAACCAACCAAGCATCAAAAGCAATTACTAAATCTCATAGCAGGATTTACAATATGCATTGACAACAAGTAGGATTTGACGTCCATGAAACAAAACATAAGCCTCCACAAAATATTAGATTTTTCGGTTCATCATGATAGTGTACAAGCAATCGTTAGGTCCTAATATCGCAATTGCAAAACCTTTCGGTTGCTTGCGAATCTGAATTATGTTAATCGAAGTGTCTCTCATAATCTGACATTTTGAGTCGTTGCCATAAGCTATAGAGGTAAAATGTAAAAACCCCATTGAACACCAACCTCTCACACTTTTAGTCGTTGCCATTAGGAGAGAAATTGACAAAAAAAAAAAAATTACAATGTTCCAAGAAAAAATGGAGAATTTATTTGTAACTCGATCAGTGGAAAACAACACGATAGATAGGAAGCGTCATCTTTTGAACTTCCCCCATAAATTAACAATGCAGAGCCCGAACCGTCTCGAATTCAAGGCATTGTCGACGGGAAAAAAGAAAGAAGAAAAAGCCCCAAATCGAAACTCCAATCGGTCAAAGCGTCTTCTCGCAGCTGCCAATCTTCAAATTCGACTTGCTTTGCAGCCCCTCCTCCACTGAAAAGCAAAGCCCTGTCCCGTGGTTTCGCTTCCCCGCTGTCGCCCACCTCCTCTGGTACTCCTTTTAAAAGTCGTCTACTTTTTCTATTTAATGATGTCTGGTTGCTTTTAGAATGCAAAAGACGACACGTCTTTCTTTTGCCTGGTTGGTCAGCCTGCTGAATAGATATATAGTAACACATCAGCCGCCACGTATGCAAGTTTCCAACGGTGGTTTCAAAGGACAGAGCACGCGTCTCTGCGATCCATGTTAAAGTTCGTTTGTTTTTATCCTTTTTAAATTCAGGGAACGTCGCTTAAAAAGAATGGTCGATCTTGAGTCCCAAATGACAATTATTTTTAGGCCATTAAATTTTTTTCTCGATAGTGCCAAATCTGCCCATATAGAATGTGATTTCGATTTTGATACTCTAAAGACTGACTAATTTTAGAAGAAAACCAGCATTCGTTTCTCAGGTCATAATAATTTTTGATTTAGTGAAAAATATTTCTAAGGAATGCAGAATATAACCGTTAAACAACCAACTCAGGAAGTTATTGTCAGCATAGTTTCTTGGTTTGATCTACCTATTCCACGTCCTTTCCTCCACCGCGAAGGGACCACCATCTAAATATTCGAAAGGGCTGCTTTACATGGGGTGATTGAGAGGAGAGCAGACAAGGTTAGTTGTGGGAGCTCAAATGGCTTGTTTCGAAGACAACCACCAAATCCGAAAGCCCTAATTGAATCGGCGAGGACAATGCTCAGTAATTAAAGGAAACGGAATCGCCAAAGTTTGAAACTTTACGTAGAAAAGACTCAATCGGCAAAGAATCAGAACTCGCCGAAACTGCGTTCCTTGAAAATCAATGTCTTGACATAGCATTTTTTGGAGGTAAAACAGTTGGAGCTATTTCGGAGATTCTTCGTGACGAGATGGGAGCTCTGTAAGAATTTTCCTAATATATGGACTAAATTAATTGACATTGTTATTTACCATTTAACGTTTACCATTTTACGGGGTTTGGTCTAAGGTGAGATAGAAGGTTTTTAATTAGCCTAATATAGGGGGGTGGTGTGGGCCAGTTGAGCCCTGGCCCGTAGAATGAAGGAACCGGGTAAACTCTATAAATAGTGCTCAAGTCTCTCCTCTAACCCTAATCTCACATATCCTCATCTAAGGGACGTTGTTCTAACGTCAATCGTGAGAGGCCGCCTCATTGAGCCAGTGATTCGGAGGGCGACAGAGGAGAAGGATTTGATGCGTGAATAAACCCCTTGAGTGTGGGCAATCCCTTTCCGCTTCCGCTTTCAAGAACGAGATCCTAAAACAGGTGCGTTAATCTTCTACTCTTTGGATGTGTGTTCTTGTTCTAGTTATGAAAATCTTGGGGTTGCGCAATTTGCGTCCTACATGTGATATCAGAGCATCCATAACTCTAGAACTTGAACTCTAATTGATTTTGCCCTAATTATATTGATTTGCCCTGATTAGTATGAATTTTGCCATAATTCGTGATTTTCGAGATTTTTTGTTCAATAAAAATTAAATTAAATCACAAATTCGAATTGGGGGAGACAAGACGGTCAAAATCGTCGACGGCGCGTTGCTCCAGGGACGCCGCACGTGCCCCCACGCGCGGCCATGCACCAGTGGGGCGTCGAACACGCGCCCACGCGCGGCCACACGCCCACACGCGCGAGGCGTGCGACGCATGCGGCCGTTGACGTCAGCGACCCGAGTTCGACCCGATGCATGCGACGCACGTGTGTGCTGATGTCAGCGCCGACCTGTTGACGTCAGCGGCCGACCCGATGACGTCACCGACCCGGCCAGCGCGGCCCGACTCGACTCCGACCCGAGACCGACCCGACCCGACTCGGCGACCAACCCGACCCGTTAACCAACTCGACTGGTCAACGGTTGACCGGGTCCGGTCGGCCCGGTCGGGATCGGGCGGCTGGACCGGACGGTCGGGTCGGGAAACCGGTCGGACCGGCTTCTGGCCGGCTCTTCATCAGGCGCGTGAGTCCCACGCGCCGCGCACTCAGGCGGCGCATAAGGGCGCGTGGGACCTCTGTTTGGCGCATGGCTGGCGGCGTTGGATTCGTATGGTCCTCCTCTATCTTGTGGCATATTTGTTTTATATATTTGATGATTTTATGGATGTGAAAATACATACAAAGCCCTAAATACGTGTATTTTTTTTGCGTATTTTTATTGTATTTTCTGTTATTTTGAAAATACAATTGTTGGGTTTTGGGTATATTATCACATAATCATTATAAAGGTGTGATTCGTCAATAAAAATCAAGCTTTATTGTGAATTGATGCTGGCTTGATGAGATACAATTATTATAAGATAGTTATTGAGCTATATCTTGAGATAATAAGAAAAAAAAAAAACTTTTGTTGCTCATGCATACTCCTTTACATGCTGGTAACCTTTGAATGTTGGACGTCTAATGAATCTGTGACCAAACTGATTTGTACTAATTTACACATCTGCTGAGTATAGGTAATGCATGTTAGTTGAGTTATTGCATATTATACCTAAACTCATATGGTTACCGGTTAACGTCTATCAAATTGAATATTTTTATGGTTAAGGAGTATGGCAATATTTATGCGAGCAATAGTATCTACTGTTATAGTTCGATATGTGGTTACGTAGCTTGACTCAATTTATAGGCCACCTTTGGTTGAAGTAATGATATTTGTTACTTAAATTTGACTAATAAATTAGTTGTTGGCCTTGGAGTCATGTTTTGCCTTATGAAATTCATAAGTTATAATAGATCAGCTGTCAGGTTTCTCGATCTGGTGTGCCATGTATTGCTATTGATGTTGATTGGTGATAGATTCTCTAGATCAACATTAAGAAGAATAATTGGAATATGTAATTTTGGTGCACAAGAGAAGTTTTCTGTGTTGCTGTGATTGGTGATCTCATTGGAATCTATCTTTGAGATTATATATATATATATATATATATATATATATATATATATGATTAATTTTATAAAGCAATGTAATTAGCATGATATGTGATTTCAGTGATATATGCCCCTATCACTAAAGTTGAAATCACATGTATATGGTGTATGTGAGATGTAAATATATCCCTAGTATGAGAGAGTTTCAAGGATTTAATTGAGTAGTGACTGCCAAAGTGGCAAGCTTGATTGGGTTTAAGAAATTTCGGTCTCGTACGCTGATTGGGATGTCTCCTAATCTAATGCATGGTCATACTCCCAAAGGAGGTGATTGTGTATTAGTTCATGGAGGGATACATGATTGTGTGGTGGAGGAGTGATAAGTCCTAATGGTTCATCTACCCAAAAGTAATGAATTCACGAAGATTGGAACATATTCTCATAACCGCTATCATGTGGGAGTATACAACTGCATGTCATTTATTCTGCCCAAAGGTGATTATATGATTATGCGTGTAACTCTCTAGATGTGTACTTGTACGTCAAGTTACACAGTTCTCACATGATACTAATTATATACATTACTTATTTTTCAGTCACCTTTCTGTAATTAATAACTCCACTATTATTAAGGTTTTTTACTGCTTCGAATTTTAAGTTGTGGACATATGATTTGTTGCTTAGGAAGAGAGCACTAGAATTTGCTTATTGTCCATGAAGCGGTCTATTCTGGAACACTTGAAAAGTGGTTTGCCTACTAATTGCACTGTTAAGAGATGATTGAAGCCTTAGTGGCTTGTAATTATGTCTTGTCTAATATCGAAATTAAGACACATCTGTAAAAATTGCATTTAAGTCCTAATAACATATACATTTAGTATATGGTTAAAAGGTTGTCATGCTTAATAGTGGCCGTGAGTATTTTGGCAAGTATGACAATGCGAAATAGCTTAAAGGGTCATTTGTCGAATACTTGGTAGATTCTAGGGTGGTAACTTAATTATTATATCTGTAAATCTTGACAAAAGATTTGGCCGAAAGGCATAATTGCACCGTAATTGATGAGGATAGCTACTCTCAGACTATTAAGGATAATAGTATAATGGAAAATCACCGTGTCTTTATTTTTGTCTAAACAGATAATTGTGGAATCTCCTGTACTATAGACTAAACTTGATGAGGTTCAAAGAACTATTCTTGATATAGTTTATGATGAAATTTTCCTCTCAAGTATAAAATGAAGTGGTTGTAGATTTACTCGGGAGATTTGTTAGGGAAAGACGATCAGTTATTCCATTAGACTAGATAGTCTATTTGTGAGAGCATGACCACAATATCCACTACATGGTTGATTTAGCGACATAAATAAATGTTGTTTCTTATCCTGAATTAAGTATGTGATTAGATGCCATAAAAGGCAATATGCAATCTATGAAACATGTTTGGAAACTTACTGACTTGTCTAAAGATCACAAGTTCTTTAGTTGCAAATTGGTGTACAAAACTAAAAGGATTTCAAAGATAGATTGTGGAGTTTCAAACTAAATTTGTAGTTAAAGTTTTCACTCTGAAAGAGGGGTGGATAGTTAATAGTGAAGAAATAATTATTTCTTTAAAAGATTCTTTCAGAGTGAATGTGGCATTTATTTTGGTTTGGTTTGGAGTTACGCCAAATAAATACAAAATCTATATAGTGCAATTGGAGGATTTTGCAACAAATTTAAGTAAACTTGTGTGTAGACTAAAAGTCTTATTAATAGTTTTATGCAAGTTTCCAAACAATATTAATAAAGTTTCATAGTGTTGTTATTTTGTTCAATTGGGAACAAAGTTATTCAATATACTGCAAGGTCAGTGGGAGGAAATTTATTTTTCCTCATACTCTATGTACATGATACTTTGTTTAGAAGTAGTGACCTTGAGGCATTTTTTTTTGTCCTTTACATTAAGGTCCATAAGGATTGTTCTTGTCACATATATTGGATTTTATATTAGATTTTCTTGGAGGACATTTGCTTATCGTATTTTGGAAATATTCAATATACATCATTGCAAATCAGGAATTACTCATGTTGTTTAGGGTGATGGAGCTAATACATTACATTGTCCTTATTCAGATATTGAAAAAATCTAGTTAAATGAAGTACCTTGTGTTATTGCACTTAAAAGTATAATATATGCTTGATTTTGCACTAGATTAAATATCGTCTTTACGACGGGACTTCTAGGCAAATATAAATTGAATCTAGGACGCGATCATTGGGTTGTTGCCAAGAAGGTTTTAAGGTACTTTAAAAGGACAAGAGATTAGATGTTAACTTTGCTGGCTGTTAAGATGATATAATATCAACAATATGATACATATTTATGTTAACAGGAAGTGCAGTGCAGTAAATAAAGTTCTATGTCTACTATGTAAGTAGAGTTTGTAACTTTCTTGTAGGCTGTTACTTGGGCTATTATGCTTTGGAACCTTATGAAGGAGTTGACCATTTTGACTTTATGGATAGACCCATACGGTTGAGTTGAGACAATACATTTGTTGTATTTTTATTAATAACAAATGTCTCAAGGGGTCTAAATATATGTCGATCAAATATTTTTGACCATAAAGAAACGGTACAGAAAGGATGACTTATTATATATAATATATTTTCACAGATGATGTGGTTGCAGATTCACTAACTAAAGGCCTACGCCCATGTGTATTTGAGTGACATGTCATTAGCATGGGCCTAGGAGTATCTTCGAATATTGTTGTTTAGTGGGAGCTACTTTAGCTTTACTCTAATAGAGTTCACATCTGTGTTCGTTACATTCAGTAATGGTTTAATATGTTTCAACTTTTGCATTCAATAAGATATTTTTGAATGTGTTGTTATGTTGAATACATATCGATAAAGTCTCAAGGTATTACTTAAACCTTGAGTGAAGGCTAGGGGCAATTCATTATTAGCCTTGTGCAAATGTTCTTGTAAAAGGTTAACCATAAGGACAAGACATATGTGGGTTCATTAGAACCATGATTTCATTCTCTTGTGGCACAAACTTTTGTGTCGCCTATGTAAGAGAATGGTGACTGACAAATGGATCTCTCTATAAGAGATGTTAGCCATTTGCCACACTATCATATTGAATCCATATCAATAAAGTTGAAAGCACTTGTGACTGTGGAAGGCTCGTGTATATACAGCGACCGCCGCCATGATTCGGTGTTGGAGGCTTTATGAGATAGGATTGACTATTAAGAATTATCTCTGGACCAATGTGCGCACATACAATACAATTTCAATTAATATAGTCCAAGTGGGGTAATGTAAGAATTTTCCTAATATATAGACTAAATTAATTGACATTGTTATTTACCATTTAACGTTTACCGTTTTACGGGGTTTGGTCTAAGGTGAGATAGAAGGTTTCTTAATTAGTCTAATATGGGGCAGTTAGTGTGGGCCGAGTTGAGCCCGGCCCGTAATGAGAGGGACTAGCTGGAAACTCTATAAATAGTGCTCAAGTCTCTCTTCTAACCCTAATCTCACATATCCTCACCTAAGGGATGTTGTTCTAACATCAATCGTGAGAGGCCGCCTCATTGAGCCAGTGATTCGAAGGGCAACAGAGAAGAAGGATTTGATGCGTGGATAAACCTTTGAGTGTGGGCAATCCCTTTCCACTTCCGCTTTTAAGAACGAGATCCTAAAACAGGTACGTTAATCTTCTACTCTTTGGATGTGTGTTCTTGTTCTAGTTATGAAGATCTTGGAGTTGTGCAATTTGCGTCCTACAAGCTCTCTTTGGATGGCTTTGCTATGAATGTTCCAGCTTCGTCGGCGTTTCAGACGGAAGCCATGGCCGTGCTCGGAGATTTGAAACGTTTTCAGTCGAGGAGAGAGAATTTGATGGAGCTCGGGTCGACGTAATGCCGAAGAAGACGTGAGGTGGGAGGTGCAAGCTTTGATTGAGGAAGCGCAGCCATCTTCGGCCCAATTTTGATTTATCTCCTGGGCCCAACGTTCAAATACTCCTCCATCCTCTTGAGCGGGCCGTCCTCTCCCAACTTTTATGGAATCTTTTAATAATATCGTGAATTATTTCGGAAAAAAGATTACGTACCCTGAAAGAAACCTTCTCCTGGATTGTACGGCTTCTAACCTGCATAAAAATGCAGCTTTGATGCTGGGATTGTAAAACACTTGCACTTCTGCTAAAAGATTCCCCACAAATTGACAATGCCAGTGCCCGATCGTTTCAAGTTCTGGGCTTTTGTCGACGGCCGGAAAAGCCCCAAATCCAAACTCCAGTGGGTGTTCGACCTTCATGGCGAAGATCCGAGCGGACTTGTTTCATGCCGAGGCTGTCGAAACTCGTAATCCTCCAATTCTGCTGCTTCAGGCCGTCCCTTCTTTGCGAATTGGTCTTTCATCTGATCTAACTGCGGCGGTACCGGAGAGTAAGACGCTTCGGATTCCAGATTTGTGGTGGCAGTTGGCCATGAGGGCAGACAAAATTGAGAGTGATCTTATAATGGCGGCACCTTAGGCTATGGCATTTCGTTGTGAAAGATGGCGCTTTGGGAATTTTTTGTGCGAGCATGAAAGAGGGAAGGTATGGAGCGCTTGCAACTTCCTCTGATGGAGAATGAAGACAAGTTTCGGACTGCATTCACCGTGACCATGGTATGTGCTTCTATCCCCCTAAATCTATTTTTCAATCCTTCAGTTTTTTTTCATCAAAATTTTGTTGAAGATAATTGACTGGTACTGGTTCCTTTAGGTAGAAAAAAGATTTGAACTTTTTGTTTCTTATTGCGTGTATTTGTTGTTATTCTGCTTTAGAGAGAGTAAGACGCTTCGGATTGCTGCTTGTGCACAGTCGATAGATAATCAGTTTTCAAAAGAAATGATAGATAACGTGCACTCTCTTTCATAGTTCTGTAGAACTAATTTGTTTTCTCGAATTCTTGATTTCCTAATAGCCTTCGATCAGCTTAGTTATTTTCTTTAATCATCTCTTCTCTTGCCTTGTCATGGATGGTAGTTAAGCAATGTTGTTATAGGATGCATAGCAGGGGACGACTACAGGCGTATTAGCATGTGATAGGGCAACCACAGTTTTGGCTCTCGCATCTAGAGATTCCAAAGCCTGAAGATTTCGAGAGGCCGGGACATGTTTTCCCATTGAAGTACAGGGGGGTGGTGTCCTGAAAAGAGCTGGGGATGCAGAGGCTTCTGTTGACCTTGCCGTGTTAGCTGGATTGGAATCTATGGCAGTTCTCTTCGTGAGGTTTGTGGATGATGATGGCTCCATGGCAAGATTACCTGAGCTTCGCGAGTTTGCACAGCGGGAGAACTTGAAAATTGCATCTATTGCTGATCTAACCAGGTAAGTATTCTCTTCCCATCAATCCAAACGCAAGTACTTTTTAAGGACATGTAGTCGGCAATTGAATCAAGTTTGAGCTGCAACTTTCACTTCTTAGGTATTGGCTTTTTTGGCCAAGATGTTTTCTCAGCGGCATCTCCCCTTTCTTGGGAATATGTGGAGTATAGATTTCACATTCGTCCAATAAAATTTCACTCCGGTGAGACTATTTTTCATTCTTACAAGGCCATAAAGGATTACTCGTAAGAGACGCACATGAATGTAGTCAAAAATCTGAAGTCAATCTTCTTTTCATACACTTTAATTGGTCATAAAATAATACAAACTATCTTGTAACTCTTCAGAACTTGAACTTTTCCTGGTCATTGCATCAAAATGGCCCAACCGTATAATGGTCAACCCTCACCGAGTTTGACACACCGTTTGCCTTGTGTGACTTACCTCTTATGAACGTGGGCCAACCACTGGACATTTTTGTTGCAAAACTGTGTTGATAGGTCTTGAGTAGCGTGAGCACGTGAAATTTTGTGAGACAACTGTCGACTATTCTAAAAGTTTAAGCTTTTATATGAAAGCATGATTTATTTTATTATTTAAATATTCTAGCAATCCCCTCACGTTTAGTCTGGTTTTTTACCTAGTACTAAGCATGGAAATTTAATTGGGGAGGCAAATGGGGCATGGTAAAATTTGAATTCAAGATATCCAACTTTGATATCACATGAGATTTTATAAGACTACCACCACATGTTCTAAGAGTTTAAGTTGTTAGATGAAAGCGTGGTTTATTTTATTATTTAAATATTTTAACAAAGCAAAGGATCCATCCAAATCGGGAACCACTTAGACCCTACCAACCGGTCGATTTTGGATGATTCCTAAGGATATTGGTCCAGTTTCAGGACCAGGTGCCCTAGTTCACGATTCCTGGGTGGGAATCAAGCATCCCTAGTCTCGAGCTGGCCTAGCCATGATTTGTCTAAATAACTAAAAGTCGCAATTCACCAGTTCACTTGAACGTTATCTCTTTACGAATTTGCAAGTAACACTATGCCAAGTGGATATTATGCGAACCAATATACGATGAGAAACAGGATAAATAAAAGCAAACACCAAAGAAGAAAAGGCCAACTAAATGTACATTTATGCTGCATTTTTCTAGCATAAAAATCTAAAGTCCTCAATTCCAATCCGGCAATTTGAAGCCAAAATGCCATCAATATTGTGCCTCGAACTCTACAATAGCGTTCACTATTTTTGAGCTCCCATGGTAACGCTTCATGGGTTACGAACACTCATTGCCTCTACTACATCCTCTCGGTTATAATGCAGTGAAAACAGAGCAAGCACGTCAACATGATGTCAGATTTGTCGATGAAAACAGAGCATGAGCATCGCCATCCACGTGCTTCTCTTCGAATTTCCCCAGAAATTGACAATGCTGTGCCTGATCTTCTTAGTTAGGGCCCTTCGCTGACGCAAAAAGAGGCCTTCTCATGCAGAGTCTGCAGAAATCTCAAAATCATCCTATTGGCTGCTTCAGGCCCACCTAACTGCGGTGATAACGGCCGATGGTGAAACTTTGTCTTACCCTGGCAATGTTGCTATCAGCGAGACTATTCCCCATGAGGACTTGTTTCCACGTCTAAGATAATAATTTGACTTGGTCCGACCCAAGGCAGGCTTTGCTTCTATTCTAGGAGCGATCAAGGATATCCGCCAAGGAAAGGTTGGTGTGTTTTTTGCATTACATTTACATTATCAAGTGCATTTTAATTGTTCATCAATAACTGACCATGTCATAGTCGGAACTGAATTCCAAATTGTAGTGGAGGTAGACGATGAGGGAAGAGAGAATTGAGGGTGATCTTATAATTGCAGCACCTTAGGCTATGGCATTTATCGTGGGGTACGGCGTTGGAATTGTTTGTGTGAACATGAATGGCGAAAGATTTGAAGAGCTTGCAACTACCTTTGATGGTGAATTGTAGGGAGAATGACGAGAAGCTTCAGCGTGACTGTGGTATGTGTTGTAAGATGCTTAGTAATTATTCTTCAATCATCTTTTCTTGTACCTTGTAATGTGTTTCATCGCAAAGCTGGAGACTTTGCTCGATGGTATAGTCAATCTAGTGGTGTGGCATTGCATAATCCCTAGGAAGGCCGGGGTAAGTGAATCTCTCGCCTTTTGATTCTCGAATTGAAGTGGAAGGAGGTGCCGATTCGAGTCGACTTCGGGTTCGTTTGGTTGTTTTGGTGGGTAGGAGTGGATATGATCGGCGTGAGTAGTTTGTTCCATGGTTGTTTTCACAGGCTCCGGTTTGTGATGTTTCGGTTGAGATCGTTTGCCGTGGCATCTCGTGCTATATGAGAGTGCCTGGATGTTTTTCGATGGAACTGGAGTGTTGATGCGTATGCCCATGATTGGACTTTCTTGTCGTCATGTTGAATGGACCTGTAGCCTTTAGGGATGCAATTCATAGGGGTGCTGCTATTCGATAGGACGGATTTGCATGACCAATTTGTTTGGGTAAGGCATTGCCTCTCATTAGGGAGTAGCACCCATGGCGATGATAAAAGGGAAAATGACACATTTTAGGAGGTTTGCAGAAAGGGGGGCAAGGAAGAAATCTTGATATTGCCATCAATTCAGAATAAGTACAACTATAAATTAATTGAGAATTTTCAATGGTTAAATTTATATGTATCGTTTAAGTATGTATATATCTAAATACTATTGATTTGTCTAGTATAATAATTTAATGTATTAAATATTACAAAACTATGTTTTTAAAATGTTCAAAAACTACACGATAGCTAATATAGTAAATGAATACGTAGGAGTACACATGAGTTCTTGTACATTATATTATGCTTCTTCTTTTTTTCTTTTTTAATGCCACACGTCTTTTCGGAACGGTGTCTCCAGGCGAGTACATTGATGAGCGCAGCAAAGTAAGGATGGCGGGAGGGCGGTTCAGTCGGGCCCAGTACGACCCAGATCATTTCGTGCCACCTCCTTTTGTATTTTTTTGTTAATTTTTTGAGGCCCAGTAGAAATTTTCTTTTAATCATTAATCTTTGAAAATAAAAATAAAAAATTCTAAAGTGGAGACTCTCATCGTCAGGGGAGAAGAGAAAAGACTCTTTCTTATTTTGTAACGTCCGTTGCGGTGAGCTCAGCCATCGCAAAGCCCAAGACCCCGTTCCCTCCTCTTCTTCCCCCCACCTCCCTCCATCCCATCTTCTTTCTATCACCACTTCAGATCTGAAGGGAGAAAGATGGTCCAAGTTGATCTCACTGGAGAATCTCTCTTTTATTGTCTCGTCAGATTCTAGTCTCCATCGGAGAAAGACTCTCCAAAAAGCGACCGTCATCAAACGCTTGCATTTTCTGCTGAAAGACTCCCCACAAATTGACAATGCCAGTGCCCGATCGTTTTGAATTCAGGGCTTTTGTCGACGGCCGGAAAAGCCCCAGATCCAAACTCCAGTCGGCGTTTGACCTTCATGGCGAAGACCCCAGCGGCCTTGTTTCCTGCTGAGGCTGCCGAAACTCGTACTCCTCCAATTCTGCTGCTTCAGGCCGTCCCTTCTTCGCGAATTGGTCTTTCGTCTGATCTGACTGCGGTGGTACCGGAGAGTGAGACGCTTCGGATTCTAGATTTGTAGTGGCGGTCGGCGATGAGGACGGACGGAATTGAGGGTGATCTTATAATGGCAGCACCTTAGGATTATGGCATTTTGTTGTGAAGTACGACGCTTTGGGATTGGTTGTGCGAGCATGAAAGGGGGAAGATTTGGAGCGTTTGCAACTTCCTCTGATGGGAGAATGAAGACAAGCTTCGGACTGCATTCATCGTGATCGCGGTATGTGCTTTTGTTCCCCTAAATCTATTTTTCAATCCTTGATTTTTTTTTTTTTAATCAGAACTTAGTTGAAGATAATTGACAGGTACTGGTTCCTTCAGGTAGGGATAATCAATTTTCGAAAGTAATGATAGATAACGCGCACTTTTATAGTTCAGTAGAACAATATTGTTTTCTCGAATTCTTGATTTCCTAATAGCCTTCTATCAGCTTAGTTATTTTCTTTAGTCATCTCTTCTCTTACCTTGTAATGGATGGTAGTTAAGCAATATTGTTATAGGATGCAGAGCATGGGACGACTACAGGCATATCAATGCGTGACGGGGCAGCGACAGCTTTGGCTCTTGCGTCTAGAGATTCCAAAACCTGAAGATTTCAACAGGCCGGGACATGTTCTCCCATTGAAGTACAGGGAGGCCGGTGTCCTGAAAAGAGCTGCACATACAGAGGCTTCTGTCGACCTTGCTGTGTTCGCTAACCTGTGGCAGTTCTCTTTGTGAGGTAGTGGGTGATGATGGCTCCATGGCAAGATTACCTAAGCTTCATGGGTTTGCACAGCGGGAGAACTTGAAAAATGCATCTGTTGCTGATCTAATCAGGTAAATATTCTCTTCCCAGCAATCCAATGCAAAATACTTTTTAAGGACGATCAAATCCAATTTCAGCTGCAATCGTCACTTCTTAAGTGTTGGCTCTTTTGGTCAAGATGTTGTCGCTGCGGCATCTCCCCTTTTTGGGAGTGGATAAATGAAGAGTAGAAACCTTGGAACCCTGCGTGGTGTGGGAAAAAAGAGTCTCTTATGGGTTACTGTTGGGCTGTTGTTTTGCATAGCAAAAGGGAGAGAAGCATAAGCTATTTTGGTCTGTTGATGTCTCAAGTTTAGTTTATGCTTTAAGCTTGTGGTTGTTATTCCACTCATCAACAGATCAATGGTTTGGGGGTTCTGAAGAGTTGTTTCTCACAATTTTTTATGTGTATGGTGTCGTTAGATTAGTATATGGTTATGAATGGCCAGGATTCTTGTCAAATTTTGTCAATGAGCATGTGGCCGCAGTTATCTTTGTGTACATTTTCTTGCATATACCTCGTTTCAAAACCGATGTCTGAATGTCAGTTGACCACTTATTGAGGCAGAGTTTGAGGTGCATTCTCAGCATTATCACCAGGAAATAGGGACAGAACATCTAGATTGTATTCTGACTTGTATATTGAGAAGCTACTTATACTGTGTGAGTGAGAAATGATTCACTGCTCATTAGATGCATAAATTTATAGGTACAGCTGGAAAAGAGATAAATGAGTTGAACGTGCTGCTGCTGCAAGATTACCAACAATGTGGAGCCTTTTACAGCCCATTGCTATAGGTCGATATTAGATGGAATCGAGCAAATTGCAATGGTCAATTTGAGATAGATTATGAGCTAATTGCTAAAACTGTTTTAAGAATTCAGAAACTATTTAACAGAGTTTTGAATTGATTAATTGTAAACTTAGAAGATCTTGTTTGTAGCAGTCCAATTTTTCAGCACAACTTCAATTTGCGCTTCATCTTATGTATTTCCATTGCATGATTTTGTTTGACAATGATTTTACTAAAGCATGCTGTCAAGCTTTAGAGTTGAATAATCACACCACTGAAAAATTGATGGTATCTTTTGGGTGGAACTCCATTAAATGTTTTTGGAAGCTTGTAAAAAAATGTCTAATCACGTGTCAATCATAATTTGGAGTACCAAATTTATCTTAGTTGGATAACAAATTTTGTCTGGACAGGAAAGTTAACACTGGGAGAAATAATTGTTAGGATTTTAGTGAACTGCTGGGAACAATAATTCTTTCTTATAGTCTATAAAATGATTGATAAGGGGCCTGTTTGTGTCCGCAATTGATATAGGAATGCCGTAATTTTGATTAAAAGCAGTCTCTAGTTCTTCGTATTTTATGTCCTCCCTTCAGACAGCAATATTTCCCATCATGTGATTCATACTTTATTGTTCAACTTCTGAACAGAGCGATGTTGGAGGTGATCAAGATGTCCTTGTGAGGGTATCCTCAGGATGCATCCCAGGAGACATGTTTGGATCTGCTAGACACAACTGCGACCAGCTTGCACTTTCGATGCAGCAGATGGAAGCAGCTGGTAGGGTCGTGCTGGTCTACCCCTGAGGGCACAAAGGAGAGGAATAGGTTTGAGGCACATACTATGTGCCTATAACCTGCAGGATGGTGGCCGTGCTTCCATGGAAGCAAATGTGGAACTTGGATTGCCCGTTTACTCTCAAGAGTAGGGAATCGGTGTTCAGGTATTTCTTCCTTTAGTCAGAAACTATACTGATGTGAGAGGCAACGGTTTCAGAAATTGTACATCATTTTGTAGGACTATTAGAGGAAGCTGGTCACTAAAGTGAAGCTTCAACTTCTTGTCTTAAAAAGACGAGATCTAATTACTCTAAAGAATCACTCCATTTCTTTTTACAGCATTTGACGCATCTGTATTAGTGCTTGACATATTGACTACCAGGGAGTCAGAACTATGAAGCTGATGAAGTACGTGGGGCTCAAAGATTATGGCATATGATTGCTGAGACAGTCCCCCTAGTAACTCCCATACAAAGGAGAAGAGATACTTGGAGACAAAACGTTCAAGACGGGGCACATCTATGGAGCGGAAGTCAATGGTCGCTTCAGCAATCTCATCAGCAAAAAGGGGAAGCCTAGCAGTCCTGTTTCTTCTGATCTGGCTGTGTCTGACTTATAGGAGCTGCTGGATAGTTCTACTGCTAATGATTTATTTGAGGGGAGACAAGCAAGTTCAGTTACGGACGGTGTTATTACTTTATGTTTAAAGCCCTGACCATGAGTTCCGGAAATTTTATTGCGATTCAGTTTTACAATCATTGATCTGTCAATGTCATTCGTCCATTTTGTAAGGCAAGAAGGTGAAAGACTAGCCCTCTAATTGAAACTTCCTTTTGTGTTATTGATGGATGGCAAGAATTATCCTTAATTCACCTTTCGTAAATCTTTGTGTATCGATCTCTAGAGACCTCCCCATATTTCATGAATACGGATTTGGTGCAGGACATTCTTTCTTTCCTCTTCTGTGACCACTTCAATTGTGACAGATTTTACTTGAAGGAATGTACTTAAAGGTCTCTGTTATAGATCAACTCTCCATTTGGGCAACTGATAAGGATTGCTTTTGACCTTTTATTTTATTGATCCCATGCTCCGCGCGCTCCTTGTCTCTTCGAATTTCCATCACAAGTTAACAATGTAGGGCCCGATGGCTTTGAATTTAAGGAATTTGTCCACATAAGAAGCCCCAAGTCGAAACTCCAATCGTTCTACCAATTTTCAATTTGGACTTGCTGGCTGACCCTCGTCCACTCAAAAGGAAAGCCCTACCTCCTGATTTTGCTCCCACTCTCGCCCTCACAGGAGAGGCTTTCTCTGCTACTCCTTTTCAAAGAAGGGTCAACCTTGAGTCCCAAAATGACAATTATCACATGCAAATTGTTTGTTTCACATGTATCGGGGTGAGGGACACGTCGACAAGGAGAACCTCCAAAATGACAATTAATAGATGCGGCAACACATCTCATTTTCATATAATGGTACTTACGTAACAACAATAATTGAAGTGCACCAATGTTAAAACGGAATTTGAGAGGATAAGAGAGCCTGAAAGAGCCAAAACCCGAGGATTAAAGGGAGAACATATTCCAAAGATAGAATTGTTCCTTCTTGTCTACCAGACTCCAATATTTTCCAGATGAAGATTGTCCTTATCAGGTTCAGATACTTTAGGGAGGCATTTATACTTAAACTGAAAATCATTAGATCGCTAACTTACGGTTTTTACTGCCTTTTTCAACCCTCCGGCCTTGTGTCTGCAAGCCTCTGTCACTAGGGCTGATAGACAGCCTCAAGTGACACTTCCGATGTTCGTCTCAATCGGGCCTAAATGATGTCCATCTCGGTCGGTCCTTACCAGCATTGCTGAAGATCGAGACTTTGAACACAAGATCATCCCTCCCAGTGTGAGCTCAACGCTTTCAGACATTTGATGCAGACAAGCTTCTCTCTCGAATGCAGGCCAACCGTGTTGATAGGTCCTAAGCTGCCCTAGCCACGATCCGGCTAAATACTTAAGAGTCGCAATTTCTTGGTTCTTTTGAATGTATCTCTTCACGAATTCGCAAGTAACACTCTCCCAAGTAGAAGTTCTGCAAACCAATATATGATGAAAAAAAAGAATAAATATGATCAAACCCTAAAGAAAAAGGCAAACAAGATGTCCATTTATGCTAGTATTTTCTAGCTTAAAAATTTGAAGTTCTCAATCCCAACCAGGCAATTTGATACCTACATGCTATTAATATTGTGCTCTCAGATTCTACAATAGCATACACAATGCTTCATGGATTACTAACACACTAATCATCTTTATCGCGATTAGGGGTGTCAAAACCAAACTGGAAAATCGAATCGAAGCTTGAACTGAGCCAAATTTTTGCTTATTTTCTTCTTAGTTCAGGTGAATTAGAGATGATTAACAATTCACACAATCTCTCTCATTTTTCCATAAACCCGAAAATCGAAAAATCGAATCGATTGGAACCGGACTCGTTTCAAGGCGTGGTTCAGTTCAAATTTGTTGCATAGCCGAATGGTTCAGTGAAGTTAGACACCTCTGATTGCAACATCTTGATTTATAAATAATAGTTATTTTCTTTCTATACACATCCAATTAGTTTTTTTAAAAAAAAAAAGAAAGAAAAAGAAAAAAAGGACGCTTCTTCTATTAGAATTGGTAATCTGATGAGCCCATAAATTTAAGAAAATGAAAATTCAAAATCACATCTGTGATCTCTTGATGAATTAAGATTGACAACGCGCGTAAATTTAGTTACGAAGCCTCGCCTCTTTAATTTCCCCACAACTTGACAATTGCAATGCCCGATCGTTTCGAAAGTTAGGACTTTCGCTGACGACAAAAAAGCCCCAAACCACAACTCGAAATCATCATGACGTGCACAGTCTGCTGCAACTCGGAATCGTCTAATTTGCCGCTTCAGGCCCACCCTTCTTCCTCATCGAAGATGATGAATTTGACTTGGATCAACCCAGAGCATGCTCTGCTTCTATTCCAGAAGCGATTTGGGACATCCCCTGAGGAAGGTTTGGTATGCTTTCTGCATTTTGCGTCATCGAGCACATTTCAATTGTTCGTCCATTAATTTCTATGTCATGTTTGGAACTGAGCTCACAGATTGTAGTGATCTTATAATGGCAACAGATGAGGATTGCCTTCAACCTTTTATTTTATCGATCCCACGCTCCGCATGAATTCGACTTATAACATACCCGGAATTTTGAAAGATGCAATGTCCAGGTGTAACGATGTTCACTACTCTCCAAAAAAAAAAAAAAAAAAAAATCAAGAAGTACACCACCATTCAATCTGTTGCAGCAGAAAGTTTTGCTTTTTTCGATCTGATTAACTAAACAAAACATTGCGAAGCAGAGATTTTTTCGCAGGCATACCAGAGTTTATGCCCGAGTCTTGACATTCCTTCTGAAAACTTTTCCGGTGCTGTTCATCTTCTCTCCGGCGACGAGAAATCATCCCCTGAGCATAATTTGTGCAGTAAGTTGTAACGTCTGAACTTAAACTAGTTTCATGGCTTTATATTAGCTCACTTAATTAAATGAAGCATCTAATTGGAGAAGCAATTCATTTCCGGGACAAAAAGTTAAAAAAAAAAAAAAAAAAAGAATTCTGGAAGAAGCTCATTAAGAAGAGCATATAGGGAATCGAATGGATGAAAAGATGGACAATCTGCTAGTTGATCAAAATTGTTTCAAGAATAATGTTAGAGGTACTAAGGCTAAAATCGATAGATTTAATTTACAAAGTGATGTGTAATTAGTATACCATCGCCATTAGATATTCAGCCTGCCAGTTAGAAGACTTGACCAATGAGCAGGTAGGGATGGGGTGGGGACGCGCAAGTTTCAGGAGTGGGTTTCGACTCCCACGCCCGCGGGAGCGAGCAAAAAATGAGAGTGAGTGTAGAATAGGTATAGAGTAGGACTAACAAAAAAAAAAAAAAAAAAAAAAAGAGCTAAAGAAGAAAATTGTTTGTCTTGGCCCGCTTATTTGCACCTGCGGCTTGGTGGACCTCGGCAGACTATGCCGTGAGGCCAAACACCTCTTCTAAATGTTAGAGATAATGAGGCCAAAAGAAAAGATAATTCACTCAAACTCAACGGGTCGTATCTATCATGTTTAAGCCAGTCAATCTTTATTTCTTTTGTTGAGTTCAGATTAGCATGTAGATTATATTAACTAGGAGAGTTTCACCAGCAATTCCTGTAACTAAGAATTGGAAGAAAAACACTGGTTTCTGCTACAAACCGAAGATCTTTAGCCTTTAGAAATTGCTTAGTCATGAGTGCGGTACTTTTAAGTCGATCAAATATAGGTTTTATTAGCTAATATTTAGGTAAGGTTCATGATTATTTTGCTCAATTTCATTCATTTTTTTTCTAATTTGAAAAGCTGAGCGACTAGTCCTCTTATGGAACTTCCCCCCTCAGTGTCAATGCTGGCTTCTAATATTCATCCGTGATTATTTAAGTAAGTGATCAATAGACTTTAATCTGAATTTACTTGTGTACTGATCACTAGAGAGCAATACCTATTTGAAAATTGATGCAGGATTCCGACATGCCATGTCAGCAAATTTGGTTGAGTGGTCATCAGGAAGACCAAGTGGTTGTTGGGAAGGATTTCACTACATTTGATTCAAAACCTTTATGACTTAATCGCGCTTTCTAAAAAATTAGAACACGATTATACATTAAGCATAAGGTTTGCGATCTTTTTAAGAAAGTTCATTGGAAAAAAAAAAACTGATTAACATGCTTATTCATTTGGACGAGAAGAGAGTTTTTTTTTTTTTTGGTTAGTGATGAGAAGAGAGTTGAAGGAGATAGAAAAAAAATGGGAAAATCAGTTATGAAAAATGAAAAGCGTGCAATCTAGGCAGTTATGCTGAGGTGGCAAAAGATGAGAAAATCATGTCGATACCTATTATGGGGTTCCCTTTGCAAAACTGTGATTTTATTAGAGAGAAAGAGAGAAATTGGAAATAGAATTGCTACCTCAACATAAATTTTCTTCATCTCCACCTTTGATTGTGTCTCAGTAACCTTTAAATTTCCGCACCACTTTCAAGCATCTGCCGTTCCCCTTATCAGTGAATAGACAAGTTACAAAGATGAAAAGTTTAGAACCTATGATGCTTCAGCTGATGGAAAATTTGAGAAGCAGAGGCGAGCGAAAAAAATAAAATAAATGGGAATGACCTTAAGTGGATCTTACCAATTTTGTGTGCATTTATTATGCCGATAACTTTTGTATGGTTGCATTGAGATCACCTTCCCAGTAGTCATCCAACTCGTATCTAAACAATCTCACCCATTTTAATTTTGGTGTGCTTAGAGTACCATTGGAAAAGATCTTCATTTTTGGGCACTCTTCCACCTCAACATATTCCAAGGATGGGAACCTGAAGCTACATCTTGTGGTGGAGGAGAAGCATTCTAGGCTTGACAAATTTTGGAGTGTCAACTGTCCTAGCTTCGCAAGAGAAATCACTTTTCGTTCTTTGTTTTCATCGTTTGTCACTACTTCTTTCATTCTTTCACATCCAATTATAGTCATGTCAGTGAGATGCACCAAATTTGTGATTGCTGAAACCGTCACTAGATGTACCAATCCATAAGAATTCTTCACCACTAACTTCGTTAAATTCTTGAAGGATGTCACGGCTTGAAATAAGGTTGTCAAATTGGGACAATCCCAAACCTCAAATGTGCCAATACTTTGAAGAATTTTTGCCACCAAATAGCCTTCTCTCCAGACATGCTTTAGGTTGTGTAGCTTGCTTAACTTAAGTTGTTTCAAATTTTCAAGCACCGGATGTTTTCCCTCGTCAACAAGCCCTTCATTAGGGAATATATCTTCAAAAGAACTATAGAAGACCTCAAGGCTTTGTAGGTTCTGAAATCTTTGTAGGAGGAACATGGGAGGAAAGATGGCATTTTCGTCATGAAAGCATGCCAATATTAGCGCTTTTGGCTTGCCAAAGAAGTCATCGGAAAATTTTCCATTTTGTATCGTCTGAATATCCTTGTCGGCTAGTAAAAGTCTCTCTAAGGTGGGAATGCCCTACAAAATTGTCAATACAATGAGAGAAATAAATTCAACAAGGTTTGACAATAAATCATGGGCTATTAGAGGTAAACTTAAGTTGATTAACTCCCATAAAAGGAGGCCCTGTTCTTACATTTCATTAATTTCTAGAGCCATGCATACGATTCTCAAGTTTCTAAAGTCAAGCTACAAAATGCAAATCATAAACAAATTCTCCAGTATGGCCATCCGCCAGCCCAGGTAGGCTATACGCCCATATTATAATGATAAGATAGAAGCGAAAGAACTCGAAAGAACTGTATTGGCATAAGAATGATCAAACAAACGAATGAAAATTCTTTTTACCTAGAAAACATCAAAAAATGATGGTCATGCCACTACGATCTGAAAAAAATTTGCTAAATGTCAGTGCTTGATTCTCAATTTAGTCCATAGGAAATTCATATTTTTTATTTGCATTGCAAATATTTCAGAGAATTTTTAAGTAGAAGTCGGTACGGTAATCACCTTGACCAAATTCATCTTCTATTAAGAATATCTTATCCTGTCAACATAAATATGTAGTTCCTTGAAATTTCAGGTGACAAGATGCAATATAGTGTTACTAAAAGCATTTTGGGTGTCCACAAATGAAAAGCATGCTTAAAGATGTAAGAAATATCTTATGTTGTTAGCAAACTGATAAATAAAGGGTTCATGTTTACTATATTATCATAATGTGACATGACTATGCTGTGCACATCAGATATATTGGGTGAATAAAAGAATGAAGAAGAAAGAGAGGAAGAGTAGTTGCAATCATACCCTCTCAAATGAGATTTCGTGTTGATCGTCATTCTGAATCCACTTGCTCATGGGTGCCACAAAGGACAACATTTTTAGTTTGTCACAATGGGTCACTCGCAATTCCTTCAAGAATGGCCAGTTCAAAGTGGGCAAGTTAGGGCAAAAGCTCTGGAGTTGTGGCATATTATGTAGCACCAAAGAAGTCAGTTTGGGGAAAAAAAATTCAGCATCAATTGAGTGTGGAATGTCATCTCCGCTCGCACTCACGACTATTTCCTTGAGCCCACAAGACTCCATTCGAAGTTTGTTAAGTTGGGTTAGACTTGTAGCCACCCCATGCGGAAACAAATTTTCAAGGTTCTTACAGTTCTGAGCCTCCACTCTTTGCAATTCTTTAAAAGGGAAATTTCCTTGAAGACCATGGGTCCATATTTTGCTTAAGTTGTCCATGTGGGAGAGAACCATTGACTGTAGCTGAGGAAATTGTACCTGTCATATTGAGAAAAATAACACAACTAATGTGATAATGTGATTACAATGAGTTATGATCTTAAAGAAGGAATTTCCAAACTACCCTATCTCTCACAAATCATGAGAATTCTAGAGCTTGAT
The DNA here is from genome assembly GCA_014182555.1 of Eucalyptus erythrocorys. Taxonomy (NCBI): domain Eukaryota; kingdom Viridiplantae; phylum Streptophyta; class Magnoliopsida; order Myrtales; family Myrtaceae; genus Eucalyptus; species Eucalyptus erythrocorys. The sequence goes on from CM024603.1 coordinate 9,193,503, forward strand.
AGTGACACAACCAGGAAGGGATTGATAGATGCTTTCATTTCAATTGATCGACAACTTTGATGATTAAAGAGTGAAAAAAATGTGCGGTACTTGTTATGATGAAACTTTCTACTTACAAATAACAGTAAAAATAATAATTGGGCAAAAGAATATGTAAGAAAAAGGCCAAAAAAGGAGAAAAAGAGTGACTTGATCGGGTGGTACGTGTTAATTGCCTTTTGAAGAAATGATTAGAGTTATAGCAAATTTGGTAAATATATAAGCTTGTGTTCACTGAATTCAATCAAAACAAATTTGAAAATTGATTTTTTTTCTTCAAGACGGCAACCTCTCCTAAATTATATAGAATAAATAATATGATTTTGAAACTAAAGAATGTATTTTGTTTCAATTTATAATCGATAGTTCATGGAACGTTGGCTTTTAATTGGCTTACTTGACTTTTAATAGGCAAAACTTTTCCGGGTTACTTGACTTTTAATACACAAAATCTTTTCCATCTGATTTTGGAAAGTAGCCAGATGACTTCTCGGATTCTCCAATTCACCGATCACATATAAATGCGCTGTCTTACTTCAGTATGTTGGTGAATATTTCAAAATAAAAAGTTGCTTGCACTAATCATTATCCAAGTCTAGAGCACTCTAATTTCTCCAATTTCTTATAAACCCTTTTTTGGATAATGCAACATAGTATAAGGTAAGGATTCTCACAAAAAATAGATGATGGTGTGTACATGTATTTTCTTTATTATTTCACTTAGATGGCAACCTCTCCTAAATTCTATCGAATCAATAAAATAATTATTGAACATTGGCTGTTCGTTGGCTTAATTAACATTTAATATTGGCAATGTTTTCTCCCTCTAATTTTTGAAAAGTTGCCATGATGATTCTTGGATTCTCCAACTTTCAGGTTAGCCGATCACAAATAAACGCCTTCTCCCTCTAGCAATGCGGATATTAGGAAATTGAAAAATTGCTTGCACTTATCATTATACAAGTTTAGAGCCCTCCAATTAAAAAAGGCCTATATATACATATATATATATATATATATATATATATATATATATATGTGTGTGTGTGTACGTACGTCTCCCCCCCAAAAAAAAAAAAAAAAAAACTGTCTACCCATCTTTGATATTGCAACATTATATAAGGTAACAATTCTTTGATTTATTTGCTTCAAAATTTATTTTCAGTTGACCCTCTTCAAGAAAACTACTTCTTGATTTTGATTTCATTGATTGGGTAGATGATTATGGAAAGATCAACTGTAATTGGTAACCGACTTGTGAATTGGGTTTAAAATTATGAAGTTTAGTTGGAGTTGACACTTTTTTTGAGGGCAAAAGTTGGTCTTGACACTCAACTGCAATATCTTAAAGCCTATAATAGGTAACCAATTACTTATTCTTAGTTGATGCCATGTGTCGAGAATTTTAGAGTTCTATTTGGATGTGTGGAGGTAAAAACAAAAGGTTAAAAAAAAAAAAATGGATGTTGCGTTAAATGGTTTTGTGTGATAAGTGCAACACGCCATTCTATTTTCAAATTTCAAAAACTGGCATTGCATTAATATTTTGATTTGGCAAGATAATTGATCTAAAAAGCAAAAGCATTATAATAAGAAAAGGAAGACTAACCCATGGAGTGAAGAGTGAAGGGATGTCGTGATCAATCTCCATCAAAGATTGCCAAGTCAAACTTCTCATCCTGGGGCAATGGGCAATGGTAAGAGAAGTTAACTTGGGACATTCTAGCACATGATTCTTTCCTGAGAGGAAGCTTGTCAAATGGGGCAAGCATTTTAGCTCCATCTGTGAGAGCCTTGAGAGTGTAATCTTCTCCATCGCACTTCCTTGACCATCTTCCTCTGCGATCAATCCTTCCATCTGACCACACTCAATTATTTTGATCAACCATACATTGGCAAGAAACCGAGCCATCGATGGAGTGAAAGCATGTCTCAAGTTGCCGCAATTATAAAGGGTCAATTGCCTTAGCCAATTGAAGCACGATGCTCCTTGAGTATTTTTGTTCCCTAGTTGCCTCAACTTCGGTAGATTGACCAACTTCACGTCCCTTAGATTAGGCAAAACCCGAGTACTTTCCACGTCATCCAACCCTTCAAGATCGAAGATTTCTTCTAGTGACTCACAATCTCTCACTAGCAATCTTTCCAAATTGTCCAGAACAAGCATCAATCTAGATGGAATAACGTTATTAAATGATGGACATTTATCCACCACTAGTGATTTTAACTGCCAAGATGACTTGATGGGATTAAGTTCGCTATGCCATTTTCCAATCAATTCAGGGAACTCGGAAAGCCACATAAACTCTACTCTAGCAACTGTAGCCTATTAGAAAATGCATCATTAAATGTAAACTTCTAGTTAGAATAATGCGATTACTCTATGTCGCGACCTTCCCGAGGGTGAATTTTTTCAAAGAAGGCTAATGGATTACTAAGTCCGAAGACTTGGCACGGACCCTCCCAAGTCCTACCAATCGTGACTTGATACTAGAAATTACCTCATTTAAACATGCAAGTATACTCAAATTGGAGCCGCCACTAACCAATTAGGGTTGGTTAGAAACCCAAATAAAGTATGGGAGAATACTTTATTTTTACGAACCGTAGATTCACTAAGTTCGGGGACATGGTTACGCTAGATTAGTCTAACGCCCTTTCGGTACCTTTATTTTTAAAAAATAATTTTGCAGGCAGTATTGATTAATTTTAACCTAAGCTAACTAACATGCAAATGGTGGTCATGCGGGTGCACAATCAATGAGATAACATTCAATCAATTGAGGTGATAAAATTAAAAGAAATTATAAACTACAACCTTACAAAAATGCTAATGAAAATGCATGCCCTAAACATGATTTTCTAAATGACATGATATCTAATTAAATGTGATCCTATGATATGCATGAATTTTACTTTAATGATATGTGAGATGCAATTCATATGGCATGACTAGAACTATTACTATATGCATGCATTCTTATTTACATAATCCTAAAGATATGGGATGAATGATATAATGATTCTATATGCATGTTTTTTTTAATGATTTTTTAATGTATGCAACCTACACTAAATAATGATGACATGAAATGGGATTAATTATGAACTAACCTATTAATTAACCAAGTAAATAACTTTTGTGTTTTCTTTTTTTATTTTTAAAATATACTACATGATGAGAATGTTAAAACATTAACCTATAACCCACTAATTAAAACGTAACATGTAATGTGCACATTATGAAATCTATATAACCTAAATGACATTTTTTTTGTTTTGGTTTTATTAAGGGAAAATCATTCTAAAAAAAAACTAAAATGCGTCGCTTCGAATATGAAATGTGTATATACCTAAATACTTAATATGATGCATGATATGTGATGAACAAATAACAATAACATGCCAAAGTAAAAATCCATCCATGTAAATCAATGGCATATTATTTTAATATGAATCAATGATGCAAAGCAATTCATGAATTTTGCCATAGAAAGTTGAAATAATCAAAAATCTAACCCGACATCTCGCGGCTCAATAGTTTTGATTATTATGACTTAATATGACAAATTTTCTAATTGGATGATGATGAAAATAAATTAGAACAAACCAAGTTAGAATAAAAATCTATGAACTCGAACATTCTAATTAAATTTAATCTAAAAATTCACCTAGTCTAACTCACGGCCGTCTTGAGGTATGGTGAAGAAACCACGAAACCACGGTGACCGAGCTATGATGGTGGATTGACGATGGGTCGCCGTTCGGAACAGGGGTTCGTCGGAACTCCGGCAAGGCTCGGAAAGCAACCAGACCCAGGACCTGCAACAAAAACAGGGGAGGCAACAGATAAAGGAGCTCGGGGTGTTGCAGAGGCGGGCACCGGCGGTGGATCGTCGCAAATGGGTCGCTGATCAGGGGTCACGGCGGTCAGATCGAGCTTGGACGGAGCAGCAAAAGCGTCAATGTGAGGGTGTGGGTTCGCACGGCGGAGCAGGGCCGGAGACGATCGGGCTGAGGCGAGTCACAGGGCTGCTGCGTTTGGGCGGAAGGTTCAGGCAACAACAACCGGTGGAGCCGTCGTCGGGCGCCGGGCTGGTAGAGGTGGCGCGAAGGTCAGTTGCAGGTGGAGCGTCGGATCGTTGAGGCTCAGGCACGGAGGCACGGAGACCAGTGGAGTAGTGGCGAGTGGCGGTGGTGCTCGGAGGCCGGCTGAGGGAGGCAGGGGCATCGGTGCTCTAGCAGGGGCGCCGAATTCTGGTGTTGCTGCAGTCGGTCGAGCGGTGATGCTTGGTTGCAGCGCTCAAAGGGGGAACCCCTTGGATCGGCGTCGGGCCGTGGGCAGTTTGAGGCGTGGTCACTGGACACCGGGTGCGGAGGTGTTCACGGCTGCAAGGCGAAGTGGATGGTGGCGGTCACGCGATGAGGTGGAGCCCCGGTGCTGCTCGAAGGTCCACGCGACGATGGCTGGTGGAGGTGTGGCGGTGGGCGGCAGCTCGAGCAGCAAAGTGGAAGCCGAAGGAAGACTTGAAGAAGAAGAACAGTAATTCTTCTTTTCCTCCTTTTCTTTTCTTTTTTTCTCTTTCCTCTGTTGGCCTCAAGTCTCCCTCACGTCTCCCTCTCTCTGTTCTTTGTACTCCTCTGCAGAAATCCTTTTCACCTTTTCACTTTTTCTCCTTCTCTCCACCCCTTTTTTTGACTTTTCTCTCACAATCTCTCACCTGACACTCTCTCTCACCTGTCTCTCTCACTCTCCGTCGAATCCCTTTTGCTGCTTTTCTCTTTTGGATGTTTACTTTGCTTTCCTTTTTTTTTTTTTTTTTTTGATTTCCTAAACCCTCCGAAAGCAAAAACTCAACGCCCCCTCAGAGAACTCTCCTTTACTTCTAACCTTTTTCGTGTTCTCTTTTTTTTGTTCGACGAAGAGAGAGAGCCCCCTTTCCCCTGAAGCCTTTGATCCTCTATTTATTGAGGAAACACTCGAATTTTGCAGGTGAGATATTCACTCAACAACAACGAATTTGATTTTGTAGATGAGATATTCACTCAACAAATTAACAAAGAATGACTCCAAAATCAAACAACAACTAATGAGGATATATTTTCAACCATAAAATATTTTATTGTTCAAAATATTTTCAAAATTTCCCTCCATAATCCAATGCTAAATCTAATCCTAAATTAGGTGTCAACAAACCGCCCCTCTTTGGAGGAAGCTCGTAGAGGTTTTCTTCAAAGATAAATGACACCTAATTGCTTAATTTAAACCATGAATGTGAAATAAATATGCAAATGATAATTGTAATGGCTCCTTTTTTTTTTTTCAAGAAATGGACTCAAATAAATGCAAGGTCATGCAATAAAGAATGCCATGTAAATGCAATGATTTGGTCATGAACATAGATTTCCACATGTCTATGACCAATGAAATGCAAATGCAAAGAAGAACATGTACCATGCAATAAATAATGCCATGTAAATGCAATGATTTGGTCATGAACATAGATTTCCACGTGTCTATGACCAATGAAATGCAAATGCAAAGAAGAACATGTACCTCGTACTTGTCTGTGGACTTTGGTGTGAAATGATTCCTATGAGAACCGACAAAAATCTGGAACTCTCTTCAGATAATTGAAAGACTCAAAGTCTCGAAGAATCCGGAACTCTCATCGATTCAAAGCACTGAAATCACATCAAGTACTTGAAATTTCAAAGATCTGATTCTTATGTCAGACATTTGAAAACATTGAACATCTGGAAATCATATCAGATGTTTGGAAAGATAGACACTTGGAAGTCACATCAAGTGTTTAAAAATTCAAATATCCGGAATTCACACTAGACATTTGAAAATATTTAATAAACATCTGGAAATCACATCAGATGTTGGAAAAAACAAACACTTGGAAGTCACATCAAGTGTTTAAAGGTTCAAATATCTGGAATTCGTAATAGACATTTAAAAACATTTTATAAATGAGTACTTGGAATTCTCATCAAGTATTCAAACTCAGGGTTTCAAAGACAAATCCTTTGGTCTTTGAAGAAAAATTCATTTCATCATTTTTCTTTTTAAAATTCAATGAAAGTCCATGCATGATGGCTTTTTCTTTTCCAAACTTCCGCCGAAAAAATTATCATCAGGACGATTTTCACTTAAAGCGTGAATCTCTTGAAAATGCTAAATGAGATGCTTTTGGTGTGAAAAGGCTTTTCACTCACTCTCATTTGGGAGGGGTCATTTGTCCCGACCATTGATGCGGGAATATATCACTTAATCTTATCATCTTATCGACAAGAGTTTGAATTTTCTTGCAAGCGGCACGACCTTACCAATCCGAGAGGTCTTTGTGTACCGCAATGTGGGCTTGGTCAAAGGCTTAACAAAGGAACTCTTTGAGTCAAGGCAATTGAAAGAATAATTTTGTAATCATCTCCGGGTTTACAAGTCCGTAACCCCGCAAAATGAAAAAGAAGTAATCTTGCTCGCACTTCTTCGAGCAATGCTTAAAACATGTGAACCCCTATGTTAATTTAAGTGCCATAATCTGAAGAGACTTTGTAAGGGACGTAACATAGGCTGGGTTCATGGGTTGAGAAACAAAAGGATCGTTAGGCTCAAAAAGTGTTTATGGGGTCAGAGTTGGTAATCATCTTGACACTTCCACCAATTTTCTTTTTCTCCATCATCGAGAATTTTTCATATCACAACTCCATTGATTGCAATATCTCGAGTATTTTTGGTACCACCTTATTGGGGGTACGACTTCAACCAATGTTTGATTTTTTTTCTTCTTCTTCTCTTTTTTTCTTTTTTTTTTTCTTTTGGGCATTAGCCTTGCTTTTATCAGGCACACTACTTTTTCATGCCTCTCTTTTTTGCACTCACTTTCTTTGGACTCACACAGCCTTCATTTTTCATCAGCATTGTAAGCCATGCTTCTTGAATGATTTTTTTTTTTTTTTGTCTTGCCCCAGTGTGGGGGATGATCACCAACTGGGTTTAATGTTAAATGAATCCATAGGCTCAAATGGGCTAAGCAATGGATAAAAGTGTGTAGGATAGAGAAAGAAATGCTCTCCGTCGTCCTAAGGCACTTAAATTACCATATGAATTCAATGTAATAGCAAGACTTGAAGATTGATACAAGTGAGAACAAGAAAAATTCTTTTCATTTTCCTCACCTCATAATGCTGTCTTACCTCCAACTTGCCCCAATGTGGGGTGGTCCTTGACAGGGGTAGTATGAAAGAAATTCTTCAAGTATTTGGGCTCAAAGAAGGGTTGAAACAAGGGTTCATTAGTAGGGAAATGAACTGCCCCTCGTCATTTTAGTTGTCGTACTTCTTGCAAGAAAACTCTTCATCTTGAAACACAAGACGTTTACATACTCACCTCACAATGTATAGACAAGGGACTGTGTATGGGATAAGGCTTGCCTTTCACGTCTCATTTAGCATAGTCAAGTAACTCGACGTCTTTCACTGAATTATCCATTTTGATAAATTTCAAGTAGAATTGACAAATTGCACAATATCATGTGAAAGCATTCTATAATGACACCTTAGATCATAAAATCAAAGTTATTAGGTGTCCATGTCTTGCCCCCTCTTTGCAATGGAGCTCATAGAGGTTCCTTAAATGTGCGCAAGGCTGCACCTGAAACATAAAGCAAATAATTAAAAGAAACAAACATGGTAAAATTAGATGTATGCTGAAAAACCATTTTGTTTTGAAATTTTTTCAAAAGGGAACATGAAGAAGCCCGGCCTTCGAATTAACTCATTGCCGTTTTCTTTTGGTAGGATTTCATCACGGGGCTAGTTTGGTGTACTTCAACATGCCCTAAAACATTAAAAATCTCAATGTATTTTATTGGATGAAAAGCAAATTACATTACTGAAATAAAGGAAATTCCAGGAATGAAAATCCTGATAAGCAAATACGGAAAGCAATGAAAATTCCTGCGCAGAGGAATGTGCAATTAATTAAAAATTTTGCCACTTGGTTGCCCCAGGGTGTCCATCACTTCTACTTCCTTATGCATCATCTAAAACATGGTGGGCTCAAGATCAATGGCATTCACGGCTTCCGGGTCGTGGAGTGGGTTATTTCGGGATGTTCGGCTGTGCATCGCGGAATGAGACCACCTTGGCATCCAAAAGATTTTGGATTTTATGTTGCAACGTATAGCAATCATCAACAGAATGCCCAATCTCCCCATATGGTAAGCGCATGTTTTGGAAGGATCAAAGTTGGGGAAACGCTCGGGATTAGGTCACTTAGGCTCCTTAGCAAGTAATCCTTTCTTTTGAAGAGTTGGCAAGATCTTGGACAAGGGCTTAGGAAGAGGCGTAAATTGACGCCCGGAAGAGCTTCTCTCTGGCCAAAGAATGGTCGTGCTCCTCCCCTGTTGGGTATTTGGGGTAGGGCGAGGTGATTGAACATAAGTTGCATTAACATCTGCTACAAGTTCCTTATCCTTCTTGGTTGAGACCCTCCCATACGAGCTGGTTTGATCAGATGCCCATCCATCACGCAGGCTATTTCAATTCGCTCGCCAACAATGGATTAGCCGATTGAATGACTCGGCTAGCCGATCCCAAAGATTCGATTTCGATACTCAGGTGGGAGTGTCTTCATGAACAAATCCATCAACTCTTTTTCTGTTGGCTCCGGAGCAGCTACAACCCTCCATCTCGTGACATATGCCTTGAAAGATTCCGTCTTCTTCTTCTCAGTGCAAAGTAAATCCTCTCGAGATGGAGTGACATCAATATTGTACTTATATTGCTTGAAGAAGGCATCAGTCAAATCCTCCCAAGTCTCAAGCAAATTAATTTCCTTCATGATGTACCACTGAAGCGCCGCTCCTGTCAAGCTTGCTTGAAATTGTTGAATCATCAAGGGGATGTTATCAACATATTGGGTCATCCTGACCACATAAGTCTGCAGATGGATCTTCGGGCAAGAGGTGCCATCATACTTTTCAAAGTCTGGCATTTTGAACTTCTTCGGCATCTTGACCTTTGCATAGTGGGACAAATCGATTGGGCCTTGGATAAACGAACCCTACAGCTGCTTGAGTTTCTCCTTGATTTTCGCCATGCATTTTTCTTGCTCAGTCTTCGGTATAGCCGAGTGTATCACTTGTTCCTCCTCATCAACAATTTGAGACGCATCAATAATTTTCTCCCTGGAAGCATCATTAGAGGTCGATGTTCCAACTGCGAATGTACTCTTGCCTTTGTCTCTTGGATCGACCACGGGATCATGTTGTGGTAATACCACTTCAACTTGTGGAGCTAGTGGGGCAGTATTTGCTTGGAGAGATTCGATTTGTTTAGAGAGCTGCTCAAGAACATTCAGGACTTGTTTCATCTCCGATTCGAGGACAATGATGCAACTTTTTTCAAGAACACGTGTTTGTTCGGTGTTATCTGCCATGGCTGCTCTGGAACGAGTACGGATTGGCGATCTTGGATGTGCCGTGATGCTACCTAATGAAAAATACAGTAAGTATCACAACAAATGAGATTGGTCCATGACAATGATCTAATTGCCTGATTTCATTCAAAATTTTATTTTAAACATTGAATCAAACTTCCTAACATTGAACTGAGAATCGAAATTTAAGTCCCTGAACATTGAACTAAGGAACTAAAACATCTCATTTTATATGCTGACGATGAAACTTAATTGTCATGGACCAACAAAATCATAAGTAAATAAATTGTAAAGAATTTAGACAACTTACTTTCAATGGTAATGGATGACAATCACATAGACACACGCATGAAATGTGAGGCTCGATTTCTATCTAGATGGCTTAACAAAATGGAGCTAAGAGGATGATCTGACCGTTGCAGTCTCGCATTAACGTGTCAGGTCCTCCTAACCTCGGCTCAGTCGAATGGAATGTCCAATAATCACGCAATCTCGCGGATGTGGACAAATACATTTGACACCATGAAAAATTTTCGGGGTTGAGAAAGGCAACCTCTACATCGCGGTCTCGCGTTCAAGGTTGATCCATTTCTCAACACCATCCTAGAATCCTTAAATGCAGTCCAGGTCTGACGGCAGGTTGTGTGTGCAATTGTAGTGCTAAAAAAATTTGAAAATCATGCACAACAATTTATAATGCAAGCAACACTACAATATATAAGAAAAACATTCAATCCCAACACCTTCCTACAAAACAAAGAGTCAACAAGCACTACTCCCCTTATTCCTCCTTTCTGTAAAAATATTTAACACTTCATGTTAGGAGCGTACCTTGTTTCCATGCTGCCAAACAAAATATTTTTTTTAGAAAAAGAAACAGGCCTATGTCCACAATGAGTTTTAACCCTCCCCAACGGAGTCGCCAAGCTGTCGCGACCTTCCCGAGGGTGAATTTTTTCAAAGAAGGCTAATGGATTACTAAGTCCGAAGACTTGGCACGGACCCTCTCAAGTCCTACCAATCGTGACTTGATACTAGAAATTACCTCATTTAAACATGCAAGTATACTCAAATTGGAGCCGCCACTAACCAATTAGGGTTGGTTAGAAACCCAAATAAAGTATGGGAGAATACTTTATTTTGCGAACCAGAGATTCACTAAGTTCGGGGACATGGTTACGCTAGATTAGTCTAACGCCCTTTCGGTACCTTTATTTTTAAAAAATAATTTTGCAGGCAGTATTGATTAATTTTAACCTAAGCTAACTAACATGCAAATGGTGGTCATGCGGGTGCACAATCAATGAGATAACATTCAATCAATTGAGGTGATAAAATTAAAAGAAATTATAAACTACAACCTTACAAAAATGCTAATGAAAATGCATGCCCTAAACATGATTTTCTAAATGACATGATATCTAATTAAATGTGATCCTATGATATGCATGAATTTTACTTTAATGATATGTGAGATGCAATTCATATGGCATGACTAGAACTATTACTATATGCATGCATTCTTATTTACATAATCCTAAAGATATGGGATGAATGATATAATGATTCTATATGCATGTTTTTTTTATGATTTTTTAATGTATGCAACCTACACTAAATAATGATGACATGAAATGGGATTAATTATGAACTAACCTATTAATTAACCAAGTAAATAACTTTTGTGTTTTCTTTTTTTTATTTTTAAAATATACTACATGATGAGAATGTTAAAACATTAACCTATAACCCACTAATTAAAACGTAACATGTAATGTGCACATTATGAAATCTATATAACCTAAATGACATTTTTTTGTTTTGGTTTTATTAAGGGAAAATCATTCTAAAAAAAAAACTAAAATGCGTCGCTTCGAATATGAAATGTGTATATACCTAAATACTTAATATGATGCATGATATGTGATGAACAAATAACAATAACATGCCAAAGTAAAAATCCATCCATGTAAATCAATGGCATATTATTTTAATATGAATCAATGATGCAAAGCAATTCATGAATTTTGCCATAGAAAGTTGAAATAATCAAAAATCTAACCCGACATCTCGTGGCTCAATAGTTTTGATTATTATGACTTAATATGACAAATTTTCTAATTGGATGATGATGAAAATAAATTAGAACAAATCAAGTTAGAATAAAAATCTATGAACCCGAACATTCTAATTAAATTTAATCTAAAAATTCACCTAGTCTAACTCACGGCCGTCTTGAGGTATGGTGAAGAAACCACGAAACCACGGTGACCGAGCTATGATGGTGGATTGATGATGGGTCGCGGTTCGGAACAGGGGTTCGTCGGAACTCCGGCAAGGCTCGGAAAGCAACCAGACCCGGGACCTGCAACAAAAACAGGGGAGGCAAAAGATAAAGGAGCTCGGGGTGTTACAGAGGCGGGCACCGGCGGTGGATCGTCGCAAATGGGTCGCTGATCAGGGGTCACAGCGGTCAGATCGAGCTCGGACGGAGCAGCAAAAGCGTCAATGTGAGGGCGTGGGTTCGCACGGCGGAGCAGGGCGGGAGACGATCGGGCTGAGGCGAGTCGCAGGGCTGCTGCGTTTGGGCGGAAGGTTCAGGCAACAACAACCGGTGGAGCCGTCGTCGGGCGCCGGGCTGGTAGAGGTGGCGCGAAGGTCAGCTGCAGGTGGAGCATCGGATCGTTGAGGCTCAGGCACGGAGGCACGGAGACCAGTGGAGTAGTGGCGAGTGGCGGTGGTGCTCGGAGGCCGGCTGAGGGAGGCAGGGGCATCGGTGCTCTAGCAAGGGCGCCGAATTCTGGTGTTGCTGCAGTTGGTCGAGCGGTGATGCTTGGTTGCAGCGCTCAAAGGGGGAAATCCCTTGGATCGGCGTCGGGCCGTGGGCAGTTTGAGGCGTGGTCACTGGACACCGGGTGCGGAGGTGTTCACGGCTGCAAGGCGAAGTGGATGGTGGTGGTCACGCGATGAGGTGGAGCCCCGGTGCTGCTCGAAGGTCCACGCGACGATGGTTGGTGGAGGCGTGGCGGTGGGCGGCAGCTCGAGCAGCAAAGTGGAAGCCGAAGGAAGACTTGAAGAAGAAGAACAGTAATTCTTCTTTTCCTCCTTTTTTTTTTTTTTTTCTCTCTCCTCTATTGGCCTCAAGTCTCCCTCACGTCTCCCTCTCTCTGTTCTTTGTACTCCTCTGCAGAAATCCTTTTCACCTTTTCACTTTTTCTCCTTCTCTCCACCCCTTTTTTTGACTTTTCTCTCACAATCTCTCACCTGACACTCTCTCTCACCTGTCTCTCTCACTCTCCGTCGAACCCTTTTGCTGCTTTTCTCTTTTGGATGTTTACTTTGCTTTCCTTTTTTTTTTTTTTTTTTTTTTTTGATTTCCTAAACCCTCCGAAAGCAAAAAACTCAACACCCCCTCAGAGAACTCTCCTTTACTTCTGACCTTTTTCGTGTTCTCTTTTTTTGTTCGACGAAGAGAGAGAGCCCCCTTTCCCTGAAGCCTTTGATCCTCTATTTATTGAGGAAACACTGAATTTTGCAGGTGAGATATTCGTTCAACAACAACGAATTTGATTTTGCAGATGAGATATTCACTCAACAAATTAACAAAGAATGGCTCCAAAATCAAATAACAACTAATGAGGATATATTTTTAACCATAAAATATTTTATTGTTCAAAATATTTTCAAAATTTCCCTCCATAATCCAATGCTAAATCTAATCCTAAATTAGGTGTCAACACTCTATTAGTGATCAAAACCATATAATTACATAGAATTTGGTAACTGATGCATACCATTTCTTCAATGGTGATGTTGAGGTTTCCTTTCCAAAGCCACACATATGTTGATAGATGTACTCTCTCCAGCTTTGGTGCCTCTATTGGCCCCTCAGAGAAGAATTTCATGCGAGGACATCTTGTCACAATGATATCTTCCAAGATAGGGAACTTCAGAATGTATCCACCCGAGCCGAAGCATCTCAACCTTGTCAACCCATCAAGCTCCATACACTTCAATTGATTGAAAGCCACTACATGTCCCTTCTTACCTCCATCGTCACAAATGACTTCTGTTAACATTTTACAATTACTTATTGTCAATTTTGTGAGTTTCACCAAATTTTCAACTACTACTGGTGTGACCATATTTGATAACCCATCCCATTGTGACACATTTAGAGTCTCCAGATGTTGAAAATATCTTGAAAGGGGTAATATTACTTTTAACGATAACCCATCACAATGTGACATAACTAGGGTCCTCAGATTTTGAAAATATCTTGAAAAGGATAATATTACTTTTAGCTCATGAATTGGGCCTTCTATGACTTCCACATTGATGCTTAGCTCTTCTAGATAAGATTCACATACAACTAGATTTTCCAGGTTGGTTAAGCTTTGAACAAAACAACATGTGGATGTTACAGATTCTGCTAAGAGATGATAAAGCTTAAGAACTCTAAGCTTGCAAAAGAGTTCTTCATCATGAAAATGCCCATGCCATATCTCCATCTGTCTGGATAAATCCAATTTTAGCTCTTGTAGATTTGGGAATGCACCCTGAGAAAAAAGTCAATCATAGTATGAAGCCAGCTTAGTTAAATGAGTATTCATGTGTTATGGGTCTTCCATATTGCACGCAATAATTGCATTTTAAGATATTGAGTCTCATTCGATTCAACGGAAGGAAAAGTGCCCTCATGCAGTAGACATTATTGCTAATCTTTTATATTTTACTTGTATCCATATTTGAACTTAATTAGATCTGTACATTCCCGTTTCTATAACTACATCCCCTATGAAAATAACTTCTCTATCAATTATAATTATAATTCCACTAATTTCAGAGAATAATGTCCAAAATGTCACAATTGTCTATTTTTGGGATAACGTCAATCATCTTCATAAGGTTCAAACTAGAAACCACATTTGCACCCAGGTAAGATCACACTAGATGCCACGTGTTCACAATCTTCATACTACTTACGAGAGAGCTAAACCATCAGAATTAGCCTAAATATTTTTAAGGGGATGAACAAGTGTGCATTTGAAACATCGAACATTGACAAAAATGTTTAAGTCAATACTTGAAGAACATATGATGTTTCCATGTTGTGACATTTCTATTGATTCAAATAGAGTCATGCAGTTTACTTCTTTGTATGTAGAGTTACTTATATGATATGCTTGGCTATGACCATATTTATCACTTCAAATATTCACTATCGAAGCAAAACAAATAGTATTTGGTCGTACCTTTTCTACCAAGAAGAGAGATTGTTTATGAAATGGCATCTCATCCTCAGGTTGTGAAGCAAGCATCTCCACTTTGTTACAACCATGCACCTTCAAGGTCTTCAATGCCAACCAACATAAAGCATGTATTCCTTTGTAGATGCACTTCAACTCTGGTAGATGCTTAAGCTTGAGGGAGGTTAACTTTGGGAACACAAATTTGGGAACTTGTCCTTCCTTCTCGATGAGTTCCACGATGCCACAATCACTGATCTTCAACTCCTCAAGATGCATTAGATCTTTGGCTATTGAGGCCGGAAATAGAGAGGTGAGACTCTTGCAACTCCAAATATTAACATTACGTAGACACCAGAATATAACTTGATGGTGAAGTTCCTTATCCCATACGTACTTTAGCTGTGGTAATTTCCATAAACTCAAGTATTTTAATGGAGAGCGAGCAATAACATGCCCGTCAAGAGGATTCAGTGGCTGAAGTTCAAAAACAACTTTAAATGAATTGCAAAGAGCCACACTCAAACTTTCCAGGCTCTTGAGCCGTCCTAGAATACAAGAAGGAACAATGTTCACAAGCTTATTGCATCCATACACATTAAGTGATTTTAGATTGTCAAAAGGATCTGCAGCAATTGGAGCATCCCATATCATCTCGATGTTATCCATGTAAAAGATATTTAATCTCTCCAAGTTGGGAAAAACAACCTGCAATGTTCACTCACACATAAGATATTCAGATAAGTTACAAATTCATGAACTTCCAAGATGTAAATGTAAATGAGTTGCCAAGGGAAGAGGAGGATTATTATATTGTACAAAAGGGGAAAAAGGACAAAATTCTTTTTTTTTAAAAGGAGTAAAAAAACCACCGTAATAATGCCATTCCTAATTTCCTTGAATATTTCACATAAATAACAGTTTTTTTTTTTTAAACTCTTGCTAAAAAATATAAGGAATCTTTCTCCTGTCTTTCCTTGAGAAAATAACTTTGAATTACAGAGCTTAATTTGATTAGTGAGTTGGTTTTATTTCCATAGGAGAATTTTCATCAAATAATCCGGTGAGTAGAAATGATGAGGCCGGAAATGGGTTGGCAAGTGGAGAAGTCAAACAATACGTAATAAAGCAAACGCAACTAATGAGAACCAGGCGAATATTTTTTACAATGGACAAAATGGTAATTTAGATATGCCCATATATTGTATTGGACAGACCACTCGAAAAAAAAAAAAAAGGATTTTCTGTTTATGTTTTGACATATAAATGCAAGAAGGAATATTTGAAAACAAAAAGGACGATATTCCTCAATCTTGGCGGGCCTTAATTTTGACATATTGAATTCGATCAATTACTGTTGATTCGGCTGCTTCTCTATGACAATTATGCTGCTTCAATGACGTAATCGTGGTTCATCTGGCCATATTAGCGATTTTCATTTTTCATTTTACTGAAGCGGTTAGGTGTTCCATTTTGGACAAGTTTAACTTCCAAATTAATCTATTAGCTGCAATACTGTCTTTGTTAGCCCGTTATGTTTCTCTGAATTTTACTAGTTCACTAGAAATGAACCCGTGCTGGAGACGTAACGTTATAACATTAATGAAATTGTAATCTATAACATCTGTAGAATATACGTAAAACATGTCAAGGACATCATTACATCTGGTTAACGTCTATTTTAATTCAATATTATAGCAATAAAAAATTTAGGCTAAGAAAAAGCAATCAAAAAAGGAATTCTTCGGGTCAGATGAACAGGTCTTTTTCCGTATCATCACACACTTGAAAGAAAGAAATATTCTTAATTTCCTAAATTTTATTATTTAAGATCAATTGATTTTTACCGGTGAGTGGAGGGTCCAATAATCAGATACCAATGGTAGATCAGGCATATACCTGAGTCAAATTATCGAAGAGACTCCCAAATATCTCACTACAGGAAATTAAAAATATCTTAGAAAGTCCACATATTAATCCTATGCAAGGGCCCAATTTTACGTCCTATTTGGCGCTAGGACGATGTTTTTTTTTAGTGAGAAGTCTGTATTGCACTTTACTTAAGTCAAGTGGAGCCACGGGTAAATGCTTGCAATGTCCAAGCCACACATGCAAAATTATCGAGACATTTACATTCTTCGTGAAAATTGAAAAGCTTTTACAGATTCTGTTTGGCAGTTGTATTAATTGTTCATGCTTTGTACAGGTGCCAAACGAGATGTTCATCGATCACGAGGGTCATTGAGGGTATGTTGCATATTTAAAATTTTTAAAATAAAATACATTAATTTTTAGATTGACCACAATACTTAATTTAAGACACTTTCCTTTTTATTCAGCCAATGAGAGATTTATCAGACACTTCATGTACAAATTCAAACTCGTTAGCAAACTCAATTTTCAGATGCAATATGTAAATTGATATATAATTAGATGGTGCATAAATTTTCTGTATTTAGTTAATAGAATGTTCAATTATAACATGTCATGCACACTCATTACATAAGACTCAGGTGTTAAGAGTGCCAAATAATAATAATCATCTTCAAGTTTATTTGAAAAAGCAAATCATCACTTCCCAGTCTTAGTAATTTGGTTACAACAATAATCATGGATATATTATCGCTTAAGAATTTTTGTTGAATGGTCAAAAGTGAAATCAAACTTTTAATTCAGTTTGGATATTGACAAAAAGAACTGATTTTATTTTCCAATTTGATAAAGATGTTTAAAAAAAAAAAATTAGTCTTAAAGATCACCTATCAACTCCAATACAAAAAAAAAAAATAAAATAAAGATATGAAATACTAAGAAGAACTTACCTACCAAATCTCTACCTCAATGAAAACATGAAATGAAAAATTGTGGACTATGTTTTCACCTTTTTACTATTGCCATCCCATTGACTTTAATATAATTTCGATTTAAGGAATTGCTATATCAAAACTCATTCTTGGACTCGCATATAGAGGTTGATAACCATGCAAATTACGTGATTTTTTTTGTCCTCGTGTTCTTTTTCTTTCTTTATTTTTTTTTTCACTTTCCCTTCTACATGCGTGCATCTATGATTGGAGTTTCTCATTTGGTTTTCCTTTGTTCTCTTAATGCGATTATGTTTACTTTCTGATTGTCTGCTTCTTAAAGGGGGCTATGTTATTACAAAATTGTCCAAATTTTACCATTTCTTTTTAGCTTTAATGATATCTTGATTTTTCTAACTGACTCCAAAACCGTATACTGGGATGTGTACAATGACATGACAAACATTTCTGTCATATGGACAAGAGGGTAGCATGTTCTCTTTTTCATCACCTGAGTAATGCTATTTGAAATTCATGCTTTCACTCAGTTTCAAAGTACCCAAAAGCAATCTTGCACAACTGTGAGAACTAGCAAAATTATATAGAAAAATGGACGAGCGAAAGAGCTAACAATTTCTCACAGAATCAAAATGTTTATACATGATTATATGGCAAATGCAAAAGCGAAACGAATTGATAAACGAATTGATACAAATTTAATATACATAGGTCTTATATCATGATTAACAAAAGTATGGTGTTTTTTAATGACACAATAGCAAAACCCGATTATGACACGTGAATTTGAAATGCCCGCCAGTCTTTTTTTTTTTTCTTTTTTTTAATAGAAAGTGCATATTTGATAACGTCTAGACTGAGCAAGAGGAGATAAAAGTTGGAGTAATCCTGTTCTCCCCCAGAATACTCAAAATTCACCTCTGACTAGCCTATGCTTATCCACCTGGCAGAATCTGAGACATCTTAGCGTGATTACTCGTTCTTTAATTACCAGGTAATTGGCAGCATCCTCATGCATTGCAAGGGTGTAAATTTTTTATTTCTGAAATATTTTGTATTTTAGTATAAATAATTGGTTATATTCTCTCTCTCTCTCTCTCTCTCTCTCTCTCTCTCTCTCTCTCTCTTCATATGAATCTCCCCCTATTTTAAGAAAATAAGAAACGGAATTCTTAACTTGGTAACAGTATAAAATCCCAGTTGTCTTCATTATATGACAGAGATATTTTATATCGATAATATTATTGTAATATTGAGTGGAGAGTGCAATAATTTTCTCCTTGCAAGAGAATAACCAGTATCTTGCAAATCAGAAATCTAAGTGACACTCATTACAGACTTTTTACGGAGTACTATATAATAATATATTTATATAGATTTTTCAGTGAAATGTTGATTTGATAAAGACGTGACGGTTGCGGCTCGTTCAGAAAATAGGCCGCACTGTCTGCCACAACAATAGTTGGCTGGAAAATTTCGGATTTTTGGCTAAAGTTGCATAGCTTGAGAGATGAAATTTATTACCTTTGGTGATTAATATTAATGCTCAAATTATAAAATCTATTACTATTTAGTTACCAGGATTGAATTTAACCCCATAATTCTGAGTTAACAATTGAGCTCATTGGAGATTATTTGTAGTGACTCTACTTTAAAGTCTTCAATTCAACTTAAAAGCACAATTTGAGTTGTAACTTTATTTTGAAGTATCCAAAAATATAGGGTGCCGGGGTTATGTGAAATGTAATCAATTTTATAAAACTAGGCTTTGTAAGAAATAAGGTTAGTTTTTATTTTGGCTATGCTCCGTCTCCGGTATTTTATTTATTTGTTCATTTTAATTATTTAATTAGGCCGGTATAATAATTATTTATACTTCTATATCTTTTTTTTGTATTGTTTATTAATAATTCGTGTGATTGATCTGACTCTTACTTTCTAAGAATTCAAACTTGCTAATTGTTTGTAGCCCCGTGTGAGATGCCTAGTGTTTGACTCGAACAGTTTGTCATATTTGTCATATTTAATATTTTGACATAACTTTAATCATGTACCTTTTGATTGAAGAGAGCAGTAGACTGTGATTTAACATCATCCTGACTTCGAGCTTCTCGTGAACCTGCCATCAATTTTTTATAGGATGAGAAGAATGTAATCATTTGTATTGCAAGAAGATCATCAGTGGTGAAAAAAGAATAATTAGTCTTACACTTCCTGCGAGAGAAGCACGTCAAACTTTCCAATTGATGTAAGTATAATAGGGTTAACATCAGGAATGCTAGAGCTTCTGAAGTTTCCATTTCCAAACCTTCTTCCTCCATAATGATTGCTTCCATCTTCTCGCAAAAACACACCCTTAGTTCTCTCAATTGTGCTAAAGATTTAACCATGGATGCAGAAAACAGAAACTTGAGGTTGCCACAGTTATACACCGTCAACTTCTTTAGATTACGGAATCTCATTATTCCACAAAGATTTTTGTTCCATATGCGCCTCAAGCTTGGCAACCTCACTAAGTGGAAGGTAGTTAGCTCAGAAAGAGTCTCAACACCTCCACCAGTGTTTGGTCCATCAAGGTGAAAAATTTCTTCTACTGAAACGCAATTAACAATTGTTAAAGTATGTAACTTATGTAATTTTATTAGTGACCTGAAGCTGATAACCTTCGAGAGAGATTTGCACTCCTCCACCTTGAGAGACTGGAGATTGCTCAACCCCAGTAGAGATTCATCGTTCCATATATCTTCCAGATTGGGAAGTCTAGATATAGTCAAGGTCTCTAAGGATGGGATTGAAACCTGGCAGGCAAATCCATCAATAATAGCGGCACGATAGACAAGCTGGAAATATACGTGCTGTAGTAGATTATTCATAATTTTTGCATTTGCAAAAATCTTTAATAAACAAAAGCTATTTTTTCAATCTAAAAGGATATTTTGCGACCCCAAAAGACAACCAATGAGCTTTACTTTTTATTTACAAAATAACAAGGAATACTGTTACAGTTAGATTTTGGTTGCGATTTGAGGGTATTACAGTCATCAAGAATTAGCTCTCATTTAGTTTACCAATGACAACGAAAATTAGGTGCTGCATGAGAACACTCCCGGGAAGAAGAATTTCTATTATTTGGTTTCCGGAACAAAAAAAAGAATAAAAACCTGTTTGATAACCGCAAGTTAGTTTTTTGTTTCCGGAAATAAATAGTTAGCCCGAGAATAGAAATGAGAAGTAAAAAAAAGTTACTTTTGATTCCGGGAATAAATTTAAGAAATAAGTGAATTTTTTTCTTTTATTCTTCTCTTGCGCACGGCCCATTGACCGCCATTGACGCCGCTCGCCGTTGCCGTCGCCGCCACCGGCCGACCGCCGCAACCGCCAGCCCGACCTGCCGCCGGTTGCCGGCCCACCGCCACCGGTCGCCGGAGGCCGATCGACCATCGCGGGCCCGCGGCCGACCGCCGCCGCCGATCACCGGAGGCCAATCGATCGCCGCCGGCCGTCGGAGGCCGATCGAGCAGTGCCGGCCGCCCGGCGACCACCGCCACCGCGGCCAATCTTCGCCGCCGCCGCATGTCGTGGCCGACGATCGCCGCCGGCGACATGAGGTGGCGGGCGAAGGTCGGGCGCGGCGGCGGCCGGCGCGATCGGCCAACAAAAATAAAAAACAAATAAATATAAAAAAAAAAGAAACTATTTTTTACCAAACGCATTTCTATTCTTTTTCTATTTCTAGAGTAAAAATTTTGTGTAGTTACCAAACGAGTTTTTTACATAGAAATTGTCCTCTAATAAAAATAGAAAAGAACCATTTTTGAAAAAAAAATTGTTCCCCGGCCAAGAAGCGTTGTCATGCGCAGCCTTAATGGCCCACAAAGCAAAAAGTACTTTCAAGGTAAATTAATTCTTATAAGGTGAGCTACTCCTCGTAGGGAGAAAATATTCAGTGGTTAGTGCGCGCCACGTCATCCGCCGACCTGGTGTGCACTAACCAATGAAATACCGACACGTGTCTCCGAGCGGGACCCGCTCGAAAAGGAAGGCTCGATTTTTGGTCGGCTTGGCTCGGCTCGGCTCGGCCTCGGTCGCTCGCAGAAGAAAAGACAAGTCACGCGCGCTCCCGCCCAAAAGACCATTCTCTCTCCTCGTTGAATTTTCTGCCATTTTTCTCCCTCTCTCTCACTTTCTCGGGAACTCGCGGGGAACAAACACAGAAGAGAAAACGATCGAGACCAGCGTTTCCTTCTCCGCTTCCGCTTCCGCCTCGCCTCCGGCTCCAGCCTCCGCCTTCCTCCCCCAAAAGCCTCGCTAGTGATCTGCTTCGGCACGTCGAGCCTCGCCAGTCGCAGTTGGGTCCCGACCCCCTCCACCTCCGACTGTTCCCTCGTAGATCGAGCAGAAGGTTTGTGTCGCCTCCGGCTCCAGCTCCGCCTCCCTCCCCCAAAAGCCTCATCTGCCTCGGCATCCTCCGTCTCCGGCATCTGCTCGTCCTCCCCGTCCCGCCGGCCTCCGCCACGAAGCCATCGGCCTTTGGCAAGAGGGAGGCGGCCTCGGTCTCGTTCCCGAGCGGGAAAGTAACATTGAAGATTCTTTGGAGACGGGGAATCACATGAATGACACTAGCCTTAGAAGCAATGGGCTTCCTGCGAAGGAGAATGGATCATGTGAAAACACCCCGCATTATGGTGATAGCCATGACGAGCTTGTGCAGATGGTTACTGAACTCAAGCTTCAAAACGAGTTCTTGAAGTCTCATTTTGAGGGTCTAAAAGATCTTCACTTGGAAGAGATTAGATCTCAACAACGAAGAGAAGTGGGCGGGCAGGAAGGCGAAGATGTGAAGAGACTCAATGATAGAATAGAATCTCTGGAGAGAGAACTACTGCAGGAGAAGCAAACACGAGTCCGGCAGAGGAGGCTCTGAAGCATCTTCAAGTAGCACATTCAGAGGCAGATGCACGAGCCCAGGAGCTGTCAGCCAGGCTTGCTGAAGGTTAGATGAAGTTTCATGTCTGGTATTTAGTGAGATTTTCTTCACATGCTGTACCACTGAAACGTTTTGAGGATGGTCCCTCTCCCTTCCGCCACCCGGCTCGCCGCCGCCGCCGGCTTCGCACCTTCAAACCTCAAGGTTCGACCACCGCACCCGCATGCCTTTCCTCTCCGCAACAACCCACGCCGCCGCTCGCTCTCCGCCGCTCGCCGCACGCCCTCGGCGGCTAAGCTCGTTGGCAACCACTCGCGCCTCTGGTTCGACTCTCTCTCTCTCTCTCTCTCTCTCTCTCTCTCTCTCTCTCTCTCTGGTTAGTAATCTTAGTTGCTACCAAGCAATGAACGCTGAGGACTTTGTTCGTGATTATCAGGCCATCCTTCGTTACTTTAGTCTTCTTTCGCGAGCACTTCTTGCTGTCCCATTTGCCAAAAATTTGTGTTCTTTAATGGAAAAGAGAAGGCGAGGCAAATGCCTGAGCAGGAGAATCCAACTTTAGATAAGCTCAAGTGCATGAGCGATCCTGGTTCACTCAATATGACGAACTGCAAGCAGGGGAATTTGCTCCGTAGGGGCCTGTTCCTTTTTACCTTCTGGACCCGTGTTGCTGATTGTTCGATATACGCGAGTAGCATTTTGAATTCATTATGCTTCGGATTAGTTAGTGAGTATGCGTCGTATCAGAATAGATTTGCGTGTGCTGATTTTGGTTGGGAGTATGTATTTTGTGTATGAGAATGTTCCTTTGGCAATGCTTTTGAGGTCCTCATATTGTTATTTGATTAGTGATTTGCCCTGAAACTGTGGGTCCTCGTTTCCCGTATTTGATTTAAGTGACCGATCTTGTTAACCCAAGCTTTGTCGTAGTTCAGTGCCATATCCTTTGTCCTTTTCCCAATTAGCAGCCATGCTTGGTAAGTCTGGTCAATAAATTTGGTTTTTGAGCATGTGCATGCCATCCCCTACATGTTAATGTCAATGCAATGTGAAACTGTTGCTACAAGCGATATATCATGCATAGAATTGTTTGTGGCATTTGTCTGATGGACTCAATTTTTTTTGGTTTTTTATGCTTATAGAACAATGTCAGATCAAGTGGAAGTTGGAAGCATAATGGAAGATCATGGAGAGAAGAAAGGTAAATTCTTTCAATCATAGCAGGTCAGATGGCTTAGGAGTAGCATGATTGTTTTGTCTTTCTCCTCCTTCCTCTTGCTTTACCTGATAGTAGGTTGGTTAGGGCAGTGAATGAATGGAAAAAAAAAAGCGGATCATCTGGTAAGAAGGGAAAAATAGAGAAAAAAAGATGTAGTGGGCAAAAACTATAGTGGGGTCAGTGGGATGCTGAGCATGGTATTAGTGAACCATTTGTTGCGTCAGTAGCTTGGATTTGGAATAAATCTATCTGACTTCAGGTCGATTTCCTTCTTCATTAGGCTAGAATTCTTTTCACTCAAGCATATGGTATTCTTACCTCCTGTTTCATTACTGCCATGGGAAGTCTAGAGGGTCGGAATGGGAAAGCGCTAATCAAGGGTACACCATGCTTTCAGCAATTATCTGCCTTGCACTTGGCTACCTAGTATTTAATTTTCTTTTGAATTTGGCTTTGCCTCTCTGTGTGAGTAATTTACTGTTCTTACTGAACGTCAAGATTATACTCAATTGTAGATAGAATACACATTAGCAGATTCAAAAGCCGAATGGTACTGGACTCGCAAGCATGCACTCTCTGTAGAAGTGAACTTTGGCTATTGACTTTACTTGTTACCAAGTTCTCATTGTTTGTAGCATTTCCCACAATGTAGGGAAGTCAAAAGAGATGTGACAAGAAAAACCAGAAGGATCACAAATCAAGGGATGAAGGAAACCAATTACTAGAAACGAGCAGTGCACCTGACAGAAGCGAGGTTGATCATACTTCTAACGTGGATGACCATTCTCAAGGAATCAGTAGTATGTAGTTGTACCTTATGTTAGCTAATACTAGCTGTGTGTGTGTGTTTTGGTGTTATATATCTTATAACTATGAGATTCTGATACTGTTTGTCAGTGCCTGCAATGGAAATTGACTTGTAACAGAAGTTGTAAAAGCTGGAGTTTTAATTAGAATTGCTGTGTTTTTGAGGATTATATGGTGGATCACATCATAGATCTATGATCTTGGTTGCCTGCTAAGTGCTAAATTAAGCTAGAAAAGCGGGCATTGTTTTCCAATTATGATGTTAAACTCATCACTTTGGTTCTGCAACGTGGCAAAACTCTCTTGTTTTTTTTTTTTTTTTTTTTGGGTGAAGTACTTGTGCATATTTTTTGACACCTCTGTGCAAGAATTTTGACTGAATATACCATCATGGGTTGAAGACCAAAGTAAAATTGATCGCATTTTGATTGCAATTAATACACTTAATCATCATGAACCTTGAATCTATACTGAAAGCCTCCTATATGCAAAAAGAACCAATTGAAGCAATTCTGAACAATTGACTTGAGACTAAATAAGATGCATGTGGTGGGGACAGTATGTGCATGTTTTTCCTGGAAATTGCTGGCACAATGTTATGAAAATTGAGATCTTGAGAGTACGTGAAGGTTTCGCTGGGGTTTGTTGAGTTGATGCTATGGTTGTTGTTGGTGATGACAATGGTACAAATTCTGATGGTTGAGTTGTGTTTGATGTCCTTCACATTATGGCTTCATGTATGGATAGTGGTCTCTATGATGATTGCTTATGATTCTTGCTCATGTTTACTTCAACAGTGGTAGGGGTGAACACTGGGCTTTTGATGCTACGAAAATGCTTTTTTAGATTAAAAATAAATTTGAGGGTAGAAAAGATACTTCATGGGCTTGCTATATGGGGAAATGCACTTATTTGGTAGAGGACAAGAGACTTATGTGAAGTCCACTGGTCTGACTGGTCCTACAATTATTCAGCTGCTCCTTATAGCAGAATCATATAATAGGAGCTGGTTTGGATACTGGTAATGTATGATCTCACTAGTGGGATTTAAATTTTATAACTATGAATTATTTTGTACTGCACAATGAGGGTTGTGAGATAATGTTTTTACTTCATTTAAAGCATTGGATATCACACCTTTGATACTTGCCTTAACATGTCGCAGGCACATCTAAGAAGGCTAACAAGAAGAAGAGGAAGAAAGGGTACCAAAACTTGTCAGAAGAAGGCGATCAGCAATTGAGAAAGAATGATGAAACTGATCAGGAGGCAAATAAGAGTAAGAAATGGGATCATTACTTATGCTAATTAAGTGCTGCATACTATTCATTTTCAATGCATGTTTTCTGTGTGTGTGTGTGTGTGTGTGTGTGTGTGTGTGTGTGTGTGCATTTGTTTTGTGCGTGGTGGGTGGGTGGGTGGTTGCATGTGTGCATGCATGTGTATTTGTGTCATGCATGCATGGCCTAGTTGAAAGGATCAAATTTATGTGATATATTAGTGAACTGCTACTAAGGAATCTTCATAAGGAGTAAATTGAAACTACTATTATGAGGAAGGCATAGGGCTTGTCATTTATTATGATTGAAACATCTCGACCAAAGTAAAGGCAAAATGGGGTTTTATAAACTTCTCTAATAGAAAGGACAAATCACAATAATCTAACATTCAGGAGTTCAAGGAAGAACATCACCAAGAAAATACAATAAATAATGTGTTAGTGCAAAAGCATAATAGTTCCTTAAGTTTGATCCCAAATTTTGTTTGAAGAGCTTTGAGTCATATATTTACCTTCCCTTCAATAAGGGAAATGATTAATTTTGCATGCTCTTCCCAATAAACCAAGCATGGAGTATTGTTATGTCCATCTATGACTTGGGATGACTGCAAACATGAGATGTTTTTCTGAATTTTCTATTCAGGTACTTCAAAAGGCGAAGAACTCTCCCTTCTTTTGTATTCACACAGTAGAGAGTCTAGAAACCTGAAAAAAGTAGTCTTTTTCATGACAACTAAGAATGGTTAAGGATGAAGGATCAACTGAAATTTTGAGTTATGAGAATGCTTGTCGAGATATTTTATGTTTGCAGTGGTCTTGGAAGGACCGCTCTTGACACGATTTAACATTAATTTCAGCTGCATTAGCTTTTGCGACAAACCTTGTCTCAAGAGATAAAGACTATAATTGTCTGGATGAAAGTTGAATACAAGATTGATTGCAACAGCGAAGATATGTTGGTTGCCTTAGCAATTTCAAAGTTAGGTAAAAGGAAAAGGTTGGAATCTAGTGTTCAAGATTCAAGACAAGGTTTGTTCAAAGAAGGATGGTAAACCTATTATCATTGCAAGATTAGAACATCTAGAATGGTAATGATTATAAAATTTTATGGTTTAGTTAATTCTTCATTGTGTCATGTGCTGTAAAGGTTAGCATTTCTCGTAGAGGATGAAATCAAGCCGTAAGGCCACCACAAGGAAAGGTGGTTACAATTTACATTCGCCTGCCTTTGTATGGTATTATGTTTCTGCTTTCAGTTGCATCATATATTCTTGTTGCTGTTATTTTGTATCTGCATCATGCAAATCACATATTTATGCTTGAGAGTAATTTAACAACAAAAAGGAGATGCATGCATGTAGCAATTTTCATGTTCCTATTAGGTGCACTAGTCAAATTGCCAAAAAGGAGAGATGCAGGACGCTGTCAATTTGTTCATGTGTGGATGGCATTCTTCTTCTCATTCTCCTCCTTCTACTCCCAGTAAACTGAAGTATATATAGCATTGCTTAAGGGTCACCTTTTTTCATGTGCATAGATTGTATGTCTATATTGTTTCTGGTTCGTGTTGTCTATGGTTTCTTTGTACTGCAGCAGTGTGTCTATATCACTTTGCCCCAGCGTTGTACCTTTTTAGGCCATGTTTTTCAAGGTTGTTGTCAGAGTATATGCTGTTCTTTCCAGTGCATGGAGAAGAATGCATGTACAATGTGTAGAACAACACTGTCGCATCATTATGAAAACATAGTTTGGCTTTCCTGGCAGGTAATGGTGAGACTGGTGATGGGGTTGTGGAGGATGATTTGAATGAGCCAACCATGGGGGAAAAGCTTGAAAAATTAAATTTGGTAGATGGTGGAATAAACATGAGCCATGAAAAGCAAGAGCCCTCCCCTCTTGCCCAGCCTCGCGCTGACTCTGTTAATGTTTTGCTCAAGCAAGCATTGCATGCTGATGATCGTGCCCTCATCTTAGATTGCTTATATACACAAGACGAGAAGGTTTTCTTCTAACCTTATCTTCATGCTTTTGGATAATTTTAATTAATGCTTTTGTGGAGAAGTAATAATAGATCATTTATGCATATGGTAATCACATCAAACTCATTTGTACCGGCAGGTTATAGCTAATTCTATGTCTCTCTTGAACCCATCTGATGTTCTTAAGCTTCTGCAATTCCTCATATCCATAGTTGAGTCCAGGTGACTCTCTCTCTCTCTCTCTCTCTCTCTCTCTCTCTCTCTAACTTGAGGAAAACAGCCGTTGACCAAGGGAGCTCAAATACTTGCTAACATTGAAGTTAAGAACTGTCCTTCTGTTCGTAAATCTATACATGTTACAGTTGTTACCTTGTACAGCCGAAAGCTACCTTATTCCTCTTTCTTAATGTCAATTGCTTTTTTTGTCAGTAAAATATAATATAATATACATTTTATAATGAGGATATTCAACTATAGTAGGATATCTTTTGTCCTCCATTGTCATAGTGTTTAGGATTGGCCCATAAATGTCTAGATACTCTTGCAGAGTTTCACGTGATTTCAGTGCATGATCTCTTTGAGCTCGAGCTAAATGCTGGGCAGCCTTTGTATGCGATCCCACTTTAAATTTTTACTTCAGATTATGCCATCACTAATTTGAATGATTTTAGAGTACTATACTGTCCTATGGGTGCCTTTCCCCTGGCAGTAAAATACAATCTGTTGAAAATACTGCTCTATGGATATTGTTTTGCTCTGTTGCAGCAGGGGTGCTGTGCTTGCATGTGCTCTTCCGTGGCTGAGAAGACTACTACTTCAGCACGCTAGTGGAATAATGTCACATGAAGCTTCACTGGTTGCCTTGAATTCTCTGTATCAGGTCTGAAATGGTGACTGGTTACCATGTTTAGAAACTTCTACTTTCAAATGTATATGAGCTTCAGCAGAACGTTTTACCCTCCAATATCTCTTTTACTAGTACTGTTATGCATAAATTTTACCAAATCTCAAGGTTTTGTTGGAAGATTTGTCCAATTTCGTGACATGACTTTCCTTTTTTTCGATTTCTGATTTGCTTGTGGTCATTTGCAGCTCATTGAATTGAGAGTGACGACCTTCAGACCAGCTCTTCAACTATCTGTCTCTCTGGATGTCCTTTACACAGGAGTAAGTATAACTAAATGCAGAGTTAGGATTTGTCCTAAAGTTTGGATTGTCCACTGACCCCCTGTCTATGCTTCTTTTGGCAGGTAATCGATGAGAAAGAGGAGGAAGATGCTCTAGTGAGGCCAGTGATTTATGAGGACCATGACAGTGAAGAAGAGGAATCAGAAGATGCAATAATGGACATCAACCATGATAGCCCGAGGAGGAGACATCTGACATAGTATTCGAAGAAGATAGTGATGCCGATGAAATGAGCGACTAAGTTGGCTGACAAGCCCTAAGAATGAGGTTCATAGGGATGTGGTAGAAGAAGTGTATATGTCATCTATGGAATTTGATACTGGTCAAGTCAGAGTGCAGTTGCCACTTGCCACAAGGATGCATTTCTTCTTCAGACGCAGGTGGTTATGTCACAGGAGATGTGATACTAACATGGATCTAGACATGGCAAAAATGCTGGAGAACTCAGGCTATGACTAGAATACTGCAGAGATTAGCGCAGCATGTCAAGTGACTTATTCCTTAGAGTTTTGATCTGATCATTTTTGTTGTCTTTTTGCTATGTGCACTCTATACCAAGAAATACTCAAGAGATAGTTGTTTTTTCCTTCCTTTTCCAGTTAATGTCTTCATTTTCTCTTGATAACAGAGGCTTCGAGTGTTGTTCAAGATGAATTCACTCTTTCCACTCGTGTATGATCCATCTTCCAGCTCTTTCTTTTCTCTAGTTTTCTGCAACATGGGGAATTAGGGTGGAAAAGAAAGGGCGGAATCGTATTTCTTTTGAAATCAATTAAGGCATACATGTAGAATGTCGCCTCTGGCAAGTACCAGAGATGATTTTAAACTTTCATGCTAGGACGTAAAAACACCTCATTCAAAGTAAAATACGACAGACTTGGCAGTGACCGTATAGAGCCCTTAGTATCTATATGCAGATCATTTGCTATAACATTCTCACATCATCCTAGTTGGCATTGGCAGCAATTCCAAGCGTGCTTCATAGTTTCCTGAGCACCACGAGCCATTCTCTTCATGCGCTTTGCTGCCTGCAAGGCCCACTCCACGGCAGCACTGGCCATTGCCAAGAGATGGCTGCCGGACAATTATAGTCTTTATCTCTTGAGACAAGGTTTGTCGCAAAAGCTAATGCAGCTGAAATTAATGTTAAATCGTGTCAAGAGCGGTCCTTCCAAGTTTATTTGAAAAAGGGTTGTTGGGCAAGAAATAGAGGAAAATATAAGGTGTCGGGTTTGGATGCCAAATTTTATATGCTCAATAACACAATAAGGTTTTAAATTAGATGCGTGCAAATTTTATATGCTTTAAGTTCCATGAAGTGATCACTGGAGTCATGAAAATTCGTTATTTAGATTGAGTACAGACTCGAATGCTTCAATCCACATTCTCCTCGTAAATCTTTTGACCAGAAAAAGAGGAGATTTTAATAATTAGGATCGGCACCGATACTCATGAGTCGCCCCTTTCGCTTCATGCATTGCCATCACCTCTGGCAAAGCATTGTCCAATCTCTCCTTCTTAAGCCACACTGTCCTCCATACTCCTTGATGATGACGAGTGTAAAGCTAATTAGGCAGGAAAGTGAAATGTCTCATGATGAGTGTAAAGCTAATTAGGCGGGAAAGTTAAACGTCTCATTTGATCAAGTTTTCACTTGAAAAGAAAAGTGCGTTATATTTCAATTCGCTAGTGAAAGGGGCAATGGAAAAGAGCGAAGTAACAAATTGCATTTGAGCAAAGAGATCATGGCGTCAAGAATCAACAAATTAACATCAATCGCATTGACAAAATTTTGTGGAGAAGCGGATACATGCATCCCCATGAAATGTCAACAAGCATTAAAACTCATGCCAACAACTTGGCGACTTCATCAACCCACAAGCTTCCTAGTGGTGATACATTCAAGTGGTTTTCATCCAACTCTTTTTCCTTTGAATTTTTGTATCTCTCTACTCGTTTCCTCTCTTCGTAAGTGTAGAAGAAGGTTCGCCTTCGGCATCTACATTTCCATCTTCTTCCTTCACAATCTTCTTGGACACAGCTCTCCTAGGTCGGTGCCTGAAAATGAGGCCAGATGGAGCAGTCTTTGCAAAAGCAATCGCCCTTTGGTAAGCAATGTCAACATCAAATGAATTACTATCCAAGATAAGTGCATTGCCGTTCTCGACAGCCTACCTTAACAGTAAAAGCACTTGTTCTGAGCAAGGTGGCATTCTGAACTTGATCAGGCAAAGCTTCTGAAACATCGTGCTGTTTCTTTGTTTCCACCACGGTCTCGGATTCTTCCGCAACAACATCGGGCATAGCAGCAGCTGCATTGATGCTCTTTGCATCTTCTGATTCTGCTTCACTGCTTTTGCCGGCTACAATGATTTTATTTCCATCAACCTCCCCCAAAATTGAATCTGCATCAGTAACTCCATATACCTCGTTTTCTTGAACAGAAGGACTGGTTTTGCCAGGAACTTCCTGTTTTTCATCTTGTTCTGAGATTACTAGAAGAGGAGATCCTTCACATGTACGATCAACACTAGATGGATAATCCTTGTAATAAACTTCAGGAGTTGGAAAGGAAGACTTCCACTCTCTTCCTCTCCACATAAGTATGTGCTCATCTTCAAATGAGATTAACACACATGGGACTAGGTCCTGGAAATGAGGAACATTGAACAATAGATCTTAACCATCAATAAGGAAATCCTCGTCTCACCCCTACAAGAGACACCCACCTTGCATTTCAATTTTCTTCTTACATGTGATTAGAAAGACTCCTCTCAGGTCAAAAATGTTTTACAACATCCAAGAAATCTGCTTCCAACCACAAGCAGGGGTGCCTGACCACAAGCAGGGGTGCCTGGACAATCTGCGAGGATGATGGAATTAGGAGAAAAATAAAGAAGCTAACTCATTTGCAAACATCAATGATCACTGTAGTGAAGGCACGACTAAACCAAATACCCATGTGAAAGCAACATATTGCCCGACTATTGATCGATGATGCAGGAACTAGTGACTTAATGTTCCATAGCATAATGAACCTAAGTTAAGACAAGTGCATATGATATGTTGCTTGCCTAATCAAGCAAGGAAGCTATGTACATGCCAAGACGAACATTCCATCAGAACCTCAGTGATGAACTGACCAACTATATTCTACAGCCAAAAAGATAAAAAAAGGTGACCAAATATGTTTGAGACATATTTGTGATTCAATAATATGCTCAACTTCTTCTGAGCTAGTCTTCCTTGGACAATTTGCAAAGAGGGGAAGGTATAACTAGCAGTAAAAATTACCAATTTTTTTTTCATGAACGAGCTTCTTCATTCCTTCAAGTGTCCTCCACACCACTGTCATAAACTTTAAGATATGCCTCCTCTCCTTCATCCTGATTTGGAATTATAGAAAAGGTATCAATCGTACGAAGGTTATGCTAGAAATTACTAAGGATTGCTGCGACGGAAAGATCTTGCAAACTCCCACCAAATGTCATCCAGATAGAAGTAAAGCCAAACAACTGAACCATGCATTAGGACATCACCTTTAGAGAGTATTGCTACCAAAGAAAAGAAAACTGAATCTAAGTTCAGATAGCAACATTCTACAAGTTAATACAAACGTAAGCCTTTTAAGGTTAATTGCCTCGAGAAACATGCTGAGTCTACACGTAGAGGAGCAAAAGTACTCCAAAGGATGAGAGACAGATACCTCAGATGTTTCATCTATTGTCGCTCCGGCATTAAATGATCTAGAAAGTTTTTCTTCATCAATTTGGTTGTTTACTCTCATATCTTCCTGTGAAGGAGGAAGAGAATGCATTACTGAAATAAATGCCAGTTTTTGTCTCATCAAATTTCTAAAAGGCAAGAGCTCGTACAAGTTCGTATTTTAGTAGCTCAATCCGCTCCTGCAAGTCTGAAATATGATGCTTAAGTGCCTGCAGTAAAAGAAAATTTGATAACATAGAATAGGACAAGCATTGTGACAAGCTTAAGGATAAGGGATTGAGAATAGTTTTTCAATTAGTTTCACCTCACGTCTCTGAAGTTCAATAGAGCAAGCCAATGCCTGCCTTCTAGTCAGCAAATTTCTGGGTCTCACAGCATGAGGCCTTTGATAATTCTCCCCACGATAAACGATGATAGCATAGCCTTTCATAGTCTTATCTAAGGATACCAGCACTCCACCACTTTCAGCCTCTAAAGAAACTACAAGATGCTTCACTTGTGCAAAACTTTTTCCCCTCACTATTAGTTTCACCAACTCGCGATACTTCCAATGCAAGTGCATGTTCTCTACGGTACCATAAAAAATGTCACGCCTTCCTGGATTAAACCAAACAGAAGATGAAAAGCTACTCATGAGTCGCCCCTTTTTTACATTGTTCAATCAAGAGGCAAACTAGCTATTCTTACCAATAAGCAGGAAGGGCTTCATACTCAGACCAATCTTACATAGTAAAGATCTCTCCTCATCACTTATGGTTTCAGATCAACTGGAAGGTCTGCTGGTCTAAGATTCTCCTGCACTTTTGCTAGAGCTTTCACAGACATTTTGACCTTCCCTTTAGCCTGGAAAGAAGAGGAAAAAATAAATGGAAAATGTGATAAATAATTAAGGAAATGCAGCAGAATTTTATAGCATAAGTTTGTTCAATCTCGTAACTTACAAGAGCAAGTTTCTTCTCAAGATATTTCAAGAGTGCAGCGTGCTTATTGAGTGATTCATCTCTACGCATTTGCTCAACATCTTTGCTACTTATTTCATTCCCCCACCGAGAGGTGGCAGCCAGAGTTTCAGTAAGAGTGCCAGCAACAAGTGGGCTTTTAGAAGCTTTTAATTTTGATTCAATTGCAACTGAGGCCCTCTGACGTGCTTGGTCTTCCTCATTTGCCTGCACATCTGTTAGTTTTTCTCTCTTTCAGTGCTTCTACCACCACAGGAGGCAAGAAGTCATTGCCCCTGTAAAACACAATATAATCTTTGTTCCTAGAAAGTAGTGTTCCCCCAGTTAAATTCTGCATTCAAAATGACACAAATCAATAACAAGAGCACCAAATTTTCCTTACCTAAAGAAAAAGGACAGAATATGCAACACTAAATAGAAGTTGATATTATCATAATGCCAGAACATTAAGATTGGAACAAAATGCTCGGAGAGATAAGAACTTGCATAAACAATCCTTCACAACATTACACAAGTATGTCCCAGAATGGTGACACACTAACCTTGGCTGAGTTTTACCATTCTGATAACAATTATAAATTCCATGGGTCAGAGATGAAATAGAAAATTCAGCATTGTACTGTGGGCTTGAAGGATAATGATTTAGTCAAACTACCACTCTATGGCAAATAGTTGGTAATTCTTCCTGTTAGGCAAATCAAATAAAGCACAGACTCTGAAAGGTTCTGTGCTCGATGAAAGCAACAGAACACCCATTTTCAACAATAATTGGCTCATACATATATGCTAAAAAGTCAACATATGTAGATTGTCCAACCTTTAGTTCCTCAGCCATTCTATCATTGCAAGTATTTAGCACGCCGCATTTAATTGCTATTTTTGCAATAGCACTGCTCTCCCACCACTTTACCATGGCCTCAGCAAGACCTTGCAGCTTTCCGTTTCTTCCTACAAAAAAAGTAGGATTAGTTTAGAACAATTTTGAGACATGGTATAATCAAACCAGTTTGTCAGCCATTAACCAGCAATGGCAGAAAAGCACAAACTTTATTGCCATTGATGCACACATACCCAGGGCAAAATGTGGAGGCATCGTTCTTGCAAGTCTACAAAACCTGGTCATCTCTTTGTTTCTCAGACAATGTCTAACCCCATAAGGAAGAAGCCTAAATGGAAGTTTATATCCAGGAACCTCTGAAGGGAGCAAGTCAGCATCAACTGGGAATGGCTCACAGCCTGACCAATCCTTGAATCGTGGACCCTGCTCATCTAATAAACTGTTAGGATCATTCATATCCATGCATTTTCCTTAGACAGATCCTTCATATATTCTGCAGAACCACATAAAATCTGGCCTCCTTCGCTATGAAAACATCGCTGGCTGTGTCCTCATTTTTCAGAGAATTTACACTGGTCTGTATTTTTTCGTTGTATGATTGGACACAAGGAAGCGTATAGGCCATCCCTCGGTACAACACCACTGAACTTCCAGATCTTCATATAACAAAGCCTCCAGTCCTACTTTGACAAGGCAAGTGTAAGGCAAGTGTATTAGAGGCTCATTATCTCAGTGCATCAATGATTCATGATTAAAATAAAGACTCTCAAGTCTCCAACGCCAACCGAGACTTATTCAAGTGATTACATCTTTTGAAGTCATGATTTTATATCCATTCCAGATGTCAACTACGGCACTTAAATGCACGCAAGCAATCAGCAAACTCATGAAAGTTCCAGGCTCATCAAGATTCAAACCTTCATTTTCTTACTTATCCATAAGCAAAGAAGAGACCAGCACTAACCTCCAAAGTTTCATGGGTTCTTTTCATGTTAAGTGACTGAGGACCTTCAAATTTCAACTTCACCACTTCATCCTCTCTCCACTTCTCATGTATAGAATCCACCAAAGCCTGGGTAATCCCTACATCCCCAACTTTCATCCTCTCCACCATCCTGAGAGCAATTTTCCTAAGCCTCCCGAGCTCATGTTGCAGAATTACTCTCTCCGCCAAGTCCACATGCTTCCTTGACTTGGAAACAGCTGCAGAAACCGCTTCCATAAGGAAATACTCTAAGAACGTGGACACTTTTTTCTCAGCCGGAGCTTGAACCCAAATGGGAGAGAGGACAGAAGAGCCAGACCACTGCCCCCCAGAATGCTGGAGATAGAGAACTCCGCAACGCTCCATGGCTACAAGCCTACAATGCTCGCAAAATCGTGCGGTCCGTAATTTCTCGCGCAGATGGCATGCGAAAGAAGAGATTTAAAGTGAGACAACCCGTGAATTTTCTGAATCACCGACGGATGCTGCAATCCATCGGCCATGTTTACAACAAAGGATGGGGACCTGCAATTGGAGCTCCTGAGTATGCAATATTCAAACAGGACAACAAAACAAGCAGAACGTCTTGCAATTGATCAAGGCAAGAAGCTCCTTCAGTGCACAGAAGCATTCCCATCAGGTAATGCAGCTTTCTTCTTCGACCCATGTCTCTTAAAAGTAGCAATAATTTGCTTGCCATCATCATTCCTGCTCTTAGAAGCAGCAATAATTTGCTTGCCATCATCATTCCTGCTCTTAGAAGTAGCAATAATTTGCTTTCCATTGTCAGTCATGCGTTTCTTCTGAATGTCATTTTTCTGCACAAGCTTTCTCTTCTTAGCTCTCTCTTTACTAGCACCAGTTCCGAGAGCAGCTTGACCATTTGGACTATTGAATCCATCAGAACATTGAGAATTTTTCTCTGATGCTTCATCATATTGTTCTGAACTCACCAGTTGAGAATGAGATGAAGCAGGCACAGAAGGAGAAGCTAACCTTCTGGTTGAAGGTGCTTTTGCTGGGGGTACATCTACCTTCTGTTCATCATCATTTTTCTGAGAGCAAGAGGTTCCATCCGTAGAACCACCCAGGGATGGGCAACCAGGCTTGATGGTGCATGGGTCCTCTCCCGGGGACAGATCTGGCTTACCTTCCAACGGCTGAACTTCAGGTGTTACAACAGAATTCCCTCCACTCACAGACCTCTTGCTTGGAAAATGGGAGCCACCAAGCATTCAAGATACTTTTTTCCGTGCTAGACAATGTCTTGGATCTTGACCCACAAATTTTCGTCCGAGCTCGCTTCAAACTGGAATCGAGATGGCTTATTGGCTCAACTAAATCACTTTTGAGCAGCACTTAAGACATTGCCATTTCCCTAGTGGAATCCGCTGGAAATGGAAAACCATAAAATGAGACAACTAAATTATCTCAATCAAGTACGATAAGACAAATGACAGCAATTAACGCATCTAACTCAAGGCAAGACCCCTCAAATAGCTATGAACTACCTTGAGAGGAGGATCAAGGCATATACATCCCATCCCCAAAACTCAGCAAAACCTCAACACAACATCTAATTCTCTTGTCGGCGCAATTATATCCCAAGACATAAGCTCGTGCTGCGAGACACAAACATGAAGTGTGAGGCACGTGTCAATCATAGCTAATGAAAAAAGAGAAAGGAAATGGTTAACTAGTTACCAAATCGACCAGATCCCATGAATGGTCCAGCTTCATCTGTCACACCACCTCGCTGCTGCTCCTGAAATTTTCATGTGAAAAAGCAAAAAAAATCAGTTACCACAAAGATTTTACTCGACAATAACAACAAATGCTAGCTATTAATTTTGTGATCCTGGCTAGATAGATAAAAGAACGACTCTGTTTTAAGAAATTGGAGTGTTGAAAGAAGACATTCTACTCACAGCAGCAGTCTCCATTTCAGTAGCTGACAGCAACTTATCAAAACAGTGTCAGTTAATTAGCAGATTTCAAACAAGCATGCGGCCATCAGCATGTCAATCCTGCGAAATTCAAATAAAAAGTTTTCATACCTGACCAGTGCAGGCACAGCCGACCAAATCAGTCCCATCGAGGACGATATTGATGATTGTAATTGCTTTGACAGATGTTTCTTTCTTTGTGTACCACAAGCTTATTGACAGAAAACAAAGATTCTTCATGAAAGAACTTCAAGAGAAATTATTGCACTTTTTCTCATGCTGCTAATCAATAAAATGAGCTTCAATTCTATTTTGCACTTTAGCAGATCAATTTTCAAAGATCACTTTTAGCTTGACTCTATCGATATTAAGCATCTTCCTGAACGGGGATCCCTGGTCCATATATCAAACCACAGCATTCACCAAATTAACTAACAAGTCTAGAGACTACTTCCCTGAAAAACATGGAGGTGACCTGCCAAAACGGAAGCCATTCCCAGTTCAAAATGTGGGCAGATGATTTTTCAGTTCAATGGAGACTTCAAGTAACTAAATGCTGCAACAGATGTTTCACCATGAACACTTTGCACAAAAGTTCATACTTGTTTAACCCATACAAGGTAAAAAAAAAAAAAAAAGCCAGCAACAAAGTTTTCGGAATGCAAATGTCAACAGACAGCAATACAGAAGGCCTATGCAGATGCTGCGGAAAGAGGTTTTAGCTATAGATGGATTAGATGGCCAGAAGAATTGTTTGCCTATTTATAGCTATTCCTAAATAGGGCCAAGGTGTATAGAGCAAAGTTGAACTGGTTCGACCAGCATTTTCCATATGAATAATGATAGGTATACTAAGATTAATTTGAGAAATCAATCTATAAACCAGTATGGCCGACTCCTGTTGGGTTACAACCATTTATTTAAGTACTCCCTCACAGTATGCTACATCACTCGATGTACAACTCTGTAAACCAATCTTAGTACAACTGGCTTTACTCTTTTATAATATAAGTTTGGACTATCATAACAACCAAACCAGAAAAACACACTCTTTTCATAAGGAACACGTCATGGCCTGAATGGGAAATAGCGCCTCGATACCATTGTCCTTCAACTTCAACCTCAAGCTGTCCAAGATCCTGAAAGTCAACACAGCGTTGGGGTTCTCCTCCTGAGCCACCTCATCATCGCTGTCGCTCAACCTCGCCTTCTTCTTTTCTTCTTCTTCCCCTTCAAGTTCTCTGGGTCGACCAGCTCGGAGCTGGTCTCGCTCTGGTCTTCCTCGTCGTCCTCGCGCAGCTCCACTGCCTTCCTCTTCTTCTCCTTCTTCGCATCCCCTGATGCTCCGGGAGCTTTGGCTGCTTGGATTCGGAGCCTTCGCTGCCGCTCTTCTTTTCCTTCTTGTGCTTCTTGTCTGACGCCGCCGGAGACTCGAAGCCGCCATCAGCCTCGAGCTGGACCTTCGCCTTCATCTTCTTCTCTTTGCTCTTGCTTTTGGAGTTCTCCGGGGGTTGAGCTGAATCGGACACAACTATCGAAGGCATCGATGAAACTGTCGGGAACCGCGAGCTGAGTTTAGGGGACGGGAGGGGAGGGAAGGGGTTGGTTTTGTCCTTCTCTTCTCTTCTCCTCCAGTGCTCGATCTCCGCGTTGAAAATAGTCAAAGGCGGAGGCAGAGGGGGCTCGGGACCCAGCTGCGATCAGCGGGGCTCTCAGGGGGCAATGTGCCAGCGGCAGATGACCGGCGATGCTTTTGGGAGGCGGAGGAGGAGAAGAAGCACGAGGCCCTCACGTCCGGACCATCGACCTCGAGGACATAGAGTCCAAAGACCTCGGGCTACTCGGAGTCGGAGCTGATGACGCGTTCGTGGGGGGTCCAGAAGTTGCCGAGAAACCAACGCAAGCACAAACCTCGTGCTCCATCTCCGCGTTGGGAACAGTCGGAGGCGGAGGGGGTGAGGACCCGACTGCGACGGGCGAGGCTCTTGAAGGAGGCGACGTACTAGAGGCAAATGACCGGCGAGGCTTTTGGGAGGCAGAGGCGGAGCCAGATGCGCGGAGAAGGAAACAGACGGTCGTTCTCTGTTTGTTCTCCTGCGAGGAGAGAGAGAAAAGCCAGAAAATTCAATTTAGGAGTGAGAAATTTTTTGGGCGGGGACGTTAAGCATTTATTGACCTGACGCATTGTCCTTTCTTCTGCCAACGAGCTGAGCCGAGCCAGCCTAGCCGAGGAGCTGAGAGAATCAACTCTTCCATTTTCCAGCGGGCCCCCACCAGGACAGATGTCGATAGCTGAGTGGTATGTGCGCACCACGTCAGTGGATGACGTGGCGCGCGCATACCACTGAATATTTTCTCCCTCGTAGGGTATGTAACTCCTTTGAAGATACATTACTGATTTTATAGGACTTGCTAGAAGGTAATTTACTATCTTACAAGTGCAGATTACCACCATGTAAAAAGTAAAGAAACTATAGAATGGCCGTGATTAAGAAAGGCAAAGGCAACTTACTGTCAAAGGACAATTACTCATTGCAATAAGTTATTGACCATCTAAACAAGGAAAGATTGCAACAACAGAAGATATATTTAATTTACTGCCCACTTGAGGGAATTTAACAAATTCGAAGAGTAATTTACTCATTCACAAAGGAAAAATATAATATTATCATAAAAGTACTGCAAGCAACTTCCACCTGTGCGACTGGACCCACCTAAGCTCGTTTGGGCTTGCCCACACCAAATTAATTTATGCAGGAAATATTATATTTTTAAACAACCATGTCTTTCGACCAAAAAAAAAAAAAAAAAAAAAAAAACAACAATGTCTAAAAAAAATTTGTATTATCCAACGACACAAGTATGTTCTCATTAATAATTATCCAATATTGTTGTATCTTCTCACGTATGGTAATAATTAGTAATTCATTTTGGCTCCGTACTTCCTATGATAAATATTAACTTCCTGGGGCAATGATCGTCTCCTACTATCCTTACATCCACTGTCTAAGGCTTGCCCAAATGGTCAGACACATGGCACATTTTCTTCTCATTAATAATTAGTACGTTACCTCAAGCTCCTGTAAGAGTGAAAGCCCTAGAGATGCAAACTTTCCTTGAGAAATAGTAAACAACTAGAGATTATCGTGAATTCTTTCTCCCTATCCTTAGAAAATTACGTTAGACGTTCATTTAAAGTCTATAAGCTTTTTAACCTATCCACAGCCTACATGTCTAAAACTACAACATTTTAGGTGAAGGGACTGCAACTGTCCCTGATTACAATGAAAAGATTTATTTTCTCATCTTTTGTTTCTTTTTTTTTTTTCTTTTGAAAAGAGTAACTCGTCTTTTTCAAAAGATCATTGCTTGAACTCAGAAAATCCTTCATCTCTAAAGTTGCTCGAAATCTTCCTTTCATCACCTGTCCCTCCCATCCATACAAAAATTTAATTTGGATAAATTATCTAAAAAGTTATAAGCCTTTTACAGTTTTGTCAATTCAATCCTAAATCTTTTAATTTTGTCAATTGGATTATAAGTCTTTTAACATTTTGCCACTTGAGTCCTAAATTTTTTCACATTTTACCAATTGAATTCATTCAATCAACTTTAGTTGGAAATCACTGACATAGAAATCGACCATTCTATATAGCACGGCTTGGGATGGGTGGCATCGACGTAAACAAATTTTAATATTTTTTTCTACTTATTTATTCTTTTTTCTTTTTCTTTCCTCTTTTTTTTTCTTTGTTTTTTTGTACAACTCGGCCGGCAAAGGTCACCGATCTCACCCACATTTGGGCAAGGCCATCGTGGCCGCAAGCAAGGCAGCCTTGCTCATAGCTATGATGGTTTGGGCGAGGTTCGCGACCCCAAATGGCCATTGGGCGAGGGCCCGGTGACCCTGACCAGCCATTATTAAAAAAACAAAGAAAGGAGATTAAAAATTGAAATATTATTAAAACCCCAAAGCCTATGGACACAAAAAAAGACAAAACCCCAAGCCTCTTTGCAAACTACTCCAATCTGGTTTCTCCATTGTTTTAGAAAGCTTGCTCTCTCCGTCGAAACTCGAAGCATGAGAAGAAGAAGAAATCGGCGTTGAAGTGGAGATACTCGAAGACACGATCTTGTGGATCCATTACTTAAATTTCCACCACTCTTTAAATAACCTATTGCTGAGTCTAGGATCTACCAACAAATTTAGTCATAATCGTGTTATGATTTTTTTTTAAAGCAATTACCTTAAAAGAAAAAATTAAGACAAAAATTAATTATATCACGCTCGACTTCATGTAGAGCTATATTTTTAGTAGGCTTTAATATATACCAAGCATTTAAAACTGTAATGGAAATGCCTAGATATTATTGTATTTCACTTTGCATCACCAACAATTAGGATAAGCACGGAAGGGGAAGCTTCTTGGTCTCCAAAGTTAGCCATTCAAAGGACCATTGATGATCACACCACATAACTATGCTTTATTGTAATTTTCAACACAAGACGCCATAATATATCAAAACGAGAAAGAAAATTAAAATAAGAGTGAAGAAAAACTAAAGAATTGAAGAAGGGCTTACGTAATTAAAAAAAGGAAATTTACGAAGAAATCAAATTGAGCCATCATTCCATCAAGCAGTAAACAGTGTGCATAACTTGGATAAATCAAACCGTTTTGGTGACCATGGGGAGCAACAGCAACTTCGCGAGGGCAAT
The DNA here is from genome assembly GCA_014182555.1 of Eucalyptus erythrocorys. Classification (NCBI taxonomy): domain Eukaryota; kingdom Viridiplantae; phylum Streptophyta; class Magnoliopsida; order Myrtales; family Myrtaceae; genus Eucalyptus; species Eucalyptus erythrocorys. Next base: position 9,235,637 of record CM024603.1, read on the forward strand.
CAGTCATTTTCATTAGAAAATGCAAAACACGATAACCAGTTCTAGGATTAAAGGAAACTAATTATAATCAAGCAAAGATAGAAAATAAAAGGAAAGATTACTATTGTAATCATCGCCATCGTTGACATCATCTTTTATTGATTTTTTCTTTTTGTCATCGAATTGTTCTTTTACTAGAATTAAAAGGATGTAAAGATCTAAAAATTATCATACTGAGAAGAAATAAAATCGAAATAACAAAAACAGCAATAACAATAATATGAACTCGGTTAATGAGTGCTCGTGAGGCACTATTAAGAATACTTTATTTTGAATATTTCAATTATCAAGGCACAGATTATTTATGACATGAAGACAATCAATGCATTGGTTATAGAGTCTTCTTAATTAGCTTCTCAACCAGTACCCCTGACCCCTAAGCCACTCTTTAACAAAATCTTAAAATTAATTATAATAATAACAATAATAACAATAACTTTATTGAGTCTTGATACATTCATTTAGCAATTTTTAATTTATTTTAATTCTTATGTGGGCAAAATAATGAATTGAATAAAAACACATATTAAATTACAATTACACGGTTGAAAAATCACATGTTGGCGTGCTTAATCCTATCTTTTAAATAGTAACGAAGTTTTACATAACTATGTTTATTAGAATCCATTTAACAAATTTATGAAATTACGTTATCATTGGATGCTTTATTGCCAAAATTCCTTTCGATTTTGCTTCATGAACCCTATTAATATAAGTATCCTCATAAAATGCAAGTTGAAAGTGACTCAGAATGTATCACAAACTAAGTTTATATGGATTTCATACAATCAGTTGGAAGAGAATACAGAGTGCAACTTGGTCATTAATAAATACCACATTCTTTTGATAAAAAGTTACCTGTTGTCCATTAAAGAATGCAGCTTGAGTGCCAACTTGGTTGTTTGATGAACTACTTGAAGGAGCCATCTCGGCTGTTAAAAAGTTCTTTATACGTGGCAAGTCACACAACTCCAGTATATGCAAATTATGCAACTCAACTTTGCCACGATCATCAGCTTCTGCAATCTCCCGCATTAAGTTGCAATCAACAGCTCCAATCTCTTCTAGTTGTGGAAGTTCTCTCAGTAATGAAAGAGGAAACAAAACTTCCATCTTGTAACAACATTTGACTCGAACTACTTTTAATGTACTAAATGATTTGGAGGAGATATGGTTGTGGCATATCTTCTCAAGGTTGACGAGATCCTCGAGAAGTAACGACTCCAACATCTTGAAAGCTATGTGGGAAGGCTGTCGGAGGATGTAATGGATGGAGGGACTATTCTTGACATGTAGGAGCTTTAATTTTGGAAAACCTTCGGGGAATAACTGGCAAATACTGTGCTCAATTCCATTCAATCCATCCAAATACAACTCGTTTGTTATGTCCAAGGTAGTTTGTACACATCCTTTTTGAAGAATATCGTCCTTTGGATTCAACTTGAGCTTCAATGCCCTCGATGTTTTGTACTCACTTGACTGGTGCCACGTACTACCTATTTGGATTCTGTACTTTGTTAATTTTTGTATGTTTAAATCCTCTGGCAGGACACTTGGATTAGGAATGGATACATGTAAAGTGCAAAGATTCTTCATGTCATTCAACTCAATAAGACTGGCATTAATTGGCGGGGTTTGCTCCATGGCATTCCATTGATCAAAGCTATTCTCTACATACAACTCCTCCAATTTGATCAAACTTCCTAGCACACCTGGTTCAATCACCTGAAGCCTTGAACAGTGGTTCAAGTCTAACAACCTCAGCTCTACCAATTCCCCAATTTCTTTTGGCAATCGATGAATTTTGCTGTTCACGAAGCTGAGAATATGTAGCCCTTTTAAATTGCCAAGACTGGCTACATCCTCTAATGAACAACCATCAAGACACAGAGTGTGTAAGTTCTCCAAGAGTTGAAACGCCAAAGGCGAATGAATGAGATGTATGCTTGTAAGATTTAAGACAGCAAGTTTTCTCATAGAGTTGAAATATGAATTTGAAATATCAAGAGATTCATCATTTGTGAACATTAAAAAGATCTGCAATTCGGGGCAATCTAATTCTTCGGGAATTTCCTTCGTGTCAATGTAGGGAAAACATACTGCCCAACAACTTTTGAGCTTGTCCCTCTGCAAATCTATTACCCACTTTTCTTTATCTTTGAAAACAAAAATAGGGCGATCTCTTGAAGCAACCGAGAAAACAAACTCACAAACCAAATCATGTATCTTGAAACCATTAGCATCTTCATCGTCTAACAAAAGAGAGGAGGCTTGAAGAGTATGCATCAGTGAGCTCAACCTATTTCTAGCTTCTTCCATGTTGTTAACATCTCGAAACAACTCCAAACCTACGCCATACCTCACCACGCTTTCAAGAGAAGGCTTAGAGATGCCATAAACAACACAGAGTCGTAACAACAACTTCGCTTCCTCTTCTAAATCATCATAACTCAATTGCAACATCTTATTTATCACCTCATTAATTTCTCTGTCTTTGAACGTCTCAATTTGTTTCAAAGTGTCCTTCCACTCGGATAAACTGGCGTCTTTAAAATGTTTTGCCATTGCAAGAATTAGGAAAGGCACACCTGCACATTTGTGGAGTGATTCATCCACCAAGGGTTTGAAGTCGTCATCATGAACTTTGTCCCCCACCATCCTCTCAAACAATCTTCTTGCCTCTTGCTCCTGCAGCCGGTCAAGGCGGAAGACCTTCTTGCAACCCATTCCCCTTCGCAAGACATCTCGGTTTCTCGATGTCAACAACAACTTGCATCCCATGATTTTGTTGTCATATCCACAAGGAATGCCAACTAATTTCAAGTCAAGCCCCTTCCACAAGTTGTCCAGTATTATCAAGACCTTGTTTTTCTTTCTCTCCTCATGATTTTCCTGTTTCGTCCTCTCCTCATATGCCAACCTCTTGCGCAGAAGATCCGCTCGCACATTGATGTACTCTTCGTTCTTTATGTCCAGGCCTAAGGCATGCCCAATCTCTCCTTGGATCCTCTTGATGTCTGGATTTTCCGACACCTCAGCCTTAGCGACCAGACTAAACAACTTCTCTTCCCCTATTCTCCTTTCGGCATCTGCCAAAAGGGTGGACTTGCCGACCCCGCCCATCCCGTAAACTCCGACCACACTTTTGCTGTTATCGGCAAGAGCACCCATGATATCCCGTATGAACGAAGCTCTGGATTCGAAGACGCCATCATCCCTAAGCTTAAATGACGTTGAGGCAGAAGAAGCGGAGGCCGTCATGGTGGTCCATTGGACGACATCTTTGCCTTCTCTCCTAGCCGGATTCGGAGCAGCTACATTTCCTGGGGTAGGATTGCTGAAGGAGATGTCATCCAATCCCTTGAATCCACTACATTTTTGAGCGAGTTGCTTAATGTCCTCGATCTTGGCCTCGGCCTTCTTGCTAAACTGATAGCGACACTTGGGATCGGGAAGAGTCCCACGGCAACAAGTCTTGGTTGCCTTTTCGAAGTCGGACAACAGGTCTCGCGCCTCCTTCAAGGCCTCCTCAGCTTTTGCCTCCCACTCCGTGAACTCACTGTAGAACATCCGATTATTGTTTCTGGCCACTTCCGCAGCAATGCGGGCCTTCTCAGCCTCGTTCTCCAGATTCCGGACTTCCTTCCGAAGACCAACGACGAAGCTCTTGGAGGAGATCACATATCTGAATCGACGCTTGATGGGAACAACCAAGCTCTTCAAGACGTCCCATGCAATGGAAACGACAGAATCGGCCGACATTTTTCTTTGATTTTTTTTTTTTTTCCGAGAGAGAAAAGGCAAGAGAATGCAGATACAGAAAGAGAGGATGATCAAAAGAGCAGCAGAAGCAAAGGAGGAAGAATGATTGTGCCAAGGAGAAGAACGAGTGAAACAGCAATCAGTTGTTGAGAGTGCCAAAAAGGTTGAAGGAGCAGAGCGTCAAATAGCAATCAACTGTTGGTTGAGATAGAAGGATCTAACAATTTATAACCGTAATGAAGACCCAAACCACGAGCATCATTGAAGTCTGCACACCTTTGCTTGATTTCTTTGCATTTGAAAATTTTATCCGCACGCGCGTCAAATGGCTTAGAAAAATAAAACGCAATATGATTAGACTTAAATCAACGCCTACAGAATAAGTATTTTATATGGTGTGTCGACACCAATAAAATAAAATGTAATTAGCAAAAGGGAATGAGGCCGCATTTGGCAACTTGCCAAATAGTAACAATTTTTATTCTTTTGTTCTCGGAGGTAGATTTGAAACAAAAGTTCATTTCGTAAAATTTTTATTTTCAAGAACAAATTTCTATTTTTTTATTCCTGAAAGTAGATTTGGAATAAAGTTGATTCTTTATTTTCAAGGACAATTCCAGAATGAAATCAACCCAATTTTTTTTCTCTTCTTTTTCTTGTTATTCTTCCTTCTTTCTTCTTCTTCAACCGTCACCGTTGTTGCTACCGCCGGTCACTAGTGATTGGCCCAATGAGCTCGCCGAAGGCGCGCCCAGCCACCAGTGAGGCTCGGCCTCGTTAGATCTAAGGAGGCCAAGCCTTGCCTATGGCCAAACGAGCCTTGCCCAAGCCTCCTCGACCAAGTCGATGAGGTGCGGCCTCGTCAGGGGCGGCGACGCTCCAGCAAGGTCGTCGATCATCCAAAGCTAGCAATCGGCAACCCTTGAAGAAGAAGAAGAGAACGAAAATAAATAAATAAATAAAATTATTAAAAATTTTAAAAAAATTATTTGGATTAAAAATTTTCAAAACGGTATCAAACGCAATTTTATTTTAAAAATAAAAAATTTAGACGATTACCAAACGATTTAAGATGTTTAAAAATTATTCTTTGAAACAGAATAAAAAAAGAATCATTTTTAATGAGAAATTATTTTTAGAAGTAGAATAATTACTAAATGTGCCTTAAATAAAATAAGATTGGCCACACTGACGAGGCATTGTCCTTACTATGAGGCTGCGATCATTGTCACTTACCGTGATTCTTTAATGGATTTAAATTTCAAAAACGGGTGACGATTGAGAGATCGTTCATATAGCGCTGCTTGCCAAGCAGTACAATGATTTTTTATAAGCAGTAAAAAAAAAAAAAAAAAAAGAAAGAAAGAAAATACACGATTGAAATGGATTTAGTAAGGGTAAATGAAGATGGACACGGTGATACGAAGTACCACCAGGCCCTTGATGTCAGATGCCAGTTGTATCAGCGGTGACTTGAAGTCTTTTTCACACTCTTCCTCTGCAGTGTATATTAATAAGTGGATGGTACAATGATTGTGTTTTTTATGAACAGAAAGCCTCTTTACAGAGGGGTCCAACTCCCAAGATTTATTGGAATAAAAAGGCTACAATAATGTTTGTTGTTATTTTTGCCAAGCGTGGACATCCGTCAATCTGGAAGCCTACGAAGTATTTTGTAAGCTCCAAGAACCGATTGATTTCAGGCCTCGACTAGCGTAAGGGTCTCTAATTCAAAATAGTTTGTACGTAATTTATGAGATTTGGACAATCAATGAAATCATATTAAAGATATAGAAATAAAATTATAATTAAGCTAATTGAACAGGAAAAATTTGAATCCACATCAAATAGTTCTAAAACGTAAAATGACCGTGTCATTGATTTATATGTGCAAAAGGAGTTTTCGATAATATTATACTAATCGACATTTAAAATTTGGGCTAACTTGGATTGTTATATCTTTTTATTGAACAAGTACTACCTACTCCAATAACAAGACGCCATTAAGTAATATTGCTATTTAAATGAGGCAATCTCATCCACCATGCCAAAAAGATGACAAAAATAAAGAAGAGAACGACCCATCCCTAGTTATAGCCCATCTAAACAAGACACCAAAACCAAAATCACAATCAAAACCACAGTAACACCCGGCCAATGTGCCAAGAAGAACGGCTTTCCATTGAAAATAAAACTCATAGGTATTCCTTATTCCAATCCAACATAGGCAAAACAAAACGAGACAAAAGCGGCAAAGAACCCTTCTCTTGTTTTCTAACCACTCCGGGGAGATTCTTCATTTTTTTTCCATTTAACTATTTAATGTAACAATTTTTACAAGTAATCCAAGACAGCAACTATTTTGCTGGAACCATTCTTTACGTATCGGTTCCATGGCAAAAGTAGAAAGAACAAAAGTATAATTATCAAATCCACGTTGCAGCCAAAGTGACTCAGGTGTGACGCTCCTTATGCTAAGCCATTCTCGAATAATGAACGCTTTTGTCTTTTTGGCTTTTCTTATAAAACATCTTTAATAAAGGTGGACTCAAGAGGGAGTGATGACGCCCCATTATCTAATGTCTAGTTTAAGTCCCAAGCAATGCGCATTGCTTGTTTTTTTCTTTTCCAATAACAGAGTTCTGTCAAACAAAAAAATACATAACAACCCCATTTTTGCATGCATGGTTCAATCATGGCATTCTAGTGACAATACATGGTTGCTTTCCTGGAAATAGTGACTTCAATAAGGATGTCATAGAAAAAGAAAATACAGACTAAGACTTTAATGAGGATGTCATAGAAAAAGTAAATATAGACTAAGAGTTCTGAATGTTGGCTCTTCACCGTTTCTTTTTATCTCCTTTTTGCTTTGAGTTACTTAAGCAACACGTGTTATCAAATCTAAATCTTCGTATTGACTTGTGTGCTGCTCTGCAGGCCCTGTCCTTTTGATTCAACTGCTTAACTTGGTAACTTTTCCCATTTAATGCATTGAAACTTCAACTCGTATCAGAAATTAGACAATGTTTGGTATTCTTTTTCTAATGACATGATCATGTTATCATTTTCTTCAATTGATTGTTAGGATTGCAGTGTTGATGTCAAAATTACTCTGAGTGAGAAGCACAAAAACCTACACAAACCAACAAAAATGAGCTTTGATCTCTCGAATGTGGTTTCAAGTGCAACTTTTTATCTGTTTGTCGCTTCAATTTTATGTCGTGGCTTTTCAAAACATTCAACTTAATAGACGTCTCATAATGAAACACAACGAGACCTCCCTATAGGCTATTGATATAAGTACAGTGAAGCATAGAAATTGTAAGTGGCAGCGCCCTATCATTTTGATCTTTCAATTTAGGATTTGTGCCACCAACATTCTTTCACATTGATTTCCTAACTCCCTAGTAAGTCCTTACATTCATAGTTTCATTCACAAATAGTGTTAACTGAAACAAGGAATCAAAAAAATGCTTTCTTACATATATATTGTTTTGGTTCCAACGGTGAAGTTCGGAACGCTCCTCATTACCATAACTTTGGACTATAATAATGCCTGGCGGTTGGTTGACACCAGTTGCCCTTTTCCACTCTTTACGTAAAAAAATAAATAAATAAATAAATAAATACAAATAAATACCAAGTACTCATATTTACCAATAATTAAAATTTTCTGTTCCGCCATATAAAAAGGCTATAAACTTTTATCTAGTCCTTCTTGTATTCAACCACTTACTGCATCAATTTGTCAATACACAAGAACACGAGAGAAGATATAGATAGCATTCGTGTTCTTGAGTTCAAAATATGCCTTCGATGAATCACACTTGGGATCTTACCAAGTGGATGAAAGAATAAGAATTACCAAATAAAAGAGTCAAAGGACAAATTGATGGAGCCACTAAAGAAGAGGATGAAGGAAGGGGAGCCTCGAAACAAAGCAACCTTTTGCTGGAAAAGTTGATAATCAACGGTTTAGATTTAGTAATAGAAATCCATCGATATAGTATTAAAGCACTGGAATTATTCCGTATGTAAGGAATAAGCATTATCAAATCCAAACCAGTGATTGTGCTTTTTTGATTGTCAAGCTCTTTCCATTTTTCCTTCTCCTTTTTGCTTGAGATTCGTAAAAAACAAGTTTTGTCAATTCAAAATCTCGGTATGCACTTGTGTGCTTCTTCGTAAGCCCTGTCCTGTTGATTCAACTGGTTAGCTAGTAAATTTCCTATTTATCGTATTAAGATTTCTATTTAACAACTTTTGTTCTTAAGATACTTATAGGGATGCAGTGACACAAATCCAATTAAGAATGCTCAAAACGAAACTCGTACCCCAACAATCTTTCAAATTTTCTAGCATTATAAACAAATATATCCAATTTAATGTCTCGAAATCATTGTCTATAACCATTTGGATAAAGAAAATTATCTGTAAGTTCACTAAGATAGGAACTCATCAAAATCAAATCTCATACCAATTTAACTTGTGGAAGTCTCTTCCGTGAAATAATGGAAGTTCAAATATGAAGATTCTAAGAACTAGAGTATCGGACATGATATTTAAAAAAAATTATAGCTAAAGATATATGAAGGCATAAATGTAATTTGATATTCTGGAACACACATATGCTGGCCATTTTTTAATGATTAATAGGTTGAAGATGTTCTTTAGATAAATTCTCATATAAACTAAAATTTGAAATCAGAAGAGGTGTGAAGATTTAAATCAGAATCTCTCCTCATGTCCATAGTCAATATGAAAAAATACAAGACAATAAATGAGAGAGAAAAAGGAAAAGGCAGATCTATTTTATTTTATTTTTTCAAATAAAACGCAGCTCTTTTAATGCTTGAAAGGACCTGTCGAGGACGTTTTGGCCGTTTTATTACAAAGGATGTGATTAAGCTAAATTGGGTGCCTAAATAGCCCCACCCAATGTTTATAAACCTACCAAATTATCACAGCAACTTTTAGAAGATCTTCCTAACTATTTTTCAAAGGTTATAGTGGAAAAGAAGGCTCACTATAGGAATATTTCTCAGTGGAGCATCCAACATAAATTGATGGAGCCACTGGACAAGTGGATGAAGATAGGGTAGCGTCGAAACACGGCAACTTTTTTGCTTGAATCATTCTTTACATAATGGTTCGATAGCAAAAGTAGAAAGAATAAAAGTATAATTGTCAAATCCGCATTTTAGCCAAAGTCTCTCAGGCGTGATGCTCCTTATGCTGAGCCATTCTCGAATAATCAAGGCACTTTGTCTTTTTAGCTTTTCTTATAAAAAAAATCTTTATTAAAGGTGGACTCGAGGATAGCCCCATTATCTAATGTCCAGTTAAAGTATCTTTTGGTCCTGAGCAACGTGCATTGCTTGTTTTTCAATGACAAAGCTCTATCGCACAAAAGAATACATATCGACCCCATTTTTGCATGCATGGTTCAATCATGGGATTCTGGTGATAAAGCATGGCTGCTTTGTTGGAAATGGTGACTTAAATAAGGATGTCATAGAAAAGAAAATATAGACAAAGAGTTCTGAAAATATGAACTTGTGTGCTTCTTTGCAAGCTCCGCCCTTTTGATTCAACCGCTTCGCCAGAAAGTTTTCCTATGGACCGTATCAAGACTTTGATTCAAGTCATAAATTATATATTGTTTGATACATTTTTACTAGTTGTAATCATAATATCGTTTGATTGTCTTCAAAGCTCTAAAATGACAGTTTAATTGATTTATATATTGAATAGCAAATTTTGATAACAAACTACTTATTGACATATTACACTTGGGTAACTTGACCCTCGTATCTAATTAATGTTGACCATTAATTGAAAATAGATCTTGAATTTTCATGTATTTTGTTTCAAATTTTCACGGATCTGTTGACAAATAGCTCCTCATAATCATCCCTTTACGTGGAAAAAAAAAAAAAACTCAGTTCAAAAGGAAATTTTGAAGTTGCTTAATTTTCTTGCCGACCATAATTGTTGGGTTTAGCATGTCAAATTGCTCATAAAACCATATATTTAATATTCCGATTCAAAAATTTAATGAATAATTTCTACCCAAAAAAAAAAAAGAAAAAAGAAAAAAGTACGACTAATTAAGTCATGAGGGACGTTCTCCTTGTGATCAAGTTGATGAAGACCTCTTGTATAATAGCTATCTAGTTTATGAGGAAGAAGTGAATATAAAAGATCACCGCATAATATTAGCATTATCCTGAGGTATCTTTTACTTTAATTTTCTGTAGTATAAGGGCATGGTCGTAGAGACCTATCTACCTAGAAGCCCACTAAATATCCTGCAAGTTGAACAAGTTAAGCTCAGACCTTTGACCTATATAGGTGGCTGTAATTGAGATTCAAAGGGCCATTCTCCAATTCTCGAACTAGAACTCCCCACCCACCGTGAGTGGTGGCTCCATTTGGTAGTGTTGACGCCTAATTTTGGGTTTTTAACTAATTTCATTTTTATTTTGGCTTTTTAATTAATTTCATTTTATTTTTGGCTTTATTTTATTTTACTTTGTCTTAAAAATCGAAAAAACCAAAAAAAAAAAAAAACAAGAAAACCAGAAAAAAACAAAAAAGAAGAAAAAAGGGGGAAATGAAGCCCCGCGGGTCAGCCCATGCCCACGCCCGACCCGCGCCTGACCCGCGGGGACCTTCTTCCTCGCCCGGTTCCGTGCGCAGAACGCGCAGGCGGGCGCGTCATCGGAGAAGGCAGAGCAGCACGCGTAGCAAAGCACGTGGGCAAGGACGGGGCAGACAGCCGACGGGACGCGTCGGATGGGACGCCGGTTCGGCCGGCCGGAGCCGCGGCATTCCCCCTTGGTCGAACCCCCCGTCGGCCGGCCACTCCCCGCCTATAAATAGGCCCTTCCCCCTCCGTTAATCGACACACCGAGGCACGGCAAGGAAGAGGGAGAGACCTGCAATCTCTGGAACCCCGCTGAGAGACTTCAAAGGGAGGGCCGAGATCTGCGATCTTCAACCTCGACTTTGCCGAAGTCGAGCTGAGAGAGAGAGAGAGACAGACAGACAGACAGACGCAGCAACACGGCGAAGAGAGAAAGGGACTCGCAGTCCTTGGAGCCCCTACGAGAGACTTCGGAGGGAAGCCGGGCTCGCGGTCCTCAATCTCGACCTTGCCGAAGGTAGTTGCGAGAGGGAGAGAGAGAAATCGAGAGAGAGATCTGAGAGAGAGAGAGAGAGAGAGAGAGAGAGAGAGAGAGAGGTTGCGGGGAGGAGGGAGGCGCCGTTCGAGCCTCACCACCGCCCTCATCGTCGCCGCAAAGCGGTATTGCGCCGGCGTGGTCTTCATCGTCAGCTTCATCGTCGTCGTCGTCATCTTCTCCGTCGCCGGAAGCATCCCCCCGTCGCCGCCGTTGTCGCCCCCAATTCCTGGAATCCCTAGGGTTCCCGAATTTTTCCGGGTCGCGATCTCGGGTCGCCGGGTCGAACCCGGATCGGGAACTGGGTAGGGATTCCATAAAATATGGAGGCGGCGGCGAGTCGGGTCGAAGTCTGGAGCCGGGTCGGGTAGGGTTGTTGAGGAGCCGGGTCGGGTGTCCTTAAACGGCGCCGTTTCACAGGAAGGAAAGCGGGTCGCGGAGCGGGTCGGGTGCGTGACCCGGCGCCCGTGGGTTGCGCATACCGACTTCCCACGACGTCATTTTGCTTTAAAAAAAAAAAATGATTTTCGAGCTCGCGTAGCGGGCCTGGCCGTCGGCGTTTGGGCGGCCCAGGGCGGATCCGACCTCCGCCCGGGTCATTTTTTTTTTAAATATTTTGCAATATTTTATTTTTTAAAAAATCAGAAAATATTTATTTCAAAAAAAAAATGTTAAAAACCCTTTTTATTGCCGAAAAATCAAATGTTTAAAAATGTTTTATTTTCAAAAAAATCAAAACAAAAACTCAAAACAAAAATTATTTATTTTTCGAAAATACTTAAAAAATCAAAAAGATTATTATTTTCCCAAATATCCAAAAATCTTAAAATATTTTAATATTTTCCAAAAAAAAAAAAAAAAAATTGCCAAAAAATCCCAAAGAATGTCAAAATTCATAAAAAGCCCAAAATTTTCATAAAATGCCAAAAAAACTTGTATTTTCCCAAAAAATACCCCAAAAATCCAAAAATCCCTTTTATGTCCAAAATTGAGGAAAATACTCAAAAATGTGATTTTTCAAAAATGCATGAAAAATCCCCAAACATCCAAAAAACCTTAGAGTTTAAACAATATTAGGTAACGAAAGGGCATTAGTGATTAATTAGTGTAATCAAGTCCCCGATCCTAATTTCTCTGGTTGCGCAGGAGCAAGTATTTCTCTCGATACTTCGCTTGGATTTCTAATCAACCTACCCCAAATTGATTAGTGGCGACTCCATTTTAAAAACCAATTTACAAATTAAATATTTTAAAGTCGTGAATTGGCGGACTTGGGAGAGTCCAGGCTTTAATTAAATCCAGCCAAGCCATTAACCTCCTTTCGGCGCTCGTACCCGATCCGGTCGGGCGCCCCCGAAAAAAAGGGGTCGCGATAGCTTGGCGACTCCGCTGGGGACTTTGAGGACTTAGGCCATATTTATCTTGTTTAAATTCTTTATTGACTTAGGTTTTTTTTTTCTTTTTACAAGTCAATAATTTGAGAAGTTTATTTTAAGCTTACTTAAATTAAATTGTCTTGTGATTATAAACTGTCGTGCATGCTTTCTTGTTTTAAACACTACACATGGCACACACAACCCGGCCGCCGGACACAGGCCGCCATAGGATTTTTAGGATGGCGTTAAGAAAGATACGGCCTCGAACGCGAGCTGCGATGTAAAGGTTGCCTTTCTTTTCTCCGAATTTCTTAGCCGAAGTTAAGGGGGTACGCTGCTAACGCGAGACTGCGACCGGCAGATGCCCTTTTAATTTCAACAAGCCTTCTGAGTTAGAAATCGAGCCGCACGTATCATACGCATGTCTATGTGATTGTCATCGTTTTTTTTATATGAAGTAAGTTTTTTTGTATGCTTTGCAATTTGCTTACTTTCATGCATATATTGAGCGGTCCATGATTAGTCTAGCATTTAATATCACAGTCATTTAAATTTAAAGTAATTATCGTAAAGCTAAATTTTTTTTTTTTTTTGCATAACAAATTACTCTCAATTAATGTTTCCTCAAGCATGCTACATAGTTTCTTTTTGCAAAATTTCCATCCGCTTAAAAAAGGGAATAGAAGTTTTGTTTCAAAATCTGCTGCAGTCCAATGCTTCCCTTCGCCTTTTAAATTAAATATCTTTAGTCTATGCTAATATGTCGCATGCCTTTTAATCCCTGCTTAAGAAATCCTTTTCATGTTTAAACTTTTCATAAATAAACAAAATGGTAGGATTAGGTCATCATCATGGACTGACTCCCTACTTATGACATGTACTTATGCATACTTGTTTATTCCGCAAACAGGTAATCACGGAACGTCAACGTTCGCCGATCCGGACTTGCTCAAAAGCTAGAGCAAGAATGGCCGAAGAAAATGTGCCAGGCCGTATTGCGGTCATGGAAAGCGAAATGAAGCAAGTCTTCAATGTACTTCAGCAGCTTTCAAAGCAGATAGACTCCATCCAGGGCAAACTTACTCCCACCCCCGCCTCAGTCGAGATTTTGCTACCACAATCATCCACTAGAGGTGATCAAGATAAAGATCCCGACGATAACGTGCTCAAATTGGAGGATGATCCACACCAAGTCATGATCGAGAAAGCTGAACCAGACAGTTCGTCTAAAACCAAGCATGACAAACGCCTCGAAAAGCTTGAAGAGAGGTTGAAACAATTGCAAGGCCTCCAAGACCCTATTTTGACGGACCTCTCCATTTATTCCAATGTCAAAATGCCAGAAAAATTCAAAATGCCCGAATTTGAGAAATACGACGGCACGACTTGCCCGAGGGCTCACTTGCAAATGCACCTGGTTCGAATGACCCAATATGTTAATAATGTACCATTAATGATCCAGTTGTTCCAATCAAGTCTAGTAGGCCCTGCCCTGAGGTGGTACATTACGAAGAACATAAACCTCCTTGAAACATGGAGCGAAGTAAGTGAGGCATTCCTCAAGCAATATAAATTCATAATGGACATTACCCCTTCTTGTGAGGATCTTGAGCGTACTGAAAAGAAGAAGCACGAGTTGTTCAAAGAATATACTATTAGATGGAGGAATCTGGCCGCCCAAATCAGTCCTGAACCAACCGATTTCGAGCTAAGGAAAATGTTTATCAAAACTCTCCCTTATGAGTACCGCAATCGAATGGTAACCACGATCGCCGAATTGTTTAATCAACTCATTCCAATTGGGGAGCAAATTGAGATAGGATTGAGGAAGGTTGGTTCACCGAACCCGCACCCCAGGCGAGTTCGGTTTGAAGAAAGATAAAGAACCCTCGGTAGATGTCAATGCAACCTACAATCATTCTCCAACAATTCGGACAAGTGCAAGACAGCAACAGACCACCTTAGGTCATCGGTCGTCCCAGCGTACGTACAGCAATAGAAGACAATTTACTCCTCTTCCCGGATCTCCATCCCAAGTACTGGCGATCCTCCGAAAGAAGAACCTCCTTTCGACTGAGCCAAATTGACCAAATGTCGAAAACTTCTCCAGCTATGACTCATCCAAGACATGCGACTATCACATGGGAGAAGTGGGGCATTCGACTGATGACTGCTTCGCCCTCAAGAGTCGAATCCAGAACCTGTTAGACACTAAAGCTTTCGCATTCCAAAGCAATCCGCTTCCTGATCACGCTGACACAATAAACGCAGTATTCAGTTCTGAAGATAGTCGGAGCAGAAATATCGAGGGGCATACCGCTGACATCCATCAAAGGCTGGTAGAGGCCGGGTACTATTCAGGCAATGAAGTGCCTACCTTAGCAACAGAGAAAGAAGGGTCAGATAACGTGACCACCATGTTTGGAGACCTTTTCACAGACGCCGTCAACGAAAGACCATAAGGGGGAATGGGTGCAGGCACACTCAAGTGGAATCCTTTTTTATTTTCTCGCAGAAGCTTGTATATCTTTCTTAAGTCTGGTTTGTTTTCAACATCAGTACCGCCTGGGGAACTAATTTTGAAATCACTATACCAAAGTGTAAATCCGCCTATTAAATAAAGTTGAAAACATTCCGAGAGCATGAGGCGGTATCCTAAACCAGCCCGACGATGTTATCCAACCATGGAAAGAAAATGTCATCCAAGGAGAATGAGAAATTTTGGGCTGCCTCATGCTTTTCCTCCCCAAAAATGCATTTTGAAAAAGAAAAGAATTTCATCGCCAAAAACCTTGGTCAAAATAAGATGATAAATTTAAGCATGTTTGTCATTTTAACTCTCTCACTTTATGTCTCAGAATATCGTCCCCTTTAATTCAGCATGACAAAAAGCGTTTGAAATTGGCACATCATGTGAACAAGCCAAACACGAAGACATTGTTCAAAGAAAATGGGGGCAAACAGAAAGGATCATCCTGTTTCAAAAAGGGTAAGTCTTATCCCCTTAACATAATATTGAAAATAACAACCCCTCTCTCCTATTTGCAGGATATAAAGGATAAAGCATAATAGGTACAGGCATAGAGTTGAAATCAAAGCATCCATGACGTGCCTCACTCCCCCCCTAAGCGGATGGACTATCTCGTCACGCGACACAGCCAGGTGCCACAACTTCGACAGACTCAGGAGCATGAGAAAGAAATTCCTTCTCTACCCTTAAGGTGATTACTGTCAACAGGGAGAAAATCCAGGCAGTCAAGGCGATCTATGACCCCACACCTTAGACAACGAAAACCGGAAGCTTCACTCAGTGGCATTTTCTTCCAAGGAGTAATTACCACCAAAATTAGAGCCAAAGACAGAAGGAGAAATTCCACAGAAGAAATGCGTTGAAGATGAATCAACGACCAGCAATCATGCATATGTGGAAGGCCAACTGAAGGAAACATTAAACCATGCCAAGATAAATAGGCCATCCTCAACATTCAAATATTCTTAAGGGCTAACACAGACAAGCTCTGAGGAATGGGTAATTTGGTATCGTTTCCAAAACTCTCATTATCTGAACCTGCTCTTGACATGTTTTTCCTTATTTGACAGGAAACATTACAACTCAAGGACCAACTCAAAGGTTAGATTTGATAAATCAGTGCTAGCCAAGCTAGGGTGCAGAAATTACTTGTATCAAATACACCTAGCTTCGTTAAGGGATGTGTCATCCACAAGCCAATGATCGACCTGACGAAATGGGAAGCACAAGACTTCATATCCTCCCCGTCCACTTAATCATTTGCAAACTAGTGAAGAGTAATGTTGTATCACTTCCAACTATTTAACTTCCAAAAAGAAATTCGTGACTAACACACTTTCTCTTGCCTTTTACAGGATCACCTGACCGTCCAAGATACGGAAAATGAATCAACGAAAGTCTTGTCAGACTCTGATAAACTTTCCAAAGCAGAATAACATCTCAAGAGAGCCCTCAAGCCTCATGTCACTTACTATTTAAGCCACTTCCACAGCTTCTCCTCTGCAAAAAGCAAGAGTAGAAATTCCTGGTCAGATCCCCAATCCCCGGCTGATCACGCATGTGTCATGTCTCTAACCAATAGGAGCATTTTATTGACACCCATCTGTAAATAACCCTTTGAAAATGACCACTTTTGATGTTCAAGGTTTCAACACGTTTGTAAATACCATTTCACCGAGTAAACTCTCTTGAAGCTGTTAATAGTTTTTTCTTGAAAACACAAAACTCTTTCACATCATACTGCATGCCTTTTTCCATGTGAATTGTGCATGATGATTTTGTCTACCTAAATCTTTGATTCCATTGAGGATTATCAGAATAGACAACCCAGTAAAGAATACCAGATTAATTGAGCATGCCAAATGAGGCGCGTCAGGATGATGACAGGCAAGCCATATCTCATACACAGTCCCCCATCTATACACTTGTGAGATGAGTGCAGAAAATTCCATGACTACAGGGTAAAGAGTTCTCTCGCGAATGGTACGATGACCAAAACAGTGGGAGGCATTCCAGCACCCACCTTAAGCCCCATACACTGGCCAAATTTCCATCTTATCCCCCCGTCAAAAGAACCACCCCACACTGGGGCAAGCCAAAAGCAAGTCAGCATCACGAGGTGAGAAAAAGGATAGAAATTCTCTTGCTTGCACTTGCATCAATCTTTGAGTATCTTTATTTGCATATAAACACTCGCGTTAATTTAAGTGCCCTAGAGTCATGAAGAGCAATCCTTTCTTTGCGCACTTGTAACCTTTGTACAACTCGATTGAGTACGTAAAATCACCCTCACAAGGAGGCAAAGCGAAGCTGCCAGCAAAAGATGAAGACTCAACAAGTCTACCAAAGGCATTTGCTCGAGCTAGTCAAGACCAATTCCTCATGCAACAAGAACAAAAAACCTGGGGCATAAAAAAGCAGTGTACCTGGTAAAAGCAAGGTCAATGGCCATGAAATAAAAAATTGAAAAGAGAAATGGGGGCATAAAAAAGCAGTGTGCCTGATAAAAGCATGGCCGATGCCCCAAAGAAAAATGCAGTCATTTGTATCCCCAAGAGAAGTTGCTGTTGAGGTCCATGGAACCTTCATCTGACTATGAGGAGAAAGACCGGTGACAAACGCCAGAACGATCACCAGCTATCACCCTTTTACACAAGAGTCAAGCCTACACGGCATCCCATTGTAAAAAGTCTCTTCAAACTAGGGGCACTTTGATTAACGTAGGATTTCATATGTTTATGAGCCTCGCTCGAAGAAGTACGAGCAAGATTATTCTATCTCTTTTCGCAGATCCTTGACTTGCAAAACCCGGAGATAACCGTGCAACATCTTCCCTACAAAGCTATGACTTTATTAGTCCCCTTTGATAGGCCATTGACCAAGTCTTCATCACAACTCCAAAAAAGACCTCTCACATTGGTAAAGTCGTATCATTTGCAAGAATACTCGGACCCCTGTTGACATGATGACAGTAAGATAGTGAGGTCCTTATAAATCCTGCATCAATGGCCAGGATAAAACAGCATTTTCCATGAGAGTGAGAGGAAAGTCCTTTCGGGCATCGAAAGTCCCTCATCCGGCATGCCCAAAGACGTCTACATTCTAAACAAAAGTTGTCTTTCAAAATCTTCCCCGGTAGAACTCAAATGATGCAGAACTGACAAGGTCATCGTGCATAAATCACATTTTGACTTACAAATTTACAGCATGCAGGATCATTGCATACATATCTGCATATTGTACAAATAGCAAGCATATCCATAGAAATTAGAAATGTCATCAGAAAGCATATCTCCATTTTTATTCCCGAAGCTCTATATTTGATAATCTTTGAGTACCTACCACTGTCTAGGTACCCCCTCTTATTGACACTTAGCTTGTGCTAGTCGTCCCCAAAGTATTGATATTTGTGACTGACCAAGTATCCCTTTATCTTTAAGTACCTACCACTGTCTAGGTACCCGTGCTCAGCTTGATTTGTCCCTCAGGTATTGATATCTGCAATTGCCCAAGCTTACCCCTGTTTTCAAGTTTTTGCCGCTACTCAAGTGCCCTCTTTGTTAAACACTCGACCTATTCATGCTGTCATTAAAGTTTAGATGCTTGTGACTATCCAAGTATCTTCTCATCTCAAATTATCGATCACTGTTCGAACGCCCCATTCCTGTGACACTCGACCTGCCAGAGTTGTCCTCAAAATCATGTCATTAAATGCTAGCAGCCCCTCAAGCATTCCACCACATCATGCGCCTGCGATTACCCAGGTATGCTTTCTTACACTTGGACCAGCTGAGTGGTCCCTGATCATATTGTTAAAATATTTGTGTTCATCCAAATATTCCTCTACTATGTACACCTGCATACCCACGGTCATCCAGGTAAGCCTCGTGTTGCATCTAAAATTGCCAGAAGATAGCAACCTTCACCAATATCCGAGGTACGTCCCCGGCATTCTAAAATTCCAGGAGGCGGGAGGCCTTCATGAACATCTCAGGTACGTCCTCGATGTTCCCAAAATTCCAGGAGGCGGGAGGCCTTCACGAACATCTCAGGTACGTCCTCCGTGTTCCCAATCTCCAGAAGGCGGGAGGCCTTCACGAATACCCAAGGTACGCCCCCGGTATTCCCCAAATCCAGAAGGCGGGAGGCCTTCACAAACACCCGAGGTACGTCCTCGGCATTCCTAAAACCCAGAAGGCGGGAGGCCTTCACGAATATGCGAGGTGCGCCCTTGATGTTCCCAATTTCCATAAGGCGGGAGGCCTTCACCAATATCCGAGGTACGTCCTTGGCATTCTAAAATTCCAGGAGGTGGGAGGCCTTCATGAACATCTCAGGTACGTCCTCGATGTTCCCAAAATTCCAGGAGGCGGAAGTCCTTCACGAACATCTCAGGTACATCCTCAGTGTTCCTAATTTCCAGAAGGCGGGAAGCCTTCACCAAATTCCGGGAGGCGAGAGGCCTTCATGAATATCCAAGGTACGTCCTCGATAAACCAGGAGGTGAGAGACCTTCATGAATATCCAAGGTACGTCCTCGATATTCTCAATTACCAGGAGGTGAGAGACCTTCATGAATATCTAAGGTACGTCCTCGATATTCCCCTTTACCGGGAGGTGAGAGACCTTCATGAATATCCAAGGTACGTCCTCGATATTCCCCTTTACCAGGAGGTGAGAGACCTTCATGAATATACGAGGCATGTCCTCGGTATTTCCACTATCAGGAGGTGAGAGACCTTCACGAATATGCAAGGTGCGTCCTCAATATTCCCAATTCTCAAGAGGTACGAAACTTCCACGAATATCACAGGTACGCCCTTGATATTCTCAATTTCCAGGAGGTGAGAGACCTTCACGAATATCTCAGGTACGTCCTCGATATTCCCTATTTCCAGAAAAAAAGAGACCTTCACAAATACCTGAGGTAAGCCCTCCGTATTTTCAAAATTATCAAATACCCCTTTCGATACTTGCGAATATTCGAGTATCCCTAAAAACTCGTACTTGTGATCATCCAAGTACCCCTTCAATGCTTATGACGCCTGTCAAAGCTCAAATATCTGTCAGGTTAGTACTTGTGAATATCCATGTACTCTTTAATATCTCGTGAATGTCCGGTATCTTCCAGAGCGAGATCTCCCGAGAAGGGTCGGGTTCCAAGCGGTGTCCCCGACGTAAGTCAAACACTCCCGGAAGCGAGATGCCCCCGAGAAAGGTCGGCGCATCCCCGAGAAAGGTCGGATTCCAACCGGTATCCCTAATAAAAGTCAAACACCCCCCAAAATAGATGCCCTGAGAAAGGTCGGCGCATCTCCTGAGAATGGTCAGGTTTCAACTGGTGTCCTTGACAGAAGTCAAACACCCCCAAAACAGATGCCCCGAGAAAGGTCGGCGCATCTCCCGAGAATGGTCGGTACCAATTGGTGTTCTCGATACAAATCGACACCCCCAAATGAGATGCCCCGAGAAAGGTCGGCGCATCTCCCGTCAAGGCGACCGAAAAATGGTTCGGGTCTGAGACACCCCCCTGATTGCTCCAACAGGCGACCGAAGAATGGTTCGGGTCCTGGAGAAGTAATTTCCCGTCAAGGCGACCGAAGAATGGTTCGAGTCTGAGACACCCCCCTGATTGCTCCGACAAGCGACCGAAGAATGGTTCGGGTCCTGGAGAAGTAATTTCCCATCAAGGCACTCGAAGAAAGGTTCGGGTCCTAGACAAATTATCTATTGTTTTAACAAGCGATCGAAAAATGATTCGAGTCTTGGAAAAGCAACCTCCTTATATCACCAGGTAAAATGACACCTTGATACTTGCCAAAAACCCGGGGTTCACACCCTATCTCACTCATTCCCGGTAAGTAACTCCAGGTATCTTCTTATCTGTCTTAGTATACGTAAAGTTATATTGCTCTCTTTTAGCATGAGATAATATGTCCTAAATAAGACATAATTTTTGCGTTTTTAACTAATTTCATTTTTATTTTGGCTTTTTAATTAATTTCATTTTATTTTTATCTTTATTTTATTTTACTTTGTCTTAAAAACCGAAAAAACCAAAAAAAACAAGAAAACCAGAAAAAAAAAAAAAAAAAAAAAAGAAGAAAAAAGGGGGAAATGAAGCCCCGCAGTCGCCCATGCCCGCGCCCGACCCGCGCCTGACCCGCAGGGACCTTCTTCCTCGCTCGGTTTCGTGCGCAGGACACGCAGGCGGGCGCGTCACCGGAGAAGGCAGAGCAGCGTGCGCAGCAAAGCACGTGGGCAAGGACGGGGCAAACGGCCGACGGGACGCGTCGGATGGGACGCCGGTTTGGCTGGCCGGAGCCGCGGCGTTCCCCCTTGGTCGAACCCCCCGTCGGCCGGCCACTCCCGCCTATAAATAGGCCCTTCCCCTTCGTTAATCGACACACCGAGGCACGGCAAGGAAGAGGGAGAGACCCGCAATCTACGGAACCCCGCCGAGAGACTTCGGAGGGGGTCGAGATACGCAATCTTCAACCTCGACTTTGCCGAGTCGAGCCGAGAGAGAGAGACAAGCGAGACAGACAGACGCAAAGCAACACGGCGGAAGAGAGAAAGGGACTCGCAGTCCTTGGAGCCCCTCTGAGAGACTTCAGAGGGAAGCCAGGGGCTCGCGGTCCTCAATCTCAACCTTGCCAAAGGTAGTTGCAGAGGGAGAGAGAGAAATCGAGAGAGAGATCTGGAGAGAGAGAGAGAGAGAGAGAGAGAGAGAGAGAGAGAGAGAGAGAGGTTGCAGGAGGAGGGGAGGCGCCGTTCGAGCCTCGCCACCGCCCTCATCGTCGCCGCAAAGCAGGTATTGCGCCGGCGTGGTCTTCATCGTCGCCTTCATCGTCGTCGTCGTCATCTTCTCCGTCACGGAAGCATCCCCGTCGCCGCCGTTATCGCCCCCAATTCCCGGAATCCCTAGGGTTCCGAATTTTTCCGGTCGCGATCTCGGGTCGCGGTCGGACCGGATCGGGAACCGGGTAGGGATTCCATAAAATATGGAGGCGGCGGCGAGTCGGGTCGAAGTCCGAGCCGGGTCGGTAGGGTTGTTGAGGAGCCGGGTCGGGTGTCCTTAAACGGCGCCGTTTCGCGGCAGAAGGAAAGCGAGTCGCGGAGCGGGTCGGGTGCGTGACAGGCGCCCACGGGTTGCGCATACCGACTTCCCACGACGTCGTTTTGCTTAAAAAAAAAAAAAAGATTTTTCGCGGGCCCGTCGGCATTTCGGGCTGGCCGGGCGGATCCGACCAGGTGGATCCGACCCGGTCATTTTTTTAATATTTTGCAATATTTTATTTTTAAAAAAATCAGAAAATATTTATTTCAAAAATATATATTAAAAACCCTTTTTATTGCCGAAAAATCAAATGTTTAAAAATGTTTTATTTTCAAAAAAAATCAAAACAAAAATTATTTATTTTTCGAAAATACTTAAAAAATCAAAAAGATTATTATTTTCCCAAATATCCAAAAATCTTAAAATATTTTAATATTTTCCAAAAAATAAAAAAAATGCCAAAAAATCCCAAAGAATGTCAAAATTCATAAAAAGCCCAAAATTTTCATAAAATGCCAAAAAAAACTTGTATTTTCCCAAAAAATACCCCAAAAATCCCTTTTATGTCCAAAATTGAGGAAAATACTCAAAAAATGTGATTTTTTTCAAAAATGCATAAAAAATCCACAAACATCCAAAAAACCTTAGAGTTTAAATAAGATTAGGTACCGAAAGGGCATTAGTGATTAACTAGTGTAATCTAGTCCCCGATCCTAATTTCTCTGGTTGCGCATGAGCAAGTATTTCTCTCGATACTTCGCTTGGGTTTCTAATTAACCTACCCTAAATTGATTAGTGGCGACTCCATTTTAAAAACTAATTTACAAATTAAATATTTTAAAGTCGTGAATTGGCGGACTTGGGAGAGTCCAGGCTTTAATTAAATCCAGCCAAGCCATTAACCTCCTTTCGGTGCTCGTACCCGATTCAGCCGGGCGCCCCCGAAAAAAAGGAGTCGCGACAGGTAGGCTTCAGACTTCCTTTTGCTGAGAGATCTGGAGTTCGAAGCCCCTACGACGCAAGTTGCAGGGAGGCTGGCATGAAACATTGGCGACTTACTCGGTGGCATGTGTGTAGTGGCTAGCACGTGTCGTCCCCAATGATTTATCTCCGGCTGCCGGCCGTCCGTGGTTCCCCGCATCATCAAAAAAAAAAAAAAAAAACTCCCCCACCGCCCCAATCAACTAGGGTTGAGGGAGTATAATTTATTATTGTAAAGAATAAGTGTATTTTGCAAGTTGTATCATTTCTAGAGAAAATGCCATTGTAAACAAGAAGTGGTCATATTACCGATATTCAATAATTGCAAGATAGAGAGGTTAAGTATAATATATCTTTTACTGTAGAGAACAAGTGTATTTTGCATTTTGGCAGAATTTCTTGAGATAATTACAATGTTAAAAAATAGCATCTAAGCGAGTAACATCACAAGTAGTTTGCAGATGCTATTAGCGATGCAGTTAACAATGAATCCAATTGACGAAACTCAAGGCGCGACCCATTTGGAGATGAAATGCCGTTGGTTGTGCCCCGTCGAGCTCCACCGGCAACAGGCAAACTGTGCATCACAGAAAAATACATCCTCAGGAGGTTTTTTTTTTTTTTTTAATAATAGATTTCTGTATGGAGTTTATATACTTAGCACTACAATAAATGAGCATCTTTTCACATTAACGATAATGATACTTCTCCAACATATAAATTGAGCCTCTCCATCTAGTGTCTAAACTTATATAAATAATGGACAGACCCACCAGGCGGCTCGCTACGTTTGAGGTCAAATGGAGAGACTTAGGAAATGATTTCACGTGAGAAAGCTTGAACTAGTTCAATCCTAATTTATAATGGACGGATTTGGTTAATAAACAAAAGTGTGTGTGTGTGAGAGAGAGATTTTAAGGATAAGTATGTAAACGATGATCTATTCACTTGATCATACATATGTTCAACACTTCCTCCGCAACCTGACAGCAAATGACAAGAACTCATCGGATTTGACGTAAATGTTGAGCAACATTGATGGAGTCACTATAGAAGTGGACGAAGGAAGGATTCTGCGTTGTAACACAGCAACTCTTTTTGCTGGAAAAGTCGATAATCAAGCGGCTGAGATTGAGTATCATAAAGTCGAATCATTCCTTACGTTATGGTTCAATGGCAAAAGTAGAAAGAACAAGTAAAATTATCAAATCCACTTGCAGCCAAAGTCTCCCTTGTGTGATGCTCCTTATGCCAAGCCATTCTCGAATAATAGAGGTGGCAAATGGGTGGATCGGATTGGGTATGGGTCGGGTCAAAAATGGGTCGACCCATATTTGACCCATTTAACCCGTTTTAACCCATATTCTTGCTGCAGTGTAAATCTAGTGACCCATACCTAGCCCGACCCGTATCCGACCCATACCCGACTCGACCCGTATTGCTAAAACCTATTTATTGTTAAAACATTTTTATGTAATACAATTTTTTTAAACAATTTTTATGCAATACAAATTTAATGGAAAATTTTTATAATTCTTTTTAAAATATTTTTAAAAATAGAATTTTTAATTTTCTAAAATATAATTTTTATTTTTATATCTCGATAGAGTATCTTTCGCGCACTTAAACAATCAAATCCTACTAATCAGGATTGTACTATCAAGAGGTAAGTGCGTGGGTTTGGTGGGGAGCATGATTTGCTGTTCTCCTCCACATAAACCCAATATAGAAGCTCACACAAGCAAGCGAAGGACCCAAAAACGGAAGACAAACTACAATCAAAATACACCGATAAACGCAGCTCAACAAGAGATACAACAAACAGAGATTGAAAAGAATCGACGACTCCGTAAACTTGTACATGCAAATCCCCAGAGATTGAAAAGAATTAGGGGAAAGGGATTGCACGGGGGAAAGAATTAGCCGGATCTGGCGAGGCTCGAGCTCGCCGGCGTCGGGCAAGGCCTCGACCGTGTCGATCTGGCGAGGCCTATCATTGGCCAACGGCCGGCCGCCGGTAAGGAATAAAGAAAAAGAAAGAAAAAGAAAAAGAAAAAATTGAAATATGAAAAATAATTATAATTTCGATTTTTTACTAAAAACTTTTTTATAAATTTAAAAAAGACCAAGGGTTTAAACTTTAAAATGAGTTTCCTTATAACCCATTTAGACTATTTCTTTTTATGTTTTACATTCATTGACCCATTTCTGACCCATATTTAACTTTCACTTGATCCATTTCTGACCCATATCTAATTTTCACTTGACCCATTTTTGAACCATATCTAACTTACACTTGACCCATATATGACCCATTTAACTAAAAATGAGTCATAATATGAGTCTTTGACCCATATTGCCAACTCTATCGAATAATCAGCACTTTGGTCTTTTTCCCTCTTTTATTAAAGCATCTTTATCAAAGGAGGACTCAAGAGGGAGATAGACGGGACACCCCACTATCTAATGTGTACGTCAAATTATTCTATCTTCTAGCCTGAGCAGCGAGCATAGCCTTTTCCCAATGACAAAGCTCTCTATCAGACAAAATAAGACGTGTAGACCCCATTTTTGCACGCATGGTTCAATCATGGGATTATGATTATAATTCATACCTGCTTTCTCTGAAGTAATGACTTTAATAAGGATGTTACAAAAAAAATGTAAGTATAGACTTAGAGTTCTGAATGCTATCATCAAATCATTTGCCATGTAATGCTTATCGTTAATGGTAACTCATATTTTCAAGTACCTCACATTTGTAAAAGATGTGATTTAATTAAACACCAATTAACAGAATGCGACGTGAGCAAAAACATGGCTTATAAAACTATAGGTGACCCTACCAAATTCTTGTGATTGCAGTTTGGAGTTGGTAAAGAACAAGGTAATGTAATTCAATCCTCATTTTTTTACAAGATATGATGGATTCTTAATTTCACCATGCAGGATCTGTCTGAATGCCTAAGAGCTGTGATTTGATCATTTGCTAAATATATTCCTTGAAGAATGCAAAGAGAATTGTCTGCCACATGCATACTTGAACAAGCAATATATATATATATGAAAGACCATAATATAAGTGCACCAGATTGAGAGAACACAAGATGTGTGCACTTGGCAATATTTGCTAGTTTCAATAGTTATAATCAACAGCCTTAATTATATGATAGGTACATAATCTGAAAGTCATCAATCTCAACTTGTTAAATAGGTGCCCTTATAATCATCGGGTATATGATATAATCTCAAGTCTAAGCCACGGGTATAAGGGATAGAGCAAACACTCAAGCTAAAAACAAACTAAAATATGAGCAAGCTTTCAAATTTGAAGACATGCTACTAATGAATTAAGATTTGGATCTTTCATTAATCTCTTCATATAAGATGGCCACATCACCACTTCCAAAAATGGACGCTCTGATACAATTTGCTAGCTAATTGAATTCTATGAAAGAATAATGCATTTGGAAATAATTCACAAAATGATGTGATAGTCTGACCAACTTATTCACTATCACTTTTATAAATTAATTCTTTTAGTTGTATTTTAAATCTTTCTTGATGATATTGAAATGATATGTGCGTATAAATATTAAACACTTCAGCCTTGATTGGTGCATGTTTAGACACAAGCTTACTCTAAACTCTAGACCGAAAAGACATTATAATTTCAAAAATAGGAGTAGTTGAAAAATATAAGCTACTTCGACTGGAGCAATTATGAAAATAAGAAGAATAGAAAAGATCAGCTTGGCCTTGCCCTTAAAGACGGCGAAGGAAAATCCGCCACGCATAAGTGAAGGATGTTCCTTGTTGCCATCAGAACCAATTTTTGAAGAAACAAAATAGGTTTCTTAATTGCATGAACCCAATCCTTATAAGCCATTTGATCTAACTCTTTTATATTATGATTTTCATTTGAGACTGAAGTAATATTCATTTAAATTCAAATATCACCTCAAATACCACTCTGTCAATTATTTTAAAAGTGTAGAAGATTTTTAACATTTGGATATAGAGTTTCACAATCAAGGGAGAACATAAAATTAGATGATCAAAATTGAAAACTGCAATATCAATTTTAGAAATGAAGAAAGACATTACAATTCTGTCATGATCTGAAGATATACACTGTTTTCATCAAAGTTCCAGGAGCTGGTGTCCTATTGCTGGGAAAATTGTATAATTGGTCTTAAACATATTGTGCATAATATAATGGATTCCTAAACCTTTTAACTAAACCAATTTAGTCATAATCTTTAAGAACAGGTGAAATTGAGTCATCTCGGCCAGGTTTCGCCTGATTTATCTGATGTGGCAGTCCAATCATAACTGATTATATTATGTGTAACGGAAGTGTGTGACGTGCACTAAAGTTTCTATGAAAAGACCACTGTTTTCACTGAGATTAACGCCACCTTTGCCCGGCGGAGAGGCTAAAGCCCAAAATCGCCATACCGCTGATGTTGGACTTAAACAAAAGGGTCGAGGTGTGCAGAGTCTCAAGGTCCAAAATCAACATCGAAAATCCATGACTGAATTTACCAATAGCAGCAAGAATAGCAGCAAAGCCGCAACGACACCACCAGCAAGGAACTCGACCCATCTAAAACAAGACCATCACACAAGTACACCAAAACAAACTGACAAAAAGGCAAAAAAAAATGAAATTTCAACAGTAAAAATGAAAATTGGCCGACGGCCGTGATTTTCCCCATTGAAATGACCAACTAAGGGTGAAAATTTCGTGTGTGATGCATATCTAATGCTAAGCCATTTAAAATAATCAGTACAGCTTTAATTTTATGAAACATCTTTATGAAAAGTGGACCCGAGATGGAGCCTAGGACAACCCATGATCTAATGTCTTGTTGACTATTGCATGTTCTGGGCATGAGCAACGTGCATTGCTTTTTCAAATGGAAAGTACAGACTAAGAGCTAGAAAGGCGAATATTATTATTAAATGGAACAAGTATTATAAAATAAAAATCTTATTATTAACTCATTGTGTTTGTATTTTTCGCAGGCCCGTCTTTTGATTCACTTCTTGAGCTGGAAAGTTTTCCAATTTACCATATAGAGACTTCATTCAAGTCATAAATTAAAAGTCAGTTTAATATTCAATGTTTTTTCTAATGTCATATTCAATTGGAACCTTCCATCTTTATCAACTTTAAATTTCAAAAAATGACAAAATGTCAAATTAAACATAATGCAAAAAACACTTGATAAAGCATAAGATGGCCGTGAGCTAAAAGACCAATCTACTAAAACTAAGCTATATCGAAATTGTTCACTAGAATGTCGAAACTATATGTACTAACTAAAAATGAAACTAAGCCCAATCTAATGCTAATAGTTGAGCAAAAGGTCTCCATTTCTTACCATTTAAAAAAAAAATTCCATTTTTTTTATTGTTATTAATTATTAATTTTTAATTTATATTTTTCCTTTTATGCCTACAATCTGTACTGCAAGTCTAATTTTCTCCCCTATTTTCGTTATCTAATATAAAATTTTTATTTATTATTTGCAAATTCCTTTCTTTTTTTCTCCACAATAGAGAATGGGCCGAATTCTTGGGCCCCATCTAATGTGGACTAAACCTGGCCTCATGATTCTTGGGCCCATCAGATTAGCCCTTTTTAATTATGAACAAGTTAGGCCCCTTTTAATTTCTCTCTCTCTCTCTCTCTCTCTCTCTCTCTCTTTTTTTTTTTCAGTTCTTTCATTTTTCCCAGAACTCCATGAAATCTTCAATGCACCAGATTCTAATCATATCAACAGCATGAACTTTAGAGCTACCTTAAAGATGAATATATCAAAGCCTCAAATCATTAACATATATTCTTTACCCTCAGCCACCTACATTCATCACCGGACCGCCGCCGCCATTGGCCACCACCCATCCTCAATTATGACTCCACATTGATGCTTATTGCGTAGCATACAAAATAGAAACATACCCAGTACAGTTAAGTCGAGGATCGTAAGAAATCAGCGTTCATCAAGAGCCTGCCGTTCATCTTGCCAGTATTCACCATGAGAACAAGGAAATTGAAGACACACGAGTTACTCAGTCTTAGATTCAAATTTCACGAAATAAGAGTAGAATAAGGGAATTGAAGACGCCATGGTGGTTTAAACGTGTGATGAGCATCCACATCTACAGATTCAAGCGGCTTTTCCTCAGAGATATTTCGCAACTTCGTTGGAGCATTTTCACAAAAGTTGGCTAGCATTTCGATGGGTAAGCTTAAATGTAAGAACGAAACAGAGTCTCGTCCCCTGGCTATGATTGACTTATCAAAGAACGTACACCCCACTAACAAACGCTCGTTTAGAGTCAGTTTTCATACAGATCGTGTTTCTATATTCTCAGCCACAGAACTATGAAAAGACAGAGCATGGAAGAACTCACCTTGAAGATGGAATTTTCAACACGAGCGAGGATCAAATGAAGAATCGTGGCCTCAGAAACCCGTCTTTGGTGATTCATGCTGATGAATAAGCTTAGAACGACAGCTTGAGCTCATCAGATGCATGGACAGCGAGATTGTCTCGAACATGGCCCGATTGTAATGGGGGGCACGAATGCCCCCATCATCCTCAAAGCCACGCAGGCTCTTGCCGTTGCTTGCCGACCATAGGCGCCGCAGCTGGAAAACTCCATCCTCGGATGAAGCTGACGCCAACTATTGTCCAAGCCCAAGCCATCGTCGCCTGAAGTTCTGCTGCCGAACAGGACCATTTGACTAGAGAGAACGCTATCCTAACAACAGCGCAGGCAAAGATGTCGAGATGAAGGAGGCGGCGATGGTGAAAGGAGAAACCGAGAAGGAGGAGGAGGTCAGGACGTGTTTTTCGCAGGCAAAAAGGCTTCGAACGAAGGCTCAAAACTTCTCTTATGCACTAACGGTAAAACAGGGCAAGACAGAGGACTTCTCGCCATCGGTGGGGAGGTGATCGCTGGTGACGATGGAGGACGTCCGACAATGAAAGAGAAGGAAAGGGATTTTTCCTAGATTCAGTCTCATGAGATTTTTCCTTTTGCGTTTTTGTTTGATCACTAGTGGGGGTGAGTTTAAGTAACTTAAATCTTAAGGTGGCAAGTGTCAGGCTCTAAATGATTGACCGGTTTCATAAATTAAAATTTCTTTAATTGAATTCAAGGTCTCTTTCACCATCTCTAAATCAAATGTCTAAAAAAATTTAGAAACTAATGAAATTCCAATTTCTATTTTGAGTCTGGTTAAATTCTTCCATTTAACCAGAAAGTCGACCTTCGGCCATTTGTATGAAAATTTAAAATTTAAAGGACTAATATTGACACCTATATGCAATTCTTTTTACGTTTAGAGCAGACTTTTTCTATAAGTTTAACAAAAAAATCAATCTAAAAGCCAATTCTTAATTTATAGACAAATTGATGCCTAATTACTAATGGAGTTAAATGCTCCTAATCGTTACATGCAACTAAGGTACTAAAGACACTAATCTAATTTATTTATTTTTTGTCAAGAAACGAATCTCGACACATTCATAGATCACAAGTTTTGAATTTTCTAACTTTAACTTCCAAAAAATATTCAAGTATCAGCATCACTTAAAATCAATCTTTGAATTCTTAACATAGTGAACAAATATCAGTACATTCATTTATCGCAAATAAGGCTTAAATAGAGTGGTGGGGGCATTGCCTCCAACTCAAACTAACTTCAAGCTGGAAATATAATTTGATAAGCTCGCGTACAATTAAATGCATTGCCATACAACTTCCTAACAATCTTTTTTTTTTCTTTTTTTTTTACCGTAAAAAGTAAACGCATGGACTGCTTTCTTTGTATTTATCACTTTCTTGCAAAAGCTTTGGTTAAACACAAAATGTTAGGACGTTTTTTTTTTTTTTTTTTTGTCAGCCCTACTCTATACCTATTCTACACTCACTCTCAAACTTTTGCCCTGCCTCTTGCAGAGCGTGGGCGTCGAAACCCACTCCTGAAACTTGCGCGTCCCCACCCCATCCCTCCTTGAGAAGGTGGGGGTTAGGACGTTAAGAGAATACATATTGAACCCTTTAGGGCAGTTGAGCAACCAGAAACCTTAAAGAAGCGCCAAATTTGAGGGACTCTTGCCAAATGAAAATATAGAACCAAAACTAGCACCAAGAAATAATAAAAGGGTCTCATTTTCATCAATTCGCAACAGCTGAATAAAGGAGGCATAATTAAATATCTTGAATTCATATTGACACTGTGAACCGTCTAGAGTAACACGTCCGATGGACAACTCAATCAATGTGAATCTGATCCTTACCACCACTGCTGAAGATGGAGACTTTGAACACAACATCATCCCTATCAATGAGCTCAAACACACAGACATTTCCTACACACAAATGAGTTTCTCTTGCAAATGCTGTCCAACCAGCAGAGAAGAACACTCGGATTTCCCGCGTATATCTTGAGAGCTTCACCGGCCACGACCTGTCTGAATACCTAAGAGTTCCCTCTTTCTTGTTTTCTTGAATATGTTGCCTGACAAATTGACCGGGAACATGCTGCACATGGGTAGACGTTTGAACAACCAATGTATGCCAAAAGAAGGACAATAATGTAAGCATGCGCCCTTGGAAAGAAAGCACACAAGGCAGGCTTTAGTCAACAGCCTTAACAGGCTCATGAAAGCCATTGATCTTAACCCGCAATGTAAAGCATTTTCAAACAAATTACTGCCATTAATTGTATTTTAGGTTAGTACTCAATCTTTTTCACTAAGGGTCCGTTCGTTTCGCGGGAAATGGGTCATCTCCAGAGAACATTTTCCCAGAATATTTTCTGGTGTTCGGCTAAAACCTGAAAGTGTTTCGGAAAATGTTTTCCGGTGTTCGGTAAGGAAAATATTTTCCGCTCACCAAATTGACAAGCGCGAGTGCCAAGCTCGAGACTCGTGAGCGCGAGTTTAAAATCGATGAGTTTGAAATTCACCTAGTTCGACGACTAGCCAAAAAAGAAGAAGATAGGAAACAAATAAAAGAAAAATAAAAAAATAAAAGGAAAAAGGAAAAGAAATAAAATAAAATAAAATAAAAAGAAATTAAAAATAATTCAAATTAAAAAAGACGAAGAAAACTAAAAAATAATTCGAATAAAAAAAAAGGAAGAAGAAATGAGAGGAGAAAGTGAAGATTTATATAGATGTGAGGTAAGAGAAATCAAGTGAGGAAAATGTTTTCCACTTTTCTAAAGTGAAAAACATTTTCCCTTACTTTGGAAAACTTTTTTCCTTGGATGAAAAACATTTTCCCCAAGGAATTCATTTTCCATAAAACGAACACCGGAAAATCTGGAAAACATTTTCCCGAAAATTATTTTCCGCGAAACGAACGGAGTTTAAGATAGTGATGGAGCAGCTTGCCGAGGATATCAAAGTGAATGGATAGTCCCCACCTAATTACTGTCTTTACTACTGTTCTTTCTTCTTCTTTTTCCTGATTCCGCGTTACTCCACCATTGGGATGCCCCACGATCACTCCAAGGAAAATCATTTCATATGGTTCCCAATACAAACCAAATCAAGAAAACACAATATTGATGCGAGATTAGATAGAGACCATAATTGAACTTGAAATATGGCAGTGATGGATCAGGCTCGAGATTGTACCATTTTCTTAAAATGAGACTGTTGTATCACCAGTTTGAAGAAGGGATGCTCCGAATCAAATTCACCGGCTAATTCAGGAGCAGTGAGAGGCTTCGAAGGAGTAGGATCACAAAACACTGGCTCAGAACAGTTCATTCTGCATTTAGACTCTTTGTTCCTGCCTGGAATTAAAATGAAAACTTTAAAAGACATTATCAGCGTGAATGTTTCTTTGATTGACTATGAAGATCTTTAGCATAGAGGTCATGTCATGCCATAACTACCCTAAAGTTTCGCTATAAATAACGTAAATCAAGTTTCCACCTGCACTGCTGAAAATGTAGACTCTGAACACAATATCATCTCTATTAATTAGCTCAAACACGCAAACATTTCCAACACGCAAGTGGGTTCCTCTCACGAATGCAATCCAACCAGAAGAGAACTGCATCGACCCACTTGGATAATTCCTAAGCTTCACCGGCCATGTTCTGTTTGAATGCCTCAGAGTCGCGATTTCCTTGATTTGCTGAATGTGCTGCCTGATGAACCAACGAGGAACATTCTGCCCACACGCATATTTGAAAAACCCGTGATTTATAAAGAAAGACTGGGGAAGCATTCCTTTATTCAAGCGAGCAAGCAAAATGTAGATCGACATGGTAGTTTTAGTAACTCTCATCAACAGTCTTAACAGGACAAAAATCAAGATGTCAAAGTCTCTGCTCTTAGAATTGGCACGAGGGCTAGAGGATCTTTGCCTTTCTAAACAAATGGGAATGAACAGATCCAAGGAAAACACTGTAGTTTCCTAAAGAAATCCAACCAGCTTAGGAAAGAAGTCAAAATAGTAAGTGAATTAAACTCTCGATCTTACCACTACATGATGTTCAATATACGATGGCCGGATCACCACCTTGAAAAAAGGATACTCCGAGTCAAATTCGCAGGCCAATTCAAAACTACGGAGAGGCCTCGAACTCATAGGACCACCAAAATTTGGCTCAGGATGGCTAGCTCCGCACCTAGAATGTCCGATCCCTTCTGTTTTTTAAAAAAAATGAAATGCTTATATGATGCCAGTCTGAAGTTTTCATTAGTTGATTAACTTACCATGAAAAGATTTAGCACAGAATGGAAGTTAATACTGACATGGAAATCAAGATTTAGATAAGTTGACCAAACGAAAAATTCGCTTCCTTCGCCTTAGAAGTTGTAACTACTTAACCACAATAAGCATTACCAAATCTATTATGCTATCAGTCAACATAAACAAGCTTATCAAAAAGTTCTCAAGTACTTGAAAAAGATCTAACAAAGGAAGAGTGATGTAAGAAGAAACGTGACTTATAAAATGACAAGTCACACCTTCGAGATCTGGTGACGAGCAGCTTGGACTCGGCTGAGAACATGATGAATGTGGGTCGACCCTCTTCTTCTGACAAGGAGCAAAATCCTCCGAATCTTCAACTTCTATGACATCCTCCCTCTTCGGCGAGATAAATCCACTCCCGAGGTTTGATATGCTGCTCAATGAATAATTGATCTCCGAAGCACTCCTATCAAATATCATCACACGAAAAGTGGAGTTCCCTTTATATTTGAAAACTACGAGGTGACCGGGACCAATGGAGTAATGCTGCATAAATTCTCGCCACCCTTTCCACAACCAAACCGTGCCGTTGTTAAGTTTTTCTACTCCGATACTCCAGGTCGAATTGCCCAGAACCTCGAGTAGCACCAAGCTCGAGAGATCCTTTCCATATCTTCCTAAGAACTTTTTCGGAATTCCCTATTCAGAAAACTCAAAAGTTATACTTCCAGGACTAAAATTCATCAAAATTAGATAAAAGGTGCAGGGAAAAAAGGAAGAGCACTAGGCAAATTTTAAGTTCTGCAACATGACAATGAAAGATCGGTTTGCACACAAGCAGGGTGTCACCGGGCAACTAAGAATCGAGTTTTAGCTATAGTTGCTTCATTTGACAAGAGTCAAAACTAGAGAGACCCAACACCTTTGTCCACACTATTTTCAGCCAACCAATCCTCAATTCCAAGTGAAAGAACTGATTTTTATCTAGAATCATTCAAAATGAACACTTTTTCTCTCCAGGGTATTCGTTTTTTCTCTCTTTTTCGCAAGAATCAAAAGGATTACTCAAAGCCAAACGCATGGAAAGATCCCCAGATTGAATGTAAACAGCAGCACGAGCGCGACAGCTCTAAACCATGACGGAAACATCGCTGCGAAAATGCGGAAACTCACAAGCTTCCCAGATTCGAGGGTGTCGGAGAGAATGATCTTGAAGAAGTGAGGGCTCTCGAGACGAGGTCCCGTCGCGGCATCTGGGTCGACGCCTCCATCTTCTCTCTGGCGATGGCGACCGCGAGCCATGTACGGTAGTGTCACAGGGGTCAGTGAAGGAGGAGGAGGGGGAGCCGGTTTTGTGCTATTTGCCGTGTGCTCTTGAGGTATCCTATCTTTTGTTAATTTTTTGGGGCACAGTAGGAATTTTCTTTTTCATTTTTTTTGGTAACTCAGAACCGATGAAAGCCAACAGTCGGCAACGCAAACCTGAGGTGGTTCGCAAAACCCATCACCACGTGACCACAAGTAAGTCCACTAATGACATTCGAACTTGCCCCTCTCATGAGAAGGACAAAGCCCGAGCCAACGCCGCCACCACATGGGGTGGTCACTAGAAATTTTCTTTTAATCATTAATCTTTGAAAAAAGATGATAATTCTAAAGTGGAGACTCTCGCCATCAAGGGAAAAGAGAAAGACTCTTCGCGCGCACATGATAAAATTTATACTTCTCTATTTCTCTGTTTTTTATTCCTCGAAACAAATTTGGAACAGAAATCCGTTTGGTAACGCAATTTAATTTTTTTATTTTTGAAACAGATTTTTATTTCAAAAATAGATTTGAAGAAGAAATCAGAAGATAAAATTCTTAATTTCTCAGTTTCTAAAATGAAAATTGAAAAATCTATTTCTGATCAGAAATCATTTTTGATCCCGAAATATTTCTGATCCAAAAATTTTGTTATGGGCAGCCGAAAGATAGTACGTAACATCCGTTGCAATGAGCTCAGCCAAAGCCTAGACCCCGTTTCCTCCTCCTCTTCCCCCACCTCCCTCCCTCCATCTTCTTTCCATCACCACTTCAAATCTGAAGAGGAGAAAGATGGTCCAAGTACTGGAGAAATTGCTCTTTTATTGTCTCGTTAGATTCTAATCTCCACTGGATAAAGACTCAAAAAGCGACCTTGATCAAATGCTAGCAGAAATATGCTTGCATTTCTGCTGAAAGATTCCCCACAAATTGACAATGCCAGTGCCCGATCGTTTCGAATTTAGGGCTTTTGTTGACGCCCGAAAAAGCCCCAACTGACCAAAAAAAAAAATTGCATGAACCCAATCCTCATAAGCCCAATTGATCTAACTCTTTATATTATGTGATTTTCACTTGAAACCCAAATAATATTCATTTAACCCAAATATCGCTTGAATACCACCGTGTCAAATATTTAACATTGTGGAGATTTTCAACATTTGGAAATAGAGTTTCACTACAAAGGGAGGACATAAACTTAGATGGTCAAAATTGAAAACCGCCAATATGAACGATATGGAGACATACACCGGAATCTTCTATTTACATCGAAGTTCCAGGTGCTGGTGTCCTATTGCTGGGAAAATTGTATAGTCTGTCTTAAATATATTGTGTAGAATATAATTGAGTCGTAATCCTTTTAATTGAATCAATTTAATCCTAATCCTTTGAGAAAAAGTGTAATTGAGTCCTCTCGGTCAAGTTTCATCTGATTTGTCTAATGTGGCAATCCAATCATAACTGATTATTTTACATGAAAAGGCAATTTTGTGACGTGCACTAAAGTTTCCATGATTAGAGACTATTTTCACTGAGATAAACGCCATCTTTGGTTGGTGGAGCGGCTAAAGCCCAAAATCGCCAAATCCTTAGCTCTGATGTTGGACTTAAACAAAAGGGTCCACAGTGCGCAGAGTCTCAAGGTCCAAAATCGAGAGTCTTATTATTAACTCGTGTGCTTTTTCGCAGGCCCCTGCCTTCTGATTCACTTCTCTAGCTGGAAAGTTTTCCGATTTAACATATACAGACTTCATTCAAGTCATAAATTAGACATCGTTTAATATTCTTCTTCCAATGCAATATTCAATTGGAACCTTCTATCTTTATCAACTTTAAATTTGAAAATGACATATAATGCTAAATTAAACATAATGAAAACACTTGATCAAGCATAAAATGGCCGTGGCCGTGATCTATATACACACACCCATTGAATAGCAATTTTTTATAGTACTTTACCCGCTGATATATTTGACTTAGGATAACTTAGACCCTCATATCTAATTAGTGTCAACCATTAGATGAAAATATGTCATGCCTTTTCATGTATCATCTCTCCAACTTCCATGGATTTGTTGACTAAAAACTATGAGTCTCTTGATTGAGAACTTTAGCAAAAATTAGCCTAAACAGGTGATTACGGTATCTCAATTGAGAATTTTTTTTATCTGTATTTCATTGGTAGTTTGGGCTTGAGCCCATAAATAGTTATTAAGCAACCTAAGGCTTTCTCAACCTCTAGGGTTTTCATGTGCCGCTTATATATAATATATTTCTCTTGTAATCAAGAGTGTAATAGAAAGGAGATATTACTTATAGTGAAATCCTCTGCTCAATATAACCATCTTCTAAGGACGAGCTGGGATAAATTTTGTGTTTTTTTTTTTGGTAAAGGTAAATTTTGTGTTTTGATTTCTCTTTTTGTAGTTTTTCTATATTTCGTTGTGTTTGTGTCTCTAATTCAAACACCAACTAGGGCTAACTAGGGACAAAGTGAGACACGAGAGGTTATCTCACTTTGTAAACAATCAAAGATGTATTAGAGACTTGATTATATCAGTTATTCAATTATTATCCTTTCGGTACCTAAATTGGATTATTTGTTAATTAAAGTGTCTACACCATTTTTTCACCAAATTATAAATCCTAAAGTTCTCATTCACTAAGTATTTATGCAATGTTTTTTATGTTTATTATAATCGTAAAAGGTAACCTAACCATACAACTAGAACAAGCAAATCACCACGGTAAAATAATATAAAAGAATCACAACCAAGTTATCAAAATAATAATAATGATAATAAAAAGAGCAATCAAAAGATAGAGTGCACTAAAGTAATCTAATGCAAATGCAAAAATATAACGTGGCCTTGTTATTAGGCCCTAGGATAGCAACCCCGTGAGCTAAATTGAAGTTGAGTCCAATTTCTTATCTAAAATATCAATCTACTAAAACTAAGCTATATCGAAATTGTTCACTAGAATGTCTAAACTATACAGACTAATTAAAAATGAAACTAAGCTCAATCTAATGTTAGAACTTAGCAAAAGGCCTCTATTTCTTACCTCTATTAAAAAAAATAATTTTTCCATTTTTTTGTTATTAATTATTAATTTTTTAATTTACATTTTTCCTCTTACGCCTACAATCTGCATTGCAGGTCTAATTTTCTCCCCTATTTTCGTTATCTAATATAATAATTTTTATTTATTATTTGCATATTCCTTTCTTTTTTTCTCTATAATAGAGCATGGGCCGAATTCTTGGGCCCGATCTAATGTGCACTAAACCTGGCCTCATGATTCTTGGGCTTATCGGATTAGCCCTTTTTAATTACCAACAAGTTAGGCCCCTTATAATTATTATCTCTCTCTCTCTCTCTCCTTAAGTTCTTTCATTTTTCCCAGAACTCCACGAAATGTTAAATGCACCAGATTTTTAATCATATCAACAACATGAACTTTAGAGCTACCTTAAATATCAATATACCAAAGCCTCAAATCGTTAACATATATTCTTCACCCTCAGCCACCTACATTCGTCACCAAACCGCCGCCATTGGCCACCACCCGTCCTCGATTATAACTCCACAATGATGCTTATTGCGTAGCATACAAAATGGAACATAACCAGCACAGTTAAGTCGGGGATCGTAAGAAATCAGTGTTCATCAAAAGTCTGCCGTTCATCTTGCCAGTAATCACCATGAGAACAAAGCACAAAACAAAACAACGCACATGTTACTCTCGGTCTTAGATTCAAATTTCATGAAATAAGAGCAGAATAAATGAATTAAAGATGCCATTGTGGTTTAAACGTGTGATGAGCATCCGCATCTACAGATTCAAGCGGCTTTTCCTCAAAGATATTTCGCAACTTCGTTGGAGCATTTTCACAAACAGTTGGCTAGCATTTGGATGGGTAAGCTTAACTGTAACAACGAAACAGAGTCTCGTCCCCTGACGATAATTGGCTTATCAAAGAACGTACAACCCACTAACAAACGCTCGTTTAGAGTCAGTTTTCATGCAGATCGTGTTTCTATATTCTCAGCCACAGAACTATGAAAAGACAGAGCATGGAATAACTCACCTTGAAGATGGAATTTCTCAACACGAGCGAGGATCAAATGAAGAATCGTGGCCTCAGAAACCCGTCTCTGGTGATTCATGCTTATGAATAAGCTTAGAACGACAGGTTGAGCTCATCGGACGCACGGACACCGAGATTGTCTCGAATATGGTCCGATTTTAATGGGGGGCACGAATGTCCCCATCAGCCTCAAAGCCACGCAGGCTCTTGCCGTTGCTTGCCGACCATAGGCACCGCAGCTGGAAAACTCCGTCCTCGGATGAAGCTGACGCCAACTATTGTCCAAGCCCAAGCCATCGTCGCCTGAAGTTCCTGCTGCCGAACAGGAACCATTTGACTAGAGAGAACACTATCCTAACAACAGAGCAGGCAAAGATGTCGAGATGAAGGAGGTGGCGACGGTGAAAGGAGAAACCGAGAAGGAGCAGGAGGTCATGATGTGTTTTTCGCGGGTGAAAAGGCCTCGAACGAAGGCTCAAACTTCTCTTATGCACTAACGGTAAAGCAGGGCAAGACAGAGGACTTCTCGCCATCGATGGGGAGGTGATCGCCGGTGACGATGGAGGACGTCCGACAATTAACTCAAATCTTAAGATGCCTGAGTGTCATGCTCTAAATCATTGACCGGTTTCATAGATTAAAATTTCTTTAATTGAATCCAATGTCTCTTTCATCATCTCTAAATCAAATGCCTAAAAAAATTTAGAAACTAAGGATCTTCCAATTTCTTTTTTGAGTATGGTTAAATTCTTCCATTTAACCAAAAAGTCGACCTTCGGCCATTTGTATGAAAATTTAAAATTTAAAGGACTAACATTGACACCTATATGCAATTTTGTTACGTTTAGAGCTGACTTTTTCTATAAGTTTGACAAAAGAAAATCTACAAGTCAATTCTTAATTTATAGACAAATTCATGCCTAATTACTAATGGAGTTAAATGCCCCTAATCTCTACATGCAATTAAGGTACTAAAGACATTAATCTAATATATTTATTTTCTGTCAAGAAAGGAGTCTCGACGCATTCATAGATCACAAGTTTTGAATTTTCTAACTTTAACTTTCAAGACCAAAAAAAAAACTTTAACTTTCAAAAAATATTCAAGTATCAGCAACACTTAAAATCAATCTTTGAATTCTTAACACAGTGAACAAAAATCAGTACATTCATTTATAGCAAATAAGGCTTAAATAGAGTGGTGGGGGCATTACCTCCAACTCCAAATAATTTCGAGTTGGAAATATAATTCGATTAGCAATTTGTCGCGTACAATTAAGTGCTTTGCCATACAATTTCCTAACAATCTTTTTTTTTTTTTTTTTTTTCATTTAGCCGTAAAAAGTAAACGCATGGACTGCTTTCTCTGTATTTTTCACTTTCTTGCAAAAGCTTTGGTTAAACACAAAATGTTAGGACGTTAAGAAAATACATATTAAACCGTTTAGGGCAGTTGAGCAACCAGAAACCTTAAAGAAGCGTCAAATTTGAGGGACTCTTGCCAAAATGAAAATATAGAACCAAAACTAGCACCAAGAAACAATAAAACAGGAACAGAAAAGGGTCTCATTTTCATCAATTCGCAACAGCTGAATAAAGGAGGCATAACTAGATATCTTGAATTCATATTGACACTGTGAACGGTCTAGAGTAACACGTCCGATGGACAACTCAATCAATGTGAATCTGATCCTTACCACCACTGCTGAAGATGGAGACTTTGAACACAACATCATCCCTATCAATGAGCTCAAACACACAGACATTTCCTAAACACAAATGAGTTTCTCTTGCAAATGCTCGCCAACCAGCAGAGAAGAATACTCGGATTCCCCGCGTATATCTTGAGAGCTTCACCAGCCACGACCTGTCTGAATACCTAAGAGTTCCCTCTTTCTTGTTTTCTTGAATATGTTGCCTGACAAATCGACCGGGAACATGCTGCACATGGGTAGACGTTTGAACAACCAATGTATGCCGAAAGAAGGACAATAATGTAAGC
This sequence comes from Eucalyptus erythrocorys, assembly GCA_014182555.1. NCBI lineage: Eukaryota > Viridiplantae > Streptophyta > Magnoliopsida > Myrtales > Myrtaceae > Eucalyptus > Eucalyptus erythrocorys. The sequence continues at coordinate 9,276,712 of CM024603.1, forward strand.
ATGCGCCCTTGGAAAGAAAGCACACAAGGCAGGCTTTAGTCAACAGTCTTAAGAGGATCATGAAAGCCATTGATCTTAACCCGCAATGTAAAGCATTTTCAAACAAATTACTGCCATTAATTGTATTTAATGTTAGTACTCAATTCAAGTGACACTCTTATCTTTTCACTAAGATAGTAATGGAGCAGCTTGTCGAGGATATCAAAATGAATGGATAGTCCCTACCTAATTACTGTCTTTACTACTGTTCTTTCTTCTTTTTTTTCCTGATTCCGCGTTGCTCCACCATTGGGATGCCCCACGATCACTCCAAGGAAAATCATTTCATATGGTTCCCAATACAAACCAAATCAAGAAAACACAATATTGATGCGAGATTAGATAGAGATCATAATTGAACTTGAAATATGGCAGTGATGGATCAGGCTCGAGATTGTACCATTTTCCTAAAATGAGACTGTTGTATCACCAGTTTGAAGAAGGGATGCTCCAAATCAAATTCACCGGCTAATTCAGGAGTAGTGAGAGGCCTCGAAGGAGTAGGATCACAAAACACTGGCTCAGAACGGTTCATTCTGCATTTAGACTCTTTGTTCCTGCCTGGAATTAAAATGAGAACTTTAAAAGACATTATCGGTGTGAATGTCTCTTTGATTGACTATAAAGATCTTTAGCATAGAAGTCATGTCATGCCATAACCAGCCTAAAGTTTCACTATAAATAATGTAAATCAAGTTTCCACCTGCACTGCTGAAAATGTAGACTCTGAACACAATATCATCTCTATCAATTAGCTCGAACACGCAAACATTTCCAACACGCAAGTGGGTTCCTCTCACGAATGCAATCCAACCAGAAGAGAACTGCATCGACCCACTTGGATAATTCCTAAGCTTCACTGACCATGTTCTGTTTGAATGCCTGAGAGTCGCGATTTCCTTGATTTGCTGAATGTGCTGCCTGATGAACCAACAAGGAACATTCTGCCCACACGCATATTTGAACAACCCGTGATTTATAAAGAAAGACTGGGGAAGCATTCCTTTATACAAGCGAGCAAGCAAAATGTAGATCGACACGGTAGTTTTAGTAACTCTCATCAACAGTCTTAACAGGACAAAAGTCAAGATGTCAAAGTCTCTGCTCTTAGAATTGGCACAAGGGGTAGAGGATCTTTGCCTTTCTAAACAAATGGGAATGAACAGATCCAAGGAAAACACTATGTAGTTTTCTAAAGAAATCCAACCAGCTTAGGAAAGAAGTCAAAATAGTAAGTGAATTAAACTCTCGATCTTACCACTACATGATGTTCAATATAAGATGGCCGGATCACCACCTTGAAAAAAGGATACTCCGAGTCAAATTCGCAGGCCAATTCAAAACTACGGAGAGGCCACGAACTCATAGGACCACCAAAATTTGGCTCAGGCTGGCTAGCTCTGCACCTAGATTGTCCGATCCCTTCTGTTCTTTAAAAAAAAAAAAAAAAAAAAAAAGAAATGCTTATATGATGCCAGTCTGAAGTTTTCATTAGTTGATTCACTTACCATGAAAAGATTTAGCACAGAATGGAAGTTAATACTGACATGGAAATCAAGATTTAGATAAGTTGACCAAACGAAAAATTCGCTTCCTTTGCCTTTGAAGTTTTAACTACTTAACCACAATAAGCATTACCAAATCCATTATGCTATCAGTCAACATAAACAAGCTTATCAAAAAGTTCTCAAGTACTTGAAAATGATCTAACAAAGGAGATAGTGATTTAGGAAGAAACGTGACTTATAAAATGACAAGTCACACCTTCTAGATCTATTGATGAGCAGCTTGGACTCAGCTGAGAACATGATGAATGTGGGTCGACCCTCTTCTTCTGACAAGGAGCAAAATCCTCCGAATCTTCAACTTCTATGACATCCTCCCTCCTCGGCAAGATAAATCCATTCCCGAGGTTTGATATGCTGCTCAACGAATAATCGATCTCCGAAGCACTCCTATCGAATATCATCACACGAAAAGTGGAGTTCCCTTTATATTTGAAAACTACAAGGTGACCGGGACCAATGGAGTAATGCTGCATAAATTCTCGCCACCCTTTCCACAACCAAACCGTGCCGTTGTTAAGTTTTTCTACTCCCATACTCCAGGTCGAATTGCCCAGAACCTCGAGTAGCACCAAGCTCGAGAGATCCTTTCCATATCTTCCTAAGAACTTTTTCGGAATTCCCTATTCAGAAAACTCAAAAGTTACACTTCCAGGACTAAAATTCATCAAAATTAGATCAAAAGTGCAGGGAAAAAAGGAAAAGCACTAGGAAAATTTTAACTTCTGCAACATGGCAATGAAAGATCGGTCTGCACACAAGCAGGGTGTCACCGGGCAACTAAGGATCGAGTTTTAGTATAGTTGCTTCATTTGACAAGAGTTAAAACTAGAGAGACCCAACACCTTTGTCCACACTATCCTTAGCAACCAATCCTCAATTCCAATAAAAAGAACTGATTTTTATCTAGAATCAATCAAAATGAACTGATTTTTAGCTAGAATCAATCAAAATGAACACTTTTCTTCTCGAGGGTATTCGTTTTTTCTCTCTTTTTCGCAAGAATCAAAAGGTTTACTCAAAGCCAAACGCATGGAAGGATCCCCAGATTGAATGTAAACAGCAGCACGAGGGGCGACAGTTCTAAACCAAGACGGAAACATCGCTGCGAAAAAGCGGGAACTTACGAGCTTCCCAGATTCGAGGGTGTCGGAGAGAATGAACTTGAAGAAGTGAGGGCTCTCGAGACGAGGTCCGGCTGCGCCATCTGGGTCGACGCCTCCATCTTCTCTCCGGCGACGGCGACCGCTAGCCATGTACACAGGGGTCAGTGAAGGAGGAGGGAGGGGGAGGAGGTTTTGTGCTATTTGCCCTGTGTTCTTGAGGCAACCTTCTTGTGAAAGAACCTTTGCGGAGTGACCGGTAATGTCATTGATGATATTATGATAAACACCTAAAAGGGCACAAACATGTACTACAAAACAGAAAAGTCCAAACATCGATCCTGTCCACTACAAAGCAGAAAAGTCCAAACACAAATGCTTCATAGTCCAAATGAACGGTTTCCACCTCAGAATCGGAAACCATCTACTAAGAACCAATTCCAAAATATTAGAATCGAGACTCGTCTGTTGATTTCACATATCAGATCGCCAGTCTAGTCAAGTTCTCGAGTGAGTCATTGGAACCAATTTCCAATCCCTACAAAGCTTATTCGACCTTATACTCGTATTGAATTGTGAACCGTTGATTTTGATTAACAATTGAAAACTATAAAGCAAGACAAATAGATAATACTTGTCAATTAAAAACTTAATTTCTTTAAAGGTCATGTTGTGGTCCTTTTAAGATTTCCCGACACCGAAAACATGTGGAAAATTAGATTCTACGTTAAAAGTTCTAACTTCCACAAAAGTTAAAACATTAAGCACTTGGTCTCTCTTTTTTCAACGTGAATCTAATTTAATCATGAGAATAACTAAGAAGAGACATAATAATACTCTTATGGACATCTTCTAATCAGTTCTCTCCTTCCTCTGTGTTTGTTTATTTTATTTTGATTGAGAAAGCAAGTAAATTGATTATTAAAATGGAAAAAAAAAGATTAGGAGGGTTAATCATATTACATACCCAAGAGACAAAATTAGTTAATAATGTCAAATAACTACAAATATCCATATATATATATATATATATATATATATATGATCGAAAAACTACAAAATAATTAAGTAATTGAAATGAAATTTCTTTTTTAAATATATATACCAGTTTAATCCGATTTGAGTGGGTTGGCAAGTGATTCCATGTCTAGAGCCGGGAGCCAAACCGTTACTCACCGGTTCCACTAATTTGGAATCAAGAACCAAACCGGCTCCATGAGAACCGCCTGTTCTGGTTCAGACCTGGTGTGGTTCCCGGTGACCTAGACAATTTCTAATTCTTTTGCACATCCCTCCAGTTCATAATGGAGAGTCGTATGAAGTTATATTTTAATCGGATACAACACCATTATTCTATTCCCATGAATCGGATATATACGAATATTATCATGCACATTTATTTCCAAGTAAATTGACATATGAGTAATTTTTATATCTGTGACTCTCCAACCGAAAGGCATGATTGGAAGACTTCCTCATGAAGGAAAACATAACCCAAGATAATGGACGAGGCATTCTTCGGGGGTCTTTGAGGCCTACTTTTGTTCTTCAAACTATAGATGAAATGAGCAAAATATCATTTTAGTAATGCTTCATAAAGTCATAAATGTTTCCCTGTTTTTCTTCTAACCCATTAGTAAATTTTAATTTTTGAACCCCAAAAAAGTAAATTTATATTCTCTTATTGCAATTACCAGGAAAAAAAGAAGATTTATGCAAAATTAGTTTTTTGGGTTCCTCTCCGCACCATAAACAGCCCAATGTGCGACCCTTCTGTGGTTGATCTCAATCGATGCAAATCACTGAAAATGGAGATTCTGAACACGACATTTTCGGCCAGATCATTTCATGGCATTTTGTTTCTAAACTGTTTTTCCGCAATTAATGTTGTTAAGCTTGTTAGATGACTCGGATTAGTTTTGACTTAAAAAATTCAATTAAGTAAGAAATTGACTTATCCAATACGTAAAAAAGAGGCTACTTATTTTATTCCATAGAAAAAAAAATTGATGATATTTAGAATAATTTCAACTATATGCTTCGCACCGGTCAATTATGGTCGCAATTCTATATTTGGAAAGAAACTATAGTTATTTAGTGATTGCCAAAAATTTTCTTTCTATTTTAAAAATTTAGATTGTTAGCACTTGAAAATGAGCTCTTTAAGTTCTCGATTTCTCAATTTTTTCGAATATGCCTAAATGCACATAATTGGTGAATCCATGCTGATCGAATAAAGCTCCTCCAATAAAGTGATGGACATGGTCTCCAATTTGAGATTACTTTGAATTGGAAACATAAGCCATGGAAAAACTATCAAAAAAAGTCCTAAATCTATTACAATTGTACTAATTTAATTTTAACTTTTTAATTACACCAACTAAATCCTAAAACTTTTTGCATTGTCAATTGAGTTCATTTGGTCAACTTTATTCGGAAATAACTAAAGTAAATTCCGATGGTGCCACATAAAACCGTCGATGCCAACATAGGCAATTTTTATAATTTTTTAATATTAAAAAATTGAATTTCTTATATTATTTTCTTTTTACTTTTCATTTTTTTTTCCCTCTTACTTTTCCTTTTTTTCCCTATCAAACAACCAGCCCTCACCAAAATTGGAAGAAAAAAGAGAAGAAAATTACAAAATAAAAATTCAATTTTTATAAAATGATTTGTGCCCACATCAATAATTTCTAGCCACAAAATTAGTTAAATAGACTAAATTCACAAAATATGAAAAGATGTAAGACTGAATTAGCAATAGTTTTAAAAAATTTTGATAATTTTTCCCATAATCTAATCAAGAGCCCATCACATAAAATCAACCATTAACCCATGCAACTTTCTAATTTTTTTTTTTCAGTTAGCATAAAACAATATAAATATAATGTTAAAAGGCGAGGAATGCAAAATGTAAACGCATGGACTCTTTGGTATAACACAAAATATTAAGATGTTAAGGAAATACATATGAAATCCCTGAGGTCAGTTGAACAACCAGAAGCCTAAAAAGCACCATGTCTGAGGGATTATTTCCAAAATGGAACCATAGAACTGAAACCACCACCAAAAAACAAGAAAACATGAACAGAAAAGAGTCTCAGTTTCATCGATTTGCCATTGCTGGATGAAGGAAGCAAAATTTGATATCCTGGTTTTACATCGACGCTGCGAACAGCCTATAGTAACATGTCCCGTGATCACCTCAATCAACGTGAATCTGGCCCTTACCGCCGTCACTGAAGATGGAGACTTTGAACACATTATCTTCCCTATCGATGAGCTCAAACACGCAGGCGTTTCCTACACGCAAATGAGTTTCTCTCGCAAATGCAATCCAACCAGCAGAGAATGACGCTATCTTTCTATTTTTATATCGTAAGAGCTTCACCGGCCATGATCTGTCCGAATACCTAAGAGTTGCCATTCCCTTGGTTTCTTGAATATGTTGCCTGATGAATCGATCAGGAACAGTCTGCAATTGCATACATGTTTAAACAACCAGTCTATGCTGAAAGAAGGACAATGATGTAAAGATGCACTCTTGGACAAAAAAAAAAAAAAAAAGCACACAAGGCCATATTTGCGAGTTTTGGGAGCCTTAATTGACGGTCTTAAGAGGCTCATTAAAGCCATCGATCTTAACTCACAATGTAAAGCATTTTCAAACAAATGACTGCCCATTAATTGCCATTTTAGGTTAGTAGTCGATTCAAGTGACAGTCCATCCTTTCACTTGGATAGGGATCAAGCACCTCGTTGAGGATATCCAAGTTAAATGGATAGTCTCAACCTGATTACCATCTTTTACTTCTGTTTCTTCTACTCCTCTTTTTTCCCGATTTGGCGTTACTCCGCCATTGGGATGCCCCACGATCACTCAAAGGAAGATATCTCGTCATATGGTTTCCAATACAAACCAAAATCAACTGGGGAAAACACAATATCGAGGCAATATTCGGATAGAGATTGTAATCAAACTTGAGACGTGGCAATGATGGATTAGGCTCAAAGATTGTACCAGTTTCTTCAAATGACATTCCCGTATCACCAGTTTGAAGAAAGGATGCTCCGAATCAAAATCTCTGGCTAATTCAGGAGTAGTGAGAGGCCTCGGAGGAGTAGGATCATGAAATACCGGCTCAAGATGGTTCACTCTGCATTTAGACTGTTTGCACGTGCCTGCAGTTAAAATGAGAAATTTAAGAGATATTACTGGAGTAAATGTTTCTTTAATTGACTATGAAAATCTTTAGCACAGAACTCATGTCATGCCATAACTAGCCTAAGGTTTCACTTCAGACAACGTAAATCAAGTACCTACCTTTGCTACTGAAAATGTAGACTCTGAACACAACATCATCCCTATCAATCAGCTCGAACATGCAGACATTTCCTACATACAAGCGAGTTCCTCTCACAAATGCGCCCCAACCAGAAGAGAACGCCGCCCCATGTACTGAATGTGGATTCCTAAGCTTCACCGGCCACAATCTGCCTGAATGCCTAAGAGTCACAATTTCCTTGATTTCCAGAATGTGCTGAATGATGAACCTACGAGGAACATACTGCCCAAGCACATGTTTGAACAACCCATGCTTGGTAAAGAAAGAACCCAGCAAGCAAAATGTAAATTGATACAGTAGTTTTAATACCTGTAATCTACAGTCTTAACAGGACAAAAGTCGAAAAGTCAAACTCTCTGCCCATAGAACTCTCATGGGGGGTCAAGGATCTTTGCCCTTTTAAACAAATAGCTATGGACATATCCAAGGAAAACGCTATGTAATTTCCTACAGGAATCCAATCAGCTTAGGGAAAAAAGCCAGAATGGTGATGAATTAACCTCTCAATCTTACTGCTTCATTCTTAATATAAGATGGCCGCATCACCACCTTGAAAAAAGGATAATCTGAGTCAAATTTGATAGCCAATTCAAAACTAGAGAGAGGCCACGGACTCATAGAACCACCAGAGACCGGCTTAGAATGGCTAGCTCTGCTTCTAGACTGCCCAGCCCCATCTGTTCTTTAAAAAAAAAAAAATGAAATATTCAGATCACACCAATTTGAACTTTTCATTAGTCGATTCACTTTCCATGAACATATTTAGTACAGAATGGAAGAAAATACCGTCAGTGGAAATCAAGTTTTAGATAAGTTGACCAAACGAAAAATTCGCTTCTCTTCACCTCAGCAGTTGTAACTACTTAACCACAATAACCATGATTGAAATCATTATGTTATCAGTCAACATAAACAAGCTCATCAAAAAGTTCTCAAGTGCATGAAAAAGAAGTAACAAAAGAGAGAGGGCTGTAAGTAGAAACATGACTCATAAAATAACAACTCACACCTTCAAGATCTTGTGATGAGCAGCTTGGACTCAGCTGAGAACATGGTGAATGAGGTTCAACCCTCATTTTTTGATGAGATGCAGAATCCTCCGAATCTTCAACTTCTATCACATCCTCCCACTCTGGCTTGATAAATCCACTCCCCAGGTTTGATATGCTGCTCGATGAATAATTGATCTCCGAAGAACTCTTGTTGAAAATCATCACGCGGAAAGTGGAGCTCCCTTTATATTTGAAAACTATGAGGTGACCAAGACCAATGGAGTAATGCTGCATAAATTCTCGCCACCCTTCCCACAACCAAACTTCGTCATCATTACACTTTTCTACTCCTATAGTCCAGGGCGAACTGCCCAGAACCTTGAGTAGCACCAAGCTTGAGAGATCTTTTCCATATCTTCCTAAGAACTTTTTCGGAATTCCCTATTAAGAAAAACCCAAAAGTTTTAGGTCCAGGACTCGAATTCATCAAAATTAGATCGAAAGTGCAGGGAGAAAAGGAAGAGCACTGAGCAAATTTTAAGTTCTACAACATGGCAATGAAAGATCGGTTTGCACACAAGCAGGGTGTCACCGGGCAACTAAGGATCGAGTTTTAGCTATAGTTGCTTCATTTGATGAGAGTCAAAACTGGAGAGACCCAACACCTTTGTCCACACTATTTTTAGCCAACCAATCCTCAATTCCAAGTGAAAGAACTGATTTTTATCTAAAATCATTCACAATGAACACTTTTTTCATCAGGGTATTCGTTTTCTCTCTCTTTCCGCAAGAATCAAAACGTTTACTCAAAGCCAAACGCATGGAAAAATCCGCAGAGTGAATGTACACGGCAGCACAAGGGCGACAGTTCTAAACCATGACAGAAACAGACTGCGAAAATGCGGGAACTTACGAGCTTCCCGGATTCGAGAGTGTCGGAGAGAATGATCTTGAAGAAGTGAGGGCTCTCGAGACGACGTCCGGCCGCGGCATGTGGGTCGACGCCTCCATCTTCTCCCGGGCGACGGCGACGGCGAGCCATGTACGGCGGTGTCACGAGGGTCAGTGAAGGAGGAGGTGGAGGTGGTTCGTGCGCATCGTCGCCTCGTATTCTTCAAGACAACCTTCTCATATAAGAACCTTGAAATGGCTAACAACGTTACTGATCATATGATAAAATTTTATAATATTTATGTCCTAGAAAGACACAAATTTCTGTACTACAAATAAAAAAGTCCAAACATTAATATGAAAAAAAGCATATGAAGTTATATTTTAACCAGGTATAGGCATCATTACTTAGTTTTCATAGACCGGATAAATATGAATGTCATGCATTTTTCAGGAACGAAGCACAAAAGTTACTCTAGAACTCACCCAAGGAAACTATATCCAACTTGATCTCTTATCAAAACAAATTAATCAAACCTCTTGGTGGCCTATATAAAATTGAGGTGTTATTTGTGCTAGAATGAACTACCCGATTTGCTAAACACCATTTATCATATGAGTTTTCTTCTCTAAAATTATGTAGTATTCTGATGCGCTGGAAATACACCGCATGATCATAATATACAAGCATATTTATTTTCAAGTAAATTGACATATGAGTGATTTTCATGTCTGTAACTCTCCAATCAAAAGGCGTGGCTGGAGGACTTCCACAGACTAGAAATCAAGGAAAACATAACCCCGAGATGTTGGACATGGCATCCTTTGGAGCCTGCCTTTGTTCTTTATACATACTTCAGAGGGGTGCATGTGAACTATGAAGCTCTTTAACCGACCAACATCCTGCCAAAAATTTCAACGCTAACAAGACCTAATCTACAAATACAAGAACAAACTCATTCCCAACACACAAGGTTTTTCCCTGTTTTTCTTCTAACCCGTCAGTAAACATGTTCAGGCAACGCTCTGGTTCAAGTAGATTTACTACATTCTCTATTTGTAATCACCAGGGCAAAAAAGAACAATAATGTGAGCGAGCAGAAGCGAGCTCTTCGTCAATTAGTCAAGCAACAGATAAAAGGGGGCATGAATTAGAGTTGGCAAATTAGTTTCTCCAGTTCCTCTCGGCATTGCAAACAGCCTAATACGCGACAATTCCATTGATTCACCTCAATCGATGCAGATCACTTCCTCATTTACACTACTGAAAATGGAGATTCTGAACACTATGTTGTCCCGATCGATGAGCTCGAACACACAGGCATCTCCTTTGCGCAAGCGAGCTTCTCTTGCGAACGCTGACCAGCCAGCTGCCAAGAATGCAATCTGGAAGCGCTTATAGCCATGGAGCTTCACCTCCCACGATTTGCCCGAATTAACAAGAGTCACCATTCGCCGGTCTCCCCGAATGTATGTCTTCATGAACTTCCAGGGAACGTTCTGCTCATATAGTAGTTTGATGACCAACCAGTGTATGATTGAAAATGAGCATAATATAAGCATGCAGATTCATGAGCGAAGCACAGAAGATAGCTCCCAGCTTACCAATTTTGTGTATATATGATTTGGCAATATCACGACGTGGAAAAACGGATACTCCGATTCAAATTTGCTAGCTTTTTCATAAGCAGTGACAGGACTCAGACATGGAGAACCGTGAAAAGCTGGCTCCGAAGACCTCTCTCGGAATTGAGATTGTTCAATTTGAATCCGACCTGCACCGCAAAGAGAATTCTCATAAGCACCAGTATGAAATTTTCACACACGGACAAAGAAAGAATTTAACATGGATTGCATCACTTTCATTCTCTTCCCGGAAGATACAACCAAGTAGATTTCGCACCTCCCAAATCATTATTTCATCAATAAACAAACAAACAGCTTCTTAGGTTTTCTAGGATTTGAACACAAATGGAGAATAGAAATAGTGTCAGCAGAAACATAACTTATAAAGAAACAAGTGACTGGCACTACGAAATCAGATTTGAATATGGTGCCATCAGCGTCAGCGACTGTGCATCTGAATTGCCATGATCTTTACAAACCATACCGAAAAATTCATCATATAGGAAAGCTCATGATTAAGGAAGAAAAAAAAAGGAAAAAAAAAAAAGGTGCACTTTTATGGATTCAGCAATACTGAACTGAACAAAAGAGTCGTAATTAGGAATACTGAATTCCTAGGTGATACAGACAGCTCAAAGCGACACTCTTAGTGTTCATCTCAATCAACATAAATCAGGTCCTTACCATCACTGCTGAAAATGGAGACTCTGAACACAATGTCATCCCTATCAATGAGCTCAAACACGCATACATCCCTTAAACGAAGACCAGTTTCTCTTGTGAATGAGGGCCAACCACTAGTGAGAAATGCCATCCTTCTGTGATCATAGCTCTTCAACTTCACTTGCCAAGATCTGTCAAGTAACTAAGAGTCGCAACCTGCTTGTTCTTTTGAACATGTTTCATGAAGAATTCACTAGGAATGCTCTGCCCAGGAGGTGTTTGACAACCAACATATGATTAGGAAATGTGGTAGAATAAGGATACACTCATGAGAGAAACAAACATGAGACGTGGATTGGCGATAAAATTTGCTAGTTTTAGGAGTTCTAATCAATCGTTTTAACTTGCCAATGGAAGTTACCAACCATAACCACTTCACCTGCAATTTTGCATCTAAATGTCAAAATCTATACTCTTTTGCATAACTGAAGCCATTAATCGTGAGACAAGTACTGATATGATTCATATTTGAGTTCGATTCATACCTTAACACTCCAAGGAGAACAATAAGTCATGTGGTTTCCCACACAAACTAAATCAACTTGGTAAACACTAGAATATAAGACAAAATACAAACTGCAATCACATTTGAATTCAATGCATACCACCGATAAAATGAATTTGGGATCTTACCAAACGTTGCCGAACATAAGAAGGCTGCATCACCACTTTGAAAAAGGGATGGTCTGATTCAAATCTCCTAGCTTTCTCACAAGCAGAGACCGGGCTCAGACCTGGGGAAAAGTGAAAAGCTGGCTCGGAAGAGCTCTCTTTGTGTTGAGATCGTTTGCTTTCGATCCGACCTGCACTACAAAGTGGAGAATACTCATAAGCAGTATCAACTTTTCACGAATTCACAATGGAAGGGTTTAACATGGATCGCAAGTCAATATGCATGATCATTTTCATGCTCTTCCCAGAAGATATAACCAAGTAGATGTCGCACCTCCCAAATTGTTACCTCATCAATCAACAAAGAGAAAGTTTCTTAAATGATGTTTTTAGTATTGGAAAACAGATTAAGGAAATAGAAAGAATGTTCGCAGAAACAATACTTATAAAACAAGAAGTGCCTGAAACCTCCAAATTAGACATGAATATGGCACTATCAACCACAGTGACTGTGCATTTGAATTACAAAACACAAAAAAAAAAATAATCTTGGAAGGCTCATTATTAAAAAGAAAAAAAGAAAAAATTGTGCATTTTTTATGGATTCAGTGGGACTGAAATGAACAAAGGAGTTGTCATTAGGAATACTGAATTCCTAGGTGATTTAGACGGCTCAAAGTGACACTTCTAAAGTCCATCTCAATCAATATAAATCAGGTCCTTACCATCACTATTGAAAATGTAGACACTGAACACAATGTCATCCCTATCAATGAGCTCGAAAACACAGACATCTCTTAGACGAAGACCAGTTTCTCTCACGAATGAGGACCAGCCATTAGAGAGAAATGCCATTCCTCTGTGTTCAAAGTTCCTCAGCTTCACTTGCCACAATCTGTCTGAGTACCTAAGAGTTGCAATTTGCTTGTTCTTTTGAACATGTTTCCTGAAGAATCCACTAGGAATGCTCTGCCAAGGAGGTGTTTAACAACCAATATATGATTAGGAAATGTGATAGGATAAGGATACACTCACGAGAGAAACATGCACGAGATGTGGATTTATGATAAAATTTGCTAGTTTCAGGAGTTCTAATCAACCGTTTTTACTTGCAAATGGAAGTTATTAATCATAACCACTTATCCTGCAATTTCGCATCTAATGTCAAAATATATGCTCCTGGACATAACTGAAGCCATCAATTTTGAGACAAGCATAGATACGATTCATATTTGAATTGGACACATACCACGAACACTTCGAGAAGAATAGCAAGTTATGTGGTTTTCCACACAAATAAATCAACTTGGTAGACACTAAAATATAAGACAAATACAAACTACAATCACGTTTGAACTCGATGTATGCCACCGATGAATAGAGCTCGGGATCTTACCAAATGTTTCCTAACATAAGAAGGCCGCATCACCACTTTGAAAAAGGGATGGTCCGATTCAAATCCACTAGCTTTTTCATGAGCAGTGACAGGGCTCAAACATGGAGAACCATGAAAAGATGGCTCCGAAGAGCTCTCTTGACATTGAGACTGTCCGATTTCAATCCGACCTGCACCACAAAGAGGAGAAATCTCATAAGCACCAACATGAACTTTTCACGAATTCACAATAGAAGGATTTAATGAGGATCACAGATCATTATAGATTATCATTTTCATCATCGTCCCGGAAAATGTAACCAAGTAGATTTTACACCTCCCAAATCATCATCTCATAATCAAAAAAGAAACAGCTTCTTTAATGATTTTTTAGGATTTGAAAACAGATTAAGATTAGAAAGAATGTCAGCAGAAACATAAGTTATATTGCCATCAATGATGGCACTGTGCGGTTAATTACTATGAATTTCACACACCATACGGAAAAATTCATCATCTTGGAAGGCTCATAACTAAAGGAGAAAAAACAGATAAAAGTGCACTTTTTACGGATTTAGTGGGTACTAAACTGAACAATTGAGTTTCGTTACCAAAAAAAAAAAAAAAAACTGAACAATTGAGTTGTAATTAGGAATACTGAATTCCTAGGTGATTTAGACGGCTTAAAGTGGCAATTCTAGTGTCCATCTCAATCTATATAAATCAGGTCCTTACCATCATTGTTGAAGATGGAGACTCTGAACATCATGTCATTCCTATCAATGAGCTCGAACACGCAGACATCACTTACATGAAGACCAGTTTCTCTCACAAACAAGGACCAACCGGTAGAGAGAAATGCCATTCGTCTGTGTTCATAGCTCCTCAGCTTCACTTGCCACGATCTGTCTGAGGACCTAAGAGTCACAAATTGCTTGTTCTTTTGAACATGTTTCCTGAAGAATTCACAAGGAACGCACTGCCCAGGACGGGTTTGAACAATCAAAATATGATTAAGAAAGGTGATAGAATAAGGATACACTCACGAGAAAAATGTGCCCAGATGTGGATTCATAATAAAAATTGCCAATTTCAGGAGTTTTAATCAACTGCTTTTAATTGTCAATGGAAGTTATTAATCATAACCACTTAACCTGCAATTTCGCATCTAAATGTCAAAATATATGCTTCTGGACAAAAACTGACGCCATCAATTTTGCCACTAGATATAGATATCATTCATATTTAAATTTGACTCATGCCATGAATACTTCAAGGAGAATAACATGTCATGTTGTTTCCTAGACAAACTAAATCAACTTCGAGAACATAAGACAAAATAGAGACAGCAATCAAGTCTGAACTCAATGTATGCCACTGATGAATAGAGCTCAGGATCTTACCAAATGTTTCCAAATATAAGAAGGTCGCATCACCACTTTAAAAAATGGATGGTCCGATTTGAATTTGCTAGCTAATTCAAGGGCAGTGAGAGAACTTGGACCTGTAGAGCCACGTAAAACAAGCTCAAGATGACTTACTCAGCATCCAAACTGTTTGATTTCCTCTGCACTTAAAGATGACAACTGCACTAGATTTTATCAATTTACTTATTATGACATTTACATTGATTGAAAATTGATGTGATCTATTTTCAAAGTAAAAATAACTTGATGCAGTAAACTTGTCATCACCTTCACTTAACTACATTGTCCACATACTTTATCCATCAACACATAAAGAAAGTTTATTAAAAAACTTTCAAGAAATCAAACTTGAAAAGAACTGAAGAAAGAGAGTTATGCTGAAACCGAACATGTTGGAAAATCGCAAGTCACACCTCCGAATCCTCGCGACAAGCCCTTTGAGCTTGGCCAAGAACGAGGCGCGAACCCTTCTGAATCTTCGATTTCCACGACATCTTCCTCTTTTCGAGAGAGGAATTCGTCCTCAGCGCTTCCTATGCTCGAGGGATAATCAATCTCAGTAGCGCTCTTATCGAATATTATCACACGGAAAACGGAGTCCCCTTCATATCTGAAGACTAGGAGGTGACCAAGACCGATGGAGTAATGCTCCATGAACTTTCGCCACCCTTTCCACAACCAAACCATGCCATCGTCACTCTTCTCTAGTTTCACAGGCCAGGTTAAACCGCCTTCAACCTTGAGAAGCACCAAACCCAAGAGATCCTTTCCATGTCTTCTCAAGAATCTTTTTGGGATTCCCTGTGACGAGAGCTTACGGTAAACACATTGCACTTACACGAAACCAAGCTCAAGAACGTCGAAAGAAAAACAGAGGCAGGAAAGAATAGGAGACGTGCTGGACGAACAGCACGAGCCGAGAGATCTCCAGCAAGACACCAACCAGAACAGAACAGACGCATAAGGGTGACGGCAAAATCGACAATGCCATGAAGATAGCCGACGGATATGGAGCGAACTGTGAAGTGCGGACGAACTTACGAGCTTTCCAGATTCCAGCGTTTGAGAGAGTATGATCTTGAAGAAATGAGGAGAGCTCGGTGGAGTGGCGGGAGTCGCCTCCTGCTCGGCACCGTCGTCTTCCACTCTCCGGCGACGGTGGCCGCGACGGTGGTGACGGCGACGGCGAGCCATGAACGATCTCCGGTGACTCTGACCGTTCGACTACCCAGGAACGAGAAGGAAGAAAGAGCAGGGAGTTGGCGCGTCGGATGGAAGCGTGCGCTTTCGTCTTTAATTGTTTCAAGTTGTACCGACAGCTTTACACGTGGCGTCTCCTGCTTTGGTGTGTCTACTATCTTGTCAAGAGATTACTCATATATCACTTTTTAGATTTTGTAACCAAGTCTACGAAAAACCAACAAGCTTTTAAGCGAAAATTACAAAAAGGTCTGTCAACTTTTGCTGATATTCGATGTCTTGTTCAGAAGAATATTACCAAGTACCAACAGAATTATATACCAAGTACCAACATTGTGACAAATTTACCCCAAACTATTTTTTTGACCACGAAAAATATACCGATTTACAGACAAATTTACCCCAAACTAATTTATTATCGCAAAAAACCCTTGTGATAAATACTTACCTAAATCGATTAATACTACAAAAAAATTATAAAAATTGTAAACTCGACAAATGGATTGTAAAATCCTAAATTGGTATACTAGTCAATTGTCACGTGTCATTTAACTTGATAATTTGATAATAAAATTTCCTTTTTAGTCCATCTTTAGTTCGAATAATTTGAGTATGACTTTCCTTTTTAGTCCATTTCAAATTTAATATATTGAAGGCTGCGTTTGGAAAGATTTTTGGGGAAAGTCTTTAGAAAAATGCAAAGATCTTTGAGTTAAAAGTGTTTTCCAAAATGCAAATTGCGTTTGGTAAATTATAGTCTGAAAGCCATTTGTGAAGTATCCTTGAGCAAAATGGTGTTTGGGGGATAAATGACTTTTGTGGTAAAAAAATTATGAAAAGAAAAATAAAATAAAATAATATACTTACCTTTTACAAAATAAAATAATTTGAGTGGCAAGGGCCGGCGGTCGGTGCTCGGTGCTCCCGACCCGACCGGGGCGGCGGGTCGCGACCGTCGCGACCTCCGGCGACCCGGATCCCAAACGGCGAGGTCGCGCGACGTCTCGACCTCAGCGGAGGTCGCCTGAAGGTCGCAGCCGGCGCCTTTGGTTGCAGCGCGCGAAGGTCGCGCGCGAGGTCTCGACCTCCGCGGACGTCGCCTAAAGCACGGGGCGGCGACGCAGATCGGTGGCTACCAGATCTGCGGAGGTCGCCAGATCGCGACCTCGCGAAGGTCACGGCCGGCGGTTGCAACCTCCGACCTCCGAAGGTCGCGGCCGGCGACCAAATGGGTCGCGGTCGCGACCTCCGCGAGGTCGCCCGAAAGTCGCGACCGGCGACCACATCCGGTCGCGCGACCCTCGCCGAAGGGTCGCGAGGCCACAGGCAGAGGTCGTGGCGTGGCGGGTCGGCGTGGCGGTCGCGACGGTCGCCGGTCCCTTCGTCGACCGTGCTCAAGAAGAAGAAGATCGAAGAAGATTGAAGAAGATGAACAGTGAGGGCAAGGTCAGAAAAACGAAAAATCAACGGGGACAATTTGGGAAAAAAACTTTTTTTTTTTTTAAGAGGGCTTCAGCATGCCGAGAAGGCTGAAAGCCAAGGCAGCCCCCCACCTGCCTTGGGCTTTCAGCCTTGGGGATACTTGGCCTTCCCCAAATGGGGTTTTAAAATTTTTACCAAACACTCAACACTTGGGCTAAGGGGCTTTGGGGGGTGGAAGTGGCTTCCAAATGCCACTCCTAAACGCAGCCTGAGAATTACTTTCAACGAAAAAATATTTTGTAATAAGCATTCTTTTGTTACGTCCACTTTAGAAATTGATGTGTCCACTCATGCAGAATTAAATAACAAAAAATTGTCTAGAAAGATATTCTGCCATAGAAGCTTTTGTCATTGCCTAAAAAGAAAAGGCTTCTTTGCGTTGTTGCCTATTGAGACTTGTTCATCCATGGTCATCATTGGCGACAATCAGGAATAAGAATAGTTATAGGGTAAAAACTTGGACTCGAAAGATTAAACCGTTTCAAGTTTCAAGATATGCAAGATAGGTTTCAGATTCTAAAATTTGATAAATCTATTTCGACAAGTAAGAGGTGGAACATGGAACATAAATTTTGGAAGATGTTTGTGTTTTTCTTGGTCTATGTTTTCGCACGATCTTGTGATATTCCATAGCTTTCGATGATGAATGAAAAACTAGTCTATGCTTCTATTTTATGACTAAAATTTTTACATATTCTCCGTGTCTCTAAATATAATTTGTGGTCAATGAATTACAATGACAAATGATGGTCATTAAAGGATATAATTTACTACAATCGTTTAATTAATAACATATATGAAATATAGACAGACCTCAGAACTGATCCTACAATTTATAACAAGATAGATTCTACGTTCTAAATTCTGTTAGGTAGGTTCTATATTCCAAAAAATAAGAAATCTCTTCCAAGGTTCCAAATTCCAAGTAGAATCTGTACGGAATATGAAACCACTTAATCCTAGCAATAATTGTCCAAGATGAACCACCCCTATACCCATCGCGCATCGTTCACAACCATAGAGGAGCCATGTCGCCAACTCCAAACATGGTAGTTCCCGAGCTAGATGTGAAGACGCAACTCCACATTTGGACTGGTAAGCCATGGACCAACAAAGCTTTCGACCATGATCGAGGCAGATGCGGACTAGCAATGAGCAAGACAACCCCAAGTAATGACGAAAGAGGTGGCTCGACCTAGACGCATGGGACACAGAGGGCTCTGGATTGATGAGGAAGGAGAGAGAGAGCTAGTTGTGGATGAATGAGGAGGAGGAAATGAGAAACAAATGATAGATATTTAATTTTTTTAATTAATTCCACCTCTATTGTTGATGTGGTATTGTAGACGTATGTCAACTTGTAAGTCGATGTGAGTGAAAAATACGTGACACAAATAATATGTATCCCTTGAATATTTTTTTCTACTCTAGTAGATTCCATTAATTTAATTTTTTTTTTTTAAAAGAAGAAGATAATATTGAATATTTTCATATAATCTTGACTAAATAAAACATTTACTAATATTCCATGAATTACGGTTGAACAAATCAAAAGTTTATGAAAGACATTGCACGTTTAATTAAAGTTAAAAAAACTATTAATATTATTTTCCCAAAACTTTATTGCATCTTGAAGAAATTACATTGAACTTGCAAAACTTTCAAGGATGCACATTCCCTCCAAAAATTTTGACCGTTGCACAAAATTAACCTCCGTCTTGAAAGAAGATCTCCACGGATAGCCGCTAGAACCAATGCAAAAGTGAAAATTTTCTTTATTAGAATATGTAAAACGATAAATATATTAGATTTAAAAAAAAAGGCTAATTGTAATAAAAAAAACTAAAAAGGAGGGAAAATCCTTTTACTGTTATTAACGTTGGTGTTGATATTTTTAGTATTTTAGTTGATTTATTATTCCCTCTTAATTTAGTTTCTCCCGATTTTTTATATCTTTTTCATTTTTTTACGGTAATTAAGGGTAAAAGAAAGACTTCCTACGCAAAATAATGTGAAAATATACCTGTACATCTTGAAAACCACATGCATTGCCCATACGAACGGAAAAGGTAGAGTTAACGAAAGTTTAGTGCGGTATCATGTAACGGTTGAAAGTTGGACACCGAATGGGAACAACCTCCAAAGTTCATGGGAGTTTTGTGTAGTTTCGCCTTGCATTTTAATACGTGTGGATAACTAGTCCACTGAAAAATAAACAAATTTATCGTGCAAATCAAATTAGGAAATAGCTATTTCATTGGTGTTCTTACTCTGTAGGTGTAAGCATAGTTCCAATGTAGAACGTGGAACTTAAGAATCGGACTAATGAGAATCTATGCAGTTTTATGTTCCAAGATATGCATTGTACTTTTTAGGTTCTAAAAATTGAGTAACCCGTTTCAATAAATAAGTTTCAAGTTCTACATTAGTGGAACCAAGACTTGGAATAAGTTATTGTATTTTTCTTATTTTATATTTTCGCGCGATCATGCGATATTCCATAGTGTTTGATGATAAATGTATAATCTATAACCACTAATTTAAACTTTCATTTTATGACTGAGACTATTACTCGTGTATCCAAATATAAGTAATGGTTAGTAAACTATAACAATAAGTGACAGTCATTAAAAGTGATAATTCACTACAATGATGCAATTGATAATATAAGTAAAATCTAAGTAGACCCTAGTTCTAGGGTTAGTTCTAAGATATGTAGGATAGGTTTCAAGTTCAAAAAATGAGTAACTTTTTTTAATGAATAGATTTCAAATTCTAGGTAGAACCTATATGGAACCGCTCACCTCTCTTACTTTGCTCTAGTAGCATAGAATCATTTATTTCCATTTTTAAACTTTCTAACATTAATTCATTTCACAAATCAAAAGATAAGGGAAAAATTATCAAAAAAATTAAATTTATTACAATTGTGTTAATTTAGTCTTAATTTTTTTTTGGCTAATCGAGTCTTAAATCTTTTACATTTGTGCAAATCTAGTCTATCCGACTAAATTTGGCCAATTGGTGCTAATGTGGCATGGTTAGTGCAAATTTTATTTTATTTTTTTTCCCTTTTACTTTTCTTTCTCTTTATCTTTGTTTTCCTCTTCCTTCTTTCTCTGGCCACCAGACCGAGGCTCACCTTACCATTGCTAGGTGAGGTCAACCTCCCAACCGGCTTTCCCTGGCCTTTAGCCGGTCGCCTCGGTCTAGCGACATGTCAAATGAAAAAGGAAAAGGAAAAAAATAAAAATAAAAATAATTAAAAAATTCGAAAAATTACTAAAATATTACTAAAAATTATTTATGTTAATGACAATCTACCAAATTTGGCTGAATAGACTGAACTAATATAAATGCAAAATGTTTAAGACTTGATTAGCCCAAAAGAATTATAAACTGAATTAGTACAATTATAATAGATAGAACCATTTTGGAAATACAACAAAATGGTCATGAATATGAGTATACTAATACTACGTAAATTATGTTAATGAGTAGCTAAAGAGGCTGTACACAGGCTAATGAGAAAAATCTCGCTTTTGAAGAACGAAGGATGTGCTTGTTTTCAATAGAGAATTATTTTTCTGAAAAGTGAAAATGCTATATTTGATTATTAAATGAGTACTTATCCATTAAATAAGTTCCCACGAAACATTTGTTATTGAAAGTCCTATGTATTGACGTGTTTTTAAATCTCAAAATACAATTAAACAGTATCAGATTTGATATTGATCCTTACAATTAAGATGACTCATCCCTTTTTTTAAAGGATTACTATAAAAGTGCAATCAAGTTATAAAATATTCAAAAATGCAGTCAAATTCTAAAATTTATATAATTAATGCACTCAAGCCTCTCTTCATGTTAATTTTGTCCAATTTGACTAATGAAAAATGTTATTATCACTTTTCCTTAATTTTTGGAAGGAGAAGTTTTAATGTGTCAACCCCGTCGGCCCTTATAGAAGGAAAAAAGATTAAAAGAAGTTGTAAACGAAAATTGACAGGTGGCGCCTGCGGCCATGGAAAACTGGAAGGAGGTGCACGTCAAATAGAAAGGTGCACGCGGCCATGGCTACTCCAGCTCCATGGAGCTTGACCACAGCACTTGAACTTTTAGTTTTATTTAACGTTGTAATGTTCTTTCTGTTCGATGGATGTAGTTTCCACTTTCATCATTAGGAATCAACACACTCCTTCAGATCCTCTAAATCAAGAAATCAAACATGACTGATGAGGGATACAGTGAATTCGTGTTGCACTGAAAGTAGTTATACGACTTCTCCAAATTTTGAAAGTTCTTATCTCCCGATCAAGATCAAATTTTGGAAGTTCTTCTCTTCCAATTTAAATATAGATCTAGGAGTTCCTATACTCGTTCAACCTCTCCTGATCTAAATCTAGATCTGAAGTTAGTTTAACTAATTTTTGGTGTTTTTGTACGGTGATGGTATTAAGCATTCTAGGCATGTATCGCCCATTGGGCAAGTCGTAATTATCAAAAAATAATATTCCAATATTTACTTATTGCTTATGATAATGTGAGATTTGATAATTATTCGCCGTTCATTCTACTTTGATGAAATTAACTAAGTAGTTTAATTGCACCAACTTTTATGTTTTAGAATTTAATCAAATTTTCTGAATATTTTAAAACTTAATTGCACCTTTAGATTATTAATGCATTTTTTTCTACGATATTACTTACCTTGCGTCAATAAATTTGATATCTGAACATCCAGTACAGCAGTTAAAAAAAAAGAACATCCAGTACGGGCTTCTCCAACGCCCCCTCGGGCATTGCAATCTGTGAAAGACAATGGCTTGAAGAAATGAAAATGATGAAAAGGGCACAGAAAAGAGCAGACACATCGTCATTCTCAGCATCTCTGCTAAACCTTTTAGCATTTTTTTTTTAATTATTTCTTTTTTGAACACCAAAAATTAATGTTGTTTCTACAAAGATCCTCTCTACTACTGATTGGAAGAACTATATGCTCGTCTGAGCAATCGGAGGGAGGGGAGAAACGGAAATTTGGAGAAATTTTGAAGTCTCGCGTTCTCTTCATCTCACAAAGCTTTCAATATTTTCCTTAATTTTCATGCAAATTTTCTTTCTCGCTTTGTCGACGGCTCACGCCTCCCATCTTATTAAACGGACTTGAAAGATTATATAATTTTAATATCTTGTAAAGAAGACCTTAAAAAACATTTTTCATGAAGGAATCCAAGCCACATTTGTTATGTGGAAAGAACAGCAATTCATTGAATACAACCCAAAATTCATCTAATGTATCAGAGAAAAAAACTCATTTTGAAATCCAAATCTTCACAAAACTCTTTGAGATTTTAATATGTTATAGATATGGATGTCATTTAGAACTTTTGTGAATGAATCATTTCCAAATTCATAAGGGAAGATTTTGTAAAAATTCGAGAAAGCAACTTGATTACTGTTTTCACTATACTAGGCAGGTTCTATATAATAATTGATTGGCCTTTGTCCCAACCATTTCACCTTAAATATATATATGAAATTCAAGCATGCTATAGATTAAGATGTTTTGAACAACTTTCATGAATGAAGCTTCTCCAAATTAGTAACATAAAAAAACTCTGAAAAATTAACAAACAACAAAGGTCCAGAATTTCAAAAATTAAATGAGGTAAATTCTAATTGAAAAGATGAGTGTTCTCATTTGGCCTTTAATCAAGGGTCATCCATGGCTGTACAATATTATCTCCCAAGATCCTAAGTAGGCTCGATACAAGCTTGGACACTTGTCTCGGTTATTTATTGGTTAATGTCCAAAAGAGATAAGGTAGGCTTGCCTTTGTCCAAAGTTGGACTTGTCTTGACCTTCTCCTCTCTGTGCATGGGGCTTCTCCTTTGTATGTTTCAAAGTCTACCATCCACACTTAGATTCTAAGATATTAATGGCCTAGGCTATAGAGATATCTTTCTCCTTACTTTATTTAATGCGTTCACACTTGTTCACATCTGTTCACACTTATTCATACTTTTTTTTTTTTTTTGGTCGAAAAGATGCGTCGTGCTTTCATTACTAACGATGGTAATTACAATGCATATCACAGTCTGCATATAAAAGAGCCATAAGAGGTGCAGGTGGGGAAACCTTCTAGTTTAAAGGGAGGGAGTCGTTTCGGAAAGTCTTGGCCACCCAGTCAGCGACGGAGTTTGCGTTCCTCGAGCAAAAAGAAAGGGTAGTAGCCGGCAATTGAGCAAGGAGGCAGCGGCAATCTTGGACTAGGCCTTTCACGGCCCAGTGTGGTTCTTCTTGGCCCAATACGGAGCGAACCGCCTTAAAGCTGTCGACTCTAGTTCCATAGATCCGAAGAGATCAGTTTGAAGCCCCACGTGACTGTTCTCTCTTTCCACCAGTTTCTTCATCCCGACGAACAGAGCAAGGGTTTCGCCGTGCAAGGGGGAAGCCGCCAGCATCGCTTTTGAAAATCCGTCCATCAGCACCCCCTTCGAGTCTCGGAGGACGCCAGCAAGCCCACACGGTTGATCATCCGCCACCCACGAGTAGTCAACGTTCAGCTTGAGACCTGATTTCGGTGGGGGAACCCATTTGACAGGTAGGGTTTTCACTTTTTGGTTGCTCACTCGGTCCTTCCCTACCCGGCGTTGATATTCTTGCGGGTTGGCTTGAGCCTTGTCGATAATGGCCTCGATGTGTCTCGGATCCGGTGGAACACTATATTGTTGCGGTTCTTCCACACTTGCCAAAGAATCGCCGCCATCGGCTCACCCGAGGGAGTCATCCGACGGGTTACCAGGTATTCCTCCATCCACACTTCGATCCTGGTTGCTGATTGTGAATTCTGGAGATGTTGGAGGCGAGGGTCTGACCATATCTGCTGGGTGTACTTGCAATGGAGGAATAGATGTTCGATGGTTTCTGGAAATTTGTTACACTGGGGGCAGAGGGGGTCCGGTAGCAACCTTCGGTGGAAAAGCCGGTCCTTCGTTGGTAGCGCGCCCTGGCAGAGGCTCCAGAGGAAGATTTTTAACTTCGGTTGGATGGTCAAACGCCAAATCCCAGTCCACAGTTGGCGAGACGGTTGGTACGACGAAGAAGGGGTGCTTTCTCGGTTGGTGGAAGGTAAGGAAGTCTCTCTTATTCTGTGGTATCCTCCCTTTACCGAGAATTGTCCAGTATGATTACCCGTCCATATTACGCTATCTGCTTGTGGTACCTGAGGGATATGGATGGAGAGAATTTCGTTAGCCACTTTCTGATCAAAAGTTTGATGTATAAGCTCTGAATTCCACTCCCTGTTTTCCTGATTAATGAGCTCGACAACTAATTGCGGGTCTTCCCTGTTTGCAGGGCCACATAGTTTCCCTTGTGGAAGCCATCGATCTTGACGTATGCTGATGGTCTTCCCGTCTCCCACCGTCCACTGCAAATCAGGTGATATCGCATCACGCCCCCTCAGAATACTGAGCCAACCCCATGAGGGTCTATGGCCTCTGTTTGCATTCCACATATCTCCATTAGGGTAGTATAGGCCTTTCAAAATCTGGCTCCATAGAGCCGAGGGGGACTGGGATAGGCGCCAGGCCTATTTTCCCAACATAGCTAGGTTAAAGTGGGTGAGATCTTTGAAGCCCATTCCTCCCTGATCTTTCCTGCTTTTCATGATGTCCCATTTTTTCCAGTGGATGCCTGTTCGATTTTCATTTTGCCTCCACCAGAATGCTGCTATGCATTGTTCAATGGCTTTGCAGATTGATACTGGGACTTTAAAGATGGACATTGCGTAATGCGGCAATGCCTGCACAACTGCCTTAATCAAGGTCTCTTTTCCTGCTTTAGACAGGTATTTTTCTTTCCACCCTGTTAGCTTCATGTTCACTCTTGCTAGAAGCCAGTCAAACATCTCCCTTTTAGAATCCCCCCAGTCAGAAGGCAATCCCAGATACCTCCCTGTTTTTTCCATTATTGACACCCTCATTTCATTAGCTAACCTCCTTCTAACTTCCTGAGGGCAGCTTTGGCTGAAATACATATCAGACTTGTTTAAGTTAATCGCTTGACCCGTGGCGTAACAATATTGATTGAGGATAGCAGTCAGGCTTTGGCATTCTCGAAGTGTTCCATCCATGAAGAATATTGCATCGTCAGCAAATAGGAGGTGAGTAAGAGTGGGACAATACCTGGTGAGCTTTATCCCCCTGATAAATCCTTCTTCTACTGCATTGTTGATCATCCATGAAAGAGCATTAGCCATTAAAATGAATAAATAGGGAGATATCGGGTCCCCTTGGCGGATGCCCCTCGTCGGCTTGAAAAATTCAGTATTTTCGCCATTAATTCTTACGTTCAGAGTTACTGTCGTCACACATTGCATGACCAGCTGGACCCAATGTGCAGAAAAACCCATTTTAACCATGCTCATGCGTAGGAAATCCCACTCCACCCTGTCATAGGCTTTTTTCATGTCCAATTTCAGGATTGCGTGATGTTTCTTCTTACGCTTTCTGATCCTTAATTGATGTAGGGTCTCCTGCACAATCATTATGTTGTCCTGAATCTGACGTCCCTGGACGAAGGCGCTTTGTTCTGGAGAAATGAGCTAAGGTAACCATGGTTTAAGCCTATTGGCCAAAATTTTAGAAAGTATTTTATAGGCAAAGTTGCACGGGCTGATGGGACGGTATTGGCTTATCTGTTCTGGATTTTTTACTTTTGGGATAAGGACTATGTGGGTTTGGTTAAGGGAGGTTTGAAACTGACCTGATTGGAAGAATTTCTGGACCATGTGCAGGACGTCAGATTTTATTTCCTCCCAAAAGTGTTGGTAGAACTGCCCATTGAGGTCGTCTGGCCCTGGCGCCTTCAGCGATCCTAACTGGTACACTGCTGATTTAACCTCATCTTCTGTAATCTCTGCTGTTAAATGCTGGTTCATAACATCCGTTACTATTCTTGGGCATTTGTCGAGGATCGGTTGGAAGTTCCGAGGGCCCTCCGATGAATAGAGGTCCTGGTAGAAGGCCACTACATGCTGTTTAATAGCTTGTGGATCCCGGGTCCATTGCTCATCATCAAGTCTCAGCATGGTAATTTTGTTAGTTTGCCTTCGTTGTACTGCTGTAACGTGAAAGAATTTAGTATTCTTGTCACCCCATTTAAGCCATTGGATACGAGAACGAAGGCCCCTATACTTCTCCTCTTGCCTCCAGAGTTTGTCAATGGCTTCTTTTATGTTCTAAACTTCTGCTGTGCTGTAATGTGCAGGGCTGCTATTAGTGATTTCAGTCAGTCTCCTCTTGAACTCCTGGATTTTCATTGGCGCGTTGGAGAATTTCCATATACTCCAATCTTGCAAGGCAGCCGAGAGTTGCTGGATCTTCTGGGGTAAGGAAAGCTGTTCATTAGCCCATACTTGCTTTACAATTTCACTGCATTCTTCCTCCTCCAGCCAATAGGCTTCAAATTTGAACTCCTTGTGTCTTTTACCATGGATAGGGTGGAGAGTCAGGAGTAAGGGACTGTGGTCCGACCCTACCGCAGGTAAGGCAAAGGTTTCCGCATTAGGAAAGGTTACTCGCCATTCCATTGTGCAAACCGCCATGTCTAGTCGCTTTTTAACTAATTGCTCCCCTTCTCTGTTATTGGACCAGGTGAATTTACAGCCTTTGCTGTCTAAGTCCATCAGTGAACAGTCGTTGAGCAGCTCCCTAAAGGCTGCCATCCTGTAATATTATGTGGTTCTGCTACCCTTCTTCTCCCAGGTATAGAGGGTTTCATTGAAATCCCCCACACATAGCCATGGTAAGTGGACTGATGCCCGAACCCTCCTTAACTCCTGCCAGAACCCCTTTCTGTCTTGATATCGATAAGGTGCATGAAGGAACGTGATGCACATCTTTTTGGCAGATTGCTGATCTATACATTCAAGGTTGACGAGGTGATTTGAGGAGTTGCTCACCTCTATGTGGGTTGCCTCCTCCCACAGGACAGCAAGACCACCAGCACTTCCCACCGGCTCAACGAGGTAAGATTGCGAGTAATGTAGACTTTTTTTGATTTTTTCTACTACTGATTTTTTGTTTTTGGTTTCCATTAGGAACGTAATAGAGGGCCTTTCTCGAGCCACAATGGCTCTAAGCTCTCGAACTGTCAGGGGGTTGCCCAGCCCCTGACAGTTCCAACTCAAAATCTTCATGGTGCCCCCGGTGGCTTATTAGGGCTAGCCACCCGAGCCCAGTCAATTCCGTCTTCCATCAGGTGAATGGGAGTTTCAAGTAAGTCCATGTTATCGATGATGTTCTCCTTTGGCCCAGCGTTCATTTTCTGTTTTTTGACCCTGGTCAGTTTCGGCCCCCTGCTAAATGCTTCCCCTCCTTCTTGAATCCCAGCTGAGCTTGAGTCGAGTAGATAGAGGGGTTGTTTCCCTTTTGCTGCCTTATTTTTTCCACTCTCTGCTCCCTGTTCTTCTACTGACTGGATATCTGCTCTTCGCTTGCTTCGGTTAGGGTCTGCTCTAGGGCCTTCCATGATTTGGAGTGAGGGTTGGACTGTAGTCTGTAAAGGAGTTTCAGGGACATACTCTTCAGTATCTGGAAATGGTAATACGGTACCATAAAATGCATCCCAGTAAGGGCTTTTCCCCCTGGATTCAGCTTTTAACCATAGACCATATTTCTTATCCGTATTTCCTGCCCCTTCCGACTTCTCACTTGGGTTATCTTCACAGCTGGCAGCTATATGTCCGAGTCTTCCACACGAAAAGCAGAAGTGAGGAAGCCGTTCGTATTTGAAGTCCACCCATAATTTTTTATTCCCCATTTGCACTAGAGTTCCCTGTTTTAAAGGAACAGAGAGATCCAGTCCCACTTTCACTTTTCCAGGTTTTATGAATACATTCCCCTGTACTTCTAACTGGACTTCCTTTACAGGTCCGATGATACCTGCAACATCAGCATAAACCTCCTCCAGAAGCCACCCCAGGGGTAAGCCATGAATATGAACCCAGAAATCATAGCTCAAAAAATCGTAGCAGTGATCTGGTATGTCTGGAATGCATTGCTTTAGGATCAGTAGGTTATTTGAATAGGACCAGGGTCCTGAGTTCAATATTCTCTCCTTATCTTCATCTGACTCAAACAGAAAAGTGAATAACCCTGGCTCTTTCTGGTTAATAAGTACTGTATTCACCTTCCGGGACTTCCTCATCGCAACACAGAACGCTTGAAAGTTAATCATTGGCCTCGACTGCAACTTGCCAAAGAGGGTATGCTGACATTCAGTGATCTTCTGATCAGGGGCCTCTTCCCGAACGGTAACTACATCCTTTTCTGACCATAAATTCCCCAGACTTCTACATAGGGCTGCCACTCGAAGTTGATTTTCTACTTCACTGTCCATTCTCAGTCAGCGACAGGGATGCGTACCTGGTGTGGGTGGAGACCAGGATCGGATTGAAGGGAGCTCGAGAGGGAAGAGAACAGAAGTGATCACTCAAAGGCGCGCTGATTCGGAGCTTAGATCGGGCAGCAATCACTGTAGATCCACTCCCCGCTGCTGCAGATCTCGCTGCTCAGTCCATGGGCACTAAAGCAGGAGTATCACTGTTAGGGTTTTTGAGAAGAAGAAAGGGGATCTAGACACGAAAGCAAGAGAATCGCTGTTAGGGTTTTTCGGGAAAAGGGGAGGGGATGTATCAATGGGTGAGAGGGATTATGAAAGAGGCTCAATAGGGTGTTGAGGGTTTGTGGATGTGAGGAAAAAGAAAGATTAGGGTTGAGAACAGCTATCACCTGTGCGGGATAGAGGGGTGCTCCATGGGGAGAGAAAACTCTACCATTGTAGAGAGCTCGTGTGGCGATATTCACACTTATTTTCTAGGAATGTTTGACTAACCTAGGTCTATCTAGCTTAGCCTCCTGGTTGGAACTGAAAGAAAAGTCGAAATCGAGAATGTTACAAATTCAGTCTTAGATTTTCTTTTTGCTAAGTCAGTCTTAAATCTTTTACATTCGTGCACATTTAGTCCATCACTGGGTAGCCCTAATGTTGCATGGTTAGTGCTGACGTAAACAAATTTTAATTATTTTCTTTTTCTTTTTCCTTCTCCTTTTCTTTCTCTCTATATTCTTTCCTTTTCCTTCTTTCCCCGGCCTCCAGATTGAGGCAACCTCATCAACCCCTAGCAAAGCTCGGCTTTCCATCGCTAGGCGAGGTCAACCTCCCCCAGCTAGCTTTTCCTTGCCTTTGGCCAGTCATCTTGGTCTAGCAACCGGCCGAATGAAGAAGGAAAAAAAAAAAAAAAAAAAAAAAAAAAAAGAGAAAGGCAAATAATAATAATAATAATAATTTAAAAAATTCAAAATTACTAAAATATTATTGAAAATTATTTATGTCAAAGAACTTGACCTACCAAATTTGGTTGAATAAGGCGAACTAGCACAAGCAAAATGTTTAAGACTTGATTGGCCAAAAAAAAATTATAAACTGAATTAGTACAATTGCAATAAATAAAATTGTTTTGGTAATACAAAAAAAAACATGTCACGAGTGTGAGTATACTGATATACGTAAATTATGTTAATGTGTAGCTAAAGAGGCTATACATAGGCTAATGAGAAAAATCTCGCTTTTGAAGAACAAAGGATGTGCCTGTTTTCAATAGAGAAATTATTTTTCTGAAAGGTGAGAATGCTATATTTGATCGTTAAATGAATATATATTCGTTAAGTAAGTTCTCACGAAACATTTGTTATTAAAATTCCTATGTATGGACGTGTTTTTAACTCTCAAAATACAATTAATATTGATCCTTCCAACTAAGATAACTCATCCCTTTTTATTTAAAGGATTATTGTAAAAGTGCATTCAAGTTCTACAATATTAAAAAATGCAGTCAAATTCTAAAAGTTATCTAATTAATGCAAGCAAGTCTCTCTTCCTCTTAATTTTGTCCAATTTGACTAATAAAAAATGTTATTGTCACTTTTCCTTAATTTTTGGAAGGAGAGGTGTTAATGTGTCAACCCCATCGACCATTATAGAAGGAAAAAAGGATTAAAAGAAGTTGTAAACGAAAATTGATAGGTGGCACCCGTGACCATGGAAAACTGGAAAGAGGTGCACATCAAATAGAAAGGTGCAAACCATTGGGATTCGCCCCAGTGGCCACCCTTCTAACATGAAAGGGGAATGTGAGAGGTTCAAACCCCCACCTTCTCAGGGAGGGATGGGGTGGGGACGCGCAAGTTTCAAGAGTGGGTTTCGACGCCCACGCCCTGCAAGAGGCAGGGCAAAAGTCTAAGAGTGAGTGTAGAATAGATATAGAGTAGGACTGACAAAAAAAAAAAAAAATAGAAAGGTGCACGTGGCCATGGCTACTCCAGCTTCATGGAGCTTAACCACAGCACTTGATCTTTAGTTTTATTTAACGTTGCGATACTCTTTTCTGTTCAATGGAGGTAGTTTCCACTTTCACTTTCATCATTAGGAATCAACACACTGCTTCAAATCCTCTAAATCAATAAATCAAACATGACCGATGAGGGATACAGTGAGTTCGTGTTGCATTGAAAGTAGTTATACGACTTCTCCAAATTTTGAAAGCTCTTATCTCCCGATCAAAATCAAGATTTGGAAGTTCTTCACTTCCAATTTAAATATAAATCTAGGAATTCCTATACTCATTCAACCTATCTGAAGTCTGTTTAATTAATTTTTGGAGTTTTCACGTGATACCATTATCGAGTACTCTAGGCATCTACTGTCCATTGAATAAATCGTAACTATCAAAAAAGGATATTATAGTATTTACTCATCACTTATGATAACATGAGATTTGATGATTAATCACGGTTCATTCTATTTTGATGAAATTAACTAAGCAATTTAATTGTACCGATTTTTATGTTTTAGGATTTAATTGAATTTTTTTGAATATTTTAGAATATAATTACACCTTTAGAATATTAATGCATTTATTTATTTTTTTCTACGATCACTTACGTCGCTGTCAATAAATTTGATGTATGAACATCCAGTTCGGCGTTTTCCAACACTCCCTCGGGCAGTGCAATCTGTGAAAGACGATCGCTTGAAGAAATGAAAAAGAAGAGAAGGGCACAGAAAAGAGCAGACACATCGTCATTCTCAGCATCTCTGCTTTACCTTTTGGCTTTTTCTTTTTTTAATTATTTATTTTTTGAACCCCAAAATAAATGTCGTTTTTACAAAGATCCTCTCTACTACTGATTGGAAGAACTATATGCTCGTTTGAGCAATCGGAGGAAGGGGGCAAACGGAAATTTGGAGAAATTTTGAAGTCTCACATTCTCTTCATCTCTCAAAGCTTTCAATTTTTTCCTTAATTTTCGTGCAAATTTTCTTTCTCACTTCATCAACGGCTCATGCCTCGCATCTTAGGTCCCGTCTCATTGCTCGAATTGCCCATCTCTTCATCCGTCCCTACCTCTATGTGTGTATGTGTTCAATAGCGACACCGGCCTCAAGTCCAATAAGCTCTCTAAGGTCACCACCAAAGGTTGGATGGACATTCGGGTAATCACCATAAGCATATAATTATTCATCATAATTTGAACAGCTTTTGATCGTAATAGTCAATCTTTATAAGTAAAAATAAAAAAAAGTACAATCGAATAGTAAAATTTAATTGCACACCATAAGACTTTCCAATAGCACCCAATTTGCCAAATTAAACAGAGTGGATCTTTAAATATTGCAAATTTTAACCATTTTGATACGAATGAAGTTGGACAAACTACATATTTCACGGATCAACATGATTCATAAACTTTCCAATGTCTTCAGAATTGCCTCGGTTAGAGCTTTTCTTGAGTAGTTGTTATGATTTTTCACAACGATGGTCTGTTCAGCTCGATTCACAAATACCCACAATCTTGACACTTATTTAGAAAAATTGGATTGCATTTATGGAAATTCTGTGTCACTAGCTTGTTGTGAGCTAAAGAATCAATTTGATCAAACCTTAATCAAACTAGTTGTATTCCATCAATATTTGATCAAATTTTATTTAAAAAAAATACTTTCCATCCTTGTATTTTCAAGATTTTTTCTAATTAGTCCCAATAATTTTTAATTTGTTCAATCGAGTCCTTTAACTTTAAAAAAATTTCAATCAAGTCCTTCCTACACCAAATCCAACTAACATGGCCGTTGGACAATCATTGCGTGACAGGAGTTCTAACATTATATTGTATGGAATGTTAATGGATGGTAGATTTGGATCATAAGTACTAATTTATGATTCTTGATGAGATAAATATAAACGTAGAGTAAATATGTCGTGAATTATGTGTCAAGTGGGTACCAGCTTGTGAAGTTATTCGATGAAAATTAGTTCAGGATAAATGCGTCAAGGTTATCATGAGATTTTTAATAATATTATCTTCTATCTTTTCAACTATTGAATAGATATATAATGACACTTCAGCTGCCACGTATGCTATTTAACAATGGATTGGATAGATAGAGTAACGAGGGCTAACTTTGAAATAAAAACTTAAGTTTGTGCACCTGTGCGAAACATTTTAAATTTCATGCTTTTCTTTATAAGATAGGCGTAGTTCATGCTGTTTTTTCTTTAAAATGAATTTTGGCTTAAAAAAAAACCGGCGATCTTGAGTTCCAAAATGAGAATCACTACATTCAAATTGCTTCACATGCATTCTAAAATTTATTATCATATTCAAATGGTATCAGAATTGTTATGCTCAAATTACAAAAAAAAAAAAAGTGCTTGGTAGTGCTAATACAAGATGTAATTTTGATTCTCCGGTTCTAAAAACTTGCTAATTTTATGAAGTTGGCACGTAATTGGAATTTGCCGTGTCAAAAACTATTAATGACACCCCTGTACGAAAATAAAAAGGGCAGATATTTTTCGTGATTTTTGAATAATCGCATTAAGCTCTTACCTTATATAACACATTCCCTCCAAAGCACGGCCAATTACATTAATTTTCATTAATTAATTTCCCTAAAATAGCGCCGCGAAACACGCGCTTTAACGTCATACCCCCCAACGTGCACGGCATTCACCCCCGAACGACCGTTGACCGCTTGACTTGTGACCGTTGCTAAAAAGGCCAGCACGCAATCCGACGGCTCCGAAACCGCCCCTTCCCCTACGGACGCCACGTGTGCGGCCGCGATGCCGTCACAACTGTCGTCGATAGCCAGGTAAGGGGCTGAAAAGCGCGTGATTGATTGGTGGGTGACCCGACGAATGAATCTAGACCGTCGGATCGGCACCGGGAGTTTCCCCGATTTTTATAATGATCCAACGGTCGACTCGCCCCCACAGCACCGCCTCGAAGCGCGAAAGCTTCTATAAATACCGCCGCGCTCTTCTCCGTTGTAAATCGCACCCGAAAACCCTTGCTCCGTTCGCCGGATTTCCTCTCACTAAAGCTTCAGTTCCCTCTTTCTCTCTCTAGGAAGCTCTTCTTCCATGGCTGGCTCGAGCGCGTTGCTCTCTCTGGCCGCAATGGCGGTCCTCCTCGTCGGCCTGGCGGCGGCGCAGAAGAGCCCCGCCCCGTCGCCGGCACACACCCCGTCCAAGTCGCCCTCGCCCTCGCCCTCGGTCCCGCCCACGGCCTCGCCGTCGCCTCCTCCGCCGGCGACGATGACCCCCCCGGCCTCCGCCCCGTCTCCCTCCACCCCGCCTCCGCCGCCCTCGCCGCCGTCGATCACGCCGCCGCCGGTCGGGGCGCCCCCTCCCGCGGACAGCGGGGCCGTGAGCAACGGAGTTGGCTTCGCCGGGGCGGTGGCGATCGGCGCCCTCGCCGTCGCTGGTCTGGTCATCTAGGCGATCGCCGTATTCCTGCTGCTGCTGCTGCTGTGCTCGCTGGCTACTATTTATTTCTTTTTTCTTTTTCCTTTTTGAATTTTTCATAATACTCGGAGTTCTTTTTTCGATATTTTTAGGCGCAGGGAGGATATGGACATTGGACATATCATTACAAAGGATTGATTATATAGTATTCATCAGTAGATCATATTATTATTTATTGCCAATAATATTCGTTTATTTATTTTCTTGGTGAATGGATACTCATTCTTTTAGTTATCGTTTGTGATTCTTGTTCGCTTAAACAAATGGTCTAATGGTCTCGTTATTTACTTTTCCGAAT
The DNA here is from genome assembly GCA_014182555.1 of Eucalyptus erythrocorys. Taxonomy (NCBI): domain Eukaryota; kingdom Viridiplantae; phylum Streptophyta; class Magnoliopsida; order Myrtales; family Myrtaceae; genus Eucalyptus; species Eucalyptus erythrocorys. The sequence continues at coordinate 9,311,274 of CM024603.1, forward strand.
AACGCGACTTTATCCTTGAGTTTTACATTAAAATAACAAAATAAAGAGGTAATTTTCTCAAATCAAGCGAAAAAAAATCAAAAATTTCTCCGTACTTTACCAATATAAAATTCCTCGCAATTCTATAATTGCTAAGGAGTGATGGTACCGAAAAGGCCATCTTTTAAATCTTAATTTTTCTCACAAACTTAATTAAGTGGGTATTAAATTAAGATTTAAGAATTGCACGTTGAGTTAATTCACGTTAGCACGAAACAGACTCTACAACCGGTTTGAAGGCAAGAAGAGCAAAGAAAAAATTTGCAATGACCTCGGCAATTAATGGGGAGTAGTCTCTACAACCGGATGCCAAGAAGAGCAAAGAAAAAATTTGGAAAGGATGACCTCGGTAATTGATGGGAGTAGGACCAGTTTACTAGTCCTATATTGATTTTTTTTTACTTTTGTATTCTTAGCATTATCTTTCAGTTTAAAATTTTCAAATTCACGTCGCATGTATTAAGAAAGTATTAAAGAAAGTCATATCAGTATTTAACGAAGGGATTAATTCGATAAGTTTACAAAAACATTTTTGAATTTTCAAGAACAAGTAGTAGCACTTTCTATGACAATTTTTATGAATCCCAAGTACACTTATCTCCCTTTGTTCAATGACTAAAAATTGGACCTAGATACATGACCCACAAGACGTGGAACAATAATTCGTTGAATTCAAATTGAGCTTTTCGGAGCTTGAGAAGACATTTGTTTCCTAGACAAACGTCGTCCTTTCGTTTCCACAACTAGTTTCTATTTTGAAAGTTTACTTGTCCCATAAATTAGAATAACATTTGATATTATTAGAAATCTCCCATAGGGTGAAAGATATATTCAATAAGTCGATGAGTTTTCGAAATTTTTTTAATAAAAGCATGAAGTGTTTTTAATTTCTTAAATAAAGACCTAAAGACAATATTATTTCAAAAAGAGGGTTTGAAACAGATTTTATTTTTAATAAGACTAGAAATAGTCATACAAATGTCAAAGAATGAGTTCACGTCATCGGCTCATCAAGAGCATTTTCATCCTTTAATTTTTTTGTTACGTTTTTTCTGTTTTTACTTTCTTAAAAAAGAGAAACTAAAAAAATCAGAGGGCTAGCATCCCTCTCTTGCTTATCGCAATGTCCCCATCGCCAATGGGCCCGTCGTCGATAGAGCGTGGGCCATAGAGGGCCCTCTCGCCTTTTTTAATTTTATGTTTTTTAAAGTTTTAACTTTTTTATTTTCTGAAATTTTTTATAGAAAGGAAAAAATAGAAAAAGGAAAAAGAGAAAAAGAAAGACAATAATGGAAATGCTCTCCATCAATTGGTGAGGTGAGGTGAGGCGAGACGAGGCTCTTTTTAAGACCAACAAGGCACTTCAGATTATTAATTAAAAATAAAATTGCTCCATATTTTTATTTTAAACAAGATTCATTTTAAGTTCTTTGATAAAAAGATGACATTTCAGACTTTTTCTCTTTGGAAATTTTCCAGTTGTTTTGAAATTTATTTCGGGGCTATCGGAACGGGCTACGAAGATCAGACCCTTTACAGCTGTCCCCACCTAAACCCCCCAGCTAAGGCCCCAAAACCGCGTGATTGATTTGATTTGGCCACACCCGGTCAGCAGAACACGCAAAAGAAATCACCACCGTTGAATCAACACGCGTCTCTTTCCAATTGCGGTACGGATCCAACGGTCGACTCCTACGAGCCCCACTCGCGTACGGAACTAATGAGTAAAAACCCTCTATAAAACCCCCCCGCCCCCCTCCGTTGCAAAACGCACTTGAAAACCCTAGCTCAGATCAGCATATTTTCTCTCACTGAGTTTCGGCTCTCTCTCTCTCTCTCTCTAGGAAGCTCTTCCCTCTCGCTCGCTCTTCTCCCATGGCTCGCTCAAGCGCGTTGCTCTTTCTGGCCGCAATGGCGGTCATCCTCGTCGGCCTGGCGGCGGCGCAGAGCCCCGCCCCGTCGCCGGCCCACACCCCGTCCAAGTCGCCGTCGCCGTCGCCCTCCGTCTCGCCCAAGGCCTCGCCGTCGCCTTCTCCGACGGCTCCCGCCCCGTCTCCCCCCGGTGTCGTCACTTCGCCTCCGCCGTCGTCTCCGGCCCCCGAGGCTCCCGCGCCGGGATCTACGCCGTCGATCGCGATGCCGCCGGCCGTGGCGCCCGCTCCTGCTGACAGCGGGGCAGTGAGCAACGGAGTTGGCTTCGCCGGGGCGGTGGCGATCGGCGCCCTCGTCGCCGGTCTGGTCGTGTAGGCGGTCGCCGGATTCCTCCTGCTGCTGCTAGCTGGCTACTTTTTTTTTTTTTTTCTTTTTTTATTTAATTTTCATAATACTTAAAATTCTTTTTTCGATATTGTTGTGCGTAGAGAGGTATGGACATTGGACAGATCATTACAGAGGATTGATTATATATTGTTTATGCGGAGATCATATTATTATTTATTGTTAATAATATTCGTTTATTTATTTTCTTGGTGATGGATATTCATTTTTTTATCGATTATTTGCGATTGTCGTTCACTTAAAGATCAATTTTCGAAAATAGCACAACACATCACGATCGAGCAAAAAAATTGCCATCTGATCTAATTTTTAGCTTGGGAAAAAATCACAAAAAACCCGAACTTTCGCCCCCGAGTGACACATTTACTCCAAAATTTTTTTTTGCGCCGTGAAAAACCTCAAACTTTCCAAACCGTGACACATTTATTTAAACTTTTTTTTTTGCGACACCAAAAACCCTAAACTTTTCAAGTGTGACACATCTACCCCAAAATGAAGGGCATTTTGGTCTTTTCATTTAATTTTTTTCTTTTTTTTTTTTTTTTCCTTCTTCCCTTCCCTCCGGAGGGAAGCCGGCTCCGGCGGAGGGTCGCCCTCGCCCCACGCCCGAGGGCCGCCCGACGCCGGTGAGGGGCCCTCGCCCCATGCCCCACGACCTCGCCGGCGCCGGCGGAGGGAAGAAAAAAGAAGGAAAAAAAAAAAAAAAATTAAAAAGACAAAAATGCCCTTATGGGGTAAATGTGTCACTGATTGGAAAGTTTGGGATTTTTCACGGCGCAAAAAAGTTCGGGGTAAATGTGTCACTCAGTAAAGTTCGGGATTTTTCGTGATTTTTTCCCTTTTAGCTTTTCCAAATGCTACCACAGTCCCAACAAAAGTTATTTGATAGAGGTAATTATCTAAAATGGAGCGAAAAATTCAAAGATTTCTATGTACTTTACCAAAAAAAAAAAAAAAAAAAGAGAGGACTTTGCAATTCAATTACCATTCTATAATTTCTGAGGAATAAAATACTATGCTCAATTTTGAATAATACATGAAAGAGGCCATCACTTTTTTTTAAAATTTTAATTTTTCTCATAGAAATAGGTGATATTAGAAAAGTGGGGAGATCCACTCCGTTGACCACTCGGTTACTTAATATCAATGGACAATCGACGTGTGAAGAATCACATATTATTATTAGAACGGTTCATATGAATATTTTGGAGACCACATTAAATAAATTTAAAGTTCTAAGATAGTATTTGTATGTTTAGCTAAAAGTACGAAAATGGCAAAAAATAAAGTAAAAGTTGAAGAATCATGTTACACGTTATGAAGATAAGGGGAAAACATCTTCATACCATCTTAGTTGAGAGTTACTACTAAAATACTATGCTCAATTTTGAATAATAAACGAAAAATGCCATCGTTTCTTATTTACATTTTAATTTTTCTCAAAAAAAAAAAAGGTGATATTAGAAAAGTAGGTAGATCCACTCCATTAACCACTCTGTTGCTTAATATCAATGGACAATCAACGTGTGAAGAATCGCATATCATTAGAACAGTTCATAAGAATATTTTGGAGATCACATTAAATGAATTTAAAGTTCTAAGATGGTATTTGTATGTTTAGCTAAAAGTACGAAAATGGCAAAAAATAAAGTAAAAGTTGAAGAATCACGTTACACGTTATGATATGGGGACAACATCTTCATACCATCTTAGTCGAGAGATCTTAGTTGAGAGCAACCACTAAAATACTATGCTCAATTTTGAATAATACACGAAAAAGGCCATCATTTCTTATTTAAGTTTTAATTTTTTTCATAAAGAAATAGGTGATATTAGAAAAGTGGGTAGATTGACTCCATTGACTACTCTGTTACTCAATATTAATATACAATCGATGAGTGAAGAATCACATATTATTAGAAGGGTTCATATAAATATTTTGGAGACCACATTAAATGAATTTAAAGTTTTAAGATGGTATTTTTGTATGTTTAGCGAAAAGTACGAAAATAGCAAAAAATAAAGTAAAAGTTGAAGAATCACTTTACACGTTATGAAGACATGAGGACAACATCTTTGACTTCAGCAGCGAAATCAAGGGAGTACAAAGAAAGAAATTCTCGGAAGAAATGCAAACTCCTTATGGTAGACAGAAAGTGTGCTAGATGATGATATCTTATTCAAGGATGGTGAATATAAAGTCATAGCCCAACCAGTTTGAAGGCAAGAGCAAGAAAGGGAGAGAAGAAGAAGAAGAAGAAGAAAATTTGCAAAGGATGATCGAACCAGTTTGATCGTCCGTAATTGATGGGGAAAAGAGCCAGTCCCCTAATACATCATTATTGATTAGCTTTGTTTCGAATATCTTTGAATTCTTTTATTTTATAATTCTTAGCATCGTTTTTCCTTTTCAAATTTTCAAATATTTTTTTTTTTTTTCTCTAATTTAGTGTTCCATAGGTGCCATATCGACGTCACTTGTCTTGAGAAACTATTGAGAAAAGTTGCATCGGCATTTTTTGTTAACAAATTAAATGGAGTTAACGAAAGACATTAATTGCATCAATTTAATAAATTTTGGGACTTAATTGCATTTTCAACAATTTTAAAACTCAAATAGTTGAACTTTTTGTAACACGTTATATGACTTTTGAGTGTAGTTACCCCTTTATTCAATGACTAGAAACTAGACTTGGACACATAACTTGTGGACAAATAATAAATTCATTAATTTCGAATCAAGCTTTTGGGGGGCTTGGGCAAACATATAACGACAACAGATTCAAAAATTCTAACCAAGCATCATCCCTTTGGTCCTACAATTGATTCTTAACTTAAAAGTTTATCTATTTCATAAATTAGAAAATGCCGACATAGGAAATAACACTCGATATTATTAGAAGGGTTAATACCACAAAAACTCCAAAATTTATATACCAGTGCAAAATTTATCATCAATTAGTTTTCATTAAATCTTATTGTTAAATTGCTGAGTTAAATGACACAAAGTTATAAATATACTAATATGTGATTTTTCGTGATATTAATATAATTTAATGAATGATAATGTATGATAAATTTATCATAAAAACATCAATTTAGAATTTTTGATAATAAAAAAATTAATTTAAAATAAATTTATTATATATATCAATTTAAGATTTTTTTCATGATATTAATACTTATTGAAAATGTCCATAATTGCGAAAGATGTACCCGGTTAGTCGTCGATGTGCTGTGAATTTACTTTTGGGCCATTACTATTAGAACGTACTAAAGAGACATATGACACCCTTTACAGCTGTCCCCACTGAACCCCAGCTGTAAGACTGGCATCACCGCGCAGGACGAAAAACCGCGTCGCTGATTGGCCAGGCCGTTAGAAAAATACAAAATAAACCTCGGCCGTCGGATCGATCCGAGGGCTTCCCATTATAGTGCGGATCCAACGGTCGACTACGATGAACTCCACCCCCAGCACGGAACTCATCGCAAAATCTTCTATAAAGACCGTCGCTCTCCCCGTCGGTGATAGCAACCCGAAAACCCTCTTTCCGATCAGCAGATTTTCTCTCACTAGAAGCTTCGGTTCTCTGTTTCTCTCTCTAAGAAGCTCTTCTTCCATGGCTGGCTCAAGCGCGTTGCTCCCTCTGGCCGCAATGGCGGTCCTCCTCGTCGGCCTGGCGGTGGCGCAGAGCCCCGCCCCCTCGCCGTCGCCTTCGCCGCCGGCTACCGCCCCGTCTCCTCGCTCCGGCCCCACCGCGTCTCCCCGTTGCCCCCGGCGTCGTCTCCCGTCCAGGAGGCTCCTGCGCCGTCGATCGCGACGCCGCCGGCCACGGCGCCCGCTCCTGCGGACAGTGGCGCCGTCAGCAACGCAGTTGGCTTCGCCAGTTCGGCGGCGATCGGCGCCCTCGTCGCTGGTCTGTTCATATGAGCGAGCGATCCGCTGGATTCTTGCTGCTTCTCTGAGGCTACAACCGTTTATTCATTTTTTTAAAATTTTTGTTTCATAATACTCAAAATTCTTTTTTTTTTTTTTTTTTTGAATTTTCGACACTTTTATGGATAGAGAGATGCTTATCGGACAGATCTTTACAGAGGATTGATGATATTGTTTATCCAGAGATTATTATTATTATTATTATTATTATTATTATTATTATTATTATTTATCGGTAATAATACTCGTGTGTTCAGTTTCTGGTGAATGGATATTCAGTTGTTTATCTATTATTTGCGATTCTTGCTAGCCTAAACGAATACACATTGTAGGTGTGTTTTTGAAAATTAACAAAATGCCTCGTGATCAGAAAAAAAAAAATTGCGATTTGGTCTAATTTTTTGCTTTTCTGATCACTCTCAATAATAACATCAAAGGTAGAAAACCCACCTCGTACGGTACGTTGGTTCCGGCGTTCTCTCACCGCGGTTGCATTTACGTCATTGACCGTACGGTGTTTTTCGAGTCACTTAAAAAAAAAATCAAAAATATACTTTACCAAAATAAAATGGTGAGGACTTTTTTTTTTTTTGTCGGTAAATGATGAGGACTTCGTCATTTAAGCACCAACTTGTAATTTCTACGAAATAAAAAGGTCGATTTGTGATATGTTAGCAGGAGTAGCAAGTGAGGGAGATGATGATCAAATGGTTTGTGCTACTAAGAGTTACGGATAAATATAAAAATAGTCCTTAAACTTTGGCTAAATGAGTATTGTGTCGATATAATTACTGAACTTTCAATATAATTACTGAATTATATAAAATTGTCTTCACACTAGTCCTTAAATTAATTTTCATATAGTTCATAAATTAAATTCAACAAATTAAAAGTTCATAGATCACATTAAATAAATTAAAAATTTAGGATCACATTCCATATTTGGCTAAATTTCAGGTAACCACATTAGATAAATTAAAATTTTAAGGGCCGTATAGCCAAAGTTTATGGACCAATTATATCATTTTTTCAAATAATTAATGTTATTTGAGGATTCAATTTTTATCCCAAATCTAAGTTCTTCTGAAAAATACACGAGAAACTACTATGTGACTGAAAGAAAGGAAATTTATCTTAAAATGTTCATTTATTCAACGGAATAAGTGTACTAGAAGGCCTATAATAATTGAGTTCTAAAACTTATTGAATTTGCGCAATCAAGTCCCTCAATCTGGCTAATCAGTTTTTATTGACAAGTTTTTTTTAAAATATCTATTTCTCTCCAAAAAGCCATTGTTTCTCATTTAAATAATGATTTTTCTTAGAAAACTTAGTTAAGTGGGATCAACAGTGAGGTTAAAAACCCACGCCCTTCCACAAAAGAGCTTCCCCAGAGGACATTGTAATAGCGGCGAAAAGGAGTTTCCGGTTGAAGAGTAGGTAAATCATATATGGGTTGGATCTGGCTGTTTTGGTGTTAGCTGCGACTAGTGAGTCGTCCAGGTCCGTGCCAAGGACAAATGCGAATTCGAATCTTTGTTGCCGTTGCCGTCTTCTTGTTCTCATTGCAGGAGACGATGGTTCTGACCAACCTTCTCTCTCGAATCTTCGCCCATTTTGCCTTGGATTTTTGCACCTTGAGGAGTGCAGGGTTGTGGTTATTCTTGTAATTCTCAACATTTTATTTCTTTTCAAATTTTGGAAAAAGATCTTGATGTTGCATTGAGTGGGCACTACCTCAGTGCCACGTGTCTTGAGAAAGTATTAAAGAAAGCCGCATGAACCTTTCCTACCAAACAAATTTGATGAAGTTAATAGATGAATTTGATTGTACCGATTCAATGCGTTTTATGACTTGATTGTACTTTAAAAGAGTTTTAAGGCGCAAATGGTACTTTTACAATAGGTCTTAGGATTTTTGAGATTGCGGTTACCCTTTTATTTATTCGACGACTAAAATCAGATTTGGATGCATAACTCGTGGACGTAGAACAAGAATTCATTTACCTCGCATCAAGCTTTTGTGGGCTCAAGCAAACATATAAAGACAACATAGGAGATTAAAAATTCTAATCGAGCACGTCCCTTTGGTTCCACGACCAATTCTTAACTAGGAAGTTTCTCTACCCTAGAAATTAGAAAGAAATGCCAACATAGGAAATAACACTTGATATTATAAAAAAATGGCCGAAATATATATCATATTCGTAAAGTAGAAACATTGGCCAAACTCCTAAAAATGTGAAAAAAAAAATATATGTTATGAATTTATGTTTGAGGTATTAGAATGTGCTATCAAGTTACATCCTTTTTAACCATTGGGTTTTGCCTCAATGGGTGATTCGAATCCCTATTTTCTCAGGAGGTTGGAGTGGGAACCAATAATTTTTAGGAGTGGGTTTCGATTTCTAATCCTATAGGAGATAAAAGTTTGAAATAAATATTGTTAAAATAGGAATAAAATAGAACTGATTAAAAAAAAAAAAAGTCACACCCCTTCTTTTACAACTGTTCCCACTAAACCCTCGGCCATAAGGCTTGAAAAACCGCGTGATTGGTTGGCCGCACCCGGTCAGCAGCAGACACGCAAACAAAATCACCACCGTTGAATCGACACGCGGCTTTTTCCAATTGCGATACGGATCCAACGGTCGACTCCGACAAACCCCGTCCCTGTACGGAACTCTTGCACAAACCTTCTATAAATACCCGCCGCCCTCCTCCGTCGCATAACGCATCCGAAAACCCACGCTCCGATCAGCATACTTTCTCTCACTAAGTTTCAGTTTTCTCTCTCTAGGAAGCTTTTCCGTTTCGCTCGCTCTTCTTCTTCCATGGCTGGCTCAAGCGCGTTGCTCTCTCTGGCCGCAATGGCGGTCCTCCTCGTCGGCTTGGCGGCGGCGCAGAGCCCCGCCCCGTCGCCGGCGCACACCCCGTCCAAGTCCCCGTCGCCGTCGTCGTCGCCCTCCATCTCGCCCAAGGCCTCGCCGTCGCCTTCTCCGACGGCTTCCGCCCCGTCTCCTCCCGCCGGCGTCGACACCTCGCCCCCGTCGCCCCCGCCGTCGTCTCCCGCCCCCGAGGCTCCCGCGCCGGGATCTACGCCGTCGATCGCGACGCCGCCGGCCGTGGCGCCCGCTCCTGCGGACAGCGGGGCCGTGAGCAACGGAGTTGGCTTCGCCGGGGCGGTGGCGATCGGCGCCCTCGTCGCCGGTCTGGTCATCTAGGCGGTCGCCGGATTCCTGCTGCTGCTGCTCGCTGGCTACTTTTTATTTCTTTTTCTTTTTTATTTAATTTTCGATATTTTTGTGCGTAGATAGGTATGGACATTGGACAGACCATTACAGAGGATCGATTATATATTGTTTATCCGGAGATCATATTATTATTTATTGTTAATAATATTCGTTTATTTATTTTCTTGGTGATGGATATTCATTTTTTTGTCCATTACATGCGATTGTCGTTCACTTAAAGATCAATTTTCGAAAATAGCACAACACATCACGATCGAAAAAAAAAAAAAATTACCATCTGCTCTAATTATTAGCTTTTCCAAATGCTACCACGGTCCCAATAAACAGTTATTTGACAGTTTTACATCAAAATAACAAAATATAGGTAATTATCTAAAATGGAGCGAAAAATTCAAAGATTTCTATGTACTTTTTACCCAAAAAAAAAAAAAAAAAGAAGTGAGGACTTTGCAATTCAATTACCATTCTATAATTTCTAAGGAATAACAGTCAATTAGTGACATGTTAGTAGGATTAGCGAGTTGAGAGCGACCACTAAAAGTACTATGCTCAATTTTGAATAATACCGAAAAAGACCATCGTTTCTTATGTAAGTTTTAATTTTTCTCATAAAGAAATAGGTGATATTAGAAAAGTGGGTAGATCCACTCCATTGACCACTCTGTTGCTCAATATCAACGGACAATCGACGTGTGAAGAATCTCATATTATAAAAATTGTTCATATGAATATTTTGGAGACCATATTGAATGAATTTAAAGTTCTAAGATGATATTTGTATGTTTAGCTAAAAGTATGGAGATGGCAAAAAATAAAGCAAAAGTTGAAAAATCACGTTACATGTTATGAAGATATGGGGACAACATCTTCATACCATCTTAGTTGAGAGTGACCACTAAAATACTATGCTCAATTTTGAATAATACATGAAAAAGGCCATCGTTTCTTATTTAAATTTAAATTTTTCTCATAAAGAAATAGGTGATATTAGAAAAGTAGGTAGATCCACTCCATTGACTACTCTGTCGCTTAATATCAATGGACAATCGACGTGTGAAGAATCACATATTATTAGAACGGTTCATATAAATATTTTGGAAACCACATTAAATGAATTTAAAGTTCTAAGATGGTATTTGTATGTTTAGCTAAAAGTACAAAAATGGCAAAAAATAAAGTAAAAGTTGAAGAAGCACGTTACACGTCATGAAGATATGGGGACAATATCTTTGACTTCAACAGCGAAATCAAGGGAATACAAAGAAAGAAATTCCTGGAAGAAATGCAAACTCCTTATGGTAGACAGAAAGCGTGCAGATGATGATATCTTATTCGAGGATGGTGGATATAAAGTCATAGCCCAACCAATTTGAAGGCAAGAGCAAGAAAAGGAGAAAAAGAAGAAGAAGAAGAAAATTTGCAAAGGATGATCAACCCAGTTTTTTTTTTTTTTTTTTTTTTTTTTAATCGTCGGTAGGTTATGGGGAAAGGAGCCAGTCCACTAATACGTTATTATGATCAACCCAGTTTTTTTTTTTTTTAATCGTCGGTAATTGATTAGCTTTGTTTTGAATATCTTTGAATTCTTTTATTTTTATAATTCTTAGCATTGTTTTTCCTTTTCAAATTTTCAAATATTTTTTTCTCTAATTTAGTGTTCCATAGGCGCCATATCGACGTAACTTGTCTTGAGAAAGTATTGAGAAAAGTCGCATCGTTAATGTTTGCTAACAAATTAATGGAGTTAACGAAAGACCTTAATTGCATCAATTTAATAAATTTTGGGACTTAATTGCACTTTTTAACAATTTTAAAACTCAAATAATTGAACTTTTTGTAACAAGTTATATGACTTTTGAGTGTAGTTACCCCTTTATTCAATGACTAGAAACTAGACTTGGACATATAACTTGTGGACGAATAATCAATCCATTGATTTTGAATCAAGCTTTTGGGGGGCTTGGGCAAACATGTAACGACGACAGATTCAAAAATTCTAACCAAGCATCATCCCTTTGGTCCTACAATTGATTCTTAACTTAAAAGTTTATCTATTTCAGAAATTAGAAAATGCCAACATAAGAAATAACACTCGATATTATTAGAAGGGTTAATACCACAAAAACTCCAAAATTTATATACCAGTGCAAAATTTATCATCAATTAGTTTTCATTAAATTTTATTATTAAATTGCTGAGTTAAATATACAGAATTATAAACATATCAATTGGTGATTATTCGTGATATTAATATAATTTAATGAATGATAATGATGATAAATTTATCATAAAAATATCAATTTAGAATTTTTGATAATAAAAAATTAATTTAAAATGAATTTATTATATATCAATTTAAGATTTTTTCATGATATTAATACTTATTGAAAATGTCCATAATTGCGAAAGATGTACCCGGTTAGTCGTCGATGTGCTGTGAATTTACTTTTGGGCCATTACTATTAGAACGTACTAAAGAGACATATGACACCCTTTACAGCTGTCCCCACTGAACCCCAGCTGTAAGACTGGCATCACCGCGCAGGACGAAAAACCGCGTCGCTGATTGGCCAGGCCGTTAGAAAAATACAAAATAAACCTCGGCCGTCGGATCGATCCGAGGGCTTCCCATTATAGTGCGGATCCAACGGTCGACTACGATGAACTCCACCCCCAGCACGGAACTCATCGCAAAATCTTCTATAAAGACCGTCGCTCTCCCCGTCGGTGATAGCAACCCGAAAACCCTCTTTCCGATCAGCAGATTTTCTCTCACTAGAAGCTTCGGTTCTCTGTTTCTCTCTCTAAGAAGCTCTTCTTCCATGGCTGGCTCGAGCGCGTTGCTCCCTCTGGCCGCAATGGCGGTCCTCCTCGTCGGCCTGGCGGTGGCGCAGAGCCCCGCCCCTCGCCGTCGCCTTCGCCGCCGGCTACCGCCCCGTCTCCTCGCTCCGGCCCCACCGCGTCTCCCCCGTTGCCCCCGGCGTCGTCTCCCGTCCAGGAGGCTCCTGCGCCGTCGATCGCGACGCCGCCGGCCACGGCGCCCGCTCCTGCGGACAGTGGCGCCGTCAGCAACGCAGTTGGCTTCGCCAGTTCGGCGGCGATCGGCGCCCTCGTCGCTGGTCTGTTCATATGAGCGAGCGATCCGCTGGATTCTTGCTGCTTCTCTGAGGCTACAACCGTTTATTCATTTTTTTAAAATTTTTGTTTCATAATACTCAAAATTCTTTTGTTTTTTTTTGGAATTTTCGACATTTTTATGGATAGAGAGATGCTTATCGGACAGATCTTTACAGAGGATTGATGATATTGTTTATCCAGAGATTATTTTTTTATTATTATTATTATTATTATTATTATTATTATTATTATTATTATTATTATTATTTATCGGTAATAATACTCGTGTGTTCAGTTTCTGGTGAATGGATATTCAGTTGTTTATCTATTATTTGCGATTCTTGCTAGCCTAAACGAATACACATTGTAGGTGTGTTTTTGAAAATTAACAAAATGCCTCGTGATCAGAAAAAAAAAAATTGCGATTTGGTCTAATTTTTTGCTTTTCTGATCACTCTCAATAATAACATCAAAGGTAGAAAACCCACCTTGTACGGTACGTTGGTTCCGGCGTTCTCTCACCGCGGTTGCATTTACGTCATTGACCGTACGGTGTTTTTCGAGTCACTTAAAAAAAAAAATCAAAGATATACTTTACCAAAATAAAATGATGAGGACTTTTTTTTTTTTTTTTTGTCGGTAAATGATGAGGACTTCGTCATTTAAGCACCAACTTGTAATTTCTACGAAATAAAAAGGTCGATTTGTGATATGTTAGCAGGAGTAGCAAGTGAGGGAGATGATGATCAAATGGTTTGTGCTACTAAGAGTTACGGATAAATATAAAAATAGTCCTTAAACTTTGGCTAAATGAGTATTGTGTCGATATAATTACTGAACTTTCAATATAATTACTGAATTATATAAAATTGTCTTCACACTAGTCCTTAAATTAATTTTCATATAGTTCATAAATTAAATTGAACAAATTAAAAGTTCATAGATCACATTAAACAAATTAAAAATTTAGAGATCACATTCCATATTTGGCTAAATTTTAGGAACCACATTAGATAAATTAAAATTTTAAGGGCCATATAGCCAAAGTTTGTGGACCAATTATATCATTTTTTTCAAATAATTAATGTTATTTGAGGATTCAATTTTTATCCCAAATCTAAGTTTTTCTGAAAAATACATGAGAAACTACTATGTGACTGAAAGAAAGGAAACTTATCTTAAAATGTTCATTTATTTAAGGGAATAAGTGTACTAGAAGTCCCATAATAATTGAGTTCTAAAACTTATTGAATTTGTGCAATTAAGTCCCTCAATCTGGCTAATCAGTTTTTATTGACAAGTTTTTTTGAAATATTTATTTCTCTCCCAAAAGCCATTGTTTCTCGTTTAAATAATGATTTTTCTTAGAAAGCTTAGTTAAGTGGGATCAACAGTGAGATTAAAAACCCATGCCCTTCCACAAAAGAGCTTCCCTAGAGGAGATTGTAATAGTGGCGAAAAGGAGTTTCCAATTGAAGAGTAGGTATATGGGTTTTTTTTTTTTTTTTTTTTTTTGGTCGAAAGGATGCAATGTATTGAAACTTAATAGTCAGTGTTTACAAGAAACAATCCCATATAGATCGGAACATAAGATAGAGTATAAAGTAGAGGGAGGTGTAATCCACCAAGAAAGAGGAAGTTGTCGAGCCCGGTGATGCCGTGCGATCCAATCTGCCGCTGCATTAGCTTCGCGTGGACAGTGGGCCAGCGAGACTAAGGTATTTTGGGCCAGCAGACTTTGACATTTCGAGACATTTACTTCCATGTTCCAAGAAGGCGAGGCTCGGCCCAGTATCATGTCAATTGCAACTAAACTATAGCTTTCAAGTGTCCACGGGACTGTTTGGCTTCCAACGTCGTTCACGTGTCTAGATCTCAAGTCCTGTATATAAAGGAGTCCATGCTGTATCGCTTCCGCTTCCGCCTCATTCGACGAGGAAGCCCTAATTGTCGAAGCGAAGCCTTCGAGAACTCTCCCAGAAGCATTGCGCACCACTCTGGCCACCGAGCAAAGAAACTCCCATTCGCACCAAGCCGCATCTACATTGAGTTTCAGAGTTTGCTGTCTCGGCGGGTTCCATCGTGCCAGGGTGTTTTTTGTGGATCGAGGTTTGGTGTTTACGGATTTTTGTTTCATCTTCTCTCTTCTAACACAAATCTCGTTGACAGGTACGATTGGTGCGAGATCCACTGACCTGGGTTGTAGATTTGGTGGTTCCGGGGTTCGTCGCTGCTCTGGTATGTCTCTTGAGGCTGTGCTTGTGTTCTGTTTCCCCTGGCTTCGGCTGAAACTGAGTTGCTTTCCTTTTCTTGCGAGATTCACTGATCTAGGGCTCAGATTTGGTGGTTCCAGTGGCGTTGTCGTTGTTGCTTGATCGTTGTTAGCCCAAATCTAGGTTTCTGTTGATGCGATGGCCCCTGACCTGGAGCTTTGAGGCTATGTGTTGGAAGATGTGTTCTATTTAGGTTCGTGGCATTGGGTGGGTTTGCTGTGTGTTCTGTTTCTGCCTTCCTTTGCTTACCCAGATGTGGTTTTCATGTGCAAGATTTACAAGATCGACAGGTTTAGGAGGTCGACCACGAAATATCCAGTCATTCCTCGCCTTCCAGATGCGCCATAGGAGCAGATCAGTGACCTCTCATTGAGGTATAGGTTGAGCTCCCTGGAACGCTTCACATAACCACTGATATGTTCTCTTGATAGTTTTCCTGGGTTGTATTACCTCGAATCTCGGATCTTGCCATATCTGTCGAGTCCATTTACATAGAAAAAGTAGATGTTCTGTTGTTTCTATGCCAGTGTGACAAAATGGACATAACGGGTCTGTGATTATGTTCCGTTTATGCAGATTTTCCCTGGTGGGTAATGCGTTTTGGCAGAGGCTCCAGAGAAAGGTACGAATCTTCGGTAAGACTTCTAAACTCCAGATTTGTGTCCATAGGTTGCGTGGTGCTTTGTATGAACTGGAAGGTCGGTCAAGATCTGGATCAGTTATGCTCGAAGTTGCTTTGTTGTACCCGCTTTTAACCGAATATTGCCCTGTTGAATTGCCTGTCCATATGAGTGTGTCTGGCTTAGATTGTTGACTTAGAGGGATAGCTAAGATTTATGCTGCTATTTGTGTGTCGAAAAACTGGTGAATTTGCTGCTGTTTCCACTGTCGGGTTTCTGATTGGATTAGCTGAGGCACCATTAGAGGTTCTAATGGGTGTGCTTGTCCTCCAATAATCCCCTGTTTGAGCCATTTGTCTTTGCGAATGTTAATAGACTCTCCATCTCCTACTGACCATTGTATATTATTCATGATTGTTTCCCTGCCGAGCAAGATGCCTTGCCAGCCCCAAGATGGCTGACAACCCCTGCTTGCTATCTAGACATCCCCATTGGGGAAATAAATTCCTTTGAGTGTTCCTCCACAGGCTGTTTGGGGAGTTGGCCAATCTCCAGGCCTGTTTGTCGAGCATGGCTCGATTGAAGGTACGCAAGTCTTTAAACCTGAGGCCTCCAGTATCCTTCCTTGTTTTCAGTATTTCCCATAGCTTCCAGTGCATTCCTTTCTTGTTATCCCCTTGTTGCCACCAAAATGACACAATACGTTTCTCTATGGATCTGCAGATTGAAGCAGGGATCTTGAATATGGACATGGCGTATGTTGGGATGGATTGCACTACGCTTTTGATCAAGACTTCCTTGCCGGCCTTGGTAAGTAGTTTTTTCTTCCAACTTGCCAATCTCATGCTTACTCTTTCAACTATCCACTGACATATATTTCTTTTTGACTGACCCCATTCTGTGGGAATGCCTAGGAATTTACCTGTGCGCTCAAGTTCATTAACTCGCAACTCTGTGGCCATGTTTCTTCTTAGGAGTGGCGGACAGTTGGCACTGAAGAAGATCCCTGACTTGTTGAAATTAACCGCTTGACCAGTGGCGTAGCAGTATTGGTTAAGTGTGAGGGCTAAATTCTGATACTCCAAAAGGGTTCCATCCATGAAGAAAATGGCGTTATCAGCAAAGAGCAGGTGAGTTAATTGTGGACAGCGTCGATTAATTTGTATACCTTTGATAGTCCCATCATCTAACGCTTTCCTCATCAGCCAGGTTAATACATTGGATATCAGTATGAAGATATAAGGTGATAAAGGGTCACCTTGTCGGAGGCCTTTGGATGGTTGAAAAAAGGAGGTATGTTCCACATTGATCTTCACACTAAAAGAAACAGTAGTGATGCAATGCATGATTAGGGACACCCATTTAGAAGAGAAATCCATATGTAGCATACTATCTCTCACAAAGTCCCATTCCACCCTGTCATAAGCTTTCTGCATGTCGGGTTTCAGAATTGCTTGATGCTTAGTTTTGTTTTTTTTTTATTCGCAGCTGATGCAGTACCTCCTGTACAATTAGGATATTATCCTGAATTTGCCTCCCCTGCACAAAGGCTGTTTGTTCTGATTCAATGATAAGTGGCATCCATTTTTTTTTTTAATCTGTTGGCTAGGATTTTTGATATGATTTTGTAACTAAAGTTGCACAAGCTAATGGGACGAAATTGGCTGAAATTTTCAAGGTGTTTTACTTTGGGAATCAGGGATATGTGTGTTTGGTTCAGGCGGGGATCGAAAGTACCTTTCTGAAAGAAGTCTGGACAAGATGCATCAGGTAAGTGTTAAGGGTTTCCCATGATTACTGATAGAAGGCGCCATTAAAGCCATCAAGGCCAGGGGCTTTAGCCGCTCCTAGTTGAAATGTTGCTGCTTTGATCTCCTCCATTAAAGGTACGGCAACTAATTCTGCATTCATTTCTACGGTAATGGGTGAGGGGCATTGGTCAAGTACTGGTTCGTAATGTCTTGATCCTTCAATCCTGAATAAGTTCTTGTAAAAACTTTGAATATGGTTCTAAAGGGTGGCAGAGTCTCGACACCAACTTTGATCGTCTAGTTGCAGCATTGTTATACGATTTCTCTGTCTTCGCTGTACTGTTGTGGCATGAAAAAAAACTGGTATTTTTGTCGCCCCATTATAGCCATTTGACACGTGAGCACATTCCCCAGAACTGTTCCTCCTGCTTTCTTAGAGTCTCGATTTGATGAATGAGATCTTGCGCTTGCTTTCTGCTTGTCAGCTGGTTTGTCTAGTTTGTAAGTGCTGTTAACGCTTGGCTGAGCTCCTTTATCTTTAGAGGGGCATTGACAAATTTTTCTTTACTCCATTTAGTCAACACCTGTTCTATCTCCCTTAATTTGTCTAAAAAAGAGGATGTGTGGCTTGGGAGGGTAGACCGGATTTGTTGTATAATCCCTTGGAATTTTGCATGTTCTAGCCAAAATGCCTCCATTTTGAATTGTTTTTTCCCTTTCCTTCTTCTAGGATGTAGGCGAAGAACAAGAGGGCTATGGTCAGATCCAATAGCTGGAAGGGCTTGTACCTCTGCAGCTGGAAAGGTAACCCTCCATTCTAAGGTGCATAGTACTCAATCAAGGCGTTTTTTAACCAATGCTTCCCCCTCCTTATTATTAGCCCAAGTAAATGCGCATCCTTGACTGTCGACATCCATTAAGGTTAAGTCATCAAGCATGGTTCTGAATGCTGTCATTCTTCTCTGATCAGGTGCTTTCTTCCCCTGTTTCTCCCACACGTACAAGAT
Organism: Eucalyptus erythrocorys; assembly: GCA_014182555.1. Classification (NCBI taxonomy): domain Eukaryota; kingdom Viridiplantae; phylum Streptophyta; class Magnoliopsida; order Myrtales; family Myrtaceae; genus Eucalyptus; species Eucalyptus erythrocorys. The sequence goes on from CM024603.1 coordinate 9,329,552, forward strand.
CTCGTTGAAGTCTCCCATGCAGATCTAGGGGATGGATTGATGGGGTTTCAGATTGCCAAGTTGTTGCCATAGAGTCAGCCGTTCCCTAAAGTCAGTTGATGCATGGACAAAGGTGATCTTCATTACTTGTCTACTTTCAGGGTCAGTACAAAACACATCAATAAACTGATTGGAATGTTCTTGCACCTGTAATTCAACTTCCTCTTGCCATAATACAGCCAATCCCCCTGCTATTCCTGATGGGTTGATTAAAAAGCTACACTGATATTGTAATTTTCTACGAACAGATTCCAGTAACGAGGCTTTATTTTTGGTTTCCATGAGAAAGATGACACTGGGCATTTCAAGAGCAGCTAAGGCTCTCAGTTCCTGGATTATCAGGGGGTTGCCCAGTCCCTAACAATTCCAACTTACAATTTTCATGGCGTCGGGGGTGGCTTATTGGGGCAAGCCATCGTAGCCCACTCAGATCCATCTTGGACCAAATACACCGGGGTTTCCAGCAAGTTTGCATCATCAATCAGAATAGAGGAAGATTCTGGTATGCATTTTGAAATAGGCTAGTGAATCAACCTAGAGGGGGATGAATAGGTTGTTGCGGAATTCTTTTGGAATCTTTTGCGGTAGAATACGTTGATATCAAGGATATATCAATAATAAATAAAGCACGTATTCATAAAGTAAATAGAGTATGGTAAGAGAGAATTGACACAAGGATTATAGTGGTTCGGCTTAGTTCAAGCCTACGTCCACTCTCCACGCTGGCAGCCAACTGGCTGTAATCACTATGTAGCAAAAGAGAGCTGTTACAGTACACGAACTAGACTTCTTCAATAGACAATCTCTCCTATAGCTTCCTCACGCTTTCGCACTATACGTAACTCTCTTCGATACACAATTCGAACATGAAAGATTTTAGAGAACAAGTGATTTTGGAGATTCTAACATCGAGATTTTTCTACCCAGTCTCTCCTTATTTCCAAGCAACACCGATCCACCTTAAATAGCCTCCGTGCCTTCATACCCGTTGGCACTTACCAAAAATTCATCCAATCAACCCGTTGTCTACTTTCAGGGTCAGTACAAAACACATCAATAAATTGATTGGAATGTTCTTGTACCTGTAATTCAACTTCCTCTTGCCATAATACAGCCAATCCCCCTGCTATTTCTGATGGGTTGATTAAAAAGCTACACTGATATTGTAATTTTCTACGAGCAGATTCCAGTAACGAGGCTTTATTTTTGGTTTCCATGAGAAAGATGACACTAGGCCTTTCAAGAACAGCTAAGGCTCTCAGTTCCTGGATTGTTAGAGGGTTGCCCAGCCCCTAACAATTCCAACTTACAATTTTCATGGCGTCGGGGGTGGCTTATTGGGGCAAGCCGCCATAGCCCACTCAGATCCATCTTGGACCAAATACACCGGGGTTTCCAGCAAGTCTGCATCATCAATCAGAATAGAGGAAGATTCTGGTATGCATTTCTATTTTTTTGCCTTTTGAACTTTCATGCTTTTCTTACTGCATTTCCATACTTTTGATGAGACTGTTTTCTGGATTTCAGGGCCTGTTGCCTGCTTTCCACGCTCTCGCTATGATTCTTCAGTATTTGCAGTGTCGTGCATTGCCTCCTGTTCAGAGCTGAGTTCTATTCTTTTTTTGCTACCTGCACCAACCTGCAGGTCAGGGGGTGTCTCCCGAACTACTATTTCCATTCCGCAGGACTGATTGGATGGAACATGTATAGTTTCCTCTACTACTAGCTCTTCTTCAATTTTTCCATAGAAGGTTTTCCAATAAGGACTGTGATCGCTTGCTTCTACTTTCAGCTATGATCCATAGGGTCCTACCTTATCTTTTGCCTAGGGAGAATTCACATAGGGGGACTTCAGGGCAATCGGGTGCGTAATGGCCTATCCTTCCACAGGAATAGCAATAATGTGGAAGCCTCTCATACTTAAACTCCACCCAAAACCACTTATTGCCGATATCTAGGATAGCCCCTGCCTTCAAAGGTGAGTTCAAATCGATTTCAACTCTGATTCGGCCTCCTTTTTGCAAATTATCCAGTTGAACTTCTCGTACTTCTCCTAGCCTTTTACCGAGATCCTGATAAACCTTTTCAGTTCTCCATCCAGGTGGTATTCCCCCTATACACACCCAGAAGGTTGCTCTAGAAAAGTTGTAGCAGTGTTCAGGAGTTTCTGGCTCGCATTGTTGCAGGACAAGCAGGTTGTTAGAGTAACACCACGGTGATTGCTTCAATATTTTTTGTTTATCTTCCTCAGTCTGAAAAATAAAGGAGAAATGACTTGGTTCCTTCTGGGTGCAGATAACTGTTTTGTCTTTCCAGGATTTCTTCATGGTAGTGATAAAGGCTGTATAATTCACATTGGGGCGAGAATAGAGTTTGCCATACAGGGTTCGAAGGCATTCATCCTTTTTCTGTGGGGTAATTTCAGCGAAAACTTCTACGACGTCTTCTTCCGACCACAGGTGCCCGAGCTTTTTACAAAGGGCTACAACTCGTAAGTCATTATCTTCTTTACTCCCCATTATCTATTCTACAAAAAACTGGCTAAGCAAGAAACCCTTTCAACTGACAGCATACATCTCGGAGGTTTTGCTCGACACAGAAACGGAATCCGATCATAGCTTCAAGAAGAATGACCCCTATCGCAGATGCATTCAAGAGCAGCTTCATGACCAAGCCATAACTGAGAAAGGGATAGGCACCTATAATCGCTGGAAGTCGAGGATCTCTCGAGAGAGACGCTGTCAAACCCTAGCTTTTTGCGTGCTGAGATTGCTGAATCGGAGGGCCTCTCGAAGAAAAGACGATGAGAAACCCTAGCCTGTCGGCATGATTGGATGGTCCATTTTTGTTTGATTTTTTCTTTTGTGAACTGTAAAGAGAAGACGAAAGAAGAAGAAACAAAAAGAAAACAGTGAAAACACTGTAGAACAACTGAGATTTGGGATTTTTTATGGAGTAGAGTGAGAATTAGGGTTTGAAGGGAACGGTAGCACTACCAAGAGGTAGAGAGAAAACCTCGCATCGACGAGGAGGATTGAGTAGGTATATGGGTTGGATCTGGCTATTTTGGTGTTAGTTGCGACTAGTGAGTCTTCTAGGTCTATGCAAGGACAAATGTGAATTCGAACTCTTTGTTGCCGTTGCCGTCTTCTGTTTGTTTGTTTGTTTTTTTTTTTTTTTAAATGCAGGAGGAACTAGCTTGCGCCGACAGCGTGCCGTAAACCCCCTAGTGATACGTAAGCGGGAGGACCCACCACCCCCATAATCACACTTAAGTTCACTAGCGATTTGAACTCATCCCTTTCGTGAGGAGGATGAAAGCCCAAGCCAACACAACCACCACGTGCGATGGTGTTGTCGTCTTCTTGTTCTCACGGCAAGAGACGATGATTCCGACTGACCTCTCTCGAATCTTCGCTCGTTTTGCCTTAAAATTTTGTGCCTCGAGGAGTGCGATGGGTTATGGTTATTCTTGTAATTCTCAACATTTTATTTCTTCTCAAATTTTCGAAAAAGTTCTTGATGTTGCATCGAGTGGGCACTACCTCAATGCCACGTGTCTTGAGAAAGCATTAAAGAAAGTTACATTAGCCTTTCCTACCAAACAAATTTGGTGGAGTTAATAGAGGAATTTGATTGTACCGATTCAATGTGTTTTAAAACTTAATTACACTTTTAAAGAGTTTTAGGGCTCAAATGATACTTTTGCAAGAGGTCTTGAAATTTTTAGATTGCAGCTACCCTTTTATTTATTCAACAACTAAAAATAAAAACTTAGATGCATAACTCGTGGACGTAGAACAAGAATTCATTTACCTCGCATCAAGCTTTTGTGGGCTCAAGCAAATATATAACGACAACACAAGAGATTCAAAAATTCTAATTGAGCACGTCCCTTTGGTTCCACAACCAATTCTTAACTCGGAAGTTTTTTCTATCCTAGAATTTAAAAAGAAATGCCAACATAGGAAATAACACTTGATATTATAAAAAAAATGGCTGAAATATATATCATATTCGTAAAGTAGAAAAAAAATATATTCTGAATTTATGTTTGGGGTAATTAGAACGTGCTACCAAGTCACACCCCTTCTTTTACAATTGTTCCCACTAAACCCCCGGCCCGGCCATAAGGATTGAAAAACCGCGTGATTGGTTGGCCGCACCCGGTTAGCAGCAGACACGCAAACAAAATCACCACCGTTGAATCGACACGCGGCTTTTTCCAATTGCGAAACGGATCCAACGGTCAAACTCCGACGAACCCCACCCGCGTACGGAACTAAGGGTGTGTTTGTTTCACGGAAAACGTAACGTTTTTGGAAAATGTTTTCCGGGAAATCATTTTCTAGGAAAATGGTTAGTTTTCCTTTGTTTGGTGATATGTGATTAAAAGTATTTTCTGGTGTTTGGATCACATTTGAAAAATGATTGAATGACATTTAACTTAACAATTGACAATAGTGTGCCTCTTACTTCTAAATTAATTTGTTGAGCCCATGACCTTTTTTAACTTTATAAAAATATTTTTTATAAAAGTCAAAATTATAATTATTTTTCATATTTCATTTTTTTCTTTTTTCTTTCTTTTTATTCCTTCGTTAGCCGGTGGCCGGCAGGGTGACGGCCGGCCGCCGATCGGCGACAGGCCAGGCGAGATCAAGCCTCGCCCGATGCTGACGAGCTCGAGCCTTGCTAGATCCGACGAGGCTTGGCCTTGCCGACGATCGGTGAGGCTCAAGCTCGCCAACGTCGGGTGGGGCCTCAACCTTGCCGGATTGGCAAGATTGAGCCCCGCTCGACACCAACGAGCTCGATCTCGCCCGTGGTCGTTCACCGGCCGTCGTTGTGACCGGCGACCGCCCAAAGAAGAAGAAAAAGAAAAGAGAAAAGAGAAAAAGAAAAATAATGATTAAAAATTAAAAATTATATTTTTAAAAAATAAATAAAAATTATATTAAAAAATTAAAATTTTGATTTTTAAAAAAATATTTTAAAAAGAATTATAAAAATTTAAAAATATATCTTTATAAGAATAATTGTTTGTAAACCAAACATCAAAACTAGGCTTTGGTAGATTCGGAAAACGTTTTCGATCCTTTCAAAAGGGAAATCATTTTCTGAATTTAAGCTTTGTTAGGAAAATGTTTTCTTTGACTTGGAAAACGTTTTCCATTGACTCATTTTCCCGAGTGAACCAAACACCGGAAAATGAGGAAAATATTTTCCCCGAAAATGTATTTCGGGAAACAAACACACCCTAAATGAGTAAAAACCTTATATAATAACCCCCTGCCCTCCTCCGTTGCAAAACGCACCTGAAAACCCTCGCTCAGATCAGCATATTTTCTCTCACTAAGTTTCAGCTTTCTCTCTCTAGGAAGCTCTTCCCTCTCGCTCGCTCTTCTCCCATGGCTCGCTCAAGCGCGTTGCTCTCTCTGGCCGCAATGGTGGTCCTCCTCGTCGGGTTGGCGGCGGCGCAGAGCCCCACCCCGTTGCCGGTCCACACCCCCTCCAAGTCCTCGTCGCCATCCATCTAGCCTTCTCCGACGGTCTCCGCCCCATCTCCTCCCGCCGACGTCATCACCTCGCCCCAGTCGCCCTCGTCGTCGTCTCCCGCCCCTGAGGCTCCCGCGCCGGGATCTAGGCTGTCGATTGCGACGCCGCCAGGCGTGGCGCCCGCTCCTGCGGATAGCTGGGCCGTGAGCAACGGAGTTGGCTTCGCCGGGGCGGTTGCGATCCGCGCCCTCGTCGCCGGTCTGGTCATCTAGGCGGTCGCCGGGTTCCTCCTGTTGCTGCTCGCTGGCTACTTTTTATTTCTTTTTATTTTTTCATTCAAATTTTCTTAATTTTCGATATTTTTGTGCGTAGAGAGATATGGACATTGGACAGATTATTACAGAGGATCGATTATATATTGTTTATCCGGAGATTAGATTATTATTTATTGTTAATAATATTCGTTTATTTATTTTCTTGGTGATGGATATTCATTTTTTATCCATTATTTGCGATTCTTGTTCACTTAAAGATCAATTTTCGGAAATTGCACAACACATCACAATCGAGAAAAAAAAATTGCCATTTGATCTAATTAATCGCTTTTCCAAATGCTAACACAGTCCTAATAAATAGTTATTTGACAGTTTTACATCAAAATATGCAATTCAATTACCATTCTATAATTTATAAGGAATAAAAAAGTCAATTAGTGATATGTTAGTAGGATTACCGAGTTGAGAGCGACCACTAAAATACTATGCTCAATTTTGAATAATACACGAAAAAGGCCATCGTTTCTTATGTAAGTTTTAATTTTTCTCATAAAGAAATAGGTGATATTAAAAAAGTGGGTAGATCCACTCCATTGACCACTCTATTGCTCAACATCAATGGACAATCGACGTGTGAAGAATCTCATATTATTGAATGGTTCATATGAATATTTTGGAGACCACATTAAATGAATTTAAAATTCTAAGATGATATTTGTATGTTTAGCTAAAAGTACGAAAATGGCAAAAAATAAAGTAAAAGTTGAAGAATCACGGTACACGTTATGAAGATATGGGGACAACATCTTCATACCATCTTAGTTGAGAGTGACCACTAAAATACTATGCTCAATTTTGAATAATACATGAAAAAGGCCATCGTTTCTTATTTAAATTTAAATTTTTCTCGTAATGAAATAGGTGATATTAGAAAAGTGGGTAGATCCACTCCATTGACCACTCTGTTGCTTAATATCAATGGACAATCGACATGTGAAGAATCACATATTATTAGAACGGTTCATATGAATATTTTGGAAATCACATTAAATGAATTTAAAGTTCTAAGATGGCATTTGTATGTTTAGCTAAAAGTACGAAAATGGCAAAAAATAAAGTAAAAGTTGAAGAATCACGTTACACGTTATGAAGATATGGGGACAACATCTTTGACTTCAGCAGCGAAATCAAGGGAGTACAAAGAAAGAAATTCCCGGAAGAAATGCAAACTCCTTATGGTAGACAGAAAGCATGCAAATGACGATATCTTATTTGAGAATGGTGGATATAAAGTGATAGCCCAACCAGTTTGAAGGCAAGAGCAAGAAAAGGAGAAAAAAAAAAGAAGAAGAAGAAGAAGAAAATTTGCAAAGGATGATCAAACCAATTTGATCGTCGGTAATTGATGGGGAAAAGAGCCAGTCCACTAACACGTTATTATTGATTGGCTTTGTTTCGAATATCTTTGATTTTTTTTTTTTTTTTTTTTTTTTTTTAATTCTTAGCATTGTTTTTCCTTTTCAAATTTTCAGATATTTTTTTCTTTGATTTAGTGTTCCATAAGCGCCACATTAACATCACTTGTCTTGAGAAATTATTGACAAAAGTCGCATCGGCATTTTCTATTAGTCAAATTAAATGGAGTTAACAAAATACCTTTTTTTTTTTTGTCAGTCCTACTCTATACCTATTCTACACTCAATCTCAAACTTTTGCCCCGCCTCTTGCGGGCGTGGGCGTCGAAACCCATTTCGAAACTTGCGCGTCCCCACCCCATCCCTCCCCGAAAAGATGGGGGTTTGAACCCCTCACCTCCCCCTTCCATGTTGGAAGAGTGGCCACTTTGGGGCGAATCTCAATGGTTAACAAAATACCTTGATTGCATCAATGTAATAGGTCTTGTGACTTAATTGTAAAATTTTAAAACTCAAATAGTTGAACTTTTTGTAACAAGTTCTATGACTTTTGAGTGCAGTAACCCCTTTATTCTATGACTAGAAACTAGATTTTGGATACATAACTTGTGGACACATAATCAATTCATCGATTTCGAATCAAGCTTTTGGGGGCTTGGGCAAACATATAATGATGACAGAATCGAAAATTCTAATCAAGTATCATCCCTTTAGTTCTACAATCGATTCTTAACTCGAAAGTTTCTCCGTTTCAGAATTTGGAAAATATCAACATAGAAAATAACACTCGATATTATTAGAATGGTTCATATCACAAAAACTCCCAAATTTATATATCAGTGACAAATTTTTCCTCAATTAATTTTCATTAAATTTTATTATTAAATTGCTGAGTTAGATGATATAGAGTTATAAATATACCCATCCGTGATTTTTCGTAATATTAATCTAATTTAATGAAAAATAATGTACGATAAATTTATCATAAAAATATCAATTTAAAACTTTTCATGATATTAATACTTATTAAAAATGTCCATAATTGCGAAAGATGTAACCCGGTTAGCCGTCGCTGTGCTGTGAATTTACTTTTGGGCTAATTAGAACTTGCTAAAGAGACATAACACCCCTTTACCAAAAAAAACAGAGACATAACAACACCCTTTACAACTGTCGCCACGAGACCCCAGCTGATTGGCCACGCGGTTAGAAAATACAAAATAAATCTCGGCCGTCGGATCGATCCAACGGTCGACTCCGATGAACTCCACCCCCGGCACGGAACTCGTCGCAAAACCTCTTATAAATACCGTCGCCCTCCCCGTCGCCGATCGCATCCCGAAAACTCTCGCTCCGATCAGCAGATTTTCTCTCACTAAAAGTTTCAGTTCTCTCTTTCTCTCTCTAAGAAGCTCTTCTTCCTTCCATGGCTGGCTCAAGCGCGTTGCTCCCTCTCGCGGCAATGGCGGTCCTCCTCGTCGGCTTGGCGGTGGCGCAGAGCCCTGCCCCCTCGCCGTCGCCTTCTCCGCTGGCTTCCGCCCCGTCTCCTGGCTCCGGCCCCGTCGCCTCTCCCCCGCCGCCCCGGGCGTCGTCTCCCGCCCCGGAGGCTCCCGCACCGTCGATCGCGACGCCGCCGGCCGCGGCGCCCGCTCATGTGGACAGTGGCGCCGTCAGCAACGGAGTTGGCTTCGCCGGTTCGGCGGCGATCGGCGCTGCCCTCGTCGCTGGTCTGTTCATATAAGCGAGCGATCCGCCGGATTCTTGCTGCTTCTCTAAGGCTACCACCGTTTATTTCTGCTTTTTTTTTTTTTTTTCATTTTGTTTCATAATACTCAAAATTCTTCTTTTTTTCTTTTTGGAATTTTCGACACTTTTATGTATAGAGAGATGCTTATAGGACAGATCATTACAGAGGATTGATGATATTGTTTATCCACAGATTATTATTATTATTATTTATCGCTAATAATACTCGTGTGTTTAGTTACTTGGTGAATGGATATTCAATTGTTTATCTATTATTTGCGATTCTTGCTCGCCTAAACAAGTACACATTGTCGATGTATATTCGAAGATTAACAAAATGCCTCGTGATCAGAAAAAAATTGTGATTTGGTCTAATTTTTCGCTTTTCTGAACACTCTCAATAGCAACATCAAAGGTAGAATATACTTTACCAAAATAAATTGGTGAGGACTTCACTATTTAAGTACCAAGCTGTAATTTCTAAGAAATAAAAGGTCGATTTGTGATATGTTAGTAGGGGTGGTAGCAAGAAAGAGTGATGATCAATGGTTTGTGCTACTAAGAGTTATGAATAAATATACAAATGGTCTTTAAAATTTGGCCCAACGAGTAATGTGTCAAAGTAATCACCGAAGTTTTAATTTGTTCAATAGATAATAAGCCTTTAATACATTTTTAATGTACTTCCTGAATAATGTCTTCATGCTAGTCCTTACATTAATTTTCATATAGTTTGGGGACTAAATTAAACAAATTAAAAGTTCATGGACCACATTAAACAAATTAAAAATTTAAAGATCACGTTACGCATTAAGCTAAATTTCAAGAATCACATTAAATAAATTAAAATTTTAAGGGCCATATTATATATTAAGCCAAAGTTTATAGACCAATTGTATCATTTTTTTTTTCAAATAGTTAATGTCATTTGAGAATTCAATTTTTATCCCAAATCTATGTTCTTTTGAAAAGTACACGAGAAACTACTATATGACTGAAAGAAATGAAATTTATCTTAAAATGTTCATTTATTCAAGGAAATAAGTATACTAGAAGTCTTATAATAATTGAGTTATAAAACTTATTTAATTAGCACAATCAAGTCCCTCAATTTGGCTAAACAATTTTTATCGACAAGTTTTTTTTTTTTTTTTTTTAATAATTTTTTCTCTACTAGGGGCCTTCAGCACTGAAATAATATACCCAAAAAGCCATTGTTTCTCATTTAAATCGTAATTTTTCTCAGAAACTTAATTAAGTGGGATCAACTGTGAGATTAAAAACCCACACTCTTCCACAAAAGAGCTTCCCTAGAGGAGATTGGTATGTGGGTTGGATCTGGCTAATTTGGCGTTAGCTGCGACTAGCGAGTTGTCCATGTCCGTGCAAAGACAAATGTGAATTCGAACTCTTTGTTGCCGTTGCCGTCTTCTTGTTCTCACGGCAAGAGACGGTGGTTCCGACCGACTGACCTTCTCTCTCGAATCTTCGCCGGTTTTGCCTTAGATTTTTGCGCCTTGAGGAGTGCCATGGGTTGTGGTTATTCTTGTAATGCTCGGCATTTTATTTCTTTTCAAATTTTCGAAGAAAGATATTGATTGAGTGGGCATTACCTCGGTGCCACCTGTCTTAAGAAAGTAGTAAAGAAAGCCACGTCGACTTTTCTTATCAAACAAATTTGATGAAATTAATAGATGAATTTGATTGTATCGATTCAATTTGTTTTAAGACGTAATTACATCTTTAAAGAGTCTAGGGCTCAAATAAGACTTTTGCAATAGATTTTAGGATTTTCAAATTGCAGTTACCCTTTTATTTATTCAACGACTAGAAATCAGACTTGGATGCATAACTTGTGGATGTAGAACAAGAATTCGTTCACCTCACATCAAGTTTTTGTGGGCTCAAGCAATCATATAACAACAACACGAGATTAAAAAATTCTAACTAAGCACCTTCCTTTTAGGGTCCGTTTGTTTTATGGAAAATGAACTATTTCTAGAAAATATATTTTTGTAGAAAATATTTTTCAAAAGTCATTTTTTAAGAAAATGACAATATTTTCTGGTGTTTCGGCTAAAACTTGAAAATGTTTGGAAAATGTTTTCCGATATTCGGTAAGGAAAATATTTTCCATTTATCAAATGGGCGAGTGTGATCGTCAAAGCTCGAGGCTCACCAAATATACGAGCGCGAGTTTGAGATCGACGAACTTGAGATACTAGCCAAGAAAGAAAAATATGAGAAACAAATAAATAAAAAGAAAAAAAGGAAAAAGAAAAAAGAAAAAAAGGAAAAGGAAATTAAAAATTATTTGAATTAAAAAAGAAAAAGGAAATTAAAAAATAATTTGAAATAAAAAATGAAAAGAAGAAGAAGAAAGGGGAGGAGGAAGTGAGGATTTGTAGAAATGTGAGATAAGAGAGATCATGTGAGGAAAATATTTTTCACTTTTAAAAAATAAAATACATTTTTCCCTACTTTAGAAGACTTTTTTTTATCAAAACATTTTCCCAAAAGAATTCATTTTCCGTGAATCGAACGTCGGAAAATCCGGAAAATATTTTCTCGGAAATTATTTTTCGCGAAACAAATGGAGCCTTAGTTTCACAATCGATTCTTAACTTGAAAGTTTCTCTGTCCTCGAAATTAGAAAGAAATGCCGACATATGAAATAACACTTGATATCATAAAAAAAATGGCTGGAATATATATCATATTCGTAAAGCAGAAACATAGGCCAAGCTCCTAAAAATGCAAAATATATATATATAAAATAAAAATATTTTTTTTTTTTTTGAATTTATGTTTGGGGTATTAGAACGTGCTACCAAGTCACACCCCTTCTTTACAACTGTTCCCACTAAACCCCCTGGCCATAAGGCTTGAAAAACCGCGTGATTGGTTGGCCGCACCCGGTCAGAAAATACGAATGAATCTCGACCGTCGGATCCACCCCGCTGTTTCCCAATTACAACACGGATCCAACGGTCGGCTCCCCACACCGACCGCCACCAACCGGAGCAGGAACCTTCCTGTAGATACCGCCGCGGACCGCACCCCGAAGACCCTCGCTCCGGCCGGCTAGACTTTCTCTCACTAAGTTTCGGTTTTCTCTCTCTAGGAAGTAGTTCTTCTCTCTAGCTCTTCTTCCATGGCTGGCTCAACCGCGTTGCTCTCCCTGGCGGCAACGGCGGTCCTCCTCGTCGGCCTCGCGGCGGCGCAGAGCCCCGCCCTGTCGCCGGCCGTCACCCCCTCCAAGTCCCCCTCGCCGTCTCCTCCCTCCGGCCCCGTCGCCTCTCCCCCGTCGCCCCCGGCGTCGTCTCCCGCCCCGGAGGCTCCTGCGCCGTCGATCGTGACGCCGCCGGCAGCGGCGCCCGCTCATGATTTGGTACATCTTTCACTCTTGAACGAATGTTTTCCCATGATTTCTTGATATTACTTTAATTAAAAAAATATAGAGGTAATTAATAATCATCTATAATGATGCGAAATATTCAAAGAGAGAAATATAAACTTGCCAAAATGACATGGCGTTGGATGTTGCTATTTTTTTTTTCTTTTTTCTTTTTTTTTTTTCGGTTGAAGATGTTGCCATTTAATTACCAATCCATATAACTTGGTGAGGATTTTTATAAAAAAAAAATAAGGCCATTGATTATAAGTTCATAGGAACAGCGAGCAAGACTAAGTGATTCGAGACTCAAAAGCATTTTGTAAGTAATATAAATAATTATTTTTAAGAAAATTTTTTTTTCTAGATTATTTATATTTTGCAAAATAGCAGGAGTCTGAGTTGTGTTTTTCTCACATCTTTAACGTGTACACCGTTCTCCAATTCTCCAACGTAATTCAAGTCATTCCATCACGTTATCGACCAATCTAGGCGTGATTCGTATATCTACAAGTACACGGAGCAGAATTACAATTTGAAACTTCAGTCCAAAGTTTTCGTTCATGAAAGTTACATTTATCCGGTGACTAGAATTAGACCGAGATAATATATATAGCTCGGAGACGTTGAGCAAAGGTTTATTTATTTTGCATTAAGCTTTCAGAGGCTCAAGCAAACATATAATAATAGATTCAAAATTGTAACCTAAGCATCCCTCTTTGGTTCCTACAACTAATTCATAACTTGAGAGTACCTCTGGCACTTTGCTAATCAAGGCCAAAACTGAAATATTAGAAATGCCAAAATAAGGAATAGCACTTATATGGTATCTGAAATGCCCATAATGTATCATCTTCCAAAAGCATAAACATAGATGGAATCCTAGAGGGTGAAAAACACGTTTAAATTTATTTGCGTTAATGGAATGCTACAAAGATAAAATTTCGTTTTCTTGTCTCTTTGTTATAATCCCTTCACTTTAGTCTACTAGTAGTGATTTGAACTAGTCAAAAAATTTAGAAGCAATGAGATTTTTTTTCCTTTGTTAATGCTAAAAAGAAAAAAAAATCTCAAATTACACCATCAGTAATATAAATATACCGAACTTTTTTTTGTGTGCTATAACCCTAAACTTACTTGTTATAACACAAATATCCTAAACTTATATCAATATGACAAATATACATCATATGAAACAATGGACAAAATTAAACTTTTTCATGAAACAAAAAAATAAAAAATATTTATATCACAATGGACAAATTTAGGGATTTTGACAACACAATACGCACAATTTGATTTTTTTTGGGTATTTAGCCCTTTCTTAAAAAATAAAAATAAAAAATAGAACGACCTGATCATAAAAAATAAAGAAATAAACATGGATTATATCAAAAGATGGTAGCACGGTATGATTTACAAGAATACACACTAAAACCTGCATTTGCATCCAGTTCAAAATCTCTATAGGCCTACAAATTTCTAAAGCTACCCATACGAATCACACTGATGAAACAGAAGAATGATTGCACGTACAAATTCTTCCCCAACCTTGACACAGTTTGTTGGAATGGATTACCCAGAACTACGGTTAAGCGGTCAATGGAGTCCCATCCCCCACCTCAACAGTGTTCGACGGTCCGTGCTGATTGGTCGAGAACACACATATGATACAGAAAAACACGCTGATCACACTTCATTCCTGTTAGTACTTTCACTGATAAAGAGAGGAATCAACTGATCCCCCGAGATCAGGACAATCCAATCGGGTTCTTCCTGAAGGAGGCCATTCACCTTACCCTTTACGTGTTGAATGAAAAGAAGAGACGATGCACAAAGGGGAGCTTGAGCAGAATCTCTGGCAGCCAGATAAATGTAGAGTTAGTCGACGCGCTGTATTGCCGTCTAATATCTATGAGTTACTAATCATCCTCCAGATATTGGTGCACGTGTCAAAGGTGGTCATCTTTGTTGAGTCGAACTCAAACTTATCCACCACCCTTTTCTCCCTGTCAACAATATCTGTGGTTATTGAGATTCAAGGACCAACCGATCTGGGGACAATGGTGAATTCTAGTGAGTTGCCACCACATTAGAGTACATGAACAAGAACAATTGAAAGGATACAGCCTGCAAATTTGGAGCTATCATCCAAGTTCGGGATGATCTTCGTCACAGAAGCATACATCGAAAGACTCATCCTGCAAAATTAGGCAGAACAAAAGGATATTAATTTTGAAATAACATGAGAGAACCTTATTGTGTGTGCACATTGTGCATGAGACCACAGGAGCACAAAGGGGGAAAAGGCTACATTGAATCAGTCATGCTATAAGACCAATTTATAAGAAAACAAAATAACTTCGAGCATCATGTTATGCAAATTTCATTGCCTATTCCTGCAAAAGAATGCATAAAGACAAGCAAAAATCAACCTAAGCAAGCATGCACACAGCACACAAATCCAAAGAGTGCATAAGAACAAAGAATTTAAGGATATGATCAGATAATACATAAATACTAGGAAGCAAGAAATCAAATGAACTCTATGAATTGGCCACAAAAGTGGGTCATATACATTCTGGCTTGTGCTTAAGCTACACTTCAGAGGTCTAAAACACATTTGTGCTAACAATTGCAGAACTTTGACAGTGTCCTTCAATTTATAATAAAATAGCAGCTTAAAAGAGATTATTTTCTGGACCTATATGACTTTGATGGCAATATTCTTACTTCTTAGCTATTATTCACCATGCTTTTCATTCTTTTGTGCATTTAGGGGGTTAGGTCGTTGAAAGGATGGTATTTGGGCTCCAGTGCTTGGAGGATCAGATGTACACAACTCCTAAAGCAAATGAGCAGTCCGTTCCGAAATAAGAAAACATACTGCAACATCCATAAAAGCAATCTTACTCTGTGAGGACCTACCCCCAAGTTTGACTACTTAAAACTAATGCCAGCTAGTTTTTGATCTGGGGAAGCAGTAGTTACCAGAAGATGATTTGATTCTAAAAAGCACCAGTAGATAAATATCATGGATTATAAATTGGGATTATATGGAGGGGAAGGAAAAGGAGATTTACTATAAGAGTGGAATTATAATTAGACTTCTCTACGTGTGAACAAATGCTGAAGACCAGGTTACAGTTCTCATTGACGATTGTATAAGAATCTGCGGCCCCTTACATCCCTCTTCGGTAGTAATAGAGTTATAGCAAAAGGACACAGGAGACAATTATCGCGTTAGCACAAATATTAGATCATGAACAAGGAGAACACATGCATGCTTGCCAACTAGATCCTTATATTGCACAAAAATGTAGGATTCAACTGATGCCACTAACCTCATCCCCCAGAGATCAGCTTAAGTAGCACAAATATGATTGGGCTGTCTAGCAATTTTAAACTTCTTGTTTTAATCAAATGAAATGTAATTTCACAAATTGTATAGATGGAGAAGAGGTTACATTGACCATTCCAATGTATGTCTACTCGACAACATAAGTCATCCAATAAAGTGATGATGCAAACTAATCGTTCTTCAGAAATGATTAGCTAGCAACAGACACTGTTATGGACATTTAAGAAGGCATAGAGAGCCTTGCTTTTTTTTTGCAATAGCAAGAATATAAGGAAATGCAGATGCAAACTTATAATACCAGATGCAATTTAATGTTATGTTATTTTCAATTTCATGCAATTTTTTTTCAACATTCAGAAAAGATATGCACATTCAAAATATCCAATCTGTTGAGTTATTAATTTGAAGAATTAAAAAGCTTCTGCACATGAACTTACTGTTCTTTCCGCTCATTTTGCTCAAGTTTCTTCAAGACTTGCTTCCTCTCCTCAATGGAAATCCTTTGGAGATCTAGCTCCTTAATTTCATTGGCAACAATTGTGTTGGTACACATAAAAGACAAAATTGAAAATCAATTGTTTGTCAATGAACATGTAAAAGAATCATCAATGCTATCACAAAAAGGATTGTTTAGATATTTATCTCAAATCCTCCATAAGCAGTCGTTCCTTCTCAAGTTCCTCTTGCAGTTCTTTCTGGAGTTGGTCAATATCCGCATCTCCAGCAACTTCAGATCTCACTGCTTCAGTTTTCTTCTTGCAAGCATCAATCTTTTCCTCATACTCTGCTCAAACACAATATTTAGAATAAAGAGAGGGCATCAAAGAGGTGTAAGATCAAAGCAAACCATCTTGTTGATAAGTTGGTCTAGATTGTAAAGTCATCGTGATTGTGAATAGATGTAACTTTGCATTTCTTCCTGACCAGTATCAAATTCTACGGAATTAGTGGGAAAGCTCTGTACTGCAGATAAAAAGGGAAAAGGGGGTCCAAAGGAAATAGACCATGTTCTCATTTCATCACCAAATAACCAAAAAGCAAACTGGCAAGATCTAATTTTGACATAATAGCTTTTATTCGAATATTTTTAATTAAAATGACACAATGTGAACTCGAGGGTTTCACAGATGTCATCACTAGTATAGCGATTCAATTACTCTCAGAAACACCCCCAATCCCAAAAGCCATTCAATCTATAAGGTTGATAGGAGATGAATTGTCACATACAGAAGTAATCACAATTTCTACTAGACGAAGAACCTACCTCAAAATTGTACCTATGAAAAAGCAAAGAGAGGAAAAAAGCATAATCTGATCTACATAACAGAGTAGGCTACCAAATCAAAGACAGCAAGAAAGAATCAAACAAGAAATTCTGTTTAAGATGAAGGAATTGCATAATTAAGTAAGGAAAACGCAAGAGAATAGAATCAAATAGGCTTAGAGCCAGCATATTCCTTTATCATCCACTATGTGATTCAATGGGTTAGAAACTACACTCTTAATATATAGTTTACTTGAATGACGTGCAGCCATCACAAAGGGCTTTCACATATTTTTGTACTAACATCATGATAAACAGATCGATTGAGCACATCTGCAAAATGGCTTTACGTTCCTGAGGAGTCTCCATATCAGATCTCATGACCTCATGAAATAAGAAACCCCTTTAGCCTAATATCAGAAAATGTAAAGCATCGTTTAACTAATTTAACACGGGTACCAGTATCTCTAAGCAGTTTGGTGTCCAGTCTGCAATTACTCGTGCAAGACAAAATCAAACTCAGAACTTACATGTATAAAACTTAACTCGTGGGTTGCACAAATTGGACGGCTAACATCCTAGTATTAGGACGTCCATAATTAATATGGAGGACTCCAAAAATGTGAGTAATGAAAACCGTAGCAGAACTATACACACTGCATTACACGTTGTGATAGTAAAGACAGACAATTGTACATCTCTTCCTCAGTAATAGAAGATTCTACAGAATTAGCAGGGAAGAGAAGTGCTGTAGATAAACAAGGAGTAAAATGACGTGCCAAAACAAATTGCCTGCATCTTTCATTTCGTTACCAAATAACCCATAAACAAACTTGGCCAGATATATCAATCGCACACAAGATAGCATTTCAAAAGGCCCGGACCCCTGAACTACCTGCACTTCGATCCCGCCATCCTTATCGATAAAAGAAGAAATTTTTGAAAGAGACTCGGAAAACCCACAACGGAACAGCAGCGACAGTTCAAACGACACCACGTCAATCAAATTCAGACAAGAACCGGGAACTCATCAAAAACTTCAAATTGAAACCTTTTCAGCTCAAATCAAGCCATCGACAAGAAACGGTCGCACCCATCAAACGCGACCACGAGTCGAGGCCTCCCCAGGAACGCAGACTCGCTGCATCTCCGACCCGAACCCACCAACCCACCACCGAATCGCAACGCGTAAGCAAAAGGGTAGCCGCGAAAAGGGGGAAAAGATTCCTGACCCAGAAGCGAGGACCGGAGTCCGGCGAGGTCGGCGTCGCAGGAGGAGCGGAGGGCGTCGGAGTGGCGGAGGCACTGGGCGAGGGCGGCGACGTCCTTGTCGTCCCTGAGGACCTGGGCGAGGTCGTCGCTGTAGGAGACGAGCTTCTCCAGGTCGATGCTCCGAGAGGAATCTCCCATCTCGTTCTCCCTTCGCTGCCCCTCGATGGGCGAGAGGTTCGAGCTTGGGTTCGTGCCGGAGAAGAGGGAAGATCGAAGGAGAAGAAGACGATGTGGACTGGAGAGGGAAAACTGGAAGAAAGGCGCCCCTAAAGCACGTTCGAAATCCTTCTCCCTTCCCCCTCCCACTTTTTCTTCGGGAAATGAATTATGTAAATGGGAACGCTAATTTCACGAAAAAAAAACAATTTAAAATATATATATTTTTTAAATAATCAATTTTGTCGGGAAAATTCTAAGTAAAAATTTGAAGTGTTATCATTTTCTCAAATAAGGACATGAAGTAGATATTATTTCAAATAAATACTTGAAATACTCACATTTTTTTTAGTAAGAACCTAAAGTATACTTTATTTCAAATAAAAGCATGAACTCACTATTTGGTGAAGGGTACTTTTGTCTTTTTAATTATTATTATTTTTTAACCAAACAAAATTTTAAATTAAAAAAAAAAAAAAAGGAACACACTTGGGTGAGGGCTCTCTCCCATCTATGATTGCTCTCCCATTGCTAATGGGGTGGTTGTGATGGTCGGCGACGTTTGGGCCCTTGCGTGAAGGCCAGTAGGCCCTCATTAGAGATGAGAGAGGGCAGTGGACCTCTTCTAGATTTGGATAAGGGTCACTTGCCCTCGTGTAGGCCTAGCAGCCATTGCCTAGCGCCCCTCGACATGGGTGGCAAGGTTGAGAGCGTTGGGCAAAGACGGCCCTCGCCTTCACCCAAATTTGGGAGAAAGTTGTCATCTTATCTCATCTCTAGAAAGGGTTGTCGGTTCTTATCTAGGCATTGGCGACCTCATGGACTATTGTTGTTGCCCCACTAGAGATGAGTTTGTGGCGACAGATGGAGGTGGCTCTCTTACCTTTGTTTTTGCCTCTTTTTTTTAATCTAATTAAATTTAAATTGTATTTGGACGAAAATATTAGTAATTGGCTAAAATTTTTTTGTCAACAATGCTAGGCACTTATTGAAACAATCATAATTACTTCAAGTCACTCTTTGAAACTAATATGGCAACTTCAAATCCTTATTTGAGAAAATGATAATATTTTGGGTTTTATTTGTAATTTTTCCAAAATTAATTGACGAATTTTTTTTTGTACTCCATAAAATTGTTTAGACATAAATTATTATTGATGATTAAAGTTTTTATAAATAGGATAAACAATCATTTTTAAGAAAATATGTGTCAAATAATTGATTCTTTGTAAAAACAAATGTACCCCAGACGTTTAAAAAAGTAAGCCGTCTTTATTATTTGATAATTAATTCACCGCATTTTAACTTTAGGAACTGATTGTAATTTACTTTAATTATGGTGTTCTTGCAAATCACTTTAGATTCAGTTTGGTACAACGAAATAGAATGAATAAAGAAATTGAATGAAAAATGAAAAGGAAATGATTAAAGATGTCATTTTCTTTGTAGTTAGTCGGCCAAGGGAGTAGAATGAGATTTCTTTTGTTTGGTGGTGAGCAAAATAATATGATAAACGGAATGAGAGCTACAATCAATTTAATTTATGTGCACTCGTGTTTTAATTAAAAATTATAAAAATATATGAACATATTTGTAAAAATGTCATTCTCTAAATTTACCATAGTAGCTAAAACAAATTATTGCAGCAAAGTTATAATTCCTAAACTATTGCTTAAAGGAGTTGCCGTGACAAAATTTATAATATACATTGATTCAAGTCGTCGCATCACTATTTAACATATACTTACCGATAATGATTTAATAATTTGCTATAGATGTCTAATAATATCACTAATTAACTAGAATTATCTTACAGTCTAATCTGTTTTTAATGGGCCCAAATGGCTCTCTAGCCTCGGAAAGGAATGATGATTCCATGGCCCGTAAAACTAATGGGGCCTCTCCACAATTGTTCAATATGTACATCGCTTGATTTTCAAGCGACTCTAAAGCACTCGACATTCTTCACCTATCGCCTGGCATTCGAGTCTATTGAAATAACCCGCTTCTCCTCTCTTATATCCTCTTTACTTAGTCCCGTTTTTAGTGTTAACTGTTGTACGGCATTAATCCTTCTTCAAGGCTTAGGGACCTTAAAAGAAAACCTCCTCAATATATATGAATGAAAGTCATGTAAGGCAATGAGTTTTCGTGTTGTAACTTAAGCTAAGTCTTGAAAAAGTAATTGGGCCAATTTAACACGAAATAAAGGAACTTGTAAATATTGATTTTGTTTGTTTCACGAAAAATGTTACATTTTTGGAGAAAATATTTTTAGGAAAATGACAATATTTTTTATATTTAGCTGAAATTTGAATCTGTCATTTGGAAAGAAAAATTTGATTTGATTTTCCTAAATACATATACACCATTTAAGCACTAGTAATTTGTGCACAAGCAATCGAGGAACTAGGCATGAACACCAGGATCTCGGGTCTAACCTTGATGAACCCCAACCATGGTACCAAGGACCTAGGCAAGGCCACTTGAGTCTTGAGCAAGAGAGTAGGCACCAATCCCACGTCCATAGAAACCCAAACTGAGAACTCAATACATGTGCAAGACTTTGGGCACCTTAAGTTGGTTTCATAAAGGTCGGGCCTTAAGGTCCCAGTGCTTGGATCCTCAGCACATGGGCATCCATAAAGGCGGAGTGTGGGACCTCTGTGACCCAAGTCCCTAGCACTTGGGCTTGGTCCCCAACACTTGAGTCATGGTCCATGGAGGATGGCCCAATGATGCTGGTGTCCATGCCTAAGTCCTCGACGACAAAGTCAAGAACCTTAGTGATTGAGTTTAGGTCCATCAAGGTGGCGCTTGGGACCCCTAGTTGCTATGACCTGGGAAAGGCATCGATGGACATGAGCTTAGGTGACGAGGACCTAAAAATGAGCGTTAAAGTTCCCGTGCAAAGCTAGAGTTTCTGGTACAATTGCTAATATCTAGCAATATTTTAAAAACGATTTCTGATTTTTTAAAGAGAAAATCATTTTCTTGAATTTAAGTATAAATTTTTTGTTGAGTGGGAAAACATTTTCCATTAAATCATTTTCCTAAGCGATTCAAAATGTTGGAAAATGTTTTCCTAATGTCAACTTTATAATTTGGTCAATTGACCCCACTACTTAATGTATGGCGCTTTCATTAAGCGTGAATACTTGACACAATGTTATCTTGACTATATGTGTAAATAATTTTGGTGCACATACAATATGATAAATTGCGCACATCATGAGTGCATCCGTCTAGTTTTTTCCTTTTCATTTCCTTGTAACTTTTTTCCACTTGCTTGGGGGCATCCACCTAATTTTGAAATGTCGCGAACATTGACATTTGACCGAATGCATATATCCTTGGAAAATTTTCCAAACATGTTCTTAAAATCATTCATAATAGTCAATTTCATGGTGTCCATGCCCAATATGAAAACGATTTGAGTGTCACTTCACAAATTTTCTAAAGTTCTTCGCCCTTTAATATATCATTTAGGGTTTTCTTGACCTGCATGCAGAACTTCAAAACTACGACCGAAGTTCGATAAGGTAGAATCATGTAACTTCCATTGCCACGTTCAATTTCTTGACCTAAGTAATTTCCACCTACTCTATGAAGAATAATATTATGTTTATCAGTTACTTGTAAGCTTCATTCAGCAAATGAGGGGACAGGTCCTTTATTGAACTTTCCATAAGATCCGCTTATGGTGGGGTACGTTTATTCTGCAAAGCGACGTCACAAAAATAGTCTTAATTTTCCTAAAATTAGTCCTCATCGGACTCCTATAACTCTACTCAGATTTAACAAAGTATTGAGTGGTTCAATTGGTTCGTCTCCCTCTAATACGTCGTAGATTTCCTATACCAAGATTTTCATGATTTTGTAAACCAATTTTTTCATCCTTTCGCTGCAAAAACCCATCATTTCACCTAACTTTGGAGAAATTTTTGGACTTCTGGCCGTTAGTTTTCATTACATATGGGCTCCTCAGGTTCGGTATTTGAAGACTTGGAATTCCAGCAGTCAAACGAATGGGAAGTCTCCACGGTGATTACCACTACCTCTCTTGATTTCCAGCCACTCAAAGCAACTCAATTTTTTCCTCTTGCGACCTGACATTCGAGTTTACTAGGATCGTTCATTCCTCCTCTCGTGTCCTTTCTTCTTCATCCCGCTTTGAGTGTTACCGCTGCGCGACACTAACCCTTCCTCACGGTTCAAGGACCGTGGAAGAAAAACCTCCTCAGTAGATAATGGTGAAAAGCCGTAGAGAGAATTGAATTCTCATGTCCAAACTTAGGTTTTCAACTTGACAAAGTAATTGGGTTAAATTAACACCGAATTAAGGAACTTATACATATATTTTTCAAATTTATAGGGCTGGCCTCCTCCCCAGGCTCTACTAAGAATCAAAATGTCTAGATTATATTACCAAAAACACATCAAATCTAATAAGGCAACGAACCATGTGTAGAAATAATTTTGTACACATAATATTTACATGCATCATGTGGACATCAGTTTGATTTACCCTTTTTGTTTCTTTTTAGTGTTTCCAGTTGTGTGCATCCACCTAATTATAAAATGTCGTAGATATTAATATTTGACCAAATACTTTTATCCTTTGAAAAATTTCAAGACATGGTCTTAAATACATCCTTAATAGTCAATTTCTTGGTGTCCAAGCTCAACGCAAAAACGAAAGTTCTCATCCCTTTAATGTATCAATTAGGATTTTCTTGATCTGCATGCACATTAAACTTCAAAACTACGACTCTGATAATCTTCTTAATGATATATAATATTAACATTTTATATCATGCAGAGATCGCAGATAGAAAAACAATCTAAATCTAATGGAATACGGTTGACCAAAAGTTCTTATTCATACCAGCAAGCCGCTAAGGGGTATGCTTCCTTTTCTTTTTCTTTTTCTTTTTTTTTTTTTGTGGAGAAAACCTCCTCAATAGATAATGGTGAAAAGCCATATAAAGCATTGAATTCTCATGTCGGAACTTAAGTTTTCAACTTGACAAAGTAATTGGGTTAAATTAACACCGAATTAAGGAACTTATACACATACTTTTCAACTTTATAGGGCCGGCCTCCTCTCGAGGCTCAACTAAGAATCAAAATGTCTAGATTATATTATCAAAAACACATCAAATCTAATTAGGCAACGAACCATGTTTAGAAATAATTTTGCATACATTATAATTGCACGTATCACGTGGATATCGGTTTGATTCGTCCTTTTTGTTTCTTTTTAGTGTTTCCAGTTGTGTGCATCCACCTAGTTATAAAATGTCGTAGATATTAATATTTGACCAAATGCATTGATCCTTTGAAAAATTTCAAAACATAATCTTAAATATATTCTTAATAGTCAATTTCTTGATGTCCAAGCCCAAAGCAAAAAAATGTCACTTTATAGATTTCTTAAGTTCTTGTCCCTTTAATTTATCAATTAGGATTCTCTTGATCTGCATGCACATTAAACTTCAAAACTACGACTCTGATCATCTCCTTAATGATATATAATGTTAGCATTTTATATCATGCAGAGATCGCAGATAGAAAAAAAATCTAAATCTAATGGAATATGGTTGACCAAAAGTTCCTATCCATACCCGCAAGCCGCTAAGGTGTATGCTTCCTTTACGTAAGCAAATGAGTGTGAGGAGATAGACTTGACAGCTCTTCATGTCCAACTCTTTTTGACAAAGTCAGTTCTTTCCAAGCGTCACGTCTCGTCCTTGTCTATCGTCTTTTTCTGTTTCCCCGCTGGTGGCCGATGCAGCTCGCACGGTGCATATGGGCGTTGTTTATAGCCACAAGAGGAAGTCATAATTTCATTAGGGTTCGGCTATAATTCAATAGAGCGAGAATGATCATAAAATCGCTTAATTTTTTTTTTTTATCAATCATATTCTATTATTATTCTAATTCTCATTTTTAAATTTGTACTCTTCACATTTAAAACTAAATCATCCCATCTTAATCCATTTTGATGAGGTGGAGATTTGAATTCTTCACTTTTCTTTTTCATATAAAAATAGTAACTACTAAGTGAATTTAATTCCCTTTTTATATGGTTTAATGTAGAAATGAAAATGATAGAAGTATAATGTCAAAATGCCTCGCAACTTTCTATTCTCTATCCGAACTCTACCTTTGATAATTTGCATGGGGCCAATAGCCATGGGTCATGGGTGAGGGACGACATGGTCATTGTCGCTTGTAAGGTTTTCATAGACAACGAAGTGGCAGGGGTGATCAATTTTTGCAATTAGGGGTGCAGTCATCGATGGTGGGGATTTTCGCAAGCGGTTAACACTGGGGTGATGCTATTGGCGACCCTTCTGCTTGCCGCGAGAGAGAGGGAGAGAGAGCAAAGTGAAGGGTTGAGCATTTCGCATATGTCCCAAGTCCGGGAGCTCAGTCTTACCAAGTTCTATGAGCTTTGTCCTTACGTCATCACCTCCATCTCCCAAGTCCGGGAGCTTAGTCTTACCAAGTTCTATGAGCTTTGTCCTAATAATAATAATAATAATAATAATAATAATAAAGATGGTAGATCCTTGGGTATTATATCGAGTTCTAAGTAATGTTTGATTAAGAGAACCAACCACCTCCGAACTCATCTAATTTCATCTGTTGAAGGGTTGGTTGTGCACCACGTGCCTAACAATCACTAGATTGAAAAAAAATCTCACCTCCTTTTCTATGCATCAATGCCCCACAACCGCCGACCGTAGTCTTTCCACCACCTTCGTCGCCACAGCGTTGCTTTACTAGCATTCAGCCATGCCGACCTCAGCCGCCGTGCGTGCTCGATGACCACTAGCGACGGCAAGCTTTGCAAATGAGAGAGAGAGAGAGAGAGAGAGAGAGAGGTGGTGGGCACGACGAAAGCTAAGGGGTAGCGTTGGCTTTTGGCTAGAGATGGCGGCATGGGGCGATGAACATAACTAAAAGTTGTGGGCAACATGTCTATGATTGGTGAGCTATAAATTATAAATATCATCCAAATGCAAATTTTTACTAAAATTGAGAGTGGGTGGTGTTCGTATGTACGGCCCACCAATCAATAGATTGGTTGTAGAAACCTATCTCTATTTTTAGCTTGGGACATGAAAAATATAACTTGTAATTTAGTCTATCCTTTTGCCAATATCTCAGAATAATTATCCAATCAATCTTAAATATCGTTTACTAATATCAATTAAGTTTAAACTTTTCAATCTTGTTAATGTAATCCTAAACTTTAAGTAATGTCCCTACGAAATCATTCCGGTAAATTTTTACAGGAAAATATTAATGTGGTGATTTAGTAGTTGTTAATCGTCCTACACGGCACATTGCCATATCAACAAGCTTTGGCGAAAATCTATTTGAAAGATTACTTTAAAATTTCGCCCTAAAATTGAGTATACAATTGATAAAATTGAAAAATTTAGAATTAAATTAATATTTATATAATAAATTCAGACTTGTTTGGACAATTTCCCACATGATGTGACCCCAAACTTAGTTGCCAAGATTTTCCATCTATAGGCTAATAAAGGCAATCAACTTTCTCAGTCCTTTTACACCTTCGACCAATTACATCAAACCGGGGGCGGTTGAGCTTGGTGGCTAGTGCAACTTGTCGTTGTCATTTTTGAGGTGTGAACGATCGTTTTAAGTGAATCCAATCCACTCGAATTTCATATACAATCCCGTCAACGGAAAAGCTCACCATCCAGTCTTTTCCCACTAGGCTCATCGTGCAGTCTTTTCCCACTAAGTACAAGAAGTCGACATGTGTCACACCAAAAGTAAGAACTTGATTGTATTTGTTTTTTTCCTTCCCTTATTCTCATATTATATTTTCTCCTATGCTTACGTACAACAATTCAATAAAATTGATCTATCTGTATTATCAATAGATAAGCCAAACGGCCATTTAAACATCAATCTTTTACAGAAAGATTCCATGAAAAAACACTTGTATAATGAAAACACACGTCGTAATTTACAACAATCAAGATGATCCTCCACAATTGATCACTACCTATTTTTCTTGTTTTTCAGTGACTCCAACTCGAGATTTTTCAATTGTCGCTTGGAATTCAATTTTACTAGAATTGTCCGCTCCTCCTTTCATGTCCTCTCTACTTCATCCTTCTTGCATGAACCTGATCTTCAAGGCTCGGAGAATTTGAAAGAAACCTCCTCGTCAGATATCAATAAAAGCTATACAAAGCATTCAATTCTCCTGTCGTTATTTAAGCCTTTAACTCCACAAAGTAATAGGTTTAGTTTAAAACAATATTATGAAACTCTTACATATAATTTCAACTTTTTGTACTTAACGTAAGGAAGTGTCATTAAACATGAATAATTGATTCGATGTTATCAATCTTTCTGCCTCCTCATCCAGTGGGGAAAATTGTCCAAAAAGTTCTAAACCTATTACACTTTTACCAATTCAGTCATAAACATTTTTTTTCTTGCCAATTGAGTCATAAACCTTTTACAATTATGCCAATTCAATCCATTTGGCTGGCCGGAGACAGCTGGCCGGCGAATAATTTTTTAATATTTTTTTCGATTTTTTTTTTAAATTTTTTCACTTTCTTCTTCCTCGACCGGCGCCGGCGGGGGCCGCCATAAGTGAGGGCCGGCGAGGCTCACCCCGCCGGCCATTGGTGAAGGCGAGCCTCGCCCAGCGACAGTGAGGCCGTCGTCGCCCAGCCGAGGCGAGGCTCGGCCTCGCCCAGCCATGGTGAGGTCGAGCCTCGCCGTTGCCTAGCCAAGGCAAGGCTCGGCTCGCCCGGCCGTGGCGAGATCGAGCCTCGCCAGATCCGGCAATGATAGCCTTGCCGGATTTGGTGACGGCGGCCTCGCCGTCATTGGGCGAGGCTCGACCTCGCCATAGTTGGGCGAGGCCGAGCCTCGCTTGGCGGGCGACGGCAGCCTCGCCGTCGCTAGGCAAGGCTCGCCTTCGTCAGTGGCCGGCGGGGGTGAGCCTCGCCAGTAGCCGGCGAGACTACCTCACCGGCCCTCGCCTTTGGCTGGCCGGCACCGGCGCCTGCCAGAGGAAGAAGAAAATGGAAAAAAAAGAAAAAAATTCGAAAAAAATATTAAAAATATTAAAAATTTATTTGCCGGCTAGCTGTCTCCGGTCGGTGTTCATGTCAGCTCCGGTTGGCCAAATGGATTGAATTGGCACAATTATAAAAGATTTAGAACTCAATTGGCAAAAAAAAAAAAATTAGGACTGAATTAGCAAAAGTGCAATAAGTTTAGGATTTTTTGGACAATTTTCCCCATTTAGCTCAACTAAGAATCCAAGTGTCTAGATTAGATAACCAAAATTACGTCAAACTAATTAGGCAACCGACTATACATAGAAATAATTTTGCGCCCACATACAATATTATAATTGTGCACATCATGTGGGCATCCGACTATTTTTGCCTTCTCGTTTCTTTTTAGTGTTTTTTCCGCGCACGTGCATCCAGCTAGTTAAGAAAATGACACAAATATTGACAGCTGACCGATCGCATTTATTCTTTGAAATTTCAAAACATGCTCCAAAATCCATACATAATAGTCAACATTATGGTGTCTTGGACGATTTTGATGTCACTTAGGACTTTTTAAGTTCTTGACCTTTATTTTATAATATATGATTTTCTTGACCTGCATATAAAACTTCAGAGCCACGAGTCATCTCTTCAGTGATATAATAGTAATATTTGAAATAATGCAGAAATTGCAAATTGTAAAAAAAATGGATTATGGTTGACTGAAGCAACCTTTTCATACCAGCAAGGCAATGATATATGCTTTCTTTATGGAAAAAAATGAATGCGTGAGAAGATAGATTTGACAGCTTTTTGCCCATGTTTTTGACAAAGTCATACTTAACAATTGTCACATATTCAATTACTTTCACTAAAAATCTGGGGTGAGCATGATATAAAATATAAAGCCCTTTTTTATTATAAAATCATCGGTATTTCTTGTATTATGGAGAAAAAAAATATACACATATAATTAGGGGGTATAGGGCATGCGGACACTGACATGTTAAAATAAGGAATGTAGTTCTGCTAGCGCTTCATAGGATAGAGACTACTAAGGACAATCCTTGCTGGTGGTGAAACCCCACCCCTCTTTCCAACCATGGGCTCCACCTTGTCTCATCGTTATTTATGTTGTCTAGCAACGAAATGAAATTATAATGTAATTAGGGTTTGGCATCGTTAAGTTTCAGTAGTTTAGCATGAGGATTAACTCTTCTTTTGTATGGTTTAACACTGAAAATCAAAAGATAGGCATAAGATGCCACAAGTGAGGGACGATGTGCTAGTAGTCGCGTGTTAGGGTTTTACAAACAACGAAATGGCAGTGGTGGCTAATTGCAGTGATTGATGGGGCAGTCGTTGATGGTAGATCTTGGCAAACATCAGATCGTTGCTATTGCCCAACCTCATCGCTTGTTGGTTGAGATAGAAGAGCCGAGCGTTTTTTTGCAAATGTCCTAGTTCATTTAAAAATGACACGTAGATACTCGACATGCCTTGGATCTCTATAAACACATCACCTTCATCCCTCGAATTTGTGAGTTTGCTCTCTCCAATATCTATGGAGTTTTTGCCTAGAAATTTGTCGATAATAAAGTATGTAGATACTTGGTTATTAGATCAAGTTCCAAGTCATACCAACATCAAACTTTGTGCTCGATGGCCCCTCGTGACATCAAGCCTCTCTCTCTCTCTCTTCTCTACCATCGTTAACAACTTAGTGACAAGTTTCTCTCTATCCCTCTCGTATCTTCGCAACAAGCTTGTCGGTCATCAACAAGCTAGCGACAATTCACGAAATGCGAGGCTCAATCCAAATGTGTACGAGAAAGGGAGAGAGGTGATAGGTATGACGAAAGTTAGCGGTAGGGTTGGCTCAGTTAGAGATGGCGACATGGGTCGACAAGCTAAAGTAAAAGATGTGGATATCATTTATGTCTTTTTTGCTAGGTTCTTAAATTATAGACATCATCCAAATACAACTTTAACTAAAATTGAAAGCAAATAACGTCCATAATTATAACCTGGTTTGTTGGTCACAGAAAACTTCCTCCATTTCGAGGTAGGGACGGCGAAAAGTATGATCCATAATATGATATTGATATAAATTTTTCTTTATATCAATATCTCCTGTTATATATGTGGCCCTAGACTTGGTTGCCAAGATTTTCCGTGGGTGGACTAAATAAGGGGCAATCGACTTTCTCAGTACTTGTGCACCTTTCATCAATTTCATCATAAATTGGGGCGGTTGAGCTTGGTGTCTAGGGCAACTTGTCGTTTTATATTTAAAGGGGGAACAGTCGTTCAAGTGAATCCAATCCACTCAAATTTCCTAAAGATCAGTCCTTTTTTTTTTTTTTAAATTTCCCGACCTAAGTGTGGCAAGTGTCGCAAGCGAAACAAGCCCTATATCTTTTTCCCACTAGTACAAGAAGTTGACGCGTGTCGCACCAAAGTCAGAACTTGAATTTAATAGATGGGATATACAGACAGCGCACATTAGTCATCTATATTTTTAGTTAGGCAAACCCAATACTCCCTCCAGCCGTATATATATATATAAAAGCACGCATATACTCAATAATTTAAGACAATCGAGATGATTCTTCACAATTGACTCTTGATTTCTAGTGACTCCAACTCGATATTTCTCGCCCGCCACCAAGCATTCGAGACTACTAGAATCGCTCGCTCCTCCTTTCAGGTCCTTCCTATTCTATTTCATCCTGCTTTTAACGTCACTACTGATTTAGGGCTTGGGGACTTTTGAAAGAAAACCTCCTCAACATCTATCAATGGAAGCCATATAGAACATCGAATTCTCCCGTGTTACTTAAGCTTTTAACTTGACAAAGCAATCGGGTTAATTTAACACAAAATTAACAAACTTATTCATATAATTTCAATTTTATACTGGGGTCAATTGATGACTACGAATGCGTTTGTTTCACGGAAAACAAAGAATTCGGAAAATAATTTAAAAAATAATCGTTTATGTCACTTGAAATTATTAGTTAATAAAAAATATCTTCATTATTAGTAACAATTCATATCTAAATTTTTTCCTAAATTATGAAAATTTATTTCTTATTAATTTTTGTAAGTGATACAAAAAATCATTTTTTGAAAAATATTTTTAAAATTTTTCATTTTCAGTGAATACCTATGGGCTTTTTATGAGGTATGAATAGTTGATTCAATGTTTTCTTCAAACGGAGGATCAATCTTTCTGCCTCCTAATCAGGCTCAACTAAAAATCAAAGTGTCTGACTATATCCAAACTAATTACGCAACCAACTAGATGTAAAGTAATTTCGCGCAAATACAATATTATAGTTGTGCACCGCATGATGTGTGGACATCCGACTAATTTTTCCTTTTCTATTTCTTTTTAGGTTTTCTCTTTTGTGGCATCCAACTGGTTATGATATGCGACAAATATTGATATTTGACTGGATGCATTTATTCTTTGAAATTTCAAAATATGCTCCTAAACCCATTCATGATAGTCAATTGCGTGGTGTGTGTCCATACGCATTATTAGAGGTGAGCATTGGGTTCGGTTCTACCGACAAGTCTAAAACCTCCCCGAGAATCAATGTCTCAACATTCACCGATTGAAAAATGCATCACACACGGTTAAAACATGTGGTAAATATATATAAAAAAGACTAATCACATAATAAATGCGTGTTGGATTATACTAAAAAAATTCATTTCCGTGGTTTAAAAGACCCAAATATGGTAAAAGGACTTTATTTGTGGTAAATATGGATAACAAGTTATAGAGAAAATACTTTTGCACATATGGAGAATCAAACGATAACCTTCGAGATGAACAAATAATATAACCGCTTGACTTGTATACGTTTTTATAGTAAAATGGTGCACCGATTATATAAAACCTATTTTTTTGGACAAAACAAAAATTGGACAAGTTCATGGTATCAATTTTTTGGAGCCAATAATCACAGGGTCGATTTTCATTTTTTTAGATTGGGAGTCGATCGACCCGAGAGCCGATCATCCCTATTTAATATCAAAATCATTTGAATATCACTTCTAAGACTTTTCAGCTCTTGGCCCTTTATTTATCATTTAGGTTTTCTTGACCTGAATATAAAACTTCAAAACTTCGACTGGCTTTCCTGCCACTGCCATGTTCTTTATTTTTACTTAAACAATTTCGAATAGAGGCAACAGTCACATCTCCCACGGCTATAATGCTCGAAGCTTCAAGTGGAGTGATTGACAGATCATCTCTTCGGAGACATAATAGTAAAATCGGAAATCATGCAGAAACTGCAAGTGAAGGAATAATTAATGTATTACGGCTGACCAAAAAATAAGACCTTTTCACACCAGCAAGGCAATAAGATAATGCTTTCTTTAATTAAACAAATGAATGCGTGAGGGAATAGACTTCCCAGCTTTTTGTCCATCTTTTGACAAAGTCAGTACTTTACCAGTGGGTTATAGCAACAAGAATGAAACTATGATGTAATTGATGTTCGACTTCAATGCAAGCAGATATTACTTTATTTAGTTTAATAAGTGAATGAACTCTTCTTCTTTTTTTTTTTGGTAAAAGTGAATGAACTCTTCTTTTTTTTTTTTTTTTTTTGGTAAAAGGTAAGAAATGAATGAACTCTTCTTTTGTATGGTTTAAACACTAAAATTAACCACCCGCTGTAGTGATTCCGCTAAGTAGATTTCAGACTTCCTTTCGCTGAGAGATCTGAAGTTCGAAGCCCCTGCAACGCAAATTGTAGGGAGGTTGGTGTAAGATATTGACGACTTACCCGGTATGGCACGTGTATGGCGGCTAGCACGTATCACTCCTAGTGGTTTACTTCCGGCTGCCGGCCATGCAGGGTTCCTTGAGTCAAAAAAAAAAAAAAAAAACACTGAAATTAAAAGAAAGATGTGAATTGCCCAGACGTCCTACGACTCTCCATTCTCTCTCCGAGCAGTGGTGGTCGATTGCAGTGATTTTGGTGTACTTGTTGATGTTGATCTTGGCAAGTGGTTGATATTAGGGTTTGGAGGGAGACAGAGAGATGGAAGACTCCAGGATTTTGCAAATATCTTATTTCATATAAAATTATACCTAGATACCCGACGTGTCTTTATCATTATATACACATCACACGTGTCCCTCAATTTTATGAGCTTAGTCCCACCATAGTCTTGAGGCTTATGCTTAAAAAAATTAATAAAAAATTGTATGTAGATACTTGGTTAGATTATATGGATGTGCACCCCATACCTAGCAATCACTAAATTGGGAGAAATCTTAGCCCCTCCCTCCGACCTCTTCTTTTCTTTTGCATTAATCACACATAAACACTTAACTGTAGTCATCGTACAATCTCTGTAGCTTGTCACTATACCAAAAGTTGTGATCGACATGTCTCTAATCGATGAACGATAAGTTATAAACGCCGTCCAAATGCAAATTCGACTAAAATTAAAAGCGAATAATATCCGTATTCCTAACCTACCGATCAACCGGCCGGGCTATAGAAACCCTTCATTCGTTTCCAGCTAGGGATGGCGAAAAATACAAACCCGTAGTCCGATTTTTCTTCATCCTAATATCTCCTATCACGTCATCATTTCCCGCAGACTTAGTTGGCAAGATTCTCTCCCATCCGCAGACTAGGACAAAGGCAATCGACTTTGTCTTGTGCCCTTGCACCTTCCCATTCAATTTCCATCATAAATTGGGGTAGCTGAGCTTGGTAGTGGTGGCTGGCGAGATCTGTCGTTTTCATTTATGAGGGTGAACAATCGTGAAGTGAATCCGATCCACTCAAATTTCGCATGGATCTGGTCAACCGAAAAACTCATCATCTATAAGTCTTCGTTTTTTTTATAAAAAAACTCCAAAATAAAAAAAAAAATCGATCGTACTTGTCTTTTTCTTGGCTTAACTCTATTAAAAAAGAACTCCTTAAATTTAGGTCAAATTCCAATTTTATCCCTAATTTTTTTCTGTCTAAAAAAAAAATCATGACCTTCACTATAATCTCATATGTGCCCTCACGTCTAACAATGGCCACTGATTTCTTCAAAATTATCAAATGAATATCTTACATTCAAAATTTGAAATCAATTTAATTGTCAAACATCTCACATTTATCTCATACTTGCCGTCTTTGACCATTATATGGTTATACAGGAAAAAGAGCCTTTGCACGCTCTTTTTTTCCTTTGTAAATTTGGTTTTTTCCACCATTTCCCCATTCACATACAACACGAGTGCTCTTTCTTCGGTTTCAAATGACTAGACAAAGCAAATATACATAGTACCTGAAATACGTGACGTTTATTCAATTTCTTTCATGTAAAAATTTGTGGGCCTTTGCTATATTTTATGGAGATTATTTAATCTACTATTATTATCGATTAAAAAATATTATCAATGTAATTCGAATTAAAAGATATTATCTAAAATAAGAACAAATAAAAGCTAACATATATATAATCCATGAACAACCTCTTGAACTTGCACTCGCCAAGGGATATTTTATGGAATTATTTATATCTCTGCAAATTTCTTCGGATTTCGAAAAGGAATAAAATAAGAAAATCCATCATTTTATTTAAACTCTTGAACCATGATATGAAATGAGTCAATAAAGCCTAAGTATAGCATAAATAAGATTTCTAAAATAAAAAACAAGTGGCAAAGTAAGTGCGTAATATGTGACTTGCCAAGGTAAGATCTTATTATGCGTAGTTCCTCCTTGAACAACCATTATGTATACAGAATATTTAAATTATATACTAGACTGACAAATACGTGGTCATCACGCGAAGAGACTAAATGGAAATATGATAGGTCAAGTCACGTTTTATCGCGCAACTGGCTTCGCCCTTGGTTTCGGCATGGCTTTGCGGGGTGCAGCTATGCAATCGGGATTGAAATCTTGACAAATATGCACGGGTACATTTATCATAGCTAGGGGCCCAGTTGTTTAGTCTTCAGAGAAAAATAACTTAACTTTTAAATTGTCCAAAAAAAAAAAAAAAAAAAAAAAAACCTAGGGGCTGTCCAAGAATGACTTTTACCTTTTCTTTTGGTCGTTCTCTGCATAATTCAAACTTTTAGCTCGCGTAATTTAAGAATTACTTACTTTTTTTTTCTTCTCAAATTTATCTTTTCCCCCCAGAAAAAAAGATTAATTCTTTGGAGATAAAATGAAAAGTTTTCAAGTGCCTATACATATAGATCTTTACATTTCTGTCTTTTCTAGATATTTGAGCGTAAAGCAAGAAAATGCTAAACCGAAAAGTTGGTTCATAAATCTTTTAAAATAATACATGGAAAATTTGAACCTTTTTATAAGTTAAAAACGATAATCAATCGTAGCAATCCTACTTGGACGTAGTAATTGAATATCCCGATTTGAACGATAGCTACCGTCCTTAAAGTCACGACCGTAGAGGAATTCCGTGAAATTCGAGATTGTCGAGAAGGCCAAGCTCGTGAATTCCAGCCATACCGACATCCCAACTCGAAGAGCAGATCTCCCACAGGACATCCGGTTCGACCGCTTCTCGCATTTGAAACTCGTGATCCCTATGAAAACACGATAGATGCCTTCGCGATTGGACCGCCACGTCCGAAAAAGAAAAAAGAAAAATAAAAAAGTGGACTAATCCCACCTGTTAGCTAGCCCTAAAGTCCCGAATTTTCATCAGCCGCGACTGTCCCCAAAAAATCAAACCGCCAGTCAAGTCAACAACAAGCGGCTGAGCAAAATAGAAACTGCTAAGACAATAATAATAAATAAAAGAGAAAAGAAGAGTTTTGATATTCTCCTCCACTCCCATGTTCTCCTTCCACCTTCAACGTTCAAAGCTTCACCAAAACGCCACCCCCACCTTTATTCCTTCGGTAGTGGTTGGCCTGTCCATCTTCTCCCTTCATCCTTCTTTCTTCCTCCTCAAACCAGGACCACTTCAACCTAACCCTAAGCCCCCCTCTCTCCCTCTAAGTTCATGCCCTTTCTCTCTCTTCAAGCTCCTGCATGAACCCTCCATAGCCACCCCTTCCTCCTCCACGATGATGGGCTCGTTGCACCATCTCAGGCGCCTGCTCTTTTTCAGAGCGGTCAACGAGACCCTCTGGCAG
This sequence comes from Eucalyptus erythrocorys, assembly GCA_014182555.1. Taxonomy (NCBI): domain Eukaryota; kingdom Viridiplantae; phylum Streptophyta; class Magnoliopsida; order Myrtales; family Myrtaceae; genus Eucalyptus; species Eucalyptus erythrocorys. The sequence goes on from CM024603.1 coordinate 9,365,193, forward strand.
CTCTGCCAACCCATCTGCCATGCTCAACAGAACAACTCAGCCTTCTGCCCGCCGCCCTGCTCGGCCGTCTGCCCTGACGTTTGCGGCCAACCCGTGATTACGGTCGTCCCTCTGCCGCCGCAGCCGGAGGATGAATACCCCTCGAACGAGTACACGGAACCATCCCACCATCTGTCGCCGGTCTTGATCCCCCTCTTCGCCGTCCTCGCCGCGCTCTTCGTCCTGGTCGTGTGCTACGCGCTGTACGCGAGGTGGTACTCGGGCCGGCCGCGGCCCAGGGGCAGGGGACCGCCGCGGGCGGAGCCGGAGACGAGCGTCGTCCACGACGAGTTCCTCGACCACGATCAGGGGCCGGTCCTGGACCACCCGATCTGGTACATCCGCACCGTCGGGCTCCATCCGTCGGTCATAAGCGCCATCACGGCGTGCAAGTACAAGAAGGGCGAGGGGCTGATCGAAGGGACGGAGTGCTCTGTTTGCTTGAGCGAGTTTCAGGAAGACGAGACTCTCAGGCTGCTGCCGAAGTGCAACCACGCTTTCCACGTCCCGTGTATCGATACCTGGCTCCGGTCGCACACCAATTGCCCCATGTGCCGCGCGCCTATCGTCGCTAACGCCGCGCAGGCCCTGCCGCCGGAGCGGCCGAACACGGAGAGCTCTGCTTCTGCAGGGGAGATGGGAATTCAGGAGGTCGATGATGGTTTGGGGAGAGAAGCGGAAAGGGTTGCCGAACCAAGGGGCGAGAGGGGCGAGAGCGAGGAGGATGGTGAATTGGACTTGGAGGATGGAAGGAAGAGGATCGAGGACTCGAGCAATGAGGTGCAACCGATGAGGAGATCCGTTTCGATGGACTCTCTGTCAGCGTTGAAGATCAGTCTCGCGGTCGCAAATGCTCTTCGAGGTGAATCGGGATCCTCGAGGAAGTCTGGTCCTGAATTGGCCGGAGAAAATCAGGGAATCGCCGGTGCCATCGTCCCCAAGAGGAATGCTAGTCAAGAGAAGCAACCGATGAGGTCGACGGGCAGTTCCAGTTCATCGATCGGAAGATCACTAGCGAGTGGATCCAGCTCGATAACAAGGTCGCTCTCGTCAAGCGGGAGGTTCTTGTTCTCGAAGTACGGCCGAAGCAGGAGCTTGGCTCTTCCTCTATGAGAGGCTGTCTAATCTGGCCTCGGCAGGAGAAGAAAGGAAACAAGTTAGCCTTGTTCTTCTCTGTGTTTTGCTCGGTTCCGGCGTCCGGGAAACCGATAGAGGGCGGCGCCAGGAAGCTTGCCAAGTTCATAGGCGAGCCTGATTCAAAGGAATCCGACTCGCCAATAAACGGAATGTGTATCATACGGTTTGCGATTTTGTTCTTCTGTTCTCCATAAGAGCTCGAGTCAAATGTAAGTAAAGCTTTTGTCCTAAGGAGTGAAGGCTATAATACCAACTTACATACTTGTTACTGCTAAATTGAGTTCTTCAGTAGGAGGATGAAAGTAGTATGGTCACAGAAAAAATGCTGCCGTCAAGTACTAATTTGATCCTCCAATGTTTTGTCCTGAGCGACATGAGCATGCCTTGCTTCGCTGGTTGCAGAATCATTCCCATCTCGAAATGCCGTGGCGTGAAAATAGGTGGTGATGTTGCATTCGCATTGCTATTGCGTAAATACCGTTTCGATGCACTTCATATTTGTCATTACTCGAGAATTCGTTTACTGTTTTCGATATGCAATCTCATAGCTGTAAAGCCAGCAGCGGCATAGCTTCGGCATTGGATTCTCAGATTAAACCCGAGGAGGGGGAAAACGAATTGACTCCTGGAAATTAGTCATACTGTGGGAAAACGATCAGGCCTGGGTCTCTTTCGACACTGTTCTGGGCATGTTGTTCTGTTTTCTCTCTGTTGGCATTTACTTGTTTCTGAAGCGTCTCCTTGAATTGAGGTGATTCTTTCTTCAGTCTGCGCATTGAAGCTAAGCTTTGGCTTTTCAGCTCATTCTCTCTGAGTGCTAGTATTTTCTAAACCTAGCATTGTATCTTGAATTCCTTGAGCATGCACTCTTAGTCTTGATCCACAAAGATATGATTCAGAAAATTGAATCTAGAGTTATACATACGTTAATAACAGGCTTTATTTGGTCCACTGGCAGTAAAATTATTCTCACATATTCTCTTTTGCACGAGTAACATGCGTATTTAGGGTTGATTTTGTATCTGAATTCTTTTGAACATCAATCCAATCACGAATATGGAATCTCTACTTTTTTCATGGCATTACAAAGAACTTGTCGATACTTAAGTTGGTATGAATTGTTGAAAATGCGTGAAACTTATGCTCGGATTGAGATCTTGCTAAATGACATGCCAAAATTACGGCATAGTTAAGGTAAAATGATAGATCCATACCTCGACCCTCAAGTATTGTGAAAAAGTTTGATCGCCGCCATGTGTACTAGCCATGCCCAATTACGCTAATCTAATGTTGCATTTGTTACAATAGAATGAGATGATAGAATGAGATGGAACGATAAAATTGAATTGGGAAGAAATAAAATAGAATGGAATGAAGGCTAGTCTCTTTGTTTGGTAAACTATGTCAATGAAATGGATGTTCTCATGCTTATTTGCGAGAAAAATATTGAGGGACTGGAATGGAATGCAAATGTAATAAATATTGTATGGGACTCTCCTTACCCATGCATTTACTTAAATCACCTTTTTGTTAAGGACAATATTTTCATATTGAATCATCTGATTTATTTTGTATTTGATTGTAAAAATATAATCAATCAATCTAAAATTACTACTTTTTTTTTTTGGTCAGTAATCTAAAATTACTACTTCAATAAATGGTTTTTGCAGTTCAGTATCCATAATTCATTTAATCTACTATTCTTGGATTACTTCAATGTATTAAACGCAGTAGCCCTTTATTCACAATTAATTTAATCTGATATTCATTCATATAAATCCATTATTATACAAGTCAAATGTTATAAATAAATTAGAATCATATTTCTAAATTCATTACTTAAATATAAGCTGTGAAATCATGACTTTTTGTCCTCGACCAGGTCTAAATCGCTTTGTTGGGGGCATTCCTCCCCAATATTGCCAACTTAAATATCTTCAATTCTTGAGTCTAGCATAGAATAACATTTCTAGACCCATTCCCAGTGTTTTGACGGGATCTTCTCCATGGTTAATGCGGATGGTCCTGCGTTTAATTTTTGTATGAATGGTGTCGATGTCATGATTAACGCAAAGGAAACCAGCCAAACCTATGGAATTACCCTTCAATACTTCTACTCAATCGATCTTTCAGCAAACACGTTGGATGGGCAAAAACCAAAAGAGTTCATCATGGCAATGACAAGCTCTGTGGAGTGGACATATCCCCTCAAATATTGGTGACCTGAAAAACTTAGAATTTCTTGGTCTTTCTAGAAACAAATTGTTAGGTACCATCATCCCTTTGAGCATATCCAGCATGGACTTCCTTAGTCCTCTCAATCTGTCCTTCAATAGACTCTCTAGCCCCGTTCCATCTGGCAACCATTTACGCACCATGGACGATAGATCTCTTCATCGTGGCGATGACAAGCTCTTTGGAGCTCCTATTCTGTATACTTGTCCCGGAGACAAGCCACCCAGTAGTGATGGGCGTGACAGTGATAATTCCAATGGAGATAAGCCTAGCGAAGTCAATTTGGATATCCGCAACTGGTTCTATGCGGGTTGGGACCTGGTTTTACGGTGGGATTTCTAGGATTTTGTAGCATCCTGCACTTCAAGGCACTGCAAGGGATCTTGGAGGGTCTCTTACTTCCGGGCGATGGACAAGGCTATTGAGAAATTTTCAATGACAACAATGATCACCATGCTTTGGCTCAAGAGAACATTTCGAAGACGTAGGAGAGCTTGTTTAGCAGGTAATACTTGCCCCCTTCTTGCTGTCCAATTTCTTGCATCTTATCTTGGTTGAAGCCATTGTCGATTATTTTGGGCATGTGTACCAGAAGAGATAGAGAGCTGGAGAAACTTACCCTACTTTGAAAAACTGCTTCGGGTTATTAGATGGACGGAAGAAAATCCGTTCAAAGCAATAAACAGAACGTGTTTCGAGCCTTCGACTTTTCTTTTTCCTCTCTTGTCAATTTCTAGTGCGTCGCAATATGGATATGTTTAGTTGCGTGCGTGGACCAGCCAATGTGGAAGGAACTACTGTTGAAGATACACTCCTATTTTGATCAACCCCATTTGATATTCGGGTGTGTGTTGAGCGCACTCCACGTATAATGCACTCTCACGATATATGACACTTACATTGCATAAATGTCATTGATGAATTCTTTGAACAAATTGCGAATCTTTTCACAAAACCATTAAGAATTTCAAGGCATCATCGATTTTCACGCACCAACTTGAGGGCGAGCATCAGGATATATACTTCCCTAGTTTGTTTAGATAGTATCTTCATTATAAATCTTAACTAGATTGGGCAATGACAAATTGTTATTGTTTTAAGCACGTGGCTAGATATGTTCTCTGAATTTTCTTATCGAGGAAATAACGTTGAACGCGTTTGTTAGAAAGAATATCCAATGCATAAGCTAGATGATCCTATCACCATCGAGGTTTTAATTATTTTGAAAAGCCCTAAAACTAAGTCTCACTAATCACTTCCTATGACGTTTCTAATCATTTAACTACACCATGATATGATTGATTATCACGTCGACATCTCCGGTTGTTTACTGAAATCCATGACACACGTCGCACTTCCGCATGGCGTTCACACGGCTCCCTTTCATTGAAAATACAATAACATAGGTGCACTACGGACAACTAATAATCTATTTATAAATCGAAAATCACGATCTAAATCCTGGTTTGCATAATTTCACCGGCACGAACATCCTCACCAGAGCAGACTTTAGCCTCAAGACTTGATTCGAGAAGAATGGCCATGATCGAAGCTCGATGGAGATCGATCCTTCATTTCTTCGATGGACGGAGATGAAAGTGAAAGTTCTCTGTCTTGTTGTGCGCCAATTATGCGCAACCCAAGATCTCCATAACCAGAACATAAATATGCAATCGCGAATTGAAGGATCAACGCACCTGTTTTAGGATCCATTGTCTTTCTTGAAGCGGAAGCAAGAACACAATGTCCTTCGCGCAAATCCTTCTCCTCTATTACCCTCCGGATCACTGGCTCAATGAGGCGGCCCCTCACGATTAGCGTTAGAGTAACGCCCCTTAGGTGAGGATATGTGAGGTTGGGGCTAGAGGAGAGACTTGAGCACTATTTATAAAGTTTCCAGTTAGTCCCCCTCATTACGGGCCAGGCTCAACTCGGCCCACACTAGCCAGTCCCATATTAGACTAATTAAGAAACCTTCTATCTCACCTAAGACCAAACCCCGTAAAACGGTAAACGTTAAACGGTAAATTACAATAACAAAGTCAATTAATTTAGTCCACAAATCAGGAAAACTCTAACATTCTCCCACTTGGACTATATTAATTGAAATTGTATTGTATGTGCGCACATTGGTCCAGAGATAATTCTTAATAGTCAATCCTATCTCATAAAGTCTCCAACACCGAATCATGGCGGTAACTGCATGTATACACACAGAACCTTCCATGGTCACAAGTATTTTCAACTTTATTTGATATGGATCAAATATGGTAGTGTGGCAAATGGCTAACATCTCTCATAGAGAGATCCATTTGTCGATCACCATTCTCTTACTTAGGCGACACAAAAGTTTGTGTCACAAGAGAATGAAATTATGGTTCTAATGAACCCACATATGTCTTGTCCTTATGGTCAACCTTTCTTTATGTATCACAAGAACATATGCACAAGGCTAATAACGAATTGCCCCTTAGCCTTCACTCAAGGTAAAACCTTGAGAACAATAACAATATATATATTCAACAAAATAGTAAACCATTCAAAAATATTGTATTGAATGCAAAAGTTGAAATATATATATATATATATATATATATATCAAAACGTTACTAAATAGTAACAAATGCAGATATAAACTCTATTTTAGAAAAAATAAAATATAACTCCCACTAAATGACGGCATCCCAAGATGCTCCTAGGCCCATACTAATGACATGTCGATCAAATACACATGGGCGTAGGCCTTTAGTTAGTGGATCTGCAATCATATCATCTGTAGAAACATAATCCACAGCAACGTCACCATTCTACACTGATTCCTTTATAGTCAAAAACTTGACCTTCATGTGTTTAGACCCCTTGAGACTTCTGTTGTTGTTAATAAACAACACTGCAGAATTATTGTCGCAATGAAGCTGTATGGGCCTATCCACAAAATCAAAAACTAATAACTCTCTAATGAGGTTCCGGAGCCAAATAGCTTGAGTAGCAGCAGTAAAACATGCTATAAACTCCACTTGCATGGTAGAAGAAGATATGGATTTCTGTTTTTCGCTCTTCCATGATACTGCACCTCCTGCCAACATAAATATGTACCCAGTTGTCGACTTCTTATCATCTTGACAACCAGCAAAATCTGCATCAGAATATCCTACTAGTTGCAAGTCAGGAACATGTCTATAAATCAGCATATAATCCCTTGTTCTCTTTAAGTACCTTAAAACCTTCTTGGCAGCAACCCAGTGATCGCGTCCTGGATTTGACTGATATCTGCCTAGAAGTCCAACTGCAAAAGCAATGTCCGGCCTAGTGCAAACTTGAGCATACATGATACTTCCAAGCACACTAGCATAAGGTACATTCTTCATTTGAGCTTTCTCAAAATCTGAATCAGGGCATTGTGAAAGACTCAATTTATCACCCTTAATAATAGGAGCAACTCCTGGTTTGCAATCTTGCATATTGAATCTTTCCAAAATGCGATCAACATATGCCCTCTGAGATAAACCCAATGATCGGCATGAGCGATCCCTATGAATCTCAATGCCAAGAACAAAAGACGCCTCACCAAGGTCTTTCATATCAAAATTTTTCGACAACATCCTCTTTGTCTCATGCAGCAAACCAACGTCACTACTTGCAAGTAAGATATCATCCACATAAAGTATGAGAAAAATATATTTTCTCCCACTGACCTTGGTGTATATGCACCGATCAACTTTGTTCTCAACAAATCCGGATGAAGTGACAACACTATGAAATTTGAAATACCACTTTGTCTAGAAGCTTGTTTAAGGCCATAAATAGACTTCTTCAATCTACAAACAAGCTTACCTGAGTCATCATCTGTAAAGCCCTCAGGTTACTCCATATAAACCTCCTCATTAAGGTCTCCATTAAGAAATGCGGTCTTTAACATCCATCTGGTGTAACTCCATATCAAAATGAGCTACCAATGCCAAGATCACTCTAAAGGAATCTTTAGAAGAAACTGGAGAAAACGTTGCTTCATAATCTATTCCTTCTCTTTGAGTGAAACCCTTAGCCACCGGTCGGCCTTAAACTTTTCAATCTTTCCTTTGGAATCCTTTTTAGTCTTGAATACCCACTTGCAGCCAATAGGTTTGCAACCTTCAGGTAATTCAACAAGCTCCCAAACACCATTATGTTTCATAGATTGCATCTCATCTTTCATCGCATCTAGCTACAAATCTGATTGAGGACATGAGATAGCTTCCTTATAAGTGACTGGATCAACAACACAGCCTATATCATAATCTTGCTCTCCTAGGTAGACCACATAGTCTGGTGGAATAGCAGAACGTCGTTCCCTAGCAGATCTTCTGAGTGGAGCTACTTCAACCTCATTCTGAACTTGAGGAGCTTGAGGAATTGGATCAGGAACTATCTCAGCAATAGGATCATGAGCCACAACAGGTTCATTTTGTGGCACAAGAGGATCCAAAATTGTCTGCATAGGATGAGATGAGGATCCAGTAACTCCCACTAAACTATCATCTTCAATAGCTTGTGAGCAGCTACCCTTTTCAGCCACATCAAATTCCAGAAATTTTTGATACCGAGATTCCACAATTCTTGTACCTCCATTGGGGTTGTAAAACCGATACCCTTTTGAATGATCGGGTAAGACACGAAATAACACCGAGTAGTCTTGGAATCCAGCTTATTCAATGTAGGATTATATAACTTCACCCTCGCTGGACATCCCCAAACTCTAAGATGATTCGAGACTTGGTTTACGTCCAGTCCACAACTCAAAAGGAGTCAATGGAACCGCTTTACTAGGAACACGATTAAGAATGTAAAGAGCTGTTTTCAAAGCTTCACCCCATAGAAAAGTAGGTAAATTGGTCCTACTAATCATACTTCTCATCATGTCCATAAGAGTTCGATTGCGCCTTTCAGCTACGTCATTTTGTTCAGGACTTCCAGGCATAGTAAACTGACCTACTATCCCAGAATCCTCTAAGTATTTGGCAAACGACCCTTTAAGTTGTCCAGCATCACCGTGCCTACCATAATACTCACCACCACGATCAGATCTGACAATCTTTATAACTTTTCCCAACTGTTTTTCCACTTCGAGTCCGAAAAATCTTGAATTTGTCAAGAGACTCGGACTTTTCTTTAATCAAATATAAGTATCCATATCGGGAATAGTCATCGATAAATGTGATGAAATAAAAGTTTTTGCATAAAGTAGCCGTGTATGGCCCACTAATGTCAGTGTGAATTAACTCCAACACTCCAGAACTTCGAACGGCTGATTTCTTCTTTATTTTCGTCATCTTACCTCTACAACAATCTACACAAATCTCTTGATCACCTTTAAGAGTAGGCAAGATGTCAATCTTTACAAGCCTTTCTACTCTTTCTTTAGAGACGTGACCAAGTCGTTTATGCCACAGTGAATAAGATTGTTCCTTAGGTAAAGGCCTTTTGGAAACAACTTTTTCAGCTGAATATGCAACATACATGTCGTCGGGAGATAGACTCAATCGATACAGTCCATTGGATAAATTGCAACACCCAATCTTGTTGGAACCATAAAAGATAGCAATAGCATTACTCTTTATCTCAAAAGAGTATCCACACATGTCCAAACAAGACACTGAAATTAAATTCCGCCTAAATGAAGGTACGTAAAAAGTGTTTCTTAACATCATCCTAAAACCGAGAATCCAAAACCAAAACGACATCTCCCACAAACTCGACATCAACTCCAATGCTTTGTTTCCAATAGTGAGCTTTGATTCATCCCGATTTGGCGTCCTTCGTTTATGAACCCCGTATAGTAAACGCAACATGATTAGTTGCACCACTATCCAGCCACCACGAATTAGTGGGAATTTCGACAGATTGGATTCATAAACTAATGCCAAAGAATCATTACCTTTAGGCTCACTCTTCTTGTTTTTCTTAGACAACCAATCTTTAAACCTTTTTGAGTCCTTCTTTACATGTCCTCTCTCCCCGCAAAAGTAGCAAAAAACAGCCCTTCTCCCGGGAAATGATCTCTTAGGACCTAAACTTTTAGAAGGACCTGCACTGTTAGAAGGACCGGCACCATCAGAATTTCCTTTACTATTGGAGGGTCCAGCTGCTTCAGTATTTCTCTTCTGAGTCTTCACACTTTTACCCTTATCAGTGGCAGAACTTGAAGTATAAAGAGCAATGTGCCCTTTGTCTTTCTTCAATTTCTCTTCCTCTGCCACCACCCTGGAAATCAATTCATTAACTGTCCAAGCTTCATCTTGGGAACTGTAATTAGTCTTAATAATCCCAAAATCAGGAGGAAGAGCATTTAGAGCTTGATGCACAATGCGGGTAGTGGGAATAGCAACATTAAGAGCCTGAAGCTTGGTCTGCAAATCAACCATCCTCAGAATATAATCTCTTACCCCACTAGAACCATCATACTTCATGGTAAACAGCGTATGAATGTGTGTCCCTATCTCAGCATTAGACGACACACGGTACCTAGCCACCAAAGCTTCCATCATTTGCCTAGCATTACAGTCTGCAGGCAAGCCACTCTTCAAGTGTTCTTGAATTGAACGCTTCATATACAGTAAGCAAATTCTATTGCTCTTAACCCAGGCAACAAAGTGTGCTTTCTGATCCTCTGTACTCTCAGCAATAATGGCAGCCGGCCGATCAGCAGTAAGAGCTAAATGAACATCTGCCATCTCCATGGCAAACAGAAAATCTTCTCTCCACTTCTTAAAGTTGGAACCAGTGAGAACCTCAATAGTAATGGAGTTACCGTTTACAGAAAAGGTAACTGAAAGACAGCAGTATATAACAATTAGCATCATGTGAGTATATTGTGTACACAAGTACACACCCAGAGAGTTACATGCAAAATCAAATAATCACCTTTGGGCAGAATACATGACATGCAATTGTACACTCTCCACATGACAGCGGTCAGGAGAATATATTCCAATCTTCGTGAATTCATCACCTTTGGGCATAAGAACCACTAAGACTAGACAATCCTCCACCATATCATCATGTATCCCTCCATGGACTAATACATAATCACCTCCTTTGGGAGCATGACTACGCATTAGACCAGGAGACATCCCAGACAACATACGAGACAGAAATTTCTTAAACCCAATCAAGTGTGCCACTTTGGCGGTCACAACTCAATTGAATCCTTGAAACTCTCTCATATCAGGGATATATTTACCTCACATTCATCATATACATGTGAATTTAACTTTAGTGATAGGGGCACATATCACTCAAATCACATATCATGCTAATTAAGCTGCCTCATACATTAATTAAAATAGCATACCTGTAGCCCAGCACTGTATTTCCAAAATCACAGAAAAATACAAGAAAAATACGCAAAAAATACACTTAAAATACACGTATTTAGGGCTTTATATGCAATTTCACATCAATAAAATCATCAAACATATAAAATAAATATACCACAAGGTAGGAAATCTCCATACGAATCCAACGCCACCAACCACTCGCCGAAAGGAGGCTGCACGCGCCCACACGCGCCGCCTGAGTGCGCGGCGTGTGGGCCTCACGCGCCAGACGTCAAGCCGGGCAAAACTCGGTCCGACCGGTGGCGGTCCGACCGTCCGGTCTGACCACCCGGTCCGACTGGCTGACCGAACCGGTCAACCGTTGACCGGGTCGGGTTGGATGCCGGGTCGGGCCGAACCCGGGCCGGGTCGAACCCCGGGGCCGGGTCGAATCCCGGGTCGGGCCGAACCCCGGGCCGGGTCGGGTCTCGGGTCGGTCGCCAACCGGGTCAGGTCCCGGGTCGGGTCGGCTGACGTCATCGGGCAGTGCGCTGACGTCATCGGGTCAGTCACCGGGTCGGGCCGACCCGGGCCGACGTCATCGTGACGTCGGCGCCACGTGCGACGCACGCGTCGGGCGGGCCGGGTCGGCGACGTCACGTGACGTCGGCGTCACGTGCGATGCACGTGTCGGGTTAGACCTGGGTCGCTGACGTCACGCTGACGTCAGCGCCCGCGTGCGAGGCACGCCCCGCGCGTGGCGGCGCGTGGCGGCGCGTGGGCGCGTGCTCGACACCCCCAGCGGCGCGTGTCCGCGCGTGGGGGCGCGTGCGACGTCCCACGGCGACGCTCCGCCGACGGTTTTGACCGTCTCGACAAGCCGAGTCCCAATTTGCAATTTAATTTGATTTTTATTAAACTTTAAAGCTCGAAAATCGCAAATTAGGGCAAGAATTATACTAATTAGGGCAAATCAGTATAATTTAGGGCAAATTCGCACAGATTAGGGTAAAAACGAATTGCGTTCATGTTCTAGGGTTATGGAGGCTCTGATACCATATGTTGTGCGCCAATTATGCGCAACCCAAGATCTCTATAACCAGAACATAAATATGCAATCGCGAATTGAAGGATCAACGCACCTGTTTTAGGATCCATGGTCTTTCTTGAAGCGGAAGCAGGAACACAATGTCCTTCGCGCAAATCCTTCTCCTCTATTACCCTCCGGATCACGGCTCAATGAGGCGGCCCCTCACGATTAGCGTCGAGTAACGCCCCTTAGGTGAGGATATGTGAGGTTGGGGCTAGAGGAGAGACTTGAGCACTATTTATAGAGTTTTCGGCCGGTCCCTCTCATTACGGGCCAGGCTCAACTCGGCCCACACTAGTCAGTCCCATATTAGACTAATTAAGAAACCTTCTATCTCACCTAAGACCAAACCCCGTAAAACGGTAAACGTTAAACGGTAAATTGCAATAACAAAGTCAATTAATTTAGTCCACAAATCAGGAAAACTCTAACATGTCTCTCTCTGGTGCCCGACTTCGATTCAATCAATATCACCATCGCTTGCCTCAGTCAACTCCATTCCACACAAAAGCCACCGTCGAACCTCCATCGCCGGCTTCGACCGGAAAGGAGAAAAAAAAAAAAACCCCTCCATCGCCGGTCACCATGCGCTAGGCCACAACAGAACCGGAGACGAGAGAGCAGAGCACTCATCACCACTCACACGATGGTTGAAAGTTCCTCTAAATTGAAGAATTTTCGGGTCTTCAAGTCCTCGCCGCTGCCTCCAAAAGTCGTCCGGCACCACTCATCGCCACCGGTCTCTGTTTTCGAAGTTGCACCGGTTGTGGTTTGTAATACACTTGTTTTATTTTTAGCCGAGTAATTGGTGGAAGCTCCTTTGCCGGCGTCGATACTCACCAGGGACACATCCGGAACCCTTCATCGATCTTAGTTCGTGACCAGTAATCGCGCCATCGAGTGGGGAAAATATTCATCTAAAGCCAAGTTGGGAAATTGCGGAGAGCTAGGTCGTCCTAAACTAGCTTTGAGATTCTAATATCTTATGGTCTTATGTTGGCTATTGTTATTCAAGTAGGTGTATTTCCGACGCCAAGACGGTGCCTTGGTTTGTGGATGAAGTAACTTGAAGAATGCTGATGTTTCTAATAACAATTCCGGTGGTCACCTACCGATTCAATTTGGAAATTTCAAAATGATATTTTGATCTGTCATGGGACTCAATTTCTAGTCCTATTTCCTCTACAATGGGGGAGCTACATCTCCGAGAGAGTGGCATCTTGAAGGTAACGAATTAGGCAGGAACGTTTTAAAAAAATATTGGCCGACTATCCAATCCAGAGGCGATGGACATTGATTTTATAATGGCGTTGAAAGCGAAATCCAATTTACAAATCTCAAGATCTTGACCAAAGCTATTAGTTTTCCTGGATGAAGTTGTTGTAAATGTTGGCGCGTCTTGCGCTTCTCCTTTCCACGTACGAGAGAGTCTCATATCCAATTGCAAAGTGGAACCAGAATTCCCATACTGGTTCCAAACATAAAGAACCATTTCAACATTAGACATGCCATGTGCAAATATCACAGGTGAAATTTGCCATTGGCTACCCAATGCTTTGTCTAATATTGAAGTGCTGGATCTCTTCAATAATATTGCTAGAGGCAACATTTTCAAAATTATTGGAAAAAAAAAAAGGATGACACTATTACATTTAGTGTCACTTAGAGAAAATGTCATTGATGACAACAATCCTCTTGAATTGACATTTATGTGTCACTGAATGATCTCTCATCATTCAAAATCTCAATTGTGATTGGACAACAATCCTTTCTAAGCTCCAAAATTGAAGGGGTTGGGCATTGATTTTTTTTTTTTTTTTTTTTTTTTGGCAAAATATGATATCGATATAAGAGAACTGATTGAAGTTCCAATGTTGCGAGATGAAGTAAGTTTTTTGAGTACACTTTCTAGGATGCAACCGGAAATTAATACAGAAAAGAAGTACTATGTATCTACTTTAATTCTTGTAAGTGTAAGGATTTGAAAGGTAATTGTAAGAACGATAGTCATGGACGAAATCATTATTTGGCTTTGAGGTGTCTTCACTTTTCGCCATTGCCTCCGGTATGAATAGATCTCAAGAGTCAAACTACCCTGATAATACAATGTGGTCTTCTGAACTCTCGTGATGAAAACCTGTAAATGTGGAATGAAGTCAGCCGACTATATCATAACAAACAAGTATCGTGAGATGTTCTCCCAACAATGAAAGGTTGAAAAGTTTAACAAGACAAAGTGCAATTCCATGTGACATCGAAACATGTCGAATCATTAGCCTTCTCTGCAAATGTTTGGAAATCCCAATATGCTAAACATTTGATTTTTTTTTTTTTGGTCGAAAAGAAAGTACTTCATTCATTCATTAGAGAAAATGAGTCTTACACGACATCGATGGATAGAATTCTAAGTAGAGAATTTCCGAGAGAGGAAGAGGGGATAGCTCACCCAATTTACAGGAAGTTTCCTATCGCGGTGTGATCTAGCCACCTAATTAGCCGCCTGATTTGCTTTGCGTGAACAATAGAAGACCTGGACGGGATTGCAAAGATTCATCATTTCTTGGCATCTTGCGGTAATTTCCTTTAAATTCCGGGGGGGTCGGCCCGGCCCATTACCATCTCCACCAAACTAAAGCTATCACTTTCACACACCCATCTAACTGGTTGACCCGAGGAGTTTTGCACGTGCGAAACTGCTTTTCCCTTCAAGTACATCAATCCGTGCAGGAGAGAGAGAGATTCGGCTTGTTGACATGAGGAAACCCTAGCTTCGCAAGCGAATCCTGCAACCACCATCCCCTTCGAATCGCGGATGATTCATCAAGGATGTCGAAACTTAGGTTTTCAACTTGACAAAGTAATTGGGTTAAATTAACACTGAATTAAGGAACTTATACATATATTTTTCAACTTTATAGGGCCGGCCTCCTCCCAAGGCTCAACTAAGAATCAAAATGTCTAGATTATTTTACCAAAAACGTATCGAATCTAATAATGTAACGAACCATGTGTAGAAATAATTTTGCATACATTATAATGGCACGCGTCATATGGACATTGGTTTGATTCGTCCTTTTTATTTCTTTTAGTGTTTCCAATTGTGTGCATCCAACGAGTGCAACGAGTTATAAAATGTGGCGGATATTAATATTTAACCAAATGCATTGATCCTTTGAAAAATTTCAAAACATGATCTTAAATACATCTCTGTTTGCTTGAGCGAGTTTCAGGAAGACGAGACTCTCAGGCTGCTGCCGAAGTGCAACCACGCTTTCCACGTCCCGTGTATCGATACCTGGCTCCGGTCGCACACCAATTGCCCCATGTGCCATGCGCCTATCGTCGCTAACGCCGCGCAGGCTCTGCCGCCGGAGCGGCCAAACGCGGAGAGCTCTGCTTCTGCAGGGGAGATGGGAATTCAGGAGGTCGATGATGGTTTGGGGAGAGAAGTGGAAAGGGTTGCCGAACCGAGAGGCGAGAGGGGCGAGAGCGAGGAGGATGGTGAATTGGACTTGGAGGATGGAAGGAAGAGGATCGATGACTCGAGCAATGAGGTGCAACCGATGAGGAGATCCGTTTCGATGGACTCTCTGTCAGCGTTGAAGATCAGTCTCGCGGTCGCGAATGCTCTTCGAGGTGAATCGGGATCCTCGAGGAAGTCTGGTCCTGAATTGGCCGGAGAAAATCAGGGAATCGCTGGTGCTGTCGTCCCCAAGAGGAATGCTAGTCAAGAGAAGCAACCGATGAGGTTGACGGGCAGTTCCAGTTCATCGATCGGAAGATCACTAGCGAGTGGATCCAGCTCGATAACAAGGTCGCTCTCGTCAAGCGGGAGGTTCTTGTTCTCGAAGTACGGCCGAAGCAGGAGCCTGGCTCTTCCTCTATGAGGGGCTGTCCAATCTGGCCTCGGCAGGAGAAGAAAGGAAACAAGTTGGCCTTGTTCTTCTCTGTGTTTTGCTTGGTTCCGGCGTCCGGGAAACCGATAGAGGACGGCGCCAGGAAGCTTGCCAAGTTCATAGGCGAGCCTGATTCAAAGGAATCCGACTTGCCAATAAACGGAATGTGTATCATACGGTTTGCGATTTTGTTCTTCTGTTCTCCATAAGAGCTCGAGTCGAATGTAAGTAAAGCTTTTGTCCTAAGGAGTGAAGGCTATATACCATCTTACATACTTGTTACTGCTAAATTGAGTTCTTTTAGTAGGAGGATGAAAGTAGTATGGTCACAGAAAAAATGCTGCTGTCAAGTACTAATTTGATCCTCCAATGTTTTGTCCTGAGCAACATGAGCATGCCTTGCTTCGCTGGTTGCAGAATCATTCCCATCTCGAAATGCCGTGGCATGAAAATAGGTGGTGATGTTGCATTCGCATTGCGATTGCGTAAATACCGTTTCGATGCACTTCACAATTGTCATTGCTCGAGAATTCATTTACTGTTTTCCATATGCAATCTCATAGCTGTAAAGCCGGCAGCGGCATGCTTCGGCATTGGATTCTCCCATTACACCCGAGGAGGGGGAAAACGAATCGACTCCTGGGAAAACGATCAGGCCTCAGTCTCTTTCCTCACTGTTCTGGGCATGTTGTTCTGTTTTCTCTCTGTTGGCATTTGCTTGTTTCTCAAGCATCTCCTTGAATTGAGGTGATTCTTTCTTCAATCTGCGCAGCGAAGCTAAGCTATAGTTTTTCAGCTCATTCTCTCTGAGTGCTACTATTTTCTGAACCTAGCGTTGTATCTTGAATTCCTCGAGCATGCACTTTCTTGGTCTTGATGCACAGGGATACGATCCTCTTGATTAGATTCAGAGAATTGAATCTAGGATGAGTTATATATACATTCATACCAGGCTTTATTCGGTCCACTGCCAGTAAAATTATTCTCACACATTCTCTGTTGCACGAGTAACATGTGTGTTTAGGGTTGATTTTGTATCTGAATTCTTTTGAACATCAACCCAATCACGAATATGGAAACTCTACTTTTTACATGGCATTACAAAGAACTTGTCAATACTTAAGTTGGTATGAATTGTTGAAAATGCGTGAAACTTATGCTTGGATTGAGATGCTTGCTAAATGACATTCCAAAATTACGGCATGGTTAAGTTATAATGATAGATTCATGCCTTGAACCTCAAGTATTGTAAAATATTTTGATTGTCGCGATGTGTACTAGCCATGCCCAATTGCGGTATAACTTAATGTTCTATTTGGTACGATAGAATGAGATGGAACGACAGAATTGAATCAGGAAAAAATAGAATGGAATGAAGGCTGATGTCTTTGTTTGGTAAATTATGTCAATGAAATGGATATTGTCATGCTTATTTGCGAGAAAAATATTGAGGGAATGGAATCCAATGGATGTGTAATAAATATTGTATGGGACTCTCCTTACCCATGCATTTACTTAAATCACCTTTTTGTTAAGGACAATATTTTCATATTGAATCATCTGATTTATTTTGTATTTGATTGTAAAAATATAATCAATCAATCTAAAATTACTACGTCAATAAATGGTTTTTGCAGTTCAATATCCATAATTCATTTAATCTACTATTCTTGGATTACTTTAATGTATTAAACGCAGTAGCCCTTTATTCACAATTAATTTAATCTGATATTCATTCATATAAATCCATTATTATACAAGTCAAATGTTATAAATAAATTAGAATCATATTTCTAAATTCATTACTTAAATATAAGCTGTGAAATCATGACTTTTTGTCCTCGACCAGGTCTAAATCGCTGTGTTGGGGGCATTCCTCCCCAATATTGCCAACTTAAATATCTCCAATTCTTGAGCCTAGCATAGAATAACATTTCTGGACCCATTCCCAAATGTTTTGACGGGATCTTCTCCATGGTTAATGCGGATGGTCCTGCGATTAATTTTTACATGAATGGTGTTGATGTTATGGTTAACAGAAAGGGAACTAGCCAAATTTACGGAATTACGCTTCAATACTTCTACTCAATTGATCTTTCAGCAAACGTGTTGGATGGGCAAATACCCAAAGAGTCCACTAAGCTCGTCAAACTTCAAAATCTGACCCTCTCTCAGGTTAAGTTGAGTGGATATATCCCCTCAAATATTGGTGACCTGAAAAACTTAGAATTTCTTAGTCTTTCTAGAAACAAATTGTTAGGTACCATCCCTTCGAGCATATCCAGGTTCAACTTCCTTTTTTTTTAGTCATCTCAATCCGTCCTTCCATAGACTCTCTGGCCATATTCCATCTGGCAACCATTTGCGCACCATGGACAATACATCTGTTTATTGTAACAATGACAGGCTCTGTGGAGCTCCTATTCCGTATACTTGTCCTGGAGACGAGCCACCTGGTAGTGATGGGCGCCACAGTGATAATTCCAATGGAGATTAGCCTAGCGAAGTCAATTTGGATATCCGCAATTGGTTCTCTGCGGGTTGGGACCTGGTTTTACGGTGGGATTTCTAGGATTTTGTAGCGTCCTGCACTTCAAGGGATCTTGGAGGGTCTCTTACTTCCAGGCGATGGATAAGGCTATTGAGAAATTTTCAATGACAACAATGATCACCATGCTTTGGCTCAAGAGAACATTTCGAAGACGTAGGGGAGCTTGTTTAGCAGGCAATACTTGCCCCCTTCTTGCTGACCAATTTCTTGCATCTTATCTTGGTTGAAGCCATTGTTGATTATTTTGGGCATGTGTACCAGAAGAGTTAAGAGAGCTGGAGAAACTTACCCTACTTTGAAGAACTGCTTCGGGTTATTAAGTGTACGGAAGAAAATACGTTCAAAGCAATAAACAGAACGTGTTTCAAGCCATTCGACTTTTCTTTTTCCTCTCTTGTCAATTTCTAGTTCGTCGCAATGTGAATATGTTTAGTTGCGTGCGTGGACCAGCCAATGTGGAAGGAACTACTGTTGAAGATACACTCCTATTTTGATCAACCCCATTTGATATTCGGGAGTGTATTGAGCGCACTACACGTATAATGCACTCTCACAGTATATGACACTTAGATTGCATAAATGTCATTGATGAATTCTTCGAACAAATTGCGAATCTTTTCAAAAAACCATTAAGAACTTAAAAGGCTTCGTCGATTTTCATGTACCGACTTGAGGGCGAGTATCGGGATACATACTTCCCTAATTTGTTTAGATAGTATCTTCATTATAAATCTTAACTAGATTGGGCAATGACAAATTGTTATTGTTTTAAGCACGTGGCTAGATATGTTCTCTGAATTTTCTTATCAAGGAAATAACGTTGAACGTGCTTGTTAGAAAGAATATCCGATGCATAAGCTAGGTGATCCTATCACCATTGAGGTTAAATTATTTTGAAAAGCCCTAAAAATAAGTCTCCCTAATCACTTCTTATGACGTTTCTAATCATTTAACTACACAATGATATGATTGATTATCACGTCGACGTCTCCGGTTGTTGACTGAAATCCATGACACACGTCGCACTTCCGCATGGCGTTCACACGGCTCCCTTTCATTGAAAATACAATAACATACGTGCACAACGGACAACTAATGATCTATTTATAAATTGAAAATCACGATCTAAACCCTGGTCTGGATAATTTCACCGGCACGGACACCCTCACGAGAGCAGACTTTAGCCTCAAGAATTGATTCGAGAAGAACGGCCATCATTGAAGCTCGATGGAGATCGATCCTTCATTTCTTCGATGGACGGAGATGAAAGTGAAATTTCTCTGTCTTTCTCTGGTGCCTCACTTCGATTCAATCAATATCACCATCGCTTGCCTCAGTCAACTCCATTCCACACAAAAGCCACCGTCGAACCTCCATCGCCGGCTTCCACCCAAAAAAAAAAAAAAAAAAAAAACCTCCATCGCCGGCCACCATACGCTAGGCCACAACCGAACCGGAGACGAGAGAGCAGAGCACTCGTCACCACTCCCACTATGGTTGAAAGTTCCTCTAAATTGAAGAATTTTCGGGTCTTCAAGTCGTCACCGCTGCCTCCAAAAGTCGTCCGGCACCACTCATCGCCGCCGGTCTCTGTTTTCAAAGTTGCACCGGTTGTGCTCTGTTATACACATGTTTTATTTTTAGCCGAGCAATCGGTGCAGGCTCCTTTGCCGGCGTCGATACTCACCAGGGACACATCTAGAACCCTTCATCGATCTTAGTTCGTGACCAGTAATCGCGCCATCAAGTGGGGAAAATATTCATATAAAGCCAAGTTGTGAAATTGCGAAGAGCTAGGTCGTCCTAAACTAGCTTTGAGATTCTAACATCTTATGGTCTTATGTTAGTTTTTGTTATTCGAGTAGGTGGATTTCCGACGCCAAGACGGAGCCATGGTTTGTGGATGAAGTAAATTGAAGAATGCTGATGTTTCTAATAACAATTCCGGCGGTCACCTACCGATTCAATTTGGAGATTTCAAAATGATCTTTTAATCTGTCAAGGGACTCAATTTCTAGTCCTATTCCCTCTACAATGGGGGAGCTACATCTCTGAGAGAGTGGCATCTTGAAGGTAACGAATTAAGCAGGAACGTTTTAAAAAAGTATTGGCCGACTATCCAATCTGGAGGCGATGGACATTGATTTTATAATGGCATTGAAAGCGAGATCTAAAGGTGTTAAATGGGTGGGTCGGGTCGGGTTTAGGTCAGGTCATTAATGGTCTGACCCAACTTGACCCATTAATCCATTTATGGCCCATTTATGCATAATGTAAATTTTCGACCCATACCCGACCCATTTGACTAAACTTAACAAAGGCTTATTTCTTATATATATGTTTTTTTTTAAAAAAAAAAATGGTATTACTAAAATAGTTTTATACAACATAAATTTAATGGACAATTTTTATAATTTTAAAAAATTTTTAAAAAATCGAATTTTAATTATTATTTTTTTATTTTTTGATATAATTTTTTTTTCTTTTTTTTTCTTCTTCTTCTTCTTTGGCCGGCCGCTGGCCACGAAGACGGCCGGCCATAGGCGAGCCTCGAGCTTGCTCGACTCGCCGATGCCGGCGAGGCCTCCGCCTTGCCAGATTTGGCGAGCTCAAGGCTCGTCGGCGTTGGCGACGCTTGAGCCTCACCCCGCCGGGCGAGCCTCGAGCTCACCAGATCCGGCGAGCTCGAGGCTCATTGGCGTCGAGTGAGGCGGATGGCTCGTTGACGCCCGGCGAGGTTGAGGCTTGCCGAGAGGCCTTTGCCTCGCTAGATCCGGCAAGCTCCGGGCTCGCCGGCGTCGAGCAAGCTTGAGGCTCGCCGGCATCGGGCGAGCTTAAGCTCGCTTGATTTGGCGAGGCGAAGGG
The DNA here is from genome assembly GCA_014182555.1 of Eucalyptus erythrocorys. Taxonomy (NCBI): domain Eukaryota; kingdom Viridiplantae; phylum Streptophyta; class Magnoliopsida; order Myrtales; family Myrtaceae; genus Eucalyptus; species Eucalyptus erythrocorys. The sequence continues at coordinate 9,386,301 of CM024603.1, forward strand.
CTCGTCGACGCCCGACGAGCCTCAAGCTCGCCAGATCGGTGAGCCTCAAGCCTCCCGGGCGTCGACGAGCCCTCCACCTTGCCAAATCTGATGAGCTCGAGCCCGCCCGACGCCGGTGAGCTTGAGGCTTGCTCGGCTAGTTGCCGGCCATTGTTGTGCTGGTGACCGGAGGAAGAAGGAAAAAAAAAAAAAAAAGAAAGAAAAAAAGAAAATTAAAATAAAAAATAATTATAATTTCGGTTTTTATAAAAAAATATTTTTATAAAGTTAAATAGAGAAGAGAGAGGTAGTGAGGTTTTGGGTGAAAATGGGTTTTGAATCCAACCCATTTACGACCCATTTAGGACCCACTTAAAACCCACTCATCTTAAGTCTTTAGTTGTTAAACCCATTTAACTAACTTCTTCAAAAAACAAGTGACCATAAATGGGTCATATATGGGTTTAAGGCCCATTTCGTCGAAATCCAATTTACAAATCTCAAGATCTTGACCAAAGCTATCAATTTTCCCGAATGAAAGTTGTAAATGTTAGCACGTCTTGCGCTTCTCCTTTCCACGTTCGAGAGAGTCTCATGTCCAGCTGCAAAGTGGAACCAGAATTCCCAAACTGGTTCCAAATGTAAAGAACCATTTGTGCAAGTATCACAGATGAAATTTGCGATTGGCTACCCAATGCTTTGTCTAATATTGAAGTGCTGGATCTCTTCAATAATATTGAGGCAACACTTTCAAAATTATTGAAAGAAGAAGAAGAAAGATGACGCAATTACATTTAGTGTCGCTTAGAGAAAATGTCATTGGTGACAACAATCCTCTTGAATTGACATTTATGTGTCGCTCAATGATCTCTCATTATTCAAAATCTCAATTGTGACTAAACAACAATCCTTTCTAAGGTCCATAATTAAAGGGGTTGGGCATTGATTTTTTTGGCAAAATATGACATCAATATGAGGGAACTGGTTGAAGTTCCAACTTTGCGAGATGAAGCATGTTTTTTGAGTACACTTTAGAGGATGCAACCGGAAATTAATACAGAAAAGAAGTACTATGTATCTACTTTAATTCTTTAAGTGTAAGGACTTGAAAGGTAATTGCAAGGACAATAGTCATGGACGAAATCATTATTTGGCTTTGAGGTGTCTTCACTTTTCGCCATTGCCTCAGGTATGAATAGATTTCAAGGGTCAAAACTACCTTGATAATACAATGTAGTCTTCTGAACTCTCGTGATGAAACCACAAACCTCTCTTCCTAAGTCATGCTTAGCAATACTCTCTCCATCTGGCGAGTTTCTCTCTACCACCATGGTAGTGTTTCCCCTCCCACATCCCCGCTTTTCAGCGACAAACCCTAATCCTTAGCCTGTTTTCCCTGTTTTTGTCTTCTGTTCTCCGTTTCCTTTTTTACACTCACAAAAAAAAAACCCAAAAAATCACCTTTCTCCCTAGCTTCTTTCCGATGGAATAGTAGCCTTGTCCTCTAGGGTTTGAGGAGCCCCTTCTGTGACGTGTTGCTTTGCTGAGGCAGATCTTAGTGAAATCGCCAGATCTCGACTCCGGAAGGTGCTCTCCCAGAGGCTGATGGGTTTTTGGATAGCGTGAAGTGATGAATCCCCTGCTCAACCCCGGGTAATCTCTCATCTGTCCTAGATGCTAAGTCGGGGAGTGTTTTTTCCTCAAAGTGAAGATCGGTTGTGCGCGGGTACCCATCTAGCCAGACTGTCCGTAGTGGAATCGCCCTTGTCCTCCTGTTGTTTTGTGTGCTGGTTTTTGCCCGTCCTGTAGTCTCACGATGGAGGCCAAAGACGAAAATGAGATGCGGGTGGCAGCTTTATGCAAGAAACTAGGGCATATGTGGTCTGAAGATGATGTAGTTGCAGTAAATCCAGTGATATCAACACAGAAACTAGATGAGTGCAATCGTACAGTCCTGGGTAAGCTCTATTCTCGGCCAAATGTGAACTACACAACATTTATTTCGACTATGAAAAGGTCGTGGAGATCAGAAGTACTCAGTATGCAAAAAGCACCTGGTCTTTTTACCTTCGTATTCCCGACAAAGGCTGAGCGAGATAGAATCCTCTAGGAGTCCCCTTGGTGCTATTCCTAGAACTTGCTGGTCTTGCAAGCCTGTGATCCTACCATACCAGACCACTGTTACGATTTTTCCAAAGCTTCTTTCTGGGTGAAAATGAGGGGCATACCTCCTGGTTGGCGTATTCCTTCGGTTTATCAGGACCTGGGGAGTCGAATCGGTCGAGTCCAAGAAGTTCAACTGGAATCCCTAGGGCCTCTACTACGAAAAGAAGGCAGAGTTAAAGTTGAACTGGATTTAACAAGCCCTCTCAAATCAGGAGCTGTACTGGATATCGGATCCAAATGGTTATGGATTGAGTTTAAATATGAGAGATTACCTTTTTTCTATTTCTCTTGTGGTCGAATAGGGCACTATGCCTCAGAGTGCCCTGCTATTCCTTACAAAGAGTCCCCCTGGGAAAATAATCAAATAGGTCCTTTTGGACCATGGCTGAAAACGGAAGCTATTGAGCATAGCCCTTACTGGAACACCTTTTATGGTGATATTGATGAAGAATTCCGTGTGGAAGAAACTATACCGTGGAGGTTACAGAAGAGCAAGCACCAAAGCACTGTTAATCTTTGTGTCGGAGAGGGACATGCATATTGTACCCGCAGCAAAAAAAGACCAGAGCTGGAGCAGGATCCTGACATCCAATTTGAGCACGTTAGGCCTCTGGCGAGCTCTAAAGACCGGGGTAAATAGGTCATGACCACAGAGGACCCAATCCAGAACTCTTTGAAGATAGGTAAAAGTAGTAAGAAAAGTATGAAGGTGCACAAAGCCAAAAAACAGAAGTGTAAGGAGGATTCTCACCCTCTACTCATAGACGACTCGGACCTCGGATACCCCGATCCGGCCTGGTACAGGAAGGTGCTGAATGGGCTCTGGTGGCTAGCCCTAATAAGCCACCACAGATGAAATGAGAATAATCAGTTGGAACTGTCAGGGTTTGGGCAATCCCTTGACAGTTCAAGAGCTTAAGGCCCTCAATGGCCGAGAAAAGCCCAGTTTAATTTTCTTAATGGAAACAAAAAATAAGGCAAAGAAAGTTGAGAGTATTAGTAAAAGTTTGAAATTTAAGAACCTGTTCATCATCAATCCTCAAGGGCCGGGCGGGAGGGCTGGCTCGATGTGGAACGACCCGCAAGAATACAAGTTATTCAGAGCTCCAGCCAATATATCCATACTCAGTGCTACGATGAAGACTCACAGAGGGCGATGCAAATGACATTCGTTTATGCATCCACTAACTTTGGAGAGAGGCAACAACTCTGGAACCAGCTACAGTGTTTTACGCCTCAGCCCTCCATCCCATGGATCTGCATGGGAGATTTTAATGAGATCCTATATTTTTGGGAGAAGGTGGGGAAAAGAGAAGCAGATAGTACCAGAATAGCGGCATTCCAACATATGCTGGACACAACTACATTAATGGACATGGACAGCCAAGGGTGCGCATACACCTGGTCAAACAAAAGGGAAGGGGAGGAGTTAGTGAAGAAACGTCTTGATTGAATGATATGTACAATGGAATGGCAAGCTACTTACCCAGATGCAGTGGTTCAAGCTTTACCAGCTATAGGATCTGATCACAGCCCACTTGTGCTATCCCTCTACCGAGCACCTACCAGACGCAGTAAGATGTTTAAAACAGAGGCATACTGGATGGAACATGAGGAATACGACGAAATCATAAATTCTATTTGGCAACAGAACAAGCGCCCCTGTTACTTTTTCGCAGAAGCTCAAGACCACTACCGCCGAATTGATGTCTTGGAGTAAGGACAGATTTCACCATGCGCCCCGGCAGATCCAAGAACTGTCCAACCAGCTCACTCGAATCACAAATGATACATCTTAGAAGAATAATCAGCAACAAATTAGAAGACTTATTAACCATATTGAAAAGCTGCGACAACAGGAAGAACAATACTGGGGGCTCAGATCTCGCATCAAATGGCTTAATTGGGGGACGAAACACTAGCTTCTTTCACGCGTCAACAATTCAACGCAGACGTAGAAACAATATAGTGATGCTGCAAGTGGAAGAAAACAGGTGGAGCCAAGATACGAAGCCATCAAAGCCCATATTCAAGCGTACTATAGGGAGCTGTACAAAACCGAGGGAGTAGGTACTACCACCCAAGACTTAATCAATGCCACTCTCCAAAGTGACGGATAGTATGAATGCCGACCGATTCGCTGAACTTACTTTGGAGGAGGTGAAAGCTGCTGTATTCCAATTGGGTGCCTTCAAAGCGCCTGGCCTCGACGGCTTTAATGGCCACTTCTATCAACATTCCTGGGAGGTGTTACAACACGATTTGTTCAGCATGGTGCAAAACTTCTTCAACACAGCAATCATGGATCCTCAAATCAATCGCACCCATCTAGTACTGATTCCAAAGGTAAAAAATCCAGAAACTATCAAGCAGTTTAGACCGATCAGTCTTTGTAATGTCAACTACAAAATTATCTCTAAGGTCTTAGCAAATAGGCTCAAGAGATGGCTGCCAGATCTAATTGAACAAGAGCAACATGCTTTCATCCAGGGTAGACAGATTCAAGATAGCATCCTAATTGTGCAAGAAGTCCTCCACCAAATGCGTACTTCCAAAAGACGCAGTAAAAACCATGCAGTGCTTAAACTTGATATGCAGAAAACCTACGACAGGGTGGAATGGGACTTTCTCAGGGACTGCATGCTGAAAATGGGTTTTGCCAGAAAATGGGTTATGCTTATTATGCAATGCATTACAACAGCCTCCTTCAGTATAAAGTTTAATGGAACCCCTACTCCTTTTTTCACCCCAACCAGAGGTCTGAGACAAGGTGATCCCTTATCCCCTTACCTGTTTATCATCATCTCAAATGTTCTGTCCTAGATGATGCAAAAAGCTGTTCTAGAAGGATCAATCAAAGGCATACAATTGAATAGAACGAGCCCTAGATTGTCTCACCTGTTATTCGATGACGACGCTATATTTTTCATAGAGGGAACCCTTGTTGAATGTCAGAATCTCCAACTCACCTTATCCCAATACTGCCATGCCACGGGGCAAGTCAGTAAACTTGAACAAATCGGGGTTACCTTTAGCAAAAACTGCCCACCTACTCTGAAGAGGAATCTCGCTCAGGAACTCCGAGTACCTGTAATGGAGAAAACAGGCAACTATTTAGGGCTACCAATCGAGTGGGGGGAAATCCAAAAAGGAAGTCTGTGCATGGATACTGACCCGGGTTAATTCGAAATTGGAGGGGTGGAAGGAGACTCTACTCACCAAGGCGGGCAAGGAAGTTCTGATAAAAAGTGTCATACAAGCTATACCATCCTATGCAATGACTATTTTCAAACTTCCACTATCAGTATGCAGGGCAATTGAAAGTAAAGCGGCTTCTTTTTGGTGGCGGAAAGGAGATCACAAACCTGGGGTGCACTGGAGGAGTTGGCGAGTCTTAAAACATAGGAAGGACTCTGGGGGACTTGGTTTCAAAGACTTACCCACTGTCGCGACCAAATTTTTCGCGGTGTGAACCACCTAGGGTTTGGCTAATGGATTGTTAAGCTTAGACTTAACTCGGGCTCTCCCAAGCCCATACCAATTCGCGACTTAGGTTTGAATTCTTAACATGCAAATGATTTTTATTAAGGAGTCGCCACTAATCAGTTTTTGATGGGCCGATTAGAAACCCAAGTAAAGTAATGGGAGATTACTTTACTCCTACGAACCAGAGATTATGGGTACGGGGACTTGGTTACACTAGATTTCTCTAATGCCCTTTCGGTACCATTCTTTTATTTTTGAAAAATGTTTAGCAGGCAGCTTGAATCGATTTTAATTTATCTCCCTAACATGTGAGGTGATCATGCGGGTGCGCAATCCACCAATTTAACATCCAATAAAAGCAATAAATAAATTGCAAGGCTTACCTCAAAGCATTGAAAGCATCTGCAATGTTAAATTAAAATCCACATCATTAATCCTAGATATGGTTTCTAATTAACACGCAATTTTCTTTTTTTTTTTTTTTTTTTGTTTTCACTTTATTTAATGGAATTTAATTTAAATGCAATGCATGCTAACAACCTAATATGGCAAATTGACCTAAGGAAATGCAGCAACCTAAATGTCCTAATATGCGGATTTTAATTAAATGGTCCTAAAATGCACATTACCTAACATGCACCTAATGTTTTGGATTTTTTATTTGGAATTTTGAATTAATAAAAGTCCTAATTAAACTACCTAAGACGAATAATTTTCTAATTCATGTTTAGGATTAACTTTAAATTAACCCTATTTTGACTTAGAAAATTATTTCGTTATTTTTATTTTTTTTTTTTTTAGGAAAAGGATGCCAAGTTTTCTAAGAATTAAATTGTCTAAATCTAATCCTAACCTATTTTTAAAAAAATTCCTAAAAGTATAATCCTAAAAATGTGATTCTAAAAAAAAATCTAATTTACTAACCCACATGTCTAATGCTAATTCAACATATCTAATTTTACATGCTCATGCAAGATTTTGATTTTTTTTTTCTTTTGAATTTTATGATTTCTTATTTTTCTGAAAATTAACTAAATTAAAATTCTATCTAATTCAAACTAGGGATTAGATCATCCTAATTTAAACTAAGATATTATTTTAATTCAGCAATTTCTAGCCTAAGATGCAACCTGTCTAAAAAATTGATCTAAGCTTAAAATTAAACATGCAATTATATTCTAAAATGCCTAATGATTTTTTTTTTTTCGCTTTTTAAATAAAATTTAACATGCAATTCAGCTATCATCCTAAGTGAATTTTGCTTTTCTTTTTTTGTTTTTTTTTTTTTTTTTATGATCTAAATAAAATCCCTAATTCTAAACATGCAAGACAATAAAAAAATCCTAATCCTAATTTAACATTTTTTGAGTTTTTTTTTTTTTTTTTTTTTTTTTTTTTTTTTTTTTTTTTTTAACTTTTTTGGTGTTTTGAAATTAACAATTTCTAAACATGCGACCTAAACTAATTAATTTGATTTTTTTGATTTTTTTGATTTTTTTTAAAAGGTAAATTTCTATCCTAAACATGCAAACCCTAAAACTACATTCTTTTGATTTTTGGTTTTTTTTTTTTTTAAATTAATTCAAATTAACCCTAGCAAATCAAGGAAAATTGATTCCCCAAATTGACGAACCGTATCTCACGCATGAGATCGGGTTGGCCAATTTCACGCAAAAATCACAAATCGGATCTCGGGCTGGAGATCGGATTGGCAAATTTTTTAAGTAACTACGAGTCGGATTTCGGGCGCGAAAATCGGACTGGCAATTACTAATTTCAAGCAATTTCACATCATGGAATTTCAATTTAAGATTAAAGGAGGAGTAATTGCACTACGTAAAAAAAATAATATGCGTGTTAGTAATAATAGATAAAACAAAAAGGTAAATAACATAAAAGAGTAAAAATAAAACAGGAAATTAAAAAAAACATTAAAATAAGAATAAATAAAAAGGGGAATTTACCTAATTTTGTTTTTTTTTTTTTTTTTTTTTTCGAAAAAAAGAAAAAATAAAAAAGGGGGCTCGGGTCTAGGGTTCCGCGGGGCTGGGAGGGATGCGACGGCGGGCGGGCGCGGCGGCGGCGCGGCGCGGCACTGGGAGGCGGGCGTCGCGGTGAGGCTTGGGGCGACGACGGTGAGGCCGGGGCGTCGCGGGCCGAGGGCGTCGGGCGCGAGGGCGAGCGACGGCGAGGGACGGGCGGCGGCCGCTTCGGGTCGACGGCGACTCGGCGAGGGCATCGGGAGCGTCGCGGCGTGCGGCGGGGCGTCGGGCGCGCGGATCGGAGGAGGCACGAGCGACGTGGCCGGCGGTGGGGCTCGACGGCGACGGGCGAGCGGCGGCGCGGACGGGCGACGGCGTTGGGGCTCTGCGCCCGGGCGGCGGCGGCGCGAGCAGCGGCGTGGGCGTGCGGCGGCGTCGGGGCTCCCGAGGGCGTCGGGCGGCGCAAACAGAGTGGGGGGCGGCGCACGAGCGGATCTGGCGATGGGGGCTCGGCGGCGGCGCAACGTCGGCGCGACGGCGGCGCGGCTTTGGCGTACGGAGGGGACCCCCCTTCGGGGAAGACGAACCGTCGACCGAGGGGGGGGACCTTTTTTATTATTTTTTTTAAAAAAAGAAAAGTTTCTCTCCACTCACTCTCTCTCTCTCAGCTCCCTCTCTCCCTCGGCTCACACTCTTTCTTCTTTTTCTTTTTTTTTTTTTGCCAAGAAAGAAACCCCCTTTGAATTTTTTCTCAAAAATTTTTTCAATCCTCCCCCTCTTTTACGAAAAATGGACTTCTCTTTTATAATGATTCCGAACGGCCGCTTTGTATGGCATTTTATGAGTTTCCATCTCCAGTCACATTAAATCAGAGCTATAAATCAGAGCATGATTTCGCAATCAGCTCGATTTTGTTCGGATTTCTTCCATTTTGCAAAAATTCTTGCCCCTTACTCACTTGATTTCAAAATTGTTTCTGCATTTAACGACGATCTGAATACTCATCAGAATTTCAAACTTCCATGCATGAACAATCAAATCAATTTCCCCATTTTTTCCATTTTTTCATTTATTTGTTCAAAATGCAAATTTTATTTTTCTAAAATTAAGTGTCAACAGCTGCTCCTCTTTGAAGGTGAGCTCGTAGAGGTTACCTTCAAAGACAAATTGAGACCTAATTTTAGATCATGCACATGCACTAAATGACTTTTTTTTTTTGGTCGGAAAATGAACTCCATTTTTTGAATGCAATTTATAAGATGCAAATAATAAATGAGCCTATTTTAAAATGCAAAATTTTTTCATTTTTGTTTTTGTTTTTGTTTTTTTTTTTTTTTGAAAATAAATCCTATTTTGAAATGAAATCTATATGATGCATGAAAATACTAATGTAAATAATAAAGGAACTTACCCGGAATAACTTACCTTCAAGAGGGTAGAGTAACTCAAGATAACTGGTGTTACATGTCTAGGACCCGTACCATTCTACGGTCGCCTAGTGGGGCATTGTTTGGTTGTGTTTAGGACCCGTACCATTCTACGGTCGCCTAAACGAAAAAAGGTTTTCCAGGACCCGTACCATTCTACGGTCGCCTAAACGAAAAAAGGGTTTTCCAGGACCCGTACCATTCTACGGTCGACTGAGTGGTGTCTAGGACCCGTACCATTCTACGGTCGCCTAAACGAAAAAGGGTTTTCCAGGACAGGTACCATTCTACGGTCGCCTGAGTTTTGTTTAGGACCCGTACCATTCTACGGTCGCCCAGTCTTGCAACAGAGATTACCTGACCAGGACCCGAACCATTCTTCTGGTCGCCTTAATCGATTGAATCTGGAGAAAAATCTTTGGGGGCAAATCCATCGAGTGCTGGTGCTTGAAAAGGAATACCTGCACAATGACAAGTATTTAAGGTCGGATAGAGATGTACTTACCTCGATGACATGTTCGTTCCTTAAGGGATATGTCTCCCGCAAAACACAGTTATAGGGGAGGCAACATGCATTCACAGACATGAGGTTCACGTGATGATTTCTATCAATCTTGTATTACCAAATCCCATTTGGAAATATTTCAAAAGAATATTCCAATCTGAAGTCATGAGTGTCATGGATATGTCAAATGAGAGATCTTCCGGTCGAAAGGACTTTTCACTCATTCTCACGAAAAGGCTGATTTGTCCCGACCTTTGATGCAGGAATTCGACAATCACTCTGTCTTTCTATCATCATGCCGAACAGGGGTTCGAGTAATCTCGCAAGTGGTACGACTTTACCAATCTGAGAGGTCTTTAACATGGAACGTAATGTGGGCTTGATCAATGGCTTAACAAAGGGGACTCTTCGAGTCAAGGCTTAATGAAGAATGATATTGCTGAAATCATCTTTGGGTTTACAAGTCAAGAGACATGCGAAATGAAGTAGAAATTGCCTTACTCACACTTCTTCGAGTGATGCTTTCGAACATATGAACCTTTACGCTAATTTAAGTGCCCTAATCTGAAGAGACTTTGTAAGGGACGTAACGTAAGCTTGGTTTATGGGTTGAGAAATGAAAGGATCATTGAGCTCAAAAAGTGTTTAAAGGGTAAAGTCGGTGATCATCTTGACACTTCCACTGATTTTCTGCCTCAATGTCGAAGATCTTCTTTTGCACTCATTGATCGCAACATCATTTGAGCTTTTTTTTTTTTTTTCTCTTTTCTTTTGGGCATCGGCCTTACTTTTACCAGGCACACTTTGCTTTTTTATGCCCCATTTTTGCACTTCTTTTTTTTTTTTTTTTTGATCGAACCTTCATTTTTTGTGGGCATCTTAATTCATGCCACTTGAATTTGTCTTGCCCCAAAGTGTGGGGGATGATCACCAATCGGGTTTAATTATGAAATGAATTCATAAGCTCAAGTGGGCTACGCAATGGATAAAAGTGTATAGGATAGAGAAATGACTGCTCTTCATAATCTTAAGGCACTTTAATTATCGTACAAGTTACATGCGAAAGCAATACTCGAAGATTGATGCAAGTGTGAGTAAGAGAATCCCTACCATTTATTTCAAATTTGGTCCCAGTGTGGGATGATCCTTAACAGGGGTAATTTCGAAAACACCTCATGTGTGTGGGCTCAAAGGGCTAAACAATGGGTATACTGCAAAGTGTTTAGGATAAGAGAAAAAAATGCCTCTCGTCACTTCAGTTGTCGTACCCTTTGCGAGATTACCCTTTACCTTGTGGACACGAAAATCTTTCCACACAACTCATCGGGGATCAGTGTATTAGACAGTGTATGAAATAAGGCTCGCCTTTCGTCATTCCAAAGTATCCCATTTGACACATTCAATTTATCTCATACAATTCATCATGGAGAGCATGCAAGATTTGCAAAACATTTGAACAATTCAACTTATTGAGGCAATTTATTCATCACAGAAATGCTTGTAATTCAAAACATGACATGTCAAAATCTATCATGGATAATACTTCTTGACAGCATTAGAATTAACTGGGGTGGAAAACTCACGACCATCCATTTCTGCTAGGATCAAAGCACCTCCAGGGAGTACCTTCTTCACCACATATGGGCCACTTTGTAGTTTGGGGCGAACTTGCCCCGTGGTCTGGAAAAATCGGCAACAGCTTCCTTAGAACAAGATCATCTACCTCAAAATGTCTCGCCGCACCTTCCGGTTGAAAGATCGGCTACTCTCTGTTGATACATTTGGCCATGACAAAGAGCCTTCGAGTCTTTTCTCATCAATTAGGTTCAATTGCTCAAATCTTTGCTGCAACCATTCTGCTTCAGACAACCCTACTCGGGATAAAATTCTCAGAGAAGGAATCTCCACTTCCACAGGCAAAACAGGTTCCATGCCGTACACCAGAGCAAAAGGAGTTGCCCCAGTAGAAGTGCGGATCGATGTCCGGTATGCCATTAGTGCGAAGGGTAACTGTCATGCCAATCTCGATAATTCTCACTGTCTTAGCCAAGATCTTCTTGATGTTCTTATTGGCTGCTTCAACGGCCCCGTTCATTTGAGGGCGATAAGGAGACGAATTTAGATGCTTGATCTTGAACTCGTTGAACAATTCATCCACAAGTTTGTTGTTCAAATTTGTCCCATTATCAGTGATGATTGCTTCAGGGACGCCATAGCGAGCAATTATCTCACGCTTGATGAACTTCACAACATTGCGAGCGGTGACATTTACAAAGGATGAAGCTTCAATCCACTTGGAGAAATAGTCTATTGCCACTAAGATAAAACGATGCCCATTTGAAGCTTTGGGGTTTATCGGGCCAATCACATCAATACCCCACATTGAGAAGGGCCATGACTCGGAAAACCGATGTAACTCGGTTGGGGGCACATTTATCTTATCCCCATGGATCGGCATTGGTGACAACTCCGTACATGCTTAATGCAGTCACTTTCTAATGTGAGCCAATAGTAGCCTAATCTCATAATCTTCTTGGCTAACATGTGTCCATTCATATGAGGGCCACATACTCCTTCGTGCACTTCTTGCATGATTTGTGTGGCTTCCTGCATCCACACACCGCAGAAGATCGAATCATAAGATCTTTTGTACAGATTTTCGCCACTAACAAAGAATTTTGAGGCCATCTTCATGACGTACTTCCTATTAGCTGAAGTGCTTCCCTCAGAAATTCCCGTTTTTAAATGTAATTCATGATGTCATAATACCATGGTTTTCCATCGGGCTCTTGATCACGATCATACAATAAGCCGGCCTTGGCAAAACTTGTATTTTCAATGGCTCAACTTCCAATCCATTGGTGACTTGCAACATAGAAGACAAAGTTGCGAGTGCATCCGCAAATTGGTTATGACACCTTGGCAAGTATTCAAACGAAATTTCCTTGAACTCTTTTACCAGGTCTCCTAGATACTTGTGGTATGGGAGCAGTTTAGGGTTCTTGGTTTCCCATTCTCCTACGGTCCGTAGTATGATCGGTGCGAGAATCCCCAAATACTTTCAATTTGGTCACATCCATCTCGATGGCAGCTTGGAGTCCGAGGATGCAAGCTTCATACTCAGCTATATTATTAGTGCATGGGAACACCAACTTTGCAGCTACCGGATGATGTTGTCCGTCCGGTGATATTAGGATCGCCCAAGATGCAGAGCCGGACAAGTTCACGGCTCCATCAAAGAACATTGTCCATGAGCCTTCATCTACACTCAAAACACGGTCATCGGGAACCATCATCATTACTTGAGACTCCCGGATTCTCAGCCAAGATATCGCGATCACTTGACCTTTAATTGACTTTTGCGGCATGAACCGCACATCAAATTCGATATTAAAATTTGCCACTTAGCCAACTTACCCACCAAAGCTGGCCGATCAAGCAAATACTTGATAGGATTATTCTCGATCACGAGGAACGTCTCGGTAGTGCAATGTGTACTGCCGCAATCTCGCAACACCCATACTAATGCAGCACAAGTTTTCTCGGTATTAGAATATTTCAGCTCGATACGGTGAATTTCTTGCTCAAGTAATAAATGGCCCGTTCTCTTCGTCAACGGGGCTTTCTTGGGCCAACATCGCTCCCAATGATTCACTATGGATAGTGAGATAGAGAATCAAAGGATGCCCTGGTGAGGGTGGGACAAGAACCGGTGATTTCATCAAATCTTTGCTTTATCTTGTCAAATGCTTCATGACATTCGACATCCTAGTTGACTCGTGCATTCTTCTTTAGGAGCTTGAAGAACGGCTTGGCAGTTTCAGAAAGTTGGGAAATGAATCGGGCAATGTAGTTCAACCTCCCCAAAAGGCTTCGGACTTCTTTGACCGTCGATGGAGGCTGCAACTCACATATGGCCTTAACCTTAGATGGGTCAATCTCAATTCCTTTACTACTCACAATGAATCCGAGTAATTTACCGGATGTTGCTCCAAACACGCATTTAGCAGGGTTTAATCGAAGCTTGAATTCACGAAGACGATCAAACAACTTCTTCAGGGTTTCAACATGGCTTCTTCCAGGTCGGGTCTTCACAATCATGTCATCGACATAAACCTCGATCTCTTGATGCATCATATCATGAAACAATGCAACCATGGCTCGCTGGTAAGTTGCCCCTGCATTCTTGAGTCCGAAAGGCATGACCTTATAATGGAAGGTCCCCACGGGGTAATAAATGCGATCTTCTCCTTATCTTCTTCCTTCATCCTTATCCGATTGTACCCGGAGAAACCATCCATGAATGAGAATAACTCAAATCCAGCGGTGCTATCCACAAGGACGTCTATGTGGGGTAGCGGGAAATCATCATTCGGGCTAGCCTTATTCAAGTCCCGATAGTCGACACGTACTCGAACTCGACCATCTTTCTTCATTACGGCACAATGTTAGCTACCCATTCGGGATATTGTGAGACTTCAATAAATCCCACTTTCAAAAGCTTCATCACCTCCTCCTCAATCTTCTTTGAGAGCTCGGGTTTGGTCCTCCGTAGCCCTCGCTTTTTAGGTGGCACGTCCAGATTAGTAGGCAAGGCATGCTCCACGATCGCTGGGTCTAAACCGGGCATGTCAGCATAGGTCCATGCGAAGACTTCTTGATATTCTTTTAGTAGCTGGATTAGGCGCTCGGCCTCGTCTTTTGGGAGATTTGCCCCAATCTTGACCTCCTTGGCTTCTTCAGTGTCACTTAAATTGATAGTGACAGTTTGCTCGGATGTAAGAGCCTTGGCTTTTTCATGCTGCTCCCAGCTACGCTGCACTTCAATGGAATCTTCAATCAAGTCTCCAGGAATTTCGTCACTAGCATTTGTGGCATTGAATTGGACCATTTCCACGCCTTTGCGTGTTGTAAGATTATCCCCGAAATAGGAAGTAGACAAATTAGAAAAAAACAAACGAGTAATCTGTATTTTTCAAAGATTTTTTGAAAGACTTTTGAAAGACTTTTGAAAAGGATTTTTATAAACATTTTGACACGAGGAAGCATGATGAAGCCCAGGCCTCAGAATTCTCCTTGGATTTTTCTCTCTTTTTTATCGGCTGGATATCATCACCGGGCTGGTTTGGTGTACCTCATCATGCCCTCAAAATAAAACTTGTAATTTTATTGATATTCATCAATCAATTACATTTATTGAATGGAAAATGCAAATCCAAAAAGAAAAGAAAACGAAGATAATCGCTAGATAGCGATAATTATTCCTAGAAAGCAAATAAAAATTCCCACGCAGGGGAATGCGAGAAATCAATAAACGAGTTACTCTTGTGGGCTAGGGCCCATCTCTTTGGGGGATCCTTCGCCAATGGCTCCTATGACGATGTCATCGAACAAGCTTGTTACTCCTTCCAAAGCATGTCTTCGGGATCCTCGGTCTTCGGGGTGTCGGATCATCCATGCCACCCCATCCATCCGGGACAATGCTCCAGGGGATCTATGTAGAAGCTTGGAGGGGCCGAATATTTCACCAGGTAGTCAAACTTGCCGCTCGGCTGCCCTGTGGTGTCTATCACTTCCACCTCATCCTGCATCATTACCGGAGGACCAGGGAATGTTTCATGAATACTTGGGGGCAACGGGTTTTGCCTCCCCTGCCTTCGGTTAGGCGTCGGGTTTGGTCCTTATTGTCTTCTTCCTCCAGAATTTTGTCCACCTCTTCCATGGTACCCTAATCCAGCAAAATGGGACCTCTGAGGGGCTTCAATGGGGTCTCGAATGCCTTGGCCATTTCTTCCAAGACCACCACCAGAACGAAACCATTCCCGACCATCACTCTTCCCACCATAAGGGCAGCATTTGAAACTTCGGGAGTAGGGGGCGTCAAGTCAGGAGCAGCATGTATGGTGGATATTAACTCGAACGAGTGGTAGCTCGCTTCGAATTCAGAGTCTGGCTCCACATAGGGGATGGCCGTCTCTGGTAGATCCGGTGATCCTCCTCACCATATATGGTGACCAACTTCCTTTCAATCACGAACTTTACAGACTCGATGCAAACTTGAAGGTACCGCTCCCGCGGTGTGTATCCAGGGCCGTCCCAAGTAAGAAGTTGAATGCGTAGGGATGTCCAACACTTGAAAGGGAATGTTAAAGACGATGGGCCCTATTTGCACATCAAGGTGGATTTGCCCGATCACGTCCTTCTTCGTGCCATCGAAAGCTCGCACAGAGGTCGTTGCACCATGTATCCTGGATGGGTCAACTTTGAGGCGGTGAAGAGTAGTCAACGGGCATATATTTAGGGCGGACCCATTATCAATGAGCACTCGGGACACATGGGTAGTCTTGTGCTTGACGGATATGTAAAGTGCCTTGTTGTGCCCTCTACCCTCAAGAGGGAATTCCTCATCGGAAAAGGCGATCAAATCCTTGAGAAGGACCGATCCTACAAACTCTTCTAAATTGTCCGCCTCGATCGTCTACGGCACATGAATTTCACTTAGCACCTTCATTAGTGCCTTTTGATGCACGGGCGATGTCGCGTAGGAGCTCAAGCAAAGAGACTTGGGAGGGCATTTTCCTCAATTGATCGACCACGTTATACTCACTTGCTTTTATTACAGCCAGAAATTTCTTGGCCTCTTCATCAGTGACAGGCTTTGCAGGCTGAACATTTGCTTGAGCATAAGTCCGGCCGGACCTTGTGACAACGCCAATATCCAAGTCATAGGACCAAGGGACGGACTTGTTGCTGACATACTCATATGGTTGTGGCACTTCAATCACAATCTCATCATCGGACGCGTCCTCTAACTAGGGCATGTCCGCGAGTGAAGAATCAACCTCTTCCTTAAGCGCAGCCTGCTCCTCTTCCCAGTCGATGATGATGTGGGAAATAGTGGAAACCGTGCAGTTACGATCGGCATACACAATGATGCCATCATCCACCATTTTGGCGACTCTTTCCTTCATCAATGATAGGGAATATCTTCATGGTCCGGATAATACCCAGCTCTTACTAGGCCATTGTAAGCATCCGCCACATGTACCTTCGAATTCTGGATGCGACCAACTTCGATTCCAGAATAGCGTTCACTTTGTACCCTCATGCTCCGGTAGCGGATTCTTTTGAACATTTGGTCGAGCGGTTTGGAACGAAAAGGCCTTCGTGTCCAAAAGGTTTTGAATCTTGTGTTTGAGGGTAAAACACTCGTCGGTTGAATGCCCCAATTCCCCACTATGGTAATCACACTTCTTTGTCGAGTCGTAATTACGCATGCTTTCGCGGTTAGGGCGCTTTGGCTCGGTGGAAAGCAAACCTTTCTTACGGAGAATTGCTAAAACCTGGGATGGAGATCCGGGAGTGGAGTGAACTGTCTTCTTGCTTGGGCAAATGACTGACGGCCAGGAGCTTGTTGTTGCCTTACATTCATCGGGGTACGAACGGGACTTTCTTGGCTATAAGCTACATTCACATCCACAACGGCTTCTTTCTCCTTCTTGACTGAGAATCTCTTACTTGATGACTCGGTAAACCATCCTTCCCTTATTCCCATCTCAATTTGTTCTCCCCTTTGGAATCACTGGTTGAAACTCTCAACATAAGTGCTTGTCATCCGATTGCGAAATTCGGATGGGAGGGTCTTTATGAAGAGCTTCATCAACTCCTTGTCAGTAGGCTCAGGAGTGATTTGAGCAGCCAGATTCCGCCATCTCACGGCATACTCCTTGAACGACTCGCTCCTCTTTTTCTCCATCCTCTCAAGATTTTCTCGGGAAGGTGCAATGTCCATGTTGAACTTGCTTTGCTTGAGGAATGCGTCGACCACTTCATTCCGGTATCAAGAAGATTGATATTTTTCATCACATACCAGTTCAATGCAGTCCGGTCAAGCGGCATGGAATGATTGGATCATGAGGGGCTCATTTTTGACATCTTTGGGCCATGCGTACATGATACATCTGCAAATGAGACTTTGGGCAAGATGTACCATCGTACCTCTCAAATTTCGGCATCCTGAACTTCTTCGGCATCTTGACCTTCTCGTAGACCGACAAGTCAAAGGGGAGTGAGTTTTGTGACTCCTACAATTGCTTCACCTTTTCTTCAAGTTTCGCGAAGCGTTCATCCGGCTCTGTCTTGGGGAGGTCAACGAACTTTCCCTTTTCCACATTGATTGGGATTGAGTCTTCTTCTGAATCGGGTATGCCATTATTACTTGATTGGGGCCTATCTCGCTATCTTCGGGATAACAGCCCGAGGAAGAACGGGTGGAGGAGTCGGATTGACTTGGAATGATCGAACGGGCGAGTCATCATAACCTCCATGGAGGCAGCTAACTAGCGGAGCTGATCTTCTATATTGGACATACGAT
Source organism: Eucalyptus erythrocorys (assembly GCA_014182555.1). Classification (NCBI taxonomy): domain Eukaryota; kingdom Viridiplantae; phylum Streptophyta; class Magnoliopsida; order Myrtales; family Myrtaceae; genus Eucalyptus; species Eucalyptus erythrocorys. The sequence goes on from CM024603.1 coordinate 9,404,220, forward strand.
CATGCATCTCATTTTGTTCCGCCATTTTGGCCTTTGATCGCGTGATAATGGGTGAGCGTGGAGGGTCCGTTGTCATCTAATTCGAAAGAAATGAACAAAAATAAGTATCTCGTATGAAAAATGAACGTCGATCCATGGCAATGATCTAGAGCTTTTATTAATGGAATTTTTGACAAGTCCAGCAAAATAGGAATTTGAAATACTCTAAACAAATGAACTAGGAAAGTAAAAGACTCGACTCCCTAAACATCAATCTAAAAATGAGAATGACGTGATTGATTCAAGCACTTCATTTAGCTTGATCAATATACACTCGAGACACCATCCGGCGCAATCGCTTATTCTCCTCTCGAGCTTTCTCGGCAACCCTCTTGAGGCGTTTATTTTCAGCACGGTTGGTGATCTTCAGTGGCGCCTCAGGTATCTTCGGAAGCAGCTCCTCCGAGATCTTGTGTTGTCGAATATAGTTGGTCGAGGCATAATACTTCCTTTCCTTACCCTCCAGCTCCTCTTCGGGCCACTTGAGTTTTTGTGTACGGCACATATCCCACATTGATTTGATTGTGAGAATGGAATCTTCATGGCCTTGGCTTCCATCAATGAAGTTGACTTGAAGCGGATCTGCTTGCAATGCCGGGGGAAGCTCTTGTACGACTTGGTATTGACGAGTTACTCGGTCGGATAGTACTCCAAAGCTCCAAGTAAATCCCAATAAAGGGATTGGGCCAACACCTCCACACGTGAGTCTCGCCGCACGAACTTGAAACCACATAGCATGCCATAGAAAACCCTTGGAAGTTGGTTTTTTATGAAAGCTAGCCACTCAGAATAGTGGTAATCCGGTGCATGTTTTTGCTTATCCTCAAATTTCATAATGGGGTGATTAGAGTCATTGACATCATGTATAGTCATTAGACCACCAAATCCTTTCAAATGAGAAAGAAACCAAATTTGCAAAAGCTCAGGAGAGGAATGGAAAGTCTTATCACCATCTCCTTTAAATCGGGTGAGGGAAAGGAAAGTTTCAGTTAAAACAGTGGTTACAAAATTCTTTCCTTCCAACACTTGTTTGACCAAGTGAGCCATCAAAGGGTTAATAGCATTCTTGTAATAAGGAAAAATTATAAACCCAAAGAAGGCTAAAAGAAAACCCTTCGCATTTGAGATGAAGGGCCAATTTCAAAATGTTCTTTTAGAAAAGATAGGGGACATGTGTTGCGATGAGCCTTTAAAACCTTTCTCACATCATCCCCTTTAATTCTTAAAAATCAGATAAGGCCATAACGGGATCTATCCCGATAGGCGGACCAATTAACTCAGCTTTCAAAGGCTTTCCTATGGCAATGCTATATTCTTCCAAGGTGGGCGTGAGCTCATGCTTACCGCCAAGAATGAAGGTAGAAGTCTTGGGACACCAAGAGTGGGCGAGTGCTTGGATAAGGCCGCCATGGATGTTGATACGCAGCAATGGAAGCAATCGGCCAATGTATGACTCCACAAATCGACGGCCATCTTGGTCTAACTTGTCCCACCATGTGCCGAGCTCTTGCTTCGGAGGGAGAATAATTCAAAGGTCCGGTATCCCCATTGTATATTGACCAAGACTCAATAAAATCCTAATGCCATGGACCGACAAAATAATATGACAAGGTAAGTAAATCGCAAGGGTGAAAGTTTAGAGAACTTACTTTACCAATGAGGGGTAATCACATAGACATGCGCATGATAAGTGGTTATATTTCTACTCTAGAAGGCTTAACAAGGTGGAGCCACAAGGATGATCGGACTAGCCACGGGCGCGTGGACTATGTCGGGTCCTCATGACTCCGGCTTGGTCAAAGAGCCGTCCGGTGTCGCGGGCATGCGGACCGAGGTGGGTACTCTTGACACCATGAATGAAATTTCGGGATTGAGATGGGCGACTCGTACCACGAGCTTGCGGTCGAAGTAGTATCCATCTCAATACCATCCTAGATGGTCCTATGGCGGCCCAGGTCCGGCGGCAGGTTGTGTGTGCAATAGTGTAGTGCTAAATGCAAGGCATCCACAACAGTTTATATCAAGCAACACTTCATACTTAAAAATAAACCATTCATTCCTACACCTCCCTGCAAAACAAAGGTCAACAAACACTTCCCCTTATACCTCCCAATCTGCAAAAATATTTAACACCTTAAATGTTAGGGACGTACCCGGGATCCTCGCTGCTAAACAAAAACATTTTTCAAAAGAAAAGAAAAATTGGCCTAAGTCCACTAAGAGTTTTAACTCAAGTCCCCAGCGAAGTCGCCAAGCTGTCGCGACCAAATTTTTCGCGGTGTGAACCACCTAGGGTTTGGCTAATGGATTGTTAAGCCTAGACTTAACTCGGGCTCTCCCAAGCCCATACCAATTCGCGACTTAGGTTTGAATTCTTAACATGCAAATGATTTTTATTAAGGAGTCGCCACTAATCAGTTTTTGATGGGTCGATTAGAAACCCAAGTAAAGTAATGGGAGATTACTTTACTCATACGAACCAGAGATTATGGGTACGGGGACTTGGTTACACTAGATTTTTCTAATGCCCTTTCGGTACCATTCTTTTATTTTTGAAAAATGTTTAGCAGGCAGCTTGAATCGATTTTAATTTATCTCCCTAACATGTGAGGTGATCATGCGGGTGCGCAATCCACCAATTTAACATCCAATAAAAGCAATAAATAAATTGCAAGGCTTACCTCAAAGCATTGAAAGCATCTGCAATGTTAAATTAAAATCCACATCATCAATCCTAGATATGGTTTCTAATTAACACGCAATTTTTTTTTTTTTTTTTTTTGTTTTCACTTTATTTAATGGAATTTAATCTAAATGCAATGCATGCTAACAACCTAATATGGCAAATTGACCTAAGGAAATGCAGCAACCTAAATGTCCTAATATGCGGATTTTAATTAAATGGTCCTAAAATGCACATTACCTAACATGCACCTAATGTTTTGGATTTTTTATCTGGAATTTTGAATTAATAAAAGTCCTAATTAAACTACCTAAGACGAATAATTTTCTAATTCATGTTTAGGATTAACTTTAAATTAACCCTATTTTGACTTAGAAAATTATTTCGTTATTTTTATTTTGTTTTTTTAGGAAAATGATGCCAAGTTTTCTAAGAATTAAATTGTCTAAATCTAATCCTAACCTATTTTTAAAAAAATTCCTAAAAGTATAATCCTAAAAATGTGATTCTAAAAAAAAATCTAATTTACTAACCCACATGTCTAATGCTAATTCAATATATCTAATTTTACATGCTCATGCAAGATTTTGATTTTTTTTTTGTTTTTCTTTTGAATTTTATGATTTCTTATTTTTCTGAAAATTAACTAAATTAAAATTCTATCTAATTCAAACTAGGGATTAGATCATCCTAATTTAAACTAAGATATTATTTTAATTCAGCAATTTCTAGCCTAAGATGCAACCTGTCTAAAAAATTGATCTAAGCTTAAAATTAAACATGCAATTCTATTCTAAAATGCCTAATGATTTTTATTTGTTTTTTTTCGCTTTTTAAATAAAATTTAACATGCAATTCAGCTATCATCCTAAGTGAATTTTGCTTTTCTTTTTTGTTTTGTTTTTTTTTTTTTATGATCTAAATAAAATCCCTAATTCTAAACATGCAAGACAATAAAAAAATCCTAATCCTAATTTAACATTTTTTGAGTTTTTTTTTTTTTTTTTTTTTAAACTTTTTTGGTGTTTTGAAATTAACAATTTCTAAACATGCGACCTAAACTAATTAATTTGATTTTTTTGATTTTTTTGATTTTTTTGATTTTTTTAAAAAAGGTAAATTTCTATCCTAAACATGCAAACCCTAAAACTACATTCTTTTGATTTTTTGGTTTTTTTTTTTAAAAAATTAATTCAGACTAACCCAAGCAAATCAAGGAAAATTGATTTCCCAAATTGACGAACCGTATCTCACGCATGAGATCGGGTTGGCCAATTTCACGCAAAAATCACAAATCGGATCTCGGGCTAGAGATCGGATTGGCAAATTTTTTAAGTAACTACGAGTCGGATTTCGGGCGCGAAAATCAGACTGGCAATTACTAATTTCAAGCAATTTCACATCATGGAATTTCAATTTAACATTAAAGGAGGAGTAATTGCACTACTGAACAAAAAAATAATATGCAAAGTGTTAGTAATAATAGATAAAACAAAAAGGTAAATAACATAAAAGAGTAAAAATAAAATAGGAAATTAAAAAAAACATTAAAATAAGAATAAATAAAAAGGGAATTTACCTAATTTTGTTTTTTTTTTTTTTTTTTCGAAAAAAAAAAAAAAAAAAAAGGGGGCTCGGGTCTAGGGTTCCGCGGGGCCTGGGGATGCGACGGCGGCGGGGGCGCGGCGGCACGGCGGCGGCGGCTGGCGGCGGCGGCGCGGCACCTGGGAGGCAGGGGCGTCGCGGCGAGGCTCGGGGCGACGACGGTGAGGCTGGGGCGTCGCGGGCCGAGGGCGTCGGGCGCAGAGGGCGAGCGATGGCGAGGGACGGGCGGCGGCGCGCCGGGTCGACGGCGACTCGGCGAGGGCGTCGGGGAGCGTCGCGGCGCGCGGCAGGGGGCGTCGGGCGCGCGGATCCGGAGGAGGCACGAGCGACGGGGCGGCAGTGGGGCTCGACGGCGACGGGGCGAGCGGCGGCGCGGATGGGCACGCGTCGGGGCTCCCTGTGCGGGCGGCGGCGGCGCGAGCGGCGGCGTGGGCGTGCGACGGCGTCGGGGCTCGAGGGCGTCGGGCGGCACAAACGAGCGGGGCGGCGCACGAGCGGATGGCGGTGGGGGCTCGGCTGCGGCGGCGCGACGTCGGCGCGACGGCGGCGCGGCTTTGGCGTACGGAGGGGACCCCCTTCGAGGAAGACGAACCGTCGACCGAGGGGGGGACCTTTTTTTATTATTTTTTTTAAAAAAAGAAAAGTTTCTCTCCACTCACTCTCTCTCAGCTCCCTCTCTCCCTCGGCTCACACTCTTTCTTCTTTTTTTTTTTTTTTTTTTTTGCCGAGAAAGAAACCCCCTTTGAATTTTTTCTCAAAAAATTTTTCAATCCTCCCCCTCTTTTACAAAAAATGGACTTCTCTTTTATAATGATTCCGAACGGCCGCTTTGTATGGCATTTTATGAGTTTCCATCTCCGGTCACATTAAATCGAGCTATAAATCGAGCATGATTTCGCAATCGCCCGATTTTGTTCGGATTTCTTCCATTTTGCAAAAATTCTTGCCCCTTACTCACTTGATTTCAAAATTGTTTCTGCATTTAACGACGATCTGAATGCTCATCAGAATTTCAAACTTCCATGCATGAACAATCAAATCAATTTCCCCATTTTTTCCATTTTTTCATTTATTTGTTCAAAATGCAAATTTTATTTTTCTAAAATTAAGTGTCAACACCCACCTTTAACAACGCCATGCTAGGGCGACAGGTCTGGCGTCTCCACCACTCCCCTCAAGCTTTGTGGGCGAAGGTGTTAAAGAGCATCTATTTTCCATCCTCTGACCTATGGAAAGCTCAGCCGCGGCGGAGGGCTTCATGGGGCTGGCAGAGTCTCCTAAAAGGCAGAGATACGATAAAATCAGAGATCCGATGGGAGGTAGGGGATGGCAAATCGATCAACATATGGCATGACAGATGGTTACAGAAGAATCTTATAGACCAGTCCCCACGGGACAACATAGAAAAGGTGGCCAAGCTAATCGAAGAGTCCACCCGTACATGGAAGCAGCCACTAATAGAGGAAACGTTTGATGAAAATACAGCACAGGAGATTCTCGCCTTACCGCTGAGCCCTATATCCAAACCGGACAATATATCGTGGATCGGTACGTGGAGGGGAGGTTCTCGGAAAGAACGGCTATAACCAGGCCATGGCGCAAGCCCAGCGCACCCATCAAGATACACTGTCATGCTCATTCCAGCCCCCCCGAATGTTGTGGATGAAGATCTGGAACCTTCCGGTATTACCGAAAGTAAGGGTGTTCTTGTGGAGTATTTGCCAAAACGCCGTAGCCACTAAAGAGAACCTGCACAAGCGAGCCATCACCTTCGACCCCCTCTGCCAGATCTGTCACAAATCTGTGGAAACAACCGAACACATGTTATTTTTTTGTAAATGGACGAGAAGGGTTTGGCAGGATCAGCATGTATACGCCTTCCAACCACAAGAAAACGCACAGAGAACGGATAAATGGTTACTGGAGTTTTTCAAGGAAAAAACGGGATTACCTGACCAGATCTACATGGCGAACCTTCTGTGGCAGATCTGGAAGTCCAGGAATGACTGGATCTTCAAAGGCAGAACCATCAAGCCCCAAACGATCCTGGATCTGGTGCAAGAACAGAGTCAGATGCAGCTCTTAACGATGAAACCTACCTAGAAAACCCGCAAACACGGACCCTTACCTCAGATCTGGTCTCCGCCGCCGCGCAAGGAAGTGAAGCTCAACGTCGACACGTCGTGGAGATCTGGCGATTTCCTTGCCTCTGCAGCTGGGATTCTCCGAAATACAGACGATGTAGCGCTCGATGGCTTTGCGGCGGAGATTCGGGCTGCTTCGGCGAACCAGGCGGAAGCGGAAGCGCCGTTGATGGGTATTCGCTTTCTCAAAGCCTTCAAACGGAAGAGAGAGACGGAACCGGAAGAGACGGAATCGAAGTCTTTCTCCACTTTAGTTTGCGAAAGTGACTGCCTGGATGTTGTCGAAAGCGTGGTAGGCCGGGCTTCATCTCCTTGGAACCTCCGCGAGATCATTAACGCATGTCAGCAGGAATTAAAGACTTGCCCATCCATAGCCGTCCGATCGTGTCCGAGAGAAGCAAATCGTGCGGCCGATTGGTTGGCTCGTCAGCACCGAGGAAAACAACTGTCTCCAAACTGGATGATCTCTCCTCCTCTGCCCTTATTTAATATTTTAGCTTCGGAATGTAAACCCTCTGCGGTGTTAAAGCACTCTACTTATTAATATGAATATCCACAAGTTTCAGATCAAAAAAAAAAAAAAAAAAAAAAAAAACTCTCGTGATGAAAGCCTGTAAATGTGGAATGAAGTCAGCCAACTATATCAGAACAAACAAGTATCGTGAGATGTTCTCCCAACAGTGAAAGGTTGAAAAGTTAAACAAGACAAGGTGCAACTCCATGTGACATCGAAATTTGTTGAATCATTAGCCTTCTCTGCAAATGTTTGGAAATCCCAATAGGCTAAAACATTTGATTGGATCGATCACCCTCCAAAACCTGCTACAAAAAGGGATGGAAAATGAACAACTTCTTTTGGAATCTGATTGCCTGATTCTCGTAGAAGCCGTGCATCCTTGCTCGACGCCATGGGAGATCCGTGTGCTATTCTCAGAGGCTGCGGCGCTGCTCCCCTGTTTCCTTAACCTCCGAATCGTGCATTGTAGGAGAGAAGCCAATCACATTGCTGACTGGGCTGCTAAAACCCATGGGCATCGAAGGCTCCCCACAAACTGGGCCGTTTCCCCTCCCCAACCTCTTTTGGACCTTCTTTGTACTGATATTTTCGCAAACGGTGGTAGTGTGGCACTCTTGGTTAGATTATATAATATTTCTCCGTTTTCGACCAAAAAAAAAAAGGGCTAATCGAGGCAATCTCATAACCCCACAATCAGTGTCAACTAGGGGAGGTTTGGGGCTTTTTCCTTGGGTGATCATAGAAACAAGATATTTCACTTATAAATATTAAAATACAGCATTCTCATCATAATATAAGAAAATTGATAATCATATGAGAATATTTAGGATTATAAATTTTTTAAAATATATATGAGAATGATGATAAATCGATCCTATAGCATGTCCGGTTTCAAAAAACTTCCGTAGAATTCTTTGAAAAGCGCATTCTTGTTGTTAGCATTTTTTTTATGATAATGTGTTGTAACCAAATTGATCCAACCTTACCGACTTATCCCATCAATGTTTTATTTTGCAAAATCGAATTCAAATTTCCCTCATCTGACAATTAGTTTGATTCTTTCGTAGATTTATTCACTTCCTTGAATTTTAGCTTTCTCTCAACACATTAACTTAAATCTATGTTTATATGCACATGCGTCTATGTTGGCAAGATTATTTTAAGAGATCTTAATAGGTATGGCTTTGTATAGCCATGGGTATTAATGTACGTATCAGTGACATTTATCAACTTTTTCTTAAATTACATATGAAATGGAAACTTAAGGAGAAGACGAAAGGGTAAATGACTTTTTTTTTTTTTGGGTCCAAAATAGTGCTTGATATTGATGATTATATAAAGGACTTACAAGAAACAGTGGCGCAGAGGTCCGAACATAAAATATTCCATAAAGAAGGCGAGGGGGGGGTATTCCACCAGTTGAAGAAGGAGTTGGTGTGCTCGATAGTACCGTGCAATCTAGTCTGCTGTAGCATTTGCTTCGCATGGGCAATGGGCCACTGTGATATTAGTAAATTGGGCCATCAAACTTCTACACTTTTGCACAACTACCTCTAAATTCCACGAAGGCGTAGCTCGGCCCACGACCATGTCGACCAACACTGAACAGTCACTTTCGAGAATCCACTGAACTCTTCGGCTTCTGAAGTCTTCCACGTGTTGCATCTGAAGTTCCTGGGTATATAAGAGCCCGTGCAGAATCGCCTCAGCTTTCGCTTCGTGCGACGATGAAACCCTAGCTATGGAGGCGAATCCTTCGACCACTCTGCCAGACGAATCACGCACAAGCCCAGCCACCGAACACAAAAACTCGCCTAAACACCAAGCCGCATCAACATTCAGCTTCAGATCTTGCCTTTCCGGAGGTGTCCACTGAGCAGGTTTGTCTCGTGTGGGTTGTAGTGTTTTCTATTTCGGCTTTCCTCGACTGACAGAGATCTGTTGTTCTTGTGCTGAAATTAATAGATCTGCTGGCCTGGGGTATTTTGTGCGAAAAATCCAGTTGTTCCTCGCCTTCCAGATGTTCCACAGGACCATACTCGTAAGCTCTCGTACAGGTAAGAGTTTATCTCCTTTGAATGCTTCATAGATCCACTGATCTGTTCGCTTGATGCTATTTTTGGGTCAGATTCCTTCAAATCTCGGATCTTTCCATATTTTTCTTGTCCAGTTACACAAGAAAAATAGATGACTTGTAGTTTCGAGGCTTGAATGACAGAATGGGCCTGACGGATCTTGGATGATTTTCCTTTTGTGTAGGTTTTTTCTTGTGGGAAGGGCGTTCTGACAGAGACTCTAGAGGAAAGTTTGAACCTTTGGTGGTGTGTGAAGACTCCAGATCTGAGTTCATAAGGTGTGTGGTGGCTGATATGAGCATGAGGGTCGATTTGGATTTGTGCAGTTTGTAGTTAAAATGGCTCTGTTGTATCCACTTTTGATAGAGTACTGCCCTGTTTTGTTGCCGGTCCATATTAAGGTGTCTGGCTTGGATTGTTGGCTCAGTGGGATTGCTAATATTTCGTCCACTATATTAGCATCAAATAGCTGTTGGATTATTTGTTACTTCCGTTCTCTGGTTTCTGCATTGATTAGTTCAGATACCAGAAAAGACTCTGTTTGATTTGCTTGGCCACCTATAATTCCCTGCATTAACCATTTGTCTTCTCGAATGTGAATGGACTCACCATCCCCTACTAACCATTTTACGTTGTTTGTAATTGTCTCTTGGTCAAGCATGAGTCCCTGCCAACCCCAAGATGACTGGCGACCCTTAACAGCTGTCCAAACGTCACCATTGGGAAAATAGATCCCTTTTAGTACACGACTCCAGAGGGCTGTTGGGGAGTTAGCTAATCTCTAGGTTTGCTTGCCAAGCATGGCCCAGTTAAAGGTAATCAGGTCTTCAAAACCAAGCCCTCCTGTATCCTTTCGGGTTTTTAAAATTTCCCAGCGTTTCCAGTGCATCCCACGTTTATCATTACCTTTCTGCCACCATAATGACGCAATTCTTTTCTCTCTGGTTCTGCAGATAGAAACTGGTATCTTGAATTGGACATTGCATAGGTAGGTATGGATTGCATTACACTTTTTATCAAGACTTCCTTTTCTGCCTTGGTGAGTAATTTCTCTTTTTAGCCTTCTAACTTTGAATTTACTCTGGCTAATATCCAAGCTAACATATATCTCTTGGATTGAAAAGGGTAAATGACTTGGCGGAGCAGAAAACAATATTGTCCCCGAAAATAATTGTCTTGTCCAACTTAAAAATGTAAATCATATTTAAAAAAATCTTCCTAACAAGTTCCAAATGCTTTTACACACGTGCAAATAACTTTAGTATTAGCATCAAATGTATGTAGGTAAGAATATGTGAATTGCATAGCATTTCATTTTCAAAAGAAACTGTCAGGAAGGATGAAAAAGATAAAATATATATAAAAAAACAAATTCCCTTGACCAATTCAAATGAGACCCACTTAGAGGGGTACAAAGATGGATTTGGGTTGCGACTAACGCTAATAAAAAGCAAATGAGGACCGAGCTGGATGAACCATGTAAGGTGTGATGGGTCACTCTCGATTACGTGTCAAGTTTTATCGACATTAACTCATACGCTCCAGCTCATAATGATACATGTGAATGTGGTGTATACGTTTTCGGTTCGATAAATCCAAGCCCACCAAAAGCCCAACGATGCGGAGTCGAGAGGGCATTTTGCTAACTTTGATTAATAGTTTGACGTATGAAGATGATGTTGGGCTCAACTAAGCTCGTTATAATCGAATTGCAAGTTGGGCTCTGAGAGAATGTGATAAACAAAGTGCGATGCTGGGAGTTTCTTTTTCTTTTCTCACGCCATTCTTTCATTTATATAAAACTAGCAAACGAGCACTCGTGTTACGTGTACGCAAGGATGCGGCATTTGAAAGATTACGTAAAACCATCCTATTAAAAAAAAATATCTGCGTACATGAAATTGATAGAAATAAAAATTTTAAAAAAAAATCACATTGCATAGAGAGTGATAAAAAAAAAAAAAATGCAAATAAATTGAACACATACGTACATTTGTAAAGAGATTGTTATTTGAAGATTTGAAATTCTTCTTTTGGAAGGTTATTGTAAAATAGAAAATATGCGAATTCAAACATTGAAATATATGAGAGGCAGCATAAAATTATAAATTAACGTATTTGTCTTTGGATATACTATTTGTAAAACAAGTAATTGAGGATAGCTGAGGAAGAAATAAAATGATTCAGATTCCATAAAAGTAGGAAGTCCTCCTTACCTTGTCATAGTGTAAACGATATAATTTTATAACCTATTATACCTGCTGTGTAAAATAACAACATAGAACAATATCTTCTACCTAAGAAACAATCATAAATCACTTAGATTTCTATGTAATAAATGTCTTACATGATAATAGCACCTTTCATGTAACTGGAATACATTAATCTCAATAAAAGAACGCACATGCCCACCAAACTAGTAGTAAGTGCCCCCCCGGGGGCTTCCCTCCCCAACCACTTGCTCTCTGTTAGTGAAAATATATTTGCCTGTGTTTGCCAAAACAATGTTGATAAAGATCGATGTAAGTCTAAGATAATTTGAGCTTCTGATGATTGGAAAGTGATCAAGATCGCTCCGTGATTGCACACTCAAACACAAAACATGTGAACGAGACATTGGTGGAGTGATGAATCTACAAATCTAAGTGCAATGAAATGCAAGTTGCAAAATAATTGAAGAACATGGAAATGAAAATATATTAAAAGGAAATTATAGGAGTTAAAATGTACAAAGAAGCGAAAATACGAGGAAATTGAATGGATAAACTCTCGGGTCCTTTTGATTTCTTCCAATGCCTAAGCCTCTTTAATGTTCTTAAAGAGAAGTCGAACCTTTCTGTGACAGTTTGCTTGAAATTCTCCAGTTTTGGTGGCAGCCGCTAGAGCCTAGATCTATGATACATGGCCACTATGGCAACCAGGTTGCTTCGACCGGATACCGACTTCTGCATGCAAATAACTCCTTGCATTAAATGTCAACCACTTATCAACTTGGTTTTTAATTTTTTTTTTGTTCATGCCATTGCTTTTATCTGAATCGAGCTTCCACCCTCATTTTGTTTGAAAATGACAAATTTATATACACTGACAATTGCCAGTCTTAAGAGGTAAATAGTGTTGTAAGCATCCTATCTTTCCTATATTTTTTTTTTGTTTGTCATCCTCCTTCGATCGTTACTACAGAATAAGGATGACATACATTTTGGGTTAATTTTGATGGGTTGACCGTTTGACAGGTCTCCGAAGGCATGACTTTGAAAATTGGAGTCGTCCGTTAAGAAGTCATTACGCCCGGTGATCAGAAAATGACCTGAAAAACAATTTATAGTCACTCTTTCCTTGGTGAATCAAGACCAAGTCCTGAAGAATCTATGGCGTCTTACGTTCGCTTTGTGTCTATCCTCTTATGGGCAATCTTTGCCATTCGAGTAATTGAGTTTTGTCATTCCAAAGCTTTGACCAATGTAAGCCATATTAGTACAGAGAGGGTAGCTCTTCTTATGTTCAAGCATGGTCTCAAATGGAAGTTGGTAATTCCAAACAAGTTGGCAATTCAATTTGACAAAAAGTTGGTAATTTACTTTAATTTAGGTTGAAAGTTTCATAGAATAGTTAATATACTCGAAACTTCTATTAAATCATGCATATAAAAGTTGATTAGTTAGAACAAAAACCGATAATGTGCAAATTTTAAAATAATTGGTCATTTTATAGATTTCATTAATAAATAACAACGGGTTATCTAAGCAAAAAAGTCACTGGTCATTTTTTATTTCACCAATAATTTTTTGACACATACCAATGTAAAAACGTCTCTCATTGCTATATAATTGCAATGAAAATATATATGCCTGGGTGTGCCAAAATGTTATTGACAAAGATTGACGTAAGTCTAAGATTATCCGAGCTTCTAATGATTGGAAAGCTATCAAGATTGCTCCGTGGTTGCACAGGCGAGCACAAAGCATGCAAACGGGACATGGGTGGAGTGATGAATTTACAAATCTAAGTGCAATGAAATGCAAATCGCAAAAAAATTAAAGGATATTGAAATGCAAATATATAAAAAGGAAATTATAGCAGTTACAATGTACCAAGAAGCGAAAATACGTGGAAATTGAATGGATAAACTCTTGGGGCTTTGTTATCTTGCAACGCGTTAGCCTCTTTAATGTTCTTGAAGAGAAGTTGAACCATTTCTGTGACACTTTGCTTGAAATTCTCCAGTTTTGGTGGCAACCGCTTGATCAATGATACGTGGCCACTATGGCAACCACGTTGCTTCGACCGGACACCGACTTTTGTATGCAAATAACTCCTTGCATTAAATGTCAACCACTTATCATCTTGGTTTTTAATTTTTTTGTTTGTTCATGCCATTACTTTTCTCTGAATTGAGCTTCTACCTTTTTTTTTTTTTTTGACATAAAAGCCGAAACATTTACATTGCACGAACAAAGGAAATACACCTTGCAGCTATTGCATCCGCAGACACCAAATCTAAAAGATGAGGTGGAAATACAGTCCAAAGGTGTCTAGAAGAACCCAAGCCATGGGCCCTAGCGGTCACGTTTGCTTGACGACGACAAAATGACAAATTTATATACACTGACAATTGCCGGTCTTGAGAGGTAACTGTTTTTTTTTTTTGGTCGTCCTCTACGTTTTGGGTTGGCTTTGATGGGTTGACCGTTTGACTGGTCTCCGAAGGCATGACTTTGAAAATTGGAGTCGTCCATTGGGAAGTCATTATGGCCGGTGATCAGAAAATGACCTGAAAAACAATTTATAGTCACTTTTTCCTTGGTGAATCAAGACCGTTATCCACATGATTAAAGCAATACTTGTTCTCAAGTCTTGAAGAATCTATGGCGTCTTACGTTGGCTTTGGGTCTATCCTCTTATGGGCAATCTTCGTCATTCAAGTAAATTGAGTTTTGTCATTCCAAAGCTTTGACCAATGTAAGCCATATTGGTACAGAAAGGGTAGCTCTTCTTATGTTCAAGCATGGTCTCAAATGGAAGTTGATAATTCCAAACAAGTTGGCAATTCAATTTGGCAAAAGTTGGTAAATTACTTTAATTTAGGTTGAAAGTTTCATAGAATAGTTAATATACTCGAAACTTCTATTAAATCATGCATATAAAAGTTGATTAGTTAGAACAAAAACCGATAATGTGCAAATTTTAAAATAATTGGTCATTTTATAGATTTCATTAATAAATAGCAACGGGTTATCTAAGCAAAAAAGTCACTGGTCATTTTTTATTTCACCAATAATTTTTTGACACGTACCAATGTAAAAACGTCTCTCATTGCTATATAATTGCAATGAAAATATATATGCCTGGGTGTGCCAAAATGATATTGACAAAGATTGACGTAAGTCTAAGATTATCCGAGCTTCTGATGATTGGAAAGCTATCAAGATTGCTCCGTGGTTGCACAAGCGAGCACAAAGCATGCAAACGGGACATGGGTGGAGTGATGAATTTACAAATCTAAGTGCAATGAAATGCAAATCGCAAAAAAATTAAAGGATATTGAAATGCAAATATATAAAAAGGAAATTATAGCAGTTACAATGTACCAAGAAGCGAAAATACGTGGAAATTGAATGGATAAACTCTTGGGGCTTTGTTATCTTGCAACGCGTTAGCCTCTTTAATGTTCTTGAAGAGAAGTTGAACCATTTCTGTGACACTTTGCTTGAAATTCTCCAGTTTTGGTGGCAACCGCTTGATCAATGATACGTGGCCACTATGGCAACCACGTTGCTTCGACCGGACACCGACTTTTGTATGCAAATAACTCCTTGCATTAAATGTCAACCACTTATCATCTTGGTTTTTAATTTTTTTGTTTGTTCATGCCATTACTTTTCTCTGAATTGAGCTTCCACCTTTTTTTTTTTTTTGACATAAAAGCCGAAACATTTACATTGCACGAACAAAGGAAATACACCCTGCAGCTATTGCATCCGCAGACACCAAATCTAAAAGATGAGGTGGAAATACAGTCCAAAGGTGTCTAGAAGAACCCAAGCCATGGGCCCTAGCGGTCACGTTTGCTTGACGACGACAAAATGACAAATTTATATACACTGACAATTGCCGGTCTTGAGAGGTAACTGTTTTTTTTTTTTGGTCGTCCTCTACGTTTTGGGTTGGCTTTGATGGGTTGACCGTTTGACTGGTCTCCGAAGGCATGACTTTGAAAATTGGAGTCGTCCATTGGGAAGTCATTATGGCCGGTGATCAGAAAATGACCTGAAAAACAATTTATAGTCACTTTTTCCTTGGTGAATCAAGACCGTTATCCACATGATTAAAGCAATACTTGTTCTCAAGTCTTGAAGAATCTATGGCGTCTTACGTTGGCTTTGGGTCTATCCTCTTATGGGCAATCTTCGTCATTCAAGTAAATTGAGTTTTGTCATTCCAAAGCTTTGACCAATGTAAGCCATATTGGTACAGAAAGGGTAGCTCTTCTTATGTTCAAGCATGGTCTCAAATGGAAGTTGATAATTCCAAACAAGTTGGCAATTCAATTTGACAAAAGTTGGTAAATTACTTTAATTTAGGTTGAAAGTTTCATATAAGAGTTAATATAGTTAGAACAAAAACCGATAATGTGCAAATTTTAAAATAATTGGTCATTTTATAGATTTCATTAATAAATAGCAACGGGTTATCTAAGCAAAAAAAGTCACTAGTCATTTTTATTTCACCAATAATTTTTTGACACGTACCAATGAAACTTTTACTAGTTGTGCATATAAAAGTTGATTAGTTAGAACAAAATCCGATAATTTGCAAATTGTAAAAGAATCGGTAATTTTATAGATTTTTTTTAATAAATAGCAACACATTATCTAGGAAAAGAAAAGTCACCGGCCAGGTGTCTAGAAGAACCCAAGCCATGGGCCCTAGCGGTCACGTTTTTTTTTTTTCACCAATAATTTTTTGACACTTAACAATGTAAAAAAGCCTCTCATTGCCATATAAATGCGGAAAATTGATTGTAGATGTGAGATTAGTTATCTAGTCCAAATGGCATATATGAGACCCAGTACATGAAAAATATAAGAGTTTCTTCCGATGTAATTTGGCCAAAAAATCAGGATACATTCGAGAACAATAAAATCGTTGATATTTGGCATCCATAAAAGTTTTTACAAAAAATAAATAATAAAAATAGTAACATTTAAATTGCATGTAATGCTATAACCATTCGATTCGATTTCCTAAAATAATTTAATTTTTTGCATAGATTTTCCTTCCTTTTCATTGAAAATACTTTTGCTCGTTCTTTTTTTTTTTTTTAAATAAAAAAACTGAGTGTGCAATTTCATTGGTTATTCAAATGGATAGATAAAATTTTCAAATTGGCATGTAATGCTATAAACATTTGAATCAATTCCCTAAAACCTTTTAATTTTGCAAAGATTTTCCTTCCTTTTCATTTAAAAACTTTTGCCTTTTCTTTCACACGATTGTGCTATTTCCCAAGATATTCAAATGGAGAGATTTTCTTCTTAAAAATGTATAACCTTTTAAAACAAGCACAAAGACCCACCGATCTAAAAGCCCTCGTAGGATTTCTCCTTTGTATTTTTAAGGGAAATTACCCAAGTTATAAACCTATTACATGGATTTCAGTTCGGTTTTAAATTTTTAATTTGTCAATGTCATCTTAAACCTTTTTACAATTTTCCAAAGAAGTCCATCTGCTCAATTTAGGATGGAAATCGTTGACGTGGTGATTCAATTAGTATTGTCCATCCTAAGTGACACAAACGGCACCTGATATAAACAATCATAAATAAAATGACGTATTTTTGAATTTATTTTCTCATTTTTCTTTCTGTTCTTTTTTCTCTTTTTTTCCCCTACTCTTTCCTTCTCTAATATTCATCTTCTTTCCTCTTACCGGCAAGGACCGAAGCATGTTGGTGATGGCCGGCAACCCTCGCCTGCTGCTGGTGTGGTTCCAGAATGTGTTTTGAGATGAGCTCATGGTGTAAATCTTAGCACTTGTGAAGTTTGATGACCTCGAGGTCAACCTGGGGAAGGAGCTGGAGCCAAGGGACTGCCTCGATGCATTGAACTCTCCCACAGTGACATCAAGCTTGCCGTCATCACGGATCTTGGCGTAAGTCTCAAGGAAGTCACAGCCGTCGAGCGAGACGACGTCGGGCTTGACATTCGTAGAGCAATGGATGTGATTAGGGGAGACAATGAAGATTATCTTAAGGAAAAATATAACTTCAGAAAAGCCTAGATTTGGGGGACGATTTGGCGTTAATTGTCTGCTCCACCTTGAAGGAAACGAATACAACTGTTCAACAGGAAAGTAAAGAGTAAAAAAATGAAAAAGAAAAAGAAAAAGAAAAAAGAAAGAA
The DNA here is from genome assembly GCA_014182555.1 of Eucalyptus erythrocorys. NCBI lineage: Eukaryota > Viridiplantae > Streptophyta > Magnoliopsida > Myrtales > Myrtaceae > Eucalyptus > Eucalyptus erythrocorys. The sequence continues at coordinate 9,421,688 of CM024603.1, forward strand.
AAATTTAAAAGTTTTGTGAAACTATGGCGTTCAAATTACCTTCCTACATCAACTGCTGGCCTTACCATGTAAGATGGTTGATGCTAAGGCCACATAAATGATTTCCGACCTAAATTAGCTGGATGGACTATATTAGAAATTCATTAAAAAGTTTAGGACTACATTAGCCAAATTGACAAATATACGACAAAATTGGTATTTATACAATAGATTTAGGATTTTTTTGGATATATCTCCATTTTTATCTAGGTCACTAATCTAGATGTTGCTTAAATGAAAGGAGGGTTACCTTTTTCTATTTTTTTTTTAAAAAAATGAAAGTTACTATTTCATAATACTAGTCATTTTGTGATAAAATAGGGTGCGGTGGATGGTTGACACCTGCAATAACTAATATATGGAGATCATACATTAACAATAGCCAGTTTTAGAGGTACACAGTGCCATTAGTGTCCCTCTTTCTTCACTTTTGTTTGTCGTCCTCCTTTAACCTTATTACAAAGATTCAAGATGATACAAGTTTTGGATTGATTTTGATAGGTGGACCAGTGGGTCTTGAAAGTCATTGCCTTGGAAAAATGAGTCATCCTCTAGCAAGTCATGATTGACAGTGATTAGAAAATGACCCCAACAATATATTATAGTGACTCTTTTCTTGGTGAATCAAAGACCAAGCAATGCTTGTTCTTAGATCTTAAAGAACCTATGACGTCTTGTGACGGCGTTGTGACTATCTTCTCATTAGCAATATTTGTCATTCAAGTAATTGAATTTGGTCATTCCATTGCTTCAACCAATGTAAGTTGTATTGGTAAAAAAGGGGAAGCTCTTCGCTTTTGCTTGTCAATCTTTTTACAAAGATTAAAGATGTTACCGTTTTGGATTGATTTTGAGGGGTGGACCGTTTGGCGAGTCTTGGAAGTCATTGACTTGGAAAGTTAAGAGTCATCCTCTATCGAGTCATGATTGACAGTGATTTGGAAATGACCCCAACAATATATTATAATGACTCTTTTCTTGGTGAATCAAAGACCAAGCAATGCTTGTTCTTAGATCCTAAAGAACCTATGACGTGGCGTTGTGACTATCTTCTCATTAGCAATATTTGTCATTCAAGTAATTGAATTTGGTCATTCCATCGCTTCAACCAATGTAAGTTGTATTGGTAAAAAAGGGGAAGCTCTTCGCTTTTATTTGTCGTCCTCCTTCAACCTTTTGACAAAGATTAAAGATGTTACTGTTTTGGATTGATTTTGATGGGTGGACCGTTTGGCGGGTCTTGGAAGTCATTGACTTGAAAGTTAAGAGTCATCCTCTACCGAGTCATGATTGACAATGATTTGGAAATGACCCCAACAATATATTATAGTGACTCTTTTCTTGGTGAATCAAAGACCAAGCAATGCTTGTTCTTAGATCCTAAAGAACCTATGACGTCTTGTGACGGCGTCAATATTTGTCATTCAAGTAATTGAATTTGGTCATTCCATCGCTTCAACCAATGTAAGTTGTATTGGTAAAAAAGGGGAAGCTCTTCGCTTTTATTTGTCGTCCTCCTTCAACCTTTTGACAAAGATTAAAGATGTTACTGTTTTGGATTGATTTTGATGGGTGGACCGTTTGGCGGGTCTTGGAAGTCATTGACTTGGAAAGTTAAGAGTCATCCTCTACCGAGTCATGATTGACAATGATTTGGAAATGACCCCAACAATATATTATAGTGACTCTTTTCTTGGTGAATCAAAGACCAAGCAATGCTTGTTCTTAGATCCTAAAGAACCTATGACGTCTTGTGACTATCTTCTCATTAGCAATATTTGTCATTCAAGTAATTGAATTTGGTCATTCCATCGCTTCAACCAATGTAAGTTGTATTGGTAAAAAAGGGGAAGCTCTTCGCTTTTATTTGTCGTCCTCCTTCAACCTTTTGACAAAGATTAAAGATGTTACTGTTTTGGATTGATTTTGATGGGTGGACCGTTTGGCGGGTCTTGGAAGTCATTGACTTGGAAAGTTAAGAGTCATCCTCTACCGAGTCATGATTGACAATGATTTGGAAATGACCCCAACAATATATTATAGTGACTCTTTTCTTGGTGAATCAAAGACCAAGCAATGCTTGTTCTTAGATCCTAAAGAACCTATGACGTCTTGTGACGGCGTCAATATTTGTCATTCAAGTAATTGAATTTGGTCATTCCATCGCTTCAACCAATGTAAGTTGTATTGGTAAAAAAGGGGAAGCTCTTCGCTTTTATTTGTCGTCCTCCTTCAACCTTTTGACAAAGATTAAAGATGTTACCGTTTTGGATTGATTTTGATGGGTGGACCGTTTGGCGGGTCTTGGAAGTCATTGACTTGGAAAGTTAAGAGTCATCTTCTACCGAGTCATGATTGACAGTGATTTGGAAATGACCCCAACAATATATTATAGTGACTCTTTTCTTGGTGAATCAAAGACCAAGCAATGCTTGTTCTTAGATCCTAAAGAACCTATGACGTCTTGTGATGGCGTCAATATTTGTCATTCAAGTAATTGAATTTGGTCATTCCATCGCTTCAACCAATGTAAGTTGTATTGGTAAAAAAGGGGAAGCTCTTCGCTTTTATTTGTCGTCCTACTTCAACCTTTTGACAAAGATTAAAGATGTTACCGTTTTGGATTGATTTTGATGGGTGGACCGTTTGGCGGGTCTTGGAAGTCATTGACTTGGAAAGTTAAGAGTCATCCTCTACCGAGTCATGATTGACAGTGATTTGGAAATGACCCCAACAATATATTATAGTGACTCTTTTCTTGGTGAATCAAAGACCAAGCAATGCTTGTTCTTAGATCCTAAAGAACCTATGACGTCTTGTGACGGCGTTAATATTTGTCATTCAAGTAATTGAATTTGGTCATTCCATCGCTTCAACCAATGTAAGTTGTATTGGTAAAAAAGGGGAAGCTCTTCGCTTTTATTTGTCGTCCTCCTTCAACGTTTTGACAAAGATTAAAGATGTTACCGTTTTGGATTGATTTTGATGGGTGGACCGTTTGGCGGGTCTTGGAAGTCATTGACTTGGAAAGTTAAGAGTCATCCTCTACCAAGTCATGATTGACAGTGATTTGGAAATGATCCCAACGATATATTATAGTGACTCTTTTCTTGGTGAATCAAAGACCAAGCAATACTTGTTCTTAGATCCTAAAGAACCTATGGCGTCTTGCAGTGGCCTTGTGTCTACCTTCTTGTTGGCAATCTTTGTCACGCAAATTATCGAATTCAGTCATTCCATTGCTTTGACAAATGTAAGTTGTATTAGTGTGGAGAGGGAAACTCTTCTAAAGTTCAAGCACGGTCTCACTGATCCTTGGAGACGTTTGTCATCATGGACCGGTGAGGAATGTTGCAAGTGGGAAGGAGTTGAATGTAATGAGAAGACAAGCCATGTCGTAAAGCTCGATCTTCATAATCCATGTATTGAAGAGATTGATATGCTTGAACCTTCAGATAAGTGCATGTTGGGAGGTAACATAGTTCCTTCTTTAATTGAACTTAAGTATCTGAAGCACCTAGATCTTAGCATCAACAACTTTTCAACCCAGAAAATCCCAATGTTCTTTGATTCTCTTCAAAAATTAGAGTATCTCAACCTCTCATATGCAGGCTTCAACGGAGATATTCCTAGGCAGCTCAATAACCTTTCCAAATTACAGTACTTGGATCTTAGTAATGACTTTGTTCTAGGTTATTTAACCTCGAACGATCTTGATTGGATGTCGAAGTTATCTTCCTTGAGATACTTGCACATGTCTGGTGTTGACCTTTCGAGTGCCAAAGACTGGTTTGGTTCCATTAACATGCTTTCATCTTTGCAATCTTTAGGATTGAGCAATTGCCAGTTGCAAGATATTTCTAGCTCTTTGCAGGCCAATTTCACCTCTCTTAGATTCCTCACCATCGAGTCCAATAATTTAAGTTATATTCCTCCATGGATCTATAACTTGAGCAAGTTAGAACATATTGATTTGTCTGATAACTTTCATATCAAAGGTCCTTTTCCCACGTCAATCATTGAGAATAATCAAAGGCTTGCCTTCTTTCACGTGTCTTTAGATTCGCTACATGGTGAATTTCCAAAAAATACGAGCAATCTTTGCAAATTGCAAGTGTTAAAATTAAGCAGTAACTACTTCAATGGGAGTATCTCTGTCATCTCAGATGGTCCTCAGGGTTGTGTGCAGAGTAAGTGGAAGATCTTTGATGTTTCTGGCAACAAATTTAGTGGTGACCTCCCAAATCAATTAGGAGATTTCAAAGAACTAGAGTTCCTTGATCTTTCATTGAACTTGATTTCTGGTTCTATTCCTACCAATTTGGGGGAGCTATCATCTCTAAGAGAGTTGCATCTGCATGATAACAAATTGAGTGGGATCATTCCAGAAAGTATTGGGCAACTATCGAATTTGAAGGAGCTCCAAGTCCACAATAATTTTTTGTATGGAGTTTTAAGCGAACTTCACTTTGAAAATCTCAGAAGCTTGACCGGCTTAGACATTTCTTCCAATGAGCTCATATTAAATGTGAGCTCTACGTGGGTTCCACCATTCCAAGTTCAGGAAATAGATTTGTCAGATTGCAAAGTGGGACCTGAATTTCCAAAATGGCTTCAAACACAGAGGAACATTACTAGTTTGATGATGTCAAATGTGAGCATCTCAGATGACATTCCTGATTGGCTCTACAACATTTCCACTAATATTACACATTTGGATATCTCAAGCAACATGCTTAATGGCCAAGTTCCCCAAGACATCGGAGACAAGATGCCGCGGTTAACAGTATTGAGACTTTGGGGTAATAATCTCACCGGTGGTATATCAAGTTCCCTGTGTAAGTTGAATGATCTACTTGAAATTAATCTCTCAAAAAACCAACTGTCTGGGAGACTACCTCAATGTTGGAGAGCATCGCAAAAGTTGAGGACTTTTGTATTTGCGGATAACAAGTTGAGTGGTCAGATTTCCAAATCCTTGTGCCATCTTCAGCAATTACAAGTTCTTAGCCTACATAGGAATGGATTTAGTGGAGTAATCCCAAATTGTTTGTCGAATCTACAACAGATGACTTTTTTTGATCTCAGTAACAATGAATTCACGGGTAGGTTACCTCCATTTGGGAAACAGTCTCAATCATTGGCAATGATTAATTTAGAGAAAAATCATTTTGTTGGAGGCATTCCTCTGCAATTTTGCCAACTTCGCTATCTCCGATTCTTGAGCCTAGCACAGAATAACATTTCTGGACCCATTCCCAATTGTATTGACGGATTCTTGTCCATGGTTGATAGCGCCCTTTATTATGTGGACTGGTCATATATTTTTGGTCTCAATGTCATGGTTAACACAAAGGGAACTAGCCAAATATATGGTGATGTGATTTCATACTTCTTCTCAATTGACCTTTCTGCAAACATGTTGGATGGGCAGTTACCAGAAGAGTTTACTAGGCTTGTTGAACTTCAAAATATGAATCTCTCTCAAAATAATTTAAGTGGTCACATCCCCTCAAACATCGGTGACCTAAAAAACTTGGAATCTCTCGATCTTTCTAGAAACAAATTGTCAGGTATCATCCCTCCAAGTATATCCAACATAGACTTCCTCAGTCATCTAAATCTGTCCTTCAACAAACTCTCTGGCCCTATTCCATCCGGCAACCATCTGCGTACTGTGGACGATGAATCTGTTTATCGTGGTAACAATGGACTATGTGGAGCTCCTCTTTCGAAGATATGTCCTGGAGATGAGCCAACCAGCAAGGATGGGCACAACGGTGATAATTCAAGTGGAGATAGGCCTAGCAGAGGCAATTTGGATATCCATAATTGGTTTTATGCAGGATTAGGACCTGGTTTCACAGTGGGATTTCTGGGATTCTGTAGCATCTTGCATTTCAAGCGATCTTGGAGGATCTCTTACTTTCAAACGATGGACAGGGCTATTGAGAAATTCTCGGAGACAACGATGATAACCATGCTTTGGTTCAAAAGAACAATTTTACAACGCGAATAGGAGCTTGTTTAGCAGGTAAGCTTGGCCCTTTTCTTGCAAAATAATTTCTTGCATCTTATCTTGGTTAAAACCATTAATGATTATATTGTGCATGTGTACCAGAAGAGTAAGAGAGGTGGAGAAACTTGCCTGACTTTGAAGAAGTGCTTTGTGTTATAATATGGATAGGAGAGCTTCCATTTCAAGTAATAAACAGAATTTGTATTTTAGTATTTAACTTAATGTTTTCCGCTTTTGACCTTTTCTAGTATGTGGAAGGATGAATATGTTGAGTAGCTTGGTTCAAGTTGGAAGGAATCACTGTGGAAGATATATACCCCATTTATTCGATGAACTCCATTTGAGTTCTGGGAGCGCATTGACTGCACCGCACATGATGCACCATCGTAGTAAATCACACTTGATTTGGTAGCTAAGTGAGAGTAATACAATAGTTTCTTCGAGCAACTCATCCATCTTTTCACAAAGCTATCAAGAAATAAAAGGCATCATCAGTAATCACGCACCAACTCGGCTCAAGTTTACTAGGATCTTGACTTCCCTAATTTATTTGGTGTTTCTTAATTTTAAATTATAATTAGGAATGACACATGAAATTTCACAAATGTTGTGGATGCACAATGCGAAATAAATTGAAGTTGAACCCAGCTTTAGGATGAAGTGATCTCAAGACGGGCTTGGTGGAGCTCGAGCCAATTTGAAATTAACATACAAGCTAGTCAAAAGTGATGCATGTGAATGTGCTGTATACATTTTGGTTTAGGTAAAGATATCACAAGTGTCAATACTTTCGTATGGCGCTCATTTGAATATCATAACTTTTTTTCAACCACTCAAGTGCAATATTTTCCAAAAAAATTCTCTTAAGTATTATACCTTTTAATTGATTACTTAGAGCGCGTTTGGTAACGTTTTTGTTCCAGAGAACAATTTTTGAATAGAAATAGTTCTTTTTGTTTCTGTTTCCGGGAACAATTTTTGAGTATAAGAGCGCGCTTGCTAACTGCAAAAAATTTCTACTCCAAGAATAGAAATGCGTTTGGTAAACTCATATAATTTTGTTATTTCTTTTAATTTTTCAATATTTTTATTATGTTTTTCCTTTTTTCTTTTTCTTTTTTCCTTTTGGTTGGTCACCGGCCCCCGTGAGGCTTGGCCTCACCTTGGCTGGGCGAGCTCGAGCTTGCCTAGCCACTAGTGAGGCTTGGCCTCACCGGGCCACTGTTGGGCGACGCTGACCCGGCAAGGCTGAGCCTCGCTGTGGCTCGGCGTCTCCAGGGGCTGGTGACGCTCTAGTGAGGTTGCTGGCCCTTGTCTGGTCGGTCACTGGCGCCAACCATGGCTAAGGCCAACGATCGGCAAAAGGAAGAAGGAGAAGAAGAAAAGAAGAAGAAAAGAAAGAGAAGAAAAAAAGAGGAGAAAGAAAAATTATTTTTTGGAATTGTTCCTGGAACAAAAAATAACTTTTTTCTACTTTTGTTTCTGTTCTAAATTTGTTCCCAGGAACCAAAAAAAAAATAAATTTTTTGTTCTTGGAAATAAAAGTTTTACTAAACGCGTTTCTGTTCTTTTTTTGCTCCTCAGAACAAAAGAACAAAAATTTGTGTTATGGGGAACATAAACAAAAATAAACAAACAGGCTCTTAAGTGCCAAAAAACTTTAAGAAGGTTCCCCAAGTGCCTAAAATTTAAGTTCACATAACACTTGTAATGGACATATTTAAAAAGTTTCTAAAAATTTCAGTTCGCAGTCTTTGACCAAGTCATCTCGACGAGATGAAGAGTACAAGCTTGCTGACAGAAGCAAATGAAGAGAAAAGTGCTTTGGCATGTGTCTTTCGAACTTTCACTTGGGAAATATTTTGGTCTGCTTACATTGGAATGAGTCGCGGATCCAAGCGTGTAGAGCTAATTTCGATTTGGGCTTTAATTGTTTGTATTTTTGCGAAGAAAAGCGGGAAAGATTACCATTGGAGTATGGTTTCGCGAGGATCAAAATTAACTTGCGGTGTTGTTTTTTCAGCCATTCCTAATCGGGTGCGGCCTCCGATTGCTGGCTCTTTTTAAAATTTTGGGTGAACATTACACTCAAGTATATAAAATCATTAGAAAACTTCTCTCCCTTCCTCCATCTCTCCTTCTTTTACGCCTCACTCAGCTACCCGTCGCCGCTTTTGTAGTCCGTCCATTGGGAGACCTTAGATATGAAAGTTTATTTTAATCAGTAAGTATTTCATAAGTTCCGTCTAATTTTTTATTTTTATTTTTTTTATTTGGGTTGAAAGCTCCGTTCAGTTAGAATGACTAAAAATGTTGACATAACTTATTTTTTTTAGGAGAAGTGGCGCCAAGTGAGTACCTTATAAAAAAAGAAAAAAACCAAAATTCGATAACGAGGGTCGACCACCCTCTCAGATGTGTAGGTCCTTTATAAAAAGTAGAACTAGACCTAGACTAATGTATAGAGTTGCATAACGAATGAAAACAAATTTATGTCCGCATGATAGGCATGTGTTTTTTTTTTAATAAAAGGATGGAAAGAGGCAACCGGCATGACCCTCAAAATCCCACACTTGCTACATATGTGATACTATTATTTGATCAACCACGCCCGAGCTAAGACTATAACTTCTAATAATGCGTCAACAAAGAAATGGAAGAGATATATCTCGCAGTCAAGTTTTGGTTCACTTGTGAAGTATTCATCACACTTGATATTTTATTTTTTATAGTTTGAACTCATAATGCTTCGAGAGGGAGAGTTGCTGAAAGTCGAATGTTCGGCTTGTAAAAAAGTCAACCATGAGAGATTGGATTGAAAATCGAGTGACACAATTGGCTTAAAACTAGTACAAACCTATCAACTCGCATTGTATGCATGACCATGAACTGGGGAATGCAATAAGTGATATTGTGCTAAACTATTCGGCATAATACGTCTGAATCAAGTCTATTAGGTTTAAGCAAATAAAGCTAATATCTGAACGTTGAGGATGAATTATCACTCTGTTTTTTTACATGCACACATGGGGTATCGTGGGCCTCACCCCCACTTGCCACAGGAAGCAGGTCCAAGTGGGTCATGCTACGTCGTCCAAAGCCCACTAAAACTTCAATCTTTTTGCGTTAGAGAGAGAGAGAGAGAGAGAGAAAGAGAGAGAGAGACAGTTTGATTCTTAAGCTAAATTATTATTTAATACTGACAGCATGCGATATGCAAATTCAGTATCAAAGCATCATCAAGGAACCCCATTTTCAATAAATGAATTCTGGACCCTTATAATTCTCCATCATCCTTAGAAACCATATGAGACATGAATCAAAACTTAAGTAGATAAATCAAATGTAAATTATATTTTTATTTGGTTGTGTCAGGGACCGAGTCGGTGTCGAACAAAGACTTTATAAGCCCCAAGCACATGATGTCTTGGGCTAGTTGGACTAATACGATTGGATTTGGGTAACAGATTGTTTACTTTGTCTCATCCTCACTCTGCAGCAGATCAAATTTGCGCTTGCGACACTCTTGGTATTTGGTCCAATATCTGTTGGTCATCATAATCTTTTACCGTGAAGTGTAACCCGAGATTTTACACTAATTGAGAGAATCGTAATTGTAAGCATAATCTTATAATGACATAAACATCCATAAAAAGATAACATAGTGTGCAACACGAAAAGGGGTCACTTCTTATGTCACGTCCAAATATGTCAAATCATTATCCTTCTTGGCATATGTTTGGAATTCCCAAAAGGCTAAAACATTTGGTTGGATCGATAGTTTTAATGTAAAATGTTATCTTAATATTGGATTAAGTATACATGAACAACAAATGTCATGTGTCGGGGGTTCCCTGGGTCACCAAAAAAAAAAAAAAACAACAAATGTCATGTGAGGTTCGTTTGATATAATGGTGATCGTTTTTATTCCTCAAGCGAAAATTCATGCTTTTTTTGAGACATTTAAATAAAAAGACCTTTATGTCCTTTTTTGGAGCTACGGTGATGTTTTTTTTTTTTTGGTCAAAACTATAGTGGCCAATAGTGGCCTTGGAATTGGAGCGAATGGCTATGATTAGAAGAAGATGATCTAACGGCTCTCATTTCTTGAGGATTAGATCCTCACGACGGATGAATATGATTTGGGAGCATTGGCACCTAAAGAATTATCGGGTGAACTTGAAGGGGGGTGGGCCGAGTCAAGCCTTCCACAATTGGATGCTTTATGTCCCTTCGAAAATATGTTGGACTCAATAAATATTATATAATAGAATAAGGGTATTGAAAGTTCTAAAACTTACTGTGAAAGTGCAATTAATTTGTAAGAATTTCAAAAAGTACAATTAAATCCTAAAACTTGTTATGAAAGTATAATTAAATCTTAAAACTTTCAAAAGTCGTAATCAAATATTAAAACTTGTCAAATTGATCCAATTGTATCATTTCATTGATTGCAATTTTATAAAAATTTATGACTTGATTGTACTTTATCGATAAGTTTTAGAACTTGATTATATCTTTATAATAACATATTGTGTCATAACCCAAATCCTAAAGGGATAGGGTGACACGGCCGTCCTTCAGGAAGGACGCAACCTCAAACCACCTAAAATCCATCTCCTAGAAGCCCCCACGATGACGCTCTCACTCTAATGGCCACTAATTGAGGGACTTGAAAAACATGATAGGAAGAAAAGAATGAGCTATCACAGCCTAGTGAGTAATACACTTCTTTTAAACGGATCGAGCAATTACTATGCACATTTAAAACACAATCATAATTCACTTTGACATAATATATAATCATAACTCAAATACTAAAGATACCAATGGTCCAATCCATCGGCCAATCTCATAAAACATGTATCAATGGTCTATTTCATTAATTAATCTCATCAAACCACACATCGATGGTCCATTCCGTCGACTAAACTCAAATCACATATTAATGGTCCACTCCATTGACCAAACTCATATCACATGTCAATGGTCCACTCCATTGTCTGATCCATTGCTCAATATCAAACCATGGTCACGATACAACGCCTGGTGACTTGGCAACCAAGATTCCCCCTTGGCAAGGTCTCCACCTATTATTAGCCGGTAGATCGGCCCCCAAGGATATCCTAGAATAGTATACATATATCCACAAGCCTCTCACTGGGCTCACAGCGATATTGAGCATCTACATTAATCCAGGACAACACAATCTATAATTATCAAACCAAATCCATAAAACATTTCATATATCACCAAAAGATTTTGCAACTCAACTTATTCGCCAGAAATGCTTTTCATAAAACATTCTCAAATAATTTCAAGACCCGTCTCATAAATTAATTTCAAATCAAATACATTTCAAAAAGCTTCTTACAGATCAATAACTATATAGCTTTCCTTAAATGATCTCAAAGTCGAGCTTTTCGTGAAATGGTTTCACAAATCCAAAACATGTAATATTTCTCAACTTCGTTCATCAAACAAAATATATATTCATAAAAAGTTCTCACACTATTTTCAAATATCAAAACTCAGTAAATGCTCGATCCAACTTTTATGCAACAAACATGCTTATTTATAACTCATAAAATATCAGATTTTTATCATTTTGAAGACATGAGCTTATAAATTCTTAGAAAATATAGTATCACTCACCTGGAAAGCCCAAACCAACTTACTACAGCTACTCGAGTCCACGTACTCGAATTCCTAACAAATAATCGAAGAACACTATCAAAAGACTTGAGTAAAACAATATTTTTATAAATGACTCGATTACAGTATGCCTATTCATCGATAAACGACATCTAGGTGCCAACCAACACTTGCCCATAGCACAAATCAATTGTTGTCCCATTACGCTCTAAACTTGTTCGGGCCATAATTTCCTCCACATATGTTCTTTTCATATGAACATACAGTCCATAAAAAGCCATTTCGATGTATTACAAAAACCCCAACTTAGCCACCCCAAAAGCTCACTGAAAATAGCTGAAATTCAGGCCTGAAGTTACTGTTCGGAACCCCACCAGTGCGTGCGACAAACTTCAAAATTTTGTTTCGGGCAAACTGTAAGCCCAAATTTAGATCCGTAAAATTCTATAACTTCACAACACCTTAAACTATCATTTCTATAAAAATACGCAGCTCAACGACTCAAAAATTGGACTTCACCGCATGAATCTCCAAAAAATCCGAATTTTAGTTCTAACCTTGAAAAATAATCCAATTAAAAGAACAATAGGCATGAGCGTTTACCGGGCATTGCAAATCAGAGTTGAATTGGCTTGGGGATGCGTCCATGACGAGAATTCCATTTCTTTTTTTCTTCCTTCTTCTTTTTCTTCTTCCCCTTCCTCTCTTCTCCCTTTCTTCTATCCAAACGTGCTTCTCCTTTTCCTTTTTATCTCCTCCCCCCTCTCTCTGTCTCTGTCTCTCTCCTTTTCCCGAATGTTCTTGGTGCCTCTTCATCCTTCTTCTTCTTTTCTCCTCTTTTCTTCTTTGACTTTTCAACATTTCTTTTCCTCTTTTTTCCTTTTTGCTGGGTCCCACAATGCCATATCTTACATATTGCACTTTTGAAAATTTTATAATTTAATTATACTTTTATGACAAATTCTAGGACTTTTAGTACACTTATCCTTTAAATAATTTGTTGATTTCCCCCTCTTTTCCCTCTCTTGCTCAGTTATTTATTTATTTATTTATTTATTTTGATCTCGCTCGATAATTTAGGGTCTCTCTAGATTGACTTTCCTCTTTTAATATTAAACACTTGAAATTTTCATAAAAGTTAAATATTGACATTTAAATATATATATTTTTTATGATTTCTTTTTTAAAATTTAAATAATATTTTAAATTTCGGTGGGAAAGTATCAAGAAGCTGAATAGCAACGTCCTTAGTGTTCTTCCACATCTTCTTTTCAATTCATGTATTGATCTTAATGAACTAATCCTTCATCTTCATCCGGAGACTTAAAACAATAGTTTTCTGGAGTGGAAAGGAGGAGTCTAGAAATCCTCGTCATCAACTGCTGGTATCAATTGAGCTGAGTTAGGCTTTACTTGGTCTACTACTCGAACTCGAATGAGCTAGCTTTACTGCATGATAGGCGCGATTGGATAGAGCATAACTCGATTCGGCTTCATCATCCAATATTAAGGGCTCGAGTCTAGTACTGCCTTAGTGAATGTATGAAACGATATCGTGTTAGAACACTTGCTGAACACGTTGTTAAGGAACGAGCTTATGTTGAATGTATTGACAATTGTCAAATGGCGAGTAGATCCAGCTTGATAACAAGGTCGCTGTCGTCGAGCGGGAGGTTCTTGTTCTCGATGTACGGAAGAAGCAGGAGCTTGGTTCTCCCTCCATGAAAGGCTGTTTAATCTAGCCTCAGCAAGAGAAGAAAGGAAACAAGTTGGCCTTGTTCTTCTCCGTGTTTTGCTCGGTTCCGAAGTCCGGGAAACCAATAGAAGACGGTGCTGGGAAGTTCGACAAGTTCATTGGTGAGCCTGATTCAGAGGAATCCGACTTGCTGATAAATGGAATGTGTATCATACGGTTTGAGATTTTTTTTTTCCATCCGTTTTGTATAAGATCTCGAAGCAAATGTAAGTAAAGCTTTTGTCCTAAGGAGTGAAGGCTATATACATCTTACATACTTGCTACTGCTAAATTGAGTTCTGTAGTGGAAGGATGAAAGTAGTACGGTCACAGAAGAATGCTTCCTGTCAAGTACTAATCTGATCCTCCAATATTTTGTCATGAGGACCATAAGTATTCCTAACTCGAAATGCAGCCGCATGAAAAGAGATAATTTTGCATTTGCATCACGATTGCGTAAATACCCTTTCGATGCCCCTTCAAAATTGTCATTACTTGAAAATTCATTCGCTGTTTTCGTATGCAATCTCATGGCTGTAAACGGCATCGGATTCTCAGATTAAACCTGAGGAGGGGGATAAGAATTGAATCCTGGGAATTAGTCATTCCGTGGGAAAATTAGCAAGCCTCAGTCTCTTTCCTTGCTGTTCTGGGCATGTGGTTCTGTTTTCTCTCTGTTGGCATTTGCTTATCATCTCCTTGAATTGAGATAATTCTTTCTTTTATCTGGGCAGTAAAGCTAAGCCATATAGTTTTTCAGCTCATTCTCTTTTTGTGCTAGTATTTTCTGAACATAGCATTATATATTAAATTCCCTGAGCATGCACTCTCTTAGTTCTTGATGAACATAGCATTATACGCATTCACGCTAATGATAAATTAAAGATGAAATAAGGATTACTCTTTGGTCCACTGCTCATGTAAGATTATCTTTTATACATTCGATGTTAGATGAGTGACATGTGTATCTAGGGTAGATTTTGTATCGGAATCCTTTTGAATGATGATCTAATCATGAATACATTAATCCAATCTAGGATTACTTTCATGTATTAAATGCAATAATCCGGTATTCAGAATTTAATTTAATCTAATATTGATTCGTATAAACCTATTATTATACAAGTCAATGTTATAAATAAATTAAAGTCGTATTTCTAAATGCATCACTTAGATATGAAAATTAAAAAAAAAAAAGGTTGGAATACTCATCTCTTTGGAAAAAACACGATGTAAGAGATCACATGCCCAAATAAGTAAAACTGCAAAAAATTTAAATGAATAAATAAAAAGAAATTGACAATGAATAATTAGAATTTTCCAAAACTTTCAGGCCCAGCATGTGCGTGGACACGGGACCTTCTCAGGCATGGACCCAATGTGGCCGGACTTTCATTTGGACCAGATCCAAGGTAGCGGCCGACTTCAGAACCACACCCGGTGACAGCCATGAAGGCGGCGGGGGTGGAGGAGATGCAATCGGGGAGGGGTGATCATGGCTTGAAGGTCTTGTTTGCCATTTTACATTTTTGATGAAAAACATATTTTCTTTTGAATTTACAAATATCGAATCTATTTATCTCTTTAGTAATAAAAAGCAATACGTTAGTCGGCATGTCATTATAACGATGCCTATCACATGTCGTTTGTTTGATGCTTGTTTGATGTGAAAGATAACGGTGGTTGTTTTTATTCCTCGAGCGAAAGTTTATTCCCCTTTTCGAGACATTGAAGAAAAAAGTCATTTTCGTCCTTTTTTCGGACCTATAGTGACCTTTTTTTATTTTTGGGGTCAGAACTATAGTGGCCCGTTGAAATGGGGATGATGTTCGACCAAAAGGGAATGGGTGGTGTGGGATTGGAGTGAACGGCTGCGATTAGAAGAAGGTGATCTAACGGCTCTCAGTCCTTGAGGATTAGATCCTCCGGACGCATGTATATGTTTCAGGATCATTGCCACCTGAAAATTTATCGGGTAAACCCGAAGGGGGTGGGCCGGGTCAAGCCTTCCACAATTGGATGGTCCATGTTACTCCAAGTATGTCAGACTCGATAATGTTAAACATTAGATAATTGGATAAGTATATTAGAAATTTTGAAATTTATTATGAAAGTACACTTGAGTCTTAAAACTTTTAAAAGTGTAATTAAGTTTTAATACTTGTTCGGAAATGCAATCGAGTCTGAAAACTTTATAAAAGAGCAATTAAATTATAAAACTTGTCAAATTAATCCAATTAAGTTTTTTGTTGACTGCAATTTTTTAAAATTTTAAAATTTGATTATACTTTCGTGATAAGTGTAAGAACTTGATTGCACTTTATGAAAATTTTAGGATTTGATTTCATTTTGACAAGTTTTAGAACTTCAGTACATTTATCTCCTAAATAACTTATCAATTTCCTCCTCTTCCCCCTCTCTTGTTCATGTTAAATTATTATTTTTTTATCTTGCTCGATAATCTAGGGTCTCTGTAGGTTGACTTTTCTCTTTTGATATTAAACAATCAAAATTTTCGTAAAATGTAAACATTGACATGTAAATTTATACATAAATTTTTTTATGATTTTCTTTCTAAAAATTTAAATCATAGTTTGAATTTTGATGGAAAAATATCAAGAAGCTGAACAAAAAGTACTTAGCATTCTTCAGCATCTCCTTCTTTTCAATGCACGTATTGACCTTAATGAACTAATCCTTCATCTTCATCCGGAAACTTGAAAACAAGAGTTATCTGGAGCGGAAAGGTGGATCCTTGATACCAAAATTGGATTTTAAGAATTCTATTAAATAGTGGGGTTTGAAAAAGGTGAGATATTGGTTTTTCTGGTTCGAAATTAATGTGCCCCCACACATGCGAATAATTTCTGGAATATTTTTAATATGAAGAAAAGAGGCGAGGATCACTTTTTTTTTTTTTTCTTAAAATTGAAGGATTGAGGGAAATGCAAAGTGTCCTGGGCTGAGTATAAATTTATTATGTGATAATTAAGAGGAATTTGTCCTAGGCTGTTGAGTTGGATCTACCCCTATATAGGATGCTTTTTACAACAGATGCTGGTCGCTGTAGATTCTGGGCTCATGCTCTTTTGGGAACGCTGTCGACGTAGTGACGGAGCCACGCTCCAAGGTGAGGAGGCGATGCTTGGCTAAATGCCAGTAGATAGCCGAACTGCGAGTAGGCTATGCCCTTGTGTGGCAGTGAATATCAATTGGAACGCATGCTGAGTGTTGTCGAGTGTGTGAATGTGATTGTGCTCCAATTGTTCAGTTCTTACTACTGCATATGCTTGAGTAATATGAACTGCGCTAACTTGTAGGAAGGAATTGAGGCAAAGGTAAGTCTCATTATTGTAATGGTGTGGCTAGGCCATCCTAGGGTGTATTTTCTTTCTAATAAGGGTTTAGGAGGTGAACTTGCCGAGACAATGTCTCACCCCATTGTGGGCTTACATTTTTAGGTCCCCAGTGGACGAAGCGGCCATTTTGTCTAGTTGGCCTTGTGGAGTTGCAGAGGTGAAGTTTGAAGGATTGGAAATCATGTTCGACTTGTAGGTCATTGAACAGTTCCTTGTAAGAGCCGGTCTTTTGTAGACTTTTGGCTGTAGGCCTCTGTTTGTAAACCCCGATGATTTATGAAAGTGCATTGTTGTGAAATTGCTTCCTTGCTCTATCCCGTATTTTATTGTCAGGGGTTTTATAGTATGCTTCCGCATGCGAATTTAAAATGAATGGGTCGGCGACTTTACCTCGGAATGTCGCATATCTGATCGACCATGGTGGGATGTGTGCACGCTTAGGGTTTAGGGTGTGACATCCCCTCCCACGAAGTCACGCTGTCGTGTAGCACTTATCCCTTGACTATGCAAGATAGTAGTGAAAAGTTCTAGAGGTAGCTCCCATGTGACTTAGTTCACCATAGAGCACTTAGCCATTGATTACAATAAGCAATGGTACAAGATTCTAGAGGTGGCTCACAGGAAATTACGTTATTGTATAGCACTTAGTTCTTTGTCGGCTCACCACCCATTCATTTTCCTCCACACAACACATGTGATTGCCTCAGTACATCACCTCATCTTTCAATGGTCATCTTGCCATGACAATAAACCATCACCCTAGCACAACCATTCACATATCATCACGCATAAGTTCTAAACATGTCATAGGCCAACCACATCACCAAATATGCACAAATTAACCATCAATTGTACAAACTAATTACGCCACGACAACCGGCACTAAATTCTAACAACTGGCAATCTCGGTATAATTTCCGAAAAATAATATATAATTAAATATATTACAAAATAATTAAATATATGCAAATAAATAAATAAATAAATAAATAAATTGTGATTAATTAAGTTGAGTTACTTAATTAACCTAACCATGTCGGCACCTCATCAACCAAGCTAACTCTTAGCTTCCAACATGTGGCCAAAACACCAAAATCCCCTTTTAAAATAACCTTAGTAATTGTTTTTTTTTTTTTGTTCAAACTTTCCGAAAAAATTCGTATAGGGTCATGTACTCGAAATTAACTCGCCAAACATTGCATGCATCTAGTATAAAACCTCCTCGTTTTATTGAGCACATAAAACTTGGCGTCCAAACCCAACACCATATTTCTTTTCTATTTTATTTTCTAACCACCCTCTTTTGAAAATAAACCTTAGTAACTTTTTTTTTTTGTCCCAAACGTTTCGAAGTAAATTCGTAGGTGCTCACATACTCAACATTAATCCGTCAAACTTTGCATGCACCTAATTTAAAACCTAATTGTTTTATTGAGCAAAAAGGTTTTGGTGTCCGGACCCGACACCTCATTTATTTTCTATTTAAAAGTCCAAATGGTCACCTTTTGCAATAACAATAAACAACCGACAAAGAGCAATCAACCTCATGATCTCTCACATAAGTTCTCAGCATGCCACAAGTCCACATCACTAAATACACCTTATTCAGCCAGCACAACATAAAAAACAACCACAAAACCATAACCGGTCCTAATTGGCAGAAACTAGGGCACTCACGCGTCTCCGAGTTTAAAGCCAGAAGCATAATAAAAAAAGCTCAGAAAATTCTTAAATTTGAATATATTGTAAAAGACACATAAACGAACATTTTTCATGAAGACACCTTAATCCAGATCTTTCTAGATTAAGCCCAGTAAATCGCTCAATCCAGTATAAAAACTGTGTCCGTTTCCATAAAGTCCGTTTTCTGAAATTAGTTTGATTCGAGACCCAAAACTTGTCCATTTGATATGAAATTTGAGTATGTTAAAATAAAAGATGTGACAAAAAGCTTTTATGGAGAAACCATTTTGAAATTCTAACTCTAAGAGTCTATAAAAATCTCTTGAATCCCAAAATGTGACGGATTCCAGCACAGTCCTAGATTCTGTTTGCAAATGACGAAACCGAAATCTCATTCTTTTAAGTCTCTAAAAATCTTAAGTAAAATATAAGTCATAGATGAAGATGTCTAAAACATTTCTCAAGAAGGAATCAACCTCAAATTCGCAATCCATTTCGATCTACAAGAATAGCAAACGACGAGAGTCCAATAAACTGATTCGAATTTAAGCTAATCTTACTTAATTAATAATAATCCTTCTTAGCACTAATCTAACTATGCTAATTAAAACAAATAAAACCCTCTAAGTGCAATTAACAACCTAATCAAGGATTAGGAAGTTAACTCATCGGATTAGTGAGCCGATGGGTCCACGGTGACGGCTGCGTGAAGGCGACCAAGACCCGAGCCTACGACATCTCCAATAGAGTTCATTTGGCGGTAGAAAAGACCCTACAAGCTCACAACTAAGGAGGGCTCGGTTCTGTTGCTTGGGCTGGTGCGTGGTTGCGGAACTGAGCTGGACGGATGGTGAAGTTGCTGCGGTGGTGCGGCCAAGAAGCTTCGGTGTGCTGGACGGTGATGTGAGGTGAAGATGAAGCTGCTGTGTGAGGTGGTTTGTTGGTTGAGGCGGCGGCGGCAAGTTGTGGTGTTGGTGGTGATGGGTAGAGTGTTGGGGAGTGGAGTTGGCATGAAGGCGGGAGTGTAAGATGGAGATGGTGGTGCAATTCTGGTGCTGAGGGATGGTGGATGAAGATGGATGGTGTGGTGGGATCATGCGGCAGCAGAAGGAGAATGGGGCTTGAGGAAGAAAGACAAGAGGGGGAAAGGAATGGGCAGAAGGGGAGGGGGATGAATGTGAGGGAAAGCTGAGTGAAATGGGGGCTGGTCTCTGCTGGTGGGGGAAGAAATGCATGCATGGAGAGAGAGAGAGAGAGAGAGAGAGAGAGAGAGAGAGAGAGAGAGAGAGAGAGAAGAACAACTAAGTCAAGGCTTCAACCAATCCAAGCTTAGCCAAAATATCAACCCATCATCACAATTGCCTTAAAGTCTTCATCCCCTAAAGTCCATGGCTCATCTAGTGCCCATTTTTTATCTTATTTCTCACAAATAAACCAATTTGTGCAGCCATTTCCCCCCTTTTCCTCTAATTCCGAATTTCCATTTCTTTTCCGATTTGTCCAAAAACCGATTTTTTCGTAAAATTCCAGACTTGTTGAAATTTCTTCGAAAGATGAGACAAGGTTCTAAAAATAAATCGTGACATGCTCGAATGTTCGATTTCCCAAAACAAATTCAATTTTGTGGTTAAAATTGACCGGACGCGATTTTAGTACAATTTAATATATCGGGTAGCTTTTAGGGATTTTAGCGCGTTTGACCCGTGGTTGATAATTTTCGATCCACGTTTGTGCATCTTCGACTTGTAGACGACTCTCGGTTGTTGTAAAAATCTCAAGTACGTGTACCGAATATAATTTCGATAGAAAATCAGGTTAGTGCCAATCGACGCGAATTTCGCAATCACGTGGAATCACCCTCAATTCAATTATGTGATTCCGTCGAATCGACTTATATTTGATCATTGATTATAATGGTGTCATATTGACTTTTGCCGATTATCACGATCGAGCAGTCGATTCCCAATCGAATTCTCAAGTCTGCCGTGTTTACATCCCTTAACAGCTTCACCTAATAGATTAGTTCACTCGTGAGGGGCCCTACTTAGAGTCAAATGACCATAAGCGTGTTGATGAAATGCTCATTTCATATATATTTGGGACGCGGTCGAAATTTAGGATGTCGCAAGGACAACCAATTTCTGGACCAATGAAAGTCAATAAATTGCCGTGTGGACTTTCGAAAGACTAGAATCATGTGAAGACTTCAATTAGAGAAACTCAGAGGATCATGCCTCTATCGGTTGACGAACGGATAGGCACACTTCAGTCGTATGAAGTGGAGCGGATCAATGACGAGGAAGATCCAAAAGGTAAGAAATCAATTGCTTTAATATTTAATATTGATTCTAATGATACAGGTTCGGAAGATGATATGGATGGTGAAGAACTGGCCCTCATGATAAAGAAATTCAGAAAACTGAACAGAAACAAGCAGGGATGTAATATGTTTCGAATGTAAGAAAAAGGGTCATATAAGACCAAACTGTCCCTTGTTGAAAAATAAGAAAGGAAAATCTGAGAAGTACAAAAAGGCTCTCAAAGCAGAAACTTGGAGTGACACCGAGTGTGAGAAAAGCGAAGAAAAATTTGCCAACATATGTTTGATGGCTCATTCAGAATCGGACTTAGAATCAGAAACAGACACTGATTCAGACTCTGATAAAGAAATTAAGGTTAGTAACTCAGAAATTTTTGTTAAAGTCTCTAAGTATATAGATGAACTTTGATTCAATCTTAAATACTCTCTTAAAAGGATTTCCGAACTAAAAAGGGAGAATTCTAAGTTTAGGCAAATGGAAGTTTCTTGGAAAGAAAAGTTTGAGAGTGTGAAAAGAAAATTTGATGATTTGAAAGAAAACTATGATTCACTTTTAAAAGAAAATGCTACTTTAAAAAGAGATATTTCAAGTATAACAAAAAGATTTTCAAAATGATCCGAAAAACTGGAGAAAATTCTTTCAGCTCAAATACCCTATTTTAACAAGATTGGTTTGGGCATGACTTTAGAAACTATTCCATTAATTGATTTTCCTAAAGTAAAAGAGAGACTTAAATAAAGACCTGCAAAAGTATTTTACAAAAATCACTTTCAATTTCTTTTTTTTTTTTTTTTTTTTTTTTTTTTGTAAAACTTGTTGGCCGAAGTGCACTTAGATATTCAAAGTGTAACAGCTCAAAACATTTCGAGAAAGAATGTCCCAAGGTTTAGAGACTAGTTAAGAAGGACTAGGCAAAGACTGTTTTTAATACTAACTTTCATGGAGCCAAGAAAATCTGGGTACCAAAGGAAGTTTGAGTTTTTCTTTTGATTACAGGTTATTATTAAAAGATAGATCAAATGGTATTGGATAGTGACTGTTCGAGGCATATGACAGGAGACTCAAGCTGCTTCATAAAGCTTGTTAGACTAAATGGAGGAAAAGTTTCTTTTGGAGGAAACAACAAATGAAAAATTATAGGGTATGGAACTGTAAAGATTGAAAGTCTAACTATCAACAATGTTTCCCTAGTGAAAGATTTAAACTACAATCTTCTGAGTATAAGTTAGCTCTGCGATATTGGTTTCAGAATAAACTTCCAAGAAAACATTTGTTTTGGAATAAGTCAAGAATTCTCTCAATTTTTTACTGGGTGAAGGCATGGCAACATATATCTTCTGGACGTAAATCTAGAAAATTCTCAGTGCCTTATTTCTATTCAAGATGAAGCAAGTCTTAGGCATCGGAAGTTGGACCATGTTAATATGAAGCAAATTGCTAAAGTTTCTTCTAAGAAGCTAGTTTGAGGCATTCCTAATCTAGCTTATTAAAACCTTTTCTTATTTCTCAAAATTGCCAAGAAAATTCAGAATAAAAAGGGTTATGCTATTTCAAGCATACGAACTGACCATGGAGGTACTTTACCAAAAAAAAAAAAAAAAAAAAAAAAAAAAAAACTGACCATGGAGGTGAGTTTGAAAATCAGGATTTTGCGAAATTCTGTGATGAATCTGGTTTTCAACGTGTTTTCTCTTCTCCATATACTCCAGAACAAAATGGGGTTGTGGAAAGGAAAAACAGATCTTTACAAGAGATGGCCAGAACTCTCTTGATAGAAAGTAAAATATCCTCTCGATTTTGGGCATAAGCAGTTTCTGCTGCCTGTTATATTATCAATAGAGTATTAGTGAGGCATATCTTAGAGAAAACTCCTTATGAAGTATATAAAGGAAATAAACCCAATGTATCCTACTTTTATGTCTTTGGCTGTAAATGTTTTATTTTGAAAAATGCTAATGATCGATCTGGAAAGTTCGAAGAAAAATCAGACGAAGGAATATTCCTTGGCTATTCAACATCAAGCAAAACTTACAGAGTCTTTAACAAGAAAACTCAATCTGTGGAATAATTTATGAACGTCAGGTTTTAGGATTATGTGCAAAATCAACCAGATCAAATTTAGCTTGAAGAGTCTGAACCAGTTCCAGACTTAACAAAGTCTATTTCCCCCAAAGAGGTTCAAACTTTTGGAAAATAGCAACAAGCAGAACGAGAAGATTCAAACAAAAAAGAGGATCAACAGACTCTCAAACCAAACAGCAACTGGAAACACAAGTCAAGTCATCCCAAAGAACTTATCATTAGCAACATTAATGAAGGAATTCACACCAGATCCAAAGGAATAGAAGATTCCAGTGCTCTAGCACTTGTTTTCAAGATGGAACCAAAAGGATTAGAAGAAGCATGGTCTGATGAAAGTTGAATAGAAGCTATGCAGGAAGAACTTAGATAATTCAGCATCAACAATGTATGGGAACTGATTCCAAAACCCAAAGGCAAATTTGTTATTGGAACGAAGTGGGTTTTCAGAAACAAGATGGATAAGAAAGGAAAAGTGGTCAGAAACAAAGCAAGACTCGTGACTAAAGGATACACATAGGAAGAAGAGATAGATTATGATGAGACCTATGCACCGGTAGCAAGGTTAGAAACAACTAGATTATTACTTGCTTTTACTTATTATAAAAATTTCAGGTTGTTCCAGATGGATGTAAAAAGAGTATTCCTAAATGGGTTCATACAAGAAGAAGTCTATGTGGAACAATCACCAGGATTTGAAGATCCAAGAAAATTAGACTCTGTTTACAGACTGAAAAAGGCTTTGTATGGACTGAAGCAGGCACCTCGAGCTTGGTATAAAAGGTTGAGTAAGTTTCTAACTCAGAATGGTTTTGAAAATGGAAAGGTTGATATTACTTTGTTTACAAAGAGAGAAGGAAAAAATTTTCAACTAGTACGAATTTATGTAGATGATATTATCCTTGGTTCTCCTAACGAAAGTCTCTGTAAGAAATTTTCAAGATCTATGCAGGATGAATTCGAAATGAGCATGATGGGTGAATTAACTTTCTTTTTGGGATTGCAAGTCAGACAATCGAAGAAAGGTATATTCATCCACCAGGAGAAATATGCCAAAGATCTCATCAAGAAATTTGGTTTGGAGAATTGCAAGAGGACATAAACTCCTATGTTGAGTTCATCAAAACTGGACAAGGATGAAGGAGGGAAGAAAGTAGATCATAAACTATACATAAGCATGATTGGCTCTCTTCTTTACCTCACTACCTCTAGACTTGATAATTTATTCAGTGTGTGCATCTGTGCTAGATTTCAGTCTGATCCAAGAGCATCTCATCTAAGTGCTGTAAAACATATCATTAAATATGTTGCAACTTCTCCAATGCTGGGTCTATGGTATCCAAAAGAAGGAGACCTTATTTTACTTGGATATTCTGATGCTGATTTAGCCGGTTGTAGAGTCGACAGAAAGAGTACATCTAGTACTTGTCAACTGTTGGAAAATATGCTGGTGTCTTGATTCTCAAGGAAGCAAAGTATTGTAGCATTATCAACAGCAGAAGCAGAATATGTTGCTCTTGAAAGTTGTTGTGCTTAAATTCTCTGGATAAGACAGCAACTAAGAGACTATGGAATAGAAGAATCCTGCACCAAGATCAGATGTGACAACACAAGTGCTATCAATCTCACCAAAAATCTTATTTTTAATTCAAGGGAGAAGCATATAGAGATTCGACATCATTTTATAAGGGATCATGTCCAAAATAGCGAGATTTTGGTTCACTCCATTGATTTAAAGAATCAACTGGCAGATATATTTATAAAACCTTTGGAGAAAAGCTTATTCGAGTCTATTCGTAGCAAGCTAAATATTATACTTCTATCGATTAAAGTTTGAAGTTGGTCAGACTCAGAACTTCAAGAAGCTACTTCAGTATGAGAATCTCTCGAATCCAAGTATTTTAATTTTTGAAAAGGTATGATTATCTGAATCGTCGCTTGCCTAATTTATTTTTAGAAATTACTATTTTATTGATAAATTTTGGATTTCAAATTTTTAGTAGTTACCTTATTAAAATTTGTTCTAAAAATGCATTTTTCTTTGTGACGTTTCGAATACACCCTTCAAATTTCTTTAAATACCTCTAGGTATTTCCTTCGAGCATATCTTTTCAAAACCCTAGAAAACCAATTCTCTTCTCCCTCAACTATTACTCTCAAGATTTCTCTGTAAGTTTTCATCT
Organism: Eucalyptus erythrocorys; assembly: GCA_014182555.1. Taxonomy (NCBI): domain Eukaryota; kingdom Viridiplantae; phylum Streptophyta; class Magnoliopsida; order Myrtales; family Myrtaceae; genus Eucalyptus; species Eucalyptus erythrocorys. The sequence continues at coordinate 9,446,761 of CM024603.1, forward strand.
TTTCTTCACTCAAACATATCTACGAAATCTTTCAAGTCTGCATCCATGTCACACCAAATGAAATCTTGTCACGCCTCGAACCCCGAGGCACGTGAACAACCCGCCATGGTTGTGATATTGCGACATTCCCAGGTAGTATCGCCGACCCAATTTCTTTTAAAAAGCGCATGCGGAACGTATTAATAAACCCCTGACAATTTAAAAGCGGGATAGAAGTAGGAATAAAAATCAATTTAATACAAACCAACATGCTGTCACAAAATCAAACAAGATTTACATGTAGTCAAAACGGGTCGGAGTCTACACACTAAGGGTCGGCCAAACCAAAAACAAGGAACAGTCCTAAAACTACTAGTCGGACTCGATCGTCGATCCTCCATCTCCTTGGCTCTGCGACTCCTTGCCCAACTGCACCGACAGTCCATCTGACTCCGCTGGAATCGTCATCTACGACACTGAAATGTTTTCCCACAACGGGGTGAGACATTGTCTCAGCAAGTTCACCCCTCCTAAGCCCCTATTAGAAAGAAAATACACCCCAGCATGACCTAGCCATACATCAAGAAGACTTACCTCGCAACAGTCCGCGCTTGCAGGTTAGTACAGTTCATATTATTCAATCACGTGCAACTGTGATAATTAAACAAAGCACGGCACAATCACATCATCAATCAATCAACCACTTGGATCGTCTCAGCGATCAATCGGCTCGGCCAATTACATGTCATTCAAACAAATCAATCACTGCTCCCAACCACGACCCTAATGGTAGACTCAACAATTGGTGGTATCACGACCCCACGTGGCACGACCTTCGAAAAGGTGGTTAAACAACTAGTGGCATCCCGACCCCACTCGGCACGACCTTCAATAAGGTGGTAATGCCGTCTCGATAGGCACGACCTCTAATAGGTGGTTATCACGGCCCCAAAGGCACGACCTCTAATAGGTGGTACGGCCTCACTAGGGACGGCCTCACTAGGGACGGCCTCTCATAGGCGGTTCGACAACTAGTGGCATCACGGCCCCACTCGGCACGGCCTCTCCTAGGCGGTTCATCACGGCCTCAATAGGCACGGCCTCTAATAGGCGGTTCAACAGCTAGTGGCATCACGGCCCCACTCGGCACGGCCTCTCCTAGGCGGTCAATCACGGTCAAATCCCCATCAATTTCCACACTTGGAATTTCTACACATAACCCCTAATTAACGCAATCACACTCAATTCGCTACAAATCAAGCATTAAATTTAAATTCTAACATCACAGCAGCGATCAGCACGAAATTCTGAGCAACCGGGGCTAAAACTAAATTTTTCCGTTTTTTTAATAATAATATTTAATTAATTTCGGAATATTTTAATATTATTTTAATAATCCGAATTTCGAATATTTAAATAAATCTAAATTAAAATCCAATTATGTCACATCAACACTTAACTTTAATTAAACCATTCTTAACTTTAATTAAACACAATTAAACTTAACCCAAGTTCTTAATCTAACTTATAATAAAATAATCTAATCTAACCACCTAAACATACTTAATTCAAACTAAACATACTTAGGGCATAATTAACCGTCTAATCAAGGATTAGTGAGGTAACTCACCCGATTAACAAACCGAACGGACCAAAACGACGAGCGCGACGCCGGGATCGACTTTCCCCAAGGGCGGGCTCGCGTCGGGGCCGGGAAGGCAGCCAAATCGGCCCACGAAGGGGCTGCCATACCCATTTTCGCACTCACCGGTTTGCTTGTGTTCGGCCGAGGAGGGAGGAGCTGGACGGTGGCTTGGACGCGAGGACGGCGAGGGAGGGCGGCGGGGCGACGACGACGGCTGGAGGGACGACGACGAGGGGACGGCCGCGGCGCGCCGGCGTGACGGGCCGAGGGGGGCGGGCTGAGGACGCGGCGAGGTGAGGCGGCTGAGGCGGACGGCGCGGCGGCGGCAGCACGGCGCGGCAACGGTGGCGCGCGGCGAACAGGCGAGCGGCCGAGCGGGAGAAGGGGCGGCGTCGACGGTCGGGCTGGGGGGTTGGCCGAAACTCCCCTCCTTCTTCTCTCTCCTCTTTTGGTTTGGCTCAAGGTTGAAGATGAGTGTGGGGCCCACTCCCTCTCTCTCTTCCTTTCCCTTTTTCCTTTTTTTCTTTTCCCTTTTTCTTTAATCCCTCTAGTGGCCCACCATGACATCACTTGCTGATGTCATGGTCCACTACTTCAATTTCCTCTACCACTCTCTTCAATAGGTCCAATTAATTTTCCGCCGGGGTCCGAAACTTTGTACATCTCAATTTCTTCAATTTTTCTTTCAATTGAATCCAATTGAAGTCCACAAAAATTAATTCAATGTCCCCATATTTTAATTCACACCTTGGCTCATCCATAGAACCAATTTAAATCCTAAAAGCACAACCAAAAGCGGACCCACTAATTTCTCTTGATTCAATTCAAATTGACTCCCATAAAATCAATTGATGTCTCACTTATCAAATTGATTATTTTCTCTATCCAAAAATCCCTCATATTCCTCAATTTCACAATCCCCGACTTCCACTGAACAAAGACGGCTCCATTTATCCAGTCGAAATTAGGGCCCAAAAATCGGGATGTCACAACTCTTCCCCTCTTATAAAATTTCGTCCTCGAAATTTAAACCTTTACCAATCCTTATACAAAAAGGTGGGGGTATTTTCGTTTCGTTGAGTCTCACCAATCCAAACTAATCCTTCGGTCTCATGGTGTTGTCCGACCATTTTGATTAAGGATACCTTCTTGGTATACCAAGTCTGCTCTTTCTGAACTGACAACTGGGCTGAACTTCTCATATGACACCTTATCGTTCACATCCAATCTCTTCTTCTCAACTCTCCAATGAACCTTTGAAGCTCAATAACTGAAAATTTCTGACAGTTCTGTCTAGTCTTCACTCTGACACTGATCTGACTACTGTAAACACTGATTTCTGAGCTGACTCTGGTTTGTGATCTTTTTTCACTTTCTTTTTACCACTGAATTCTGTACCCTCGTTAAGGGCGCTAAGAAAGAACCCCTCGAAAACTACGCCAAACCTGTAATCTCTGATCTGGATTCGAAATATAAATCACCCCCGGCACTCCATGCCGGTGAATTATCCGATGCCCACACACTTCGATATACTCACTCCGAGATATGACAAAATCTCAAATTACTGAAATCGAACTTAGATTAGCGGTTAATTTCACTCTGACGCGCTTTTGGTGTGACCTAGGCTACTAGGTAGTTCTTAGAACTTTTTAGGACAAATGACCCGTGGTCGATTTCCTTCGAGCCACAATGAACCCACTCGACACAGTGTCGATTCTCGATTGTCGTGAAAATCTCGAGGATTTAAATACGGACACAGGGTACCAAAACGACAGTAAGTTCAAATTAGTGCCAGTTGATGAGAGTTTTCCAATTCAGTGGGGTCACCCACGATTGGTCATTCATCCCAGTCGAACTAACCCATCTTTGATCTTAATTCGATTTTATACTGTGCCGCAATGATCTCTAAAGATGAACACGGTCGAGAAGTCGATTCCTGATCGAATCGTCAAGTCCATTTGCCTTAAAGTCCTTAATAACTCACCCAGCTAGTCTAGTTATCTCATGAGTGGCCAACTCAGAGAAAAACACTAAAGTCACGCCGATGAAATGCCCAACTTATCCAATCAAAGTCAGAATCCATAAACCTGGATGTTGCACACCCAAAACAAGATCCATTCGTATCGTATCAAAGCGGACCAACTTCATCTATCAATTGACCACTATCCTCAAATGGTACCAGGAAACTTCTGAATCCTTAGTAAGCTCATCGCCATGTTCCATTGTGATATATTTTTCATCCCCACTCCGGACTCTCGAGTGATGGTAAAATTTTCTGAGTCTGCATGACTGAATTTCCACTCACTGATAACTCTGGCACTTGCAACTTGTTTGGTGATATACATCTTCATATCAACCCACTAATTTAACTGACGCCGATTCTGGCTTACTCGCACCATCTGGTCAAACACCGCAATACCATAGTGAACTTCTGATAAAATATTTTCCCTGAGTGCTACTCTGTCAAGTGTATTCAATTGCTCATGGAACCTGAACTTTCCATCCTCAGAAATCTCAAAGTCAATCTCTTTCTTACTAGCATCCTCTTATCAGACTTTCTGAACACCTCTGTCTGTCAATTAGGCGCCGATTAAGACTTGAACATCTGGTTCAATTTCAAAGGGTAGTCTACCTCAATTTTGAAAACCAAATTTTGAACCCTTTTCAAAGTAAAATCTATACTTTAGTCAGTCTATGCACAATTGAAGACTCTCGACTCAAAGCATCAATGACTTCATTCATCCTTCCAGGTGATACCAGATACCACTATCCAAGTCTTTCAAAAGATCTGGTTCACAGCGCTATCTCATTCAATTCCTCCTAAGAGAATAAATACTTTGAGGCTTTGACAATTGATAAAGATCTAGAGTCCCCCTTTACACCAATGACATCTCTAGATCTTCGGAGCGGAAATTGTCGTTGCGAGTTCCCAGTCGTCTGTCAGATAATTCGGTTCATAAGGTCTCAACTCACGGGACACACATGCAACAACCCCATCATGCTGCCTCATTAAGCAACCCAATTCTTTAAATGATGCATTACTGAAGACCTCACACCCTCCAAGACCAGACGGAATGGCCCACACAGGTGCAGTTGTCAACCTCTTCTTAGGCTCTTGAAAACTACACCCGCACTCATCTGTCCACACAAACCTTTCTTCCTTCCTCAGTAGTCTTGTTAACGGCGATGCTAACACTGAAAGAAAACCCATATACGTACTGTCTGTAACACTCTACTAAACTCAGAAACTCTGGATCTCTATTACTGTAGTCAATCTCAGCCAACTGTTCACTGCTTTAATCTTGACAACGTCCACGAAGATTTCTTCGCTTGAAATCATGTGACTTACGTGCGATACACAAGCCATTCAAAACTTGCACTAACTAAACTTAGCACAAAATTCAAGAGCCCTCAAGGTCTGAAGTATCATCCTTAAATGTCTCTCGTGCCCCTCGGCATTCTCTGAACACACTCAGATAACTTCGCTGAACACAATCACAACCGATTTAAGTACCCTTATCCATTCTGCTCATAAGACCCAAACAAACAGCTAAGGTATCTGTCAAACCACACAGCATTACAGTGAACTCATAACTGCCGTATTGATTGCGAGATGCCAACTTCGATATGCCTCCCTTCCTGATCCTCGACTGATGACACTCTGACCTCCAGTCGGTCTTGAGAAACATCAATGTACAACCACGGCGAACCAACTTTCTTCTTCACGAATAGAACAAGTGCTCCTCAAGGTGATATACTGGAATGCATGAATTCCCTATTCAAAAATTCCTGCATCTGCACCTTCAGTCCTTCTAACTCAGGTAACACCATCCGATAAGGAGCCTTAGGGACTAGCTCTGTTTCGGGTACTTATTCAATCACCACTCTATTTATCTTCCTGACAACAAACCTGACAACGAACCCGTCAATTCTCCATAACATACTTTTAGAAAACTTTCTGTACCACAATCGTGTTCTCCATATTCGATCCCTCAACTGACGCATCCCTTACAGTTGCCACGTAGATTCGATAACTAATGGGCGAACCAGGTCATCTTCCATGACGATTTACAAGGATTTAAGTCCCTCTTTGACTTTCAATGATTCCAAACTTCCGTACGTTAAGCTGAACAAATTGAATTATAATACTGTCACGATTCAAACTAACAGAGAGCTTCTTGAGCCATGTGTTCTTGTCAACATCAATTGGCAAGGGAGCTTGCAATGCTTCATAGTTGTTCTTGTCATCCTTTTGAGGAGATTGATGACAGGACACTTCATCCAACTTCCCATGAGAGAGTTCCATCCATTTCTCCTCCGGCTTCAAAAAGAGGTCTCTCTCTCCTTTCGGAGATTCATTGAGATTTTTACTCAATTTATTCTCAGATGCACTTCCACTTTGTAGTGGAGCCTGATGCTCGACAGCATCAATTGACTTGCCTTCATCATTCTTGAGCTCATCCCCCACGAATATCTCTGAAGCATCCAATTTTCGTTTCTTCAATGGCCTATTGTAATCGTCTAATAGTTTAACTATTGCCTCACTTAAAAACGCATTATTGTGAAGGTCTTCATCCACTTTGTCGTGACAGATAACCTTTTCAACACTTTTTCTATCTTATCCATTATTTTGAGATGCGTGACATCAAATGTACGAGAAAAGACGAAGTCAGCTTTTCAAAGATCTTCACGTGAAGGTTGCGGATTCCTTGTGTCCTTTGAAGTGCAGATGACGTGGCATTTTCCAGCAATTGCTTCTAGAGGATTATCATTTGCAGGACCTACACCTTTACCAGATGCCAGGAATAATTCATTCTCAATAACAATTCATTCTCAATAACGGGGCAACCCTTGAACCTCAACTCAGATACGATGGCTTGATCCTCGATCAGATTTCCATATCAGGCCTCAACAGGCATGGTCACAACACTGACAGCGGTAGAGGCAACGACAACAACGACGGTTACGGCCTTGGCGGCACTGACGATGACGGCGGTAACAGCGACTGAAGCGGCGGCCTACTGACCATTCTGTCTCCCAACCTCTCAAGCATTCTCAAAAACTGAGCAAGCCTTGAACTTTCGGGGGTTACTACCCCAGCATTGACTAGAGACAATGCTTCACCACTCACACTGGCCCCAACTTGCTCACTACCCGGAGCACCACGAGCACCAACTTTCAACAGCGGCCTGCCCCGAAACACAGGGCCTACTACCCTCACTGGGCGGCCCTCGACACACGGTCAATCATGCAACAGGCTCAACACAGACGCCCGCTTCCAAAACCAACACCGAACGACCACACAAGCAAGCTACCAAGCAACTATCAATCACATGCATTAGAATATTAAAAGCCTTTCTTACTAACTATCCCATGACTTATCGCACCTTATTACTCCATACACTGACCATGCTCTGATACCACTTAAACGGGGTTGTCACGCCCTGAACCCCGAGGCACGTGAACAACCCGCCATGGTCGTGATATTGTGACATTCCCAAGTAGTGTCGCCGACCCAATTTCTTTTAATAAGCGCATGCGGAACGTATTAATAAACCCCTGACAATTTAAAAGCGGGATAGAAGCAGGAATAAAAATCAATTTAATACAAACCAACATGCTGTCACAAAATCAAACAAGATTCACATGCAGTCAAAACGGGTCGGAGTCTACACATTAAGGGTCGGCCAAACCAAAAACAAGGAACAGTCCTAAAACTACTAGTCGGACTCGATCGTCGATCCTCCATCTCCTTGGCTCGCGACTCCTTGCCCAACCGCACCGGCGGTACCACCACGACTACTGGAATCGTCATCTACGACCCCGAAATGTTTTCCCACAATGGGGTGAGACATTGTCTCAGCAAGTTCACCCCTCCTAAGCCCCTATTAGAAAGAAAATACACCCCAAAGATGACCTAGCCACACATCAAGAAGACTTACCTCGCAGTACCCACGCCCGCAGTTAGTACAGTTCATATTATTCAATCACGTGCAACTGTGATAATTAAACAAAGCACGGCACAATCACATCATCAATCAATCAACCACTTGGATCGTCTCAGCGATCAATCGGCTCGGCCGATTACATGTCATTCAAACAAATCAATCACTGCTCCCAACCACGACCCTAATGGTAGACTCAACAATCGGTGATATCACGGCCCCACGTGGCACGACCTTCGAAAAGGTGGTTAAACAACTAGTGGCATCCCGACCCCACTTGGCACGACCTTCAATAAGGTGGTAACGCCGTCTCGATAGGCACGACCTCTAATAGGTGGTTATCACGGCCCCAAAGGCACGACCTCTAATAGGTGGTACGGCCTCACTAGGAACGGCCTCTCATAGGCGGTTCGACAACTAGTGGCATCACGGCCCCACTCGGCACGTCACGGCCTCAATAGGCATGGCCTCTAATAGGCGGTTCAACGGCTAGTGGCATCACGGCCCCACTAGGCACGGCCTCTCCTAGGCGGTCAATCATGGTCAAATCCCCATCAATTTCCACACTTGGAATTTCTACACATAACCCCTAATTAACGCAATCACACTCAATTCGCTACAAATCAAGCATTAAATTTAAATTCTAACATCACACGGCGACGATCGGACGAAATTTCGAGCAAGGGGCTAAAAATAAATTTTCCATTTTTTTAATAATAATATTTAATTAATTTCGGAATATTTTAATATTATTTTAATAATCCGAATTTCGAATATTTAAATAAATCTAAATTAAAATCCAATTATGTCACATCAACACTTAACTTTAATTAAACCATTCTTAACTTTAATTAAACACAATTAAACTTAACCCAAGTTCTTAATCTAACTTATAATAAAATAATCTAATCTAACCACCTAAACATACTTAATTCAAACTAAACATACTTAGGGCATAATTAACCGTCTAATCAAGGATTAGTGAGGTAACTCACCCGATTAACAAACCGAACGGACCAAAACGACGAGCGCGACGCCGGGATCGACTTTCCCCAAGGGCGGGCTCGCGTCCGGGGCCGGGAAGGCAGCCAAATCGGCCCACGAAGGGGCTGCCATACCCATTTTCTGCACTCACTGGTTTGCTGCTGTGTTCGGCCGAGGAGGGAGGAGCTGGACGGCGGCTTGGACGCGGGGACGGCGAGGGAGGGCGGCGGCTGACGACGGCGGCCGGAGGGACGACGACAGGGACGGCTGGCGCGGCTGCTGGCGCGACGGGCTGAGGAGGGGCGAGCTGAGGACGCGGCGAGGCGAGGCGGCTGAGGCGAACGGCGCGGACGGCGCAGCGGCGGCAGCACGGCGCGGCGACGGTGGCGCGCGGCGAACAGGCGGGCGGCCGAGCGGGCGAAGGGCGCGTCGACGGTCGAGCGGGGGTTGGCCGAAACTCCCCTCCTTCTTCTCTCTCCTCTTTTGGTTTGGCTCAAGGTTGAAGATGAGTGTGGGGCCCACTCCCTCTCTCTCTTCCTTTCCCTTTTTCCTTTTTTCTTTTCCCTTTTCTTTAATCCCTCTAGTGGCCCACCATGACATCACTTGCTGATGTCATGGTCCACTACTTCAATTTCCTCTACCACTCTCTTCAATAGGTCCAATTAATTTTCCGCCGGGGTCCGAAACTTTATACATCTCAATATCTTCAATTTTTCTTTCAATTGAATCCAATTGAAGTCCACAAAAATTAATCCAATGTCCCCATATTTTAATTCACACCTTGGCTCGTCCATAGAACCAATTTAAATCCTAAAAGCACAACCAAAAGCGGACCCACTAATTTCTCTTGATTCAATTCAAATTGACTCCCATAAAATCAATTGATGTCTCACTTATCAAATTGATTATTTTCTCTATCCAAAAATCCCTCATATTCCTCAATTTCACAATCCCCGACTTCCACCGAACGAAGACGGCTCCATTTATCCAGTCGAAATTAGGGCCCAAAAATCGGGATGTCACAAATCTTCTTGGATCATAATTAAGGGGCTTAGGATTATGCCAGAAGGGTAGATTCACTTTGATCTCACTGGTGAAGAATCTCCGTAGAACTCTCCACAGAACTCTTCGCGCCAACCATTGGAAGAAGAAGTTGAACAAGATGCTGTTCCTCTTAGAGTTTTGACACCCTAGGTTCTTTACAAGCATTATGGTTATTTGAGATAGGGTGGTTCTCCAATGTCATTTATCACTAGTTTTTTGAAAAGTCATGGGCATGGAAACGAAATTATGTTCTTAAGAGCCATGGAAAGATTAGGTGTAGTGCCGAAAGGTTCGGTAGAAAAGACTTTTCTTAATTTTCATTTTGATACTACATTTAGTTATGAGAATCAGCCTGAAAATAATGATGATGAGCGAATCTTTTCAAATTTTCAATCCAGGATGGATGTGGCTGCTGATGTCCCCGGTGAAAGAACGAAATTGTTTCATTTTGAGGAGCATAAAAGGGTTTGTACCCAAATGTTGAACAGAGGGATGATAAACCCTCGAATAGTAGATTTTGATTTCTTAGACTCAATCAAGGTTGACTTAAGGGAAAAGTTGGCATTCCTTCAACTTGAGAAGTTCTGTGCTGAAACGGCTATGGCTTATCAGGAATTGACAGCATACTTCTACTCAAATATGTTTTTCCTTGATCAGAATTGCATTAAGTTTACTGTGTGTGATAAAGCCTATATTGTGGATGTTGACATTCTGACAGATATTCTAGGAGTGGAAAGAAGTGGGTTTCAACCAATCAATATCTCCATAGGTCAAGCCACTAGATTTCTAGTAAAGGACAAACTGCCAAATGGAGGTATCACTTACTCTCGATTGCCAGCCTCCAACATTCTGTTGCACAAAATTGTCATAAACTGCATTAGACCCAAGGTAGCCTCCAAAATTAATGTTTCCAGATTTGAGGCAAGAATCATGTGGGCAATCTGCAATGGGATGTGTTTCTCACTTCCTCATACTATCCTGCTGCATATGTACATGACAGTCATAAAAGAAAAAGGCCAATTGCCCTACTCTGCATTGGTTACAAAGCTATTCCACCAGTTTCAGATCCAGTTTCCGCTTCACTTGTTCACAAACTGTTGCTCCTATAGAAATAGGAATAAAAATGATCTCAAAAATGAGGTTGAAGGATTTGACTAAGGCCATTGAGCTTTTGAAGAAGGAATCTTTGAGCAAAACCAAGGAAGACTGTGCTGCTGCAAGAAAGCGTAAAGGCAAGGAAGTTGTGCAAGAAACTAGAAAGAAAAGGAGATCACTTATCCTGCAGGACCATTTCTGCCATTGCCTTAAGAAATCTTCAATTTTTTTTTTTTTTTTTTTTTTTTTTTTTTTTTTGAGAAATCAAGGGAAAGAGAGGGAGGATATAGAGAAGAAGAAGAAGCAAAGCAAGAAGAAGCAGAAGAAGAAGAAGCAGGAGCTGAAGAAGAAGAAGAAGAAGAAGAAGAAGAAGAAGAAGGTAATTTTGAAGAGAAGGGTGAGGATGACTCTGATGAAGAGACTGTTGCAATAACATTATCAGAGGACTCTAAAGCAACCAATAATGACCCTAAAAGAGTACGAACTAAGACAGAACATCACTCTTGTTATGAAAACGAAAAAGCACAAGAAGAAGGAATTTCTTCTCCATCTGTAGGCACAAAAACGGGGGGAGCTCATGAGAAAATAGAGACTTCTTCTCCACATAATGCTAGTGATGGCATCAATTAATCTCCTGCAGACCCTGAGGATGTTTTTGCTTCTCAGTTTCTTGAAACTGAGGTTGAAGAGTCTACTCAAAGTCAAGGTGCCAAACAAACTGCCCTCAATCAAGTTGATGTTCCCTCATCTCTCAATTCTCCATGAACTCAATTCGCTGAAGCTAGTGCTCAAACTAAACCTAATGCAGACTATCCATGGTAGTAGAGCTCCTTTTGAAGATTAAAGCTTAGCAATATGCGATGGAGGTTGAGATCCAGAAACTTCACACTGCCTTAAGATCTACTTCAAATTTTCTCACTGGCAAGGTACAGTCTTTAGACACTCAAGTTCAGATATTTAATCAACAAGTTTCACAGACTGTGGTCAAGGTCGAGAATGTTCATTATCAGTGCCAGAAACTTGAGGAGGCTATGCAGTCAATAGGGGATTTTCGACTCGTTCGAGTTCCTAGACAACCCTGATTGCATTTATCTTTTTATTTCTATCTTTCTATTTTGACTTTTTCTTTTTGCTGTTGACAAAAAGGGAGAGAATGAGTGCAGATTTGAACTGTTTGTTTGGATATTGGTTTTGTTTGAACCTTTTGTGTTGAACTTTTGAACCTTTTGTGGTGGAACTTTTATATTTTGCAAGTAACCTTTTGTAGTTGTGATTATGGATTTGGATTGAATATTTGAGATTAATGTGTTTTCTGTGGTTGCAGAATCGATGTTATCCAGATCTATAACAATATGCTTTTATAAGTTATGATATACTACTAAAGTGTTGTTTTGCAGGATATAAGTTTTTGAATCTACTAGAAAGTTTTGTCACCATAAAAAATGGGAAAATTGTTGGAGAAAACTCCTATGACGTTTTGAAACTGACAAAACTTATCTAAGGTCTATTCTAAAGATTGCCAGACTTCTGTGTCAGAGTCTATCTTACATCAGAAATCTGCCCACTCTGACAAATTCCAGACTGAACGCAAGTGAAGAATGAAGATAGAATCAGACTCAAGATTATCTTTCTTTCTTCAAGGCTTCATTTCATACAAGATACATCAGGCTTTCTGGTTGGCAGTATCACCTACAATATTGGTTATCTTTATTGGAATAAACTTGGAAATAACAAATCATCGCGGATAGCAAGCTTATTTGGAAAGAATCTACTTATGAAAACCAACATCCTGATTGTATGGGCGGACAGGATTGACGGACTTTTATCACAATTTTCAAACGACTTGAGATCTCCTTGATTGATTCTGTCCAACTTGTTGAGTGGAAGAATTTCTTTGGAAAGTACCAATGGTCGAAAAGGCATGGAGGAGTATTTAAGGAGGCCTCTCCAATTATTCGCAAGAGTGCATGAAAGAAAAATTCCAAAGTCTGAAACTTCCCATTTACTTGTTATTCCTTACACTGTGCTCAAATTTATACTTAAAAGAGAGAGACACATAAGTGTGACTTCGTGAGAGCAGTAGAGACTCTTCACTGAGAAGTCAAGATCGCAAGACTGTAAATTCTCTTTTGATTTATAGTGGAAACTAGCCAGAAGGCTGTTAGCGTGGGAGAGTGGACGTAAGCTTAATCTAAGACGAACTAGTATAAATTATGTGTTCCATTTCTCTTCCCTGAACTCCTTTACTTTATTCGTAGTTCAATTTAATAGTTAAAGTCTAAACTCTTTTAAAGTCTTCTGTTCATTAGACTCAGTCTCTAAAGCAAAATATTCTTACCGCATTTCGCGAAAATTGTCTTCCCACTTATTCACCCCCTTTAGGTGTTCATACTAGCTCTTTCAATATCCGCTTGTATTTATGACGATCAGAATAGTTCACAAGAAAACCAAGTTGGGAGATATACAAATACCTCCAGGAGTTTTGCTCTTTGTGTCCCCTATACTGATCCACCATGACCAGAGATTTGGGGTGATGGTGCCAAAGAGTTCAATCCCGAGAGATTCTTCAAGGGAGTCTCAAAATCAACCAAGAATAAGCTCTGCCTTTTCCCTTTTGGTTCGGGCCCTAGAACTTGCATTGGCCAAACCTTTGCTTTCCTTGAACCAAGAGTAGCTCCGACCTTGATTTTGCAGAGTTTCAAAGTGCAGCTGTCTCCTTCTTACAAGCATGCCCCTTTTTCTTTGTTCACTCTTCATCCCCAATATGGAGTCCCCTTGTTCTTGACTAGAATCAAATTGAATTCCTTGATTCGTAATTGATCAAATTCTGTACTATTTTTTTCATTCGTTGTGTGCATAAAATGGTTTGTTATGTTCGTTGAGAATAAAGGAAAAGTCAATGTAAATATATCATGCCTTCTTGACTTTTTTTTTTTTTGGTCGAAGCCTTCTTGACTAAAAAGGTGGTTCCTAATTAATGATATGCTTTTATTGTGAAATTCTTCAGATCTCGACAGAATGCTCTTCTTGGATTGACCTAGTTAACTGGGTTTTTCGTACTCTTTTGGTGCCTTCCAAAAGAATGATTCACGCGTGAAATATCTCTTTCCATCTTTAGTAAAAAATAAATGATACATCTGTTCTGATTCGAAAAACGAATCCTTAGCTTTCTGAAGTTACTTAAATTAGAAAGAGACGGAAAACACTGCATGAAAGTACTTGCATTGAATGGAAAGCAACAGAAACACAAGGAAGGCCACGTGCCAATATATTTTTTCCTCTCTCGAATTCATCATACTCCATGACAATTGTTCCTGCTCATGCAACCTTGCACGTACTAATTTCTAGAATACAATTTGCTAGTGAAATGTGTTCCAAATATCTGACGGCCAACAATGCGAAAGAAGCATGAACTTGTATAGCCAAGACAAAGATAACACCCAGTTTTCAAAAGACCCAAACAAAAAAGCACCAACTTTTGCTTAAAGGACAAAATATTCCCCAAGTAAAAGAAAAGGCACAAACTTATATCCTTAATACAGACGTAAACCCACTTTTGAAAGACCCCCCCTTTAAAGCACAAAAAGTTTTGCTCGAGGGACATAATTATCCACTCTTGTCCAACAGAGAAGCTCATGTGGCATCTGGTGTGGACGACGACGTGGACATGTACAATGGACATATCAGTTGAGCCAAAACGACGCCATATACTTTTAACCAAAAACGACGTTGTTTGGGTAGGAATATGGTTCTTTTCAGATAACCAGGGAGAAAAAGTCTAGCCCCAAATCGAATTTGTAAATTGGAGGGCTAGGATTTTACCACGAGCTTAGGTCGCAAATTAGGGTTTTATTAAATATGAAATATTAGCCGTTAAAGTTTGAAAGTGCCACCGGATGCTGGAGGACCTCATGACCCCGAATAGTGTAAGCGAAAGAGGGCTCAAGCGGATCCTCGATTACCAAAAACAAAGAGAAAATTAGCTAATTTGTGGAGTTCAAGCAAATACCGAAATTTGGTTAGCGTTTCGAGTTTGCAACTTAGGATTTAATCGTCCAACCATGCAAGCATATATTTGCTCACAAAAGTGTTCCACCGCTTGTAATTAAGAAGATGAACAAAAGATAAGGAATAATCTTCTTCAACAGAAAGATCGCGAATATTGCCTAGAGTACAATGAATTTTCATGTAGAACTAGTAATTTACCCTTGCCTACCAGCACCATGAGAATAGTACCACACACAATTATTTCAGCCAAATCTTTTCTAAGATTAAAAGTCGTACCATGAAAAATCTTTACCGAATATTTGGAAAGGATTAAATCATACACATGTAGTATATGCACGTCTTTATTATAAATACGTGAATGTTTAATATTTTCTGATGATCTATCACTAAAACGTACTATTTATCTATACTAGTGAGTTGAATGGATATACATTTAGCATAATTTTTTGAACAAAAAATAGGAAGACCGTGGCAAGCAAAAGGTGCCACACACTACCAAATATGGGTGAGTATAGTCTGGGTGGATGGTTCCAAGGTGGGAACTTGAAACTACTGTCACACTTCAAACCTTGAGTATGCGAACATCTCTCGGTGGTCGATTAAATTACGACATTCCATGATGCATCGCCAACCCATTCTTTTTATCTTTCAATTAAATGCATGTGGAAACAACTCAAATAAACACCTAGTCAATCAACAAAATAATGATAGTAAAACATAACAAATGATTTCCAAAAGCCGCACCTTTATTTATCCACTTGTTAACTCAAGGAGTTTAACATTTACATGCTTACAACAAAATGTAACTCCTACACGACCTATGGGGCAAAAAGGGTCAGAAAGGTTAGGGTTAACTCTAGCTTTACTATCGGTAAGGCCAGCCAAAAAGTATCGCATCTCACACCCATCACAACCGCACTTAGCAGTTCCCCACACTACGGCCCTGAAAATAGTTAACAACAACAGGGTGAGATAAAATCTCAGCAAGTCAACTTTCTAAACCTCGATTAGGAAGCTAATTCACCTCGGAGTTAGCCTAAACATGCAATGACATACAATCTTACCTCGCCTTGGCATACCTTTGCATATTAGTACACCACATGGCTATATTAGTGCAATACACATAAATAATAATCAGAACACAAGCCATAATAGCCGAGTGCACTATCAACCATACATGTTCTAATTATTACGACTCCTCGGGTCACGGCCAACACAAGAGTTAGCGGTCTTTCGGCATGACCAAACATTGTCCTGCCTTATCGGGCACGGCATTGTCTAGAACCCTTGTCTAGACGGCATTTCATAAAGGAACATTGGTCTGACTTCAACTGTGAGTTGGCATTCAGACCCTCGCCGTGCATCCGATAAAAAAAGGGGCATTGCTCCCAAACTCTCATTGGGTGATGGTTTTGATTAAATAACCACTCAAACACACCAACAATCCATCCATATTGCCATTAATTAGCCCATAACAAAAGAGTTCATTTTCAAATAATTAACTTTGGCAATTTTTCACATTTAAAAATCCCAATAAAATATTCGTACGTGATCACGTATTTAAAATCAACCCATCAAACTTTGTACACTTCTATTTTAAAACCCATTGTTTTATTTGGTACGTAAAATTTGGCCTCCAAACCTAACACCTCAAAATTCTCTATTTTCTTGCTCATAAACCCCTTTTTTTTTATAATAAATAAAAGCTAAAATTGGGCAATCAATAACATAGCATCACACGTGCAAACAGTCAAAATTGTGCACAAACTCATCCAAAAAAAGGGTATAAAATTCTACTTAATGGCTAATCCGTCATTAATTACGCAAATCACAATTGATTATGCTAATCACGATTAATTAGGATAATTATAATTAATTTAACTAAACTTGATTAATTAACCTAACTATAATCAATTAATATTATTTTTTTTTTGTCAGTCCTACTCTATTCCTACTCTAACACTCACTCTCAGACTTTTGCCTTGCTTTTTACAGGGTGTGGGAGTCGAAATCCACTCTTGAAACTGACTCATCCCCACCTCCATCCCTCCTGAGAAGATGGCGATTTGAACTCTTCACCTCCCCCTTCCATGTTGGAAGGGTAGCCACCGAAACAAATCCCAGTGGTTAATTAAAATTAATTGACGTTACCTACAACAATTATGATTAATTAAATAAATAACAATTAAATAAATAAATTGCGATTATTTAAACTAAACTCAATTAATTAATCTAACCACGACTAATTAATCTAATCATAATTACTTAAACTAATTACAATTAAATTTAATCTAAACCATCCTAAATCGCAATTAAAAATAAACTAAAATTAACTAATACTAACCACCATTAATATTAAACTAATCACCCCTAAACGTAATTAACACTCTAATTCATGATTAGGAAGTTAACTCACCAATTTCTAGTGACGGCGAGCTCGCGGCGACGGCGACGCGACAGCATCAAGAACTCGAGTCTCACGGCACCGACGATGGCACGTGCTGAAGAAAAATCCCTTGTATATTTTGAAGTTAACAAAACAGCCTCGTCTACAAAGTCTGAAGTTTCCAAGACCCAGTCGGTTAAGTCTGAAGATTTCCGTCTAAAGACAGTCAGACCCAAAGTTACGGTCTGAAGACAGTCGGACCCGAGCTTGATGCCCGAAGATTTCCGGACCCAAATCTAAGTCGAAGACAGGTTTGCGACTTTGCCGGGTGACAGCAAGTTATTTTTATGGTTAAGGAAATTAAGATTTGGATATTATATTCCCTAACTTATCCATGGAATATCTCTGGCTGTGATTGTGAGCTCGGAAGATTTATTCTTCGGATTTTATCCGTTGAAGATCAAGCGAATTTTTGGAAGGATCTAATTTTAGAAACTCAAGATCCTGATTGTATGGGTGAGCAGGATTGACGAGCTATTTTTTACTTATATTTTCGACAACGTGAAGATCACTTAAATTGATTCAGTCCAACGGGTTGATTGGATGAATTCTTGGAAAGTGCCAACGGGTATGGAGGCACGAAGTTTATTTAAGGTGGGTCGAAGTTGCTCGAAAGTAATGAGAGAACCGATAGAAAAATTTCAAAGTTAGAACCTCTAAGATCTCTTGTTCTCAAAATCTCTTGTGCTCAAAGTTGTGTATCAAAGAGAGTCACTTATAGTGCGAAACAATAAGAAGCTATAGGAGAGACTTTCTGCTGAAGAAGTCTAGTTTGTGAATTGTAACAACTCTCATTTGTTACATAGTGATTACAGCCAGTTGGCTGCCAGCGTGGAGAGTGGACGTAGGCTTGGAATAAGCCGAACCACTATAATCCTTGTGTCAATTTTCTCTTACCCTATTCTACTTGTTTTATGGATGCATGATCTATTTATTTCTGATATGATTTTCATATTAAAGTATCCCTCGGTAAAAGATTCCGAAAGAATTGCGTAATCATCTATTTACCCCCCCTCTAGGTGGATTCATTAGCCTATATCAATTGGTATCAGAGCAGGTTGTTTATTTATTGGAAGTGTTTATTATTTCTAAAGCAAAAGATCTATGGCTAGTATTTTGGTTTCAGTTTAATTGAAGGGCAAAGCAATACCAGACCTCCCTACTTCGATGGAAAGGAATACAACGTATGGAAAAACAAGATGAAGGCATTCCTAAGATCTAAAGATCCTCAGGAGTGGGATGTAGTGGAGAATGGAATTGCTCCTAAAGCTGCATCAATTACAGGGAAAGAATTACCTGATGGAGTGGGAGTGTCACAAATCGATATTTCAAAGAGACAAGCCCTTGATGCGAAAGCTATCTATTCTCTATATTGTGCATTATCTCCTACTGAATATAATAGAATTTCATCTTGTGAAACAGTCAAAGAAGTTTGGGATAGATTGCACTTCACCTATGAAGGAACAGATCGAGTCAAAGAAACCAAGATCAATATCCTTCTTGGTCAATATGAAGCCTTCAAAATGAAGCCAGGAGAATCCATCACGGATATGTTTAGTCGATTTACAGAAATTGTAAATGGCTTGGCATATCAAGGACAACCAATCTCAAGACCTATGGAGGTCAATAAATTGTTGAGAGGACTCTTCAAAGATTGGAATCACGTCAAGACATCCATAAGAAAAACACAAAGGATCATGCTTCTTTTAGTAGATGAGTTGGTCAGCACACTTCAATCATATGAAGTCAAGCAATTCAATGAGGATTTTGACACCAAAGGTAAGAAGTCAATAGCTTTAAAATCTAATGATGATTCTGATGTTACAGATTCAGAAGAAGACCTGGATGACAAGGAGTTGGCACTTTTGATTAGAAAATTCAGAAGGCTAAATAGAAAAGGTAGAATGTTCAATGGAAAGAGACAAAACAATCAGAGATTTCAAAAGAAATCAAATGAAGAAGAAGATACCAGCAAGGAGGTTGTTTGCTTTGAATGCAAGAAAAAAGGGACACATCAGACCCAACTGTCCCTTATTAAAGAAAAAGAAAGGAAAACTTGAAATGTTCAAGAAAGCACTCAAAGCTGAAACATGGAGTGACACTGAATGTGAAGAGAGTGATGAAGAGTATGCCAATATCTGTTTTATGGCTAACTCAGACTCAGACTCAAATAGCAGTATCAAGGTCACTATCAAGAAGAAAATCAAGTGGTATTTGGATAGTGGCTGCTCAAGACGCATGACGGGAGACTCAAATTGTTTCACAAAACTTTCTCATATAAAAGGAGGAAACGTTTCTTTTGGTGGTAACAACAAAGGAAAAATTATTGGTCGAGGAACTGTGAAGATAAGAAACCTCACAATCAACAATGTTTCTCTGGTTGAAGGATTGAACTATAATCTATTAAGTATTAGTCAATTATGCGACACTGGATACAAGATCAACTTTCAAGAAGATACATGTTCTGAAACAAGCAAATATTTCTCACAATCCTTTACTGGACGAAGACATGGAAACATTTATTTGCTGGATATAAAGTCTGACAGTCCTCAATGCTTGATATCAATTCAAGATGAAGCCATTCTGTGGTATAGGAAGCTTGGACATGTCAACCTGAAGCAAATTGCAAAAGTTTCATCCAAAAAGCTTGTTCGGGGACTTCCTGACCTGAAGTATCAAAAGCATGAATTATGCACTCCTTGTGTACTTGGAAAACAAGTTAGAAATTCTTATAAATCTTTAAATCAGGTATCTACTAAACGTGTTTTGTAACTATTATACATGGATTTGTTCGGTCCAACAAGAACTCAAAGCATTGGAGGTAAAAGATATTGTTTGATTATAGTTGATGATTATTCTTGTTTTACTTGGGTATTCTTTCTTGCAAATAAATTTGAAGCTTTAATTTATTTTACTAAGTTTGCAAAGAAAATCCAAATTGAGAAAGGACATGCAATTTCAAGTATTCGAACTGATCATGGTGGTGAATTTGAGAATCATGATTTTGCTAAATATTGTGATGACTATGGTATTCAACATAATTTTTTATCCCCATACACTCCACAACAAAATGGAGTTGTAGAGAGGAAAAATCGTTCTTTGCAAGAAATGGCAAGAACTCTTTTGATTGAAAGTAATATTTATCCTCATTTTTGGGCTGAAGCTACTTCAACTGTTTGCTATATCATAAACAGAGTTTTTCTAAGACCTATTTTAGAGAAAACACCTTATGAACTGTTCAAAGGTAAGAAACCTATTGTTTCTTATTTTCATGTATTTGGTTGTAAATGTTTTATCTTAAAGAATTCTAGTGATCGAATTGGTAAGTTTGAAGAAAAATCAGATGAAGGAATTTTCCTTGGCTACTCTATGACAAGCAAAACATTCAGAGTTTTCAACAAACGGACTCAGACTGTGGAAGAAGCCATGAATGTGAAGTTTGAAGACTTTGTTCAAAATCAGACTCAACCTGAAGATTATGAGTCTGGCCAAGTGTCTACAAATTCTCTTGAAGAAAATCAAATCTCAGACACTTAGCCGCAAACTAATTCAGTAGCTCCAACTGAAGAAGAGCTTCATCAAAGTGACAAACTAATTACAAATTGGAAACACAAATCCAGTCACCCTGCAGATCTCATCATTGGCAATATTGGTGAAGGAGTTCGTACAAAATCTAAAAGGCGTGAAGAATCTAGTGCTCTCACACTCATTTTTGAGATTGAACCTAAAAACATAAAAGATGCATTGAAAGATGAAAGCTGGATTGAAGCAATGCAAGAGGAATTGAATCAATTCAAAATCAACAATGTTTGGGAGCTAGTTCCTAAACCAAAAGGTAAATCAATTATTGGTACCAAATGGCTTTTCAGGAACAAGCTTGATTAACAAGGAAAAGTGGTGAGGAACCAAGCAAGACTTGTGTCAAAAGGTTACACACAAGAAGAAGGCATCGACTATGATGAAACCTATGCTCTGGTGGCAAGGTTAGAAGCTATAAGATTACTTCTTGCTTTTGCTTGTTTTAAAAATTTCAGGTTATTCCAAATGGACGTGAAAAGTGCATTCCTAAATGGAATCATCCAAGAAGAAGTCTATGTGGAACAACCGCCAGGATTTGAAGATCCTAGAAAATCAAACCTTGTTTTCAAGCTGAAGAAAGCTTTATATGGCTTAAAACAAGCACCTCGAGCTTGGTATGAAAGGTTAAGTAATTTCTTAATTCAAAATGGTTTCTCTAAAGGTAAAGTAGATACTACTTTATTTATTAAAAGAGAAGGCAAGGATTTCATACTTGTTCAAATTTATGTTGATGATATAATATTTGGTTCTTCTAATGAAAAGCTTTGCAAGAATTTTTCAAGTTGTATGCAGAATGAATTTGAGATGAGCATGATGGGTGAATTGAACTTCTTTTTGGGACTTTAAGTCAAGCAATCAAGAGAATGAACCTTTATCCATCAAGAAAAGTATGCAAAAGACCTTATCAAGAAGTTTGGAATGGAGAATTGCAAGAAAACAGAAACTTCTATGTCAAGCTCATCAAAGCTGGATAAAGATGAAGAAGGAAAGAGTGTAGACCAAAAGCTATACGGGGAGTATAATCGGGTCACTTCTTTACCTTACAGCATCTAGACTTGATATTTTATTTAGTATTTGCATTTGTGCTAGATTTCAATCTGATCCTAAAGAATCTCACATGACTACTGTGAAGCGTATTATTAAATATGTTGCAACTACATCTAAGCTAGGTCTGTGGTATCCCAAAAAGGAGACTTTACTCTTCTTGGATATTCTGATGCTGACTTTGCTAGTTGTAGAGTGGATAGAAAAAGCACTACAAGTACTTGTCAGCTATTGGGAAACAGATTGGTATCTTGGTTCTCAAGAAAACAGGGCACCGTGGCTCTTTTAACCGCTGAAGCAGAGTACATAGCTCTTGGAAGTTGCTGCTCTCAAATTCTATGGATGCAACAACAATTGAGAGACTTTGGAATTGAGAAAACAAGTACATAAATCAAATGTGACAACACAAGCGCAATCAACCTCACAAAGAATCCAATACTTCATTCAAGAGCCAAGCACATTGAGATCAAGCATCATTTCATTCGAGATCATGTTCAAAATGGTGAAGTGACGATTCAGCATGATGATTTAAAGAATCAATTAGCAGATATATTCACAAAGCCCCTATAAAAGGCTCACTTTGAATCAATTCGCTCAAGACTGAGTATCACAAGATTTGAAGATGTTTAGACTCAAAATTAGAGTCTTGAAGAGTTCAGACTCAACGTAAGGTTTGAAGGCGTTCAGACTCAACGTAAGGTCTGATGACATTTAGACTCAACGTAAGGTCTGATGGCGCTCAGACTCATAGGTAAGGTCTGAAAGAGTTCAGACTCTGAGGTAAAGTCTGAACCCTCTTAGACTCTGTCTTAAAGTCTTTTTACGTATTTTAATTTTTCGTATTCTCTACATTATTTTGTTTTTGTTAATTGCTTTTCGAAATTTCGAAATCTCTTTTTATTCGAAGTCTGACATGCAATTATGGCAATTTACTTTTTCAAAAATTGTAGTTTACTTTTTCAAAATGGCAGTTTTTATTTTTTCCTTTCAGGCGACGGTTCAGTATCTTGGTTTCATTTTTTACTACTATTTATACACTCGAATCGTCATCTTCATCTGCTACAACACTTTTGAAATCCATATCTATTTTCTCTCGCTTTCAAAACCTTAAAAAGCTCCATTGCCGTTCCTGTTCTATTACCTTACTCGACAAAAATTCCAACTTTTGTTTGCGAACAAGTTGAAATTTTGCTTGCGATCCAAGAATGTTGTCTTGGAAGTCTTCCAGAATTGCTGGTAGGGGACCACAAAGACAGCAAGAGGGTCTTACAAGGGTGGACCTCACAGGTGAAGATTCTCCACAAAGGGAGACCCAAAGTCAGCATTTTGAGGAGGAGATCACTGAAGCAGAACCGGTAAGAACCCTAAAATCTTAGCTTGCGTTTGATCTTTACAAAAGGACAAGCCTAAAGACGATCGAGGATTTTCTAAACGAAAGAGGATATAAGAGTGAGTATATCTTCTTGCAGGAGATGGAGAAATTGAAAGTTGTTGAGGAAGGGACTGCGCAAAGAACACTTGAAAATATTTTGAGTGATCCTCTTTATAGTACTGCAAACTAGACTCTAGACGATGATGAGAGACTTTTCTCACATTTCCAGCCGCGATTGGGTGTGGCTGTGAACTCAGTTTGTCCTTCGAGTAGTCTTTTTTGGTCTAAAGAGCATGAATGATTGTACACCAAGTTGTTGAAGAGGGTGTAGCAAATCCAAGGAGTGTGGACTTCGACTTCCTTGATTCATTGGAGATAAATCTTAGAGAGAAGTTCGCTAGGCTGCAGTTGGAGAAATTCTGCACGGATACGACAAATGCCTATCCTGAACTTATAGTATATTTTTATTCGAATTGGTCGTTTCTGGATGCTAATAGGTTGTCCTTTTCTTATATGGACAAAGAGTATATAGTTGATGTTGACACATTGACTGATGTTATTGGGGTGGAGAGAAGGAGTTTCCAACCAATAAAAGTTTCCACAGCCTTTGCAACCCTTGACATTGTGCGGGATAGAAGAGTACAAGGCAAAATATCCTATACAAGGATGAATGCCACGAATGTGTTGCTGCACAAAATCATCATCAACTGTCTCAGGCCCAAGACAACCTCAAAGACCGATGTCTCCAAGACTGAAGCCAAGCTGATGTTTGCCATCAACCAAGGCAGGCCCTTTTCTCTCCCACATGTTATTCTTTTCCACATGTACCGAACTGTGGTTAAGGATAAGGGCCAATTGCCTTATTCGTCTATCATCACCAAGTTCTTCAGGCATTTCGAAATTCAGATCCCTGCACCTCTTTGCCTGACCAATTTAAATCTGATGCTTGTTGGTTACAAGATGGTGATGAAAATGAAGTTTCCAGAGCTAAATGCTGCACTGGAAAGGTTGAAGGAGAAGACACCCTCAAAGGAGACCCCCACTGCTTCTTCAAAGAGAAAGGGCAAAGAGCCCATGGCTGAGAAAAAGCGTAGAAAAGTCATCTTGCCAGACGAAAAGGATGAGGAAGATTTTGATGATGCCATGACTTTGTTTGCTCTCTCAAAATTGAGGAGCTCAGTTAGCATGAGAACTGATGCTGGAGAGAGGGCAAGGAAAGAAGCAGAGGAGAAAGAAGCTGAGAAACAGAGGAAAGAGGAAGAAAAACAGAGGAAGAGAGAAGAGGAAAGGAAGAAGAGAGAAGTAGTAGAAAGACAGAGAAGAGAAGAGGAACAGAGAGAAGAAGAGGAAAAACAGAGGAAAGAAGAAGAGGAAGAAAGAAGAAGAGAAGAAGAGATGAGAAGAGAAGAGGAAGAGAGAAGGAAGAAGAATGAAGAGGAGAGCAAAGCACAGGAGGATATGGCTGAAGGACTTGAGCCATCATTGCTCAATCTGGGGAAGAGACCGAGAAACATCACAGTGTTGATATGAATTTTGGCAAGGAATATTCAACTCCAACCACTGGCATCAATACAAGGGGAGTTGCTGCAGAACAGGGAACAATATCGCCATTACATTTTAGTGATGTGAGTAGGTCTGATGCTGATACTGAGGATGTTTATGCATCTCTTTTCCCAGAACATGAAGAATCCTCTCCATCTGAAAGGGAAAGGCTTGAGAAGGATGCTTCTAGTTTCCAAACTCCAAGAACTGACTCTGCTGATCCTAGTGGAGGTAATACTAACTCAACAGCTTTTACACAATTGTTGGATGTTATGCTGGACTTAAAGAAGCAGGTGTTTGGAATGGACTATGAGCTGAGGGATTTAAAGAAGGCGATGCTGAGTACTTCTGTGAATATGCAAGATCAAATCAACGCACTTAGAGCTCAAGTGGAATCAAATCAGAAGAGTATAGAGTTGATTTCAATGAAGGAAGCTCTTGCCAATCTCGAGAAGACAGTATAGACGCTCAGCAAATTTCAGCTTGTTCGCATCCCTGGAGAGCCCTGAATCTTTTATAAAACCATCTCTTATCCACTCTACCTCCTTTGATAGGACAAAAAGGGGGAGAGTTTTGTAGATTTGAATTATTTGAACTTTTTGAACTTTTATTTCGTTTTCTTAGACTGTTTTAATTATTTTTGTTTTGGATTTGGTTTGGAATGACTATTTGAATCTCCATGACTTTATGCTGATTTGATGTTTGGATTCTTAGACTTGTGAATTTGCAGGATCATTATATTTGTGAGGATAATTGTTATTGGACTAACATTTTCTGTTTTGCAGAAATAATCCTCAAAGTATATATGAGTTTTTCTTGCAGGTTATAAATTTGCAAATATGCCGAGGTGTTTTGTCACCATCAAAAAGGGGGAGATTGTTGAAGAAAAATCCCTTGTATGTTTTGAAGTTAACAAAATAGCCTCGTCTACAAAGTCTGAAGTTTCCAAGACCCAGTCGGTTAAATCTGAAGATTTCCGTTTGAAAACAGTCAGACCCAAAGTTACGGTCTGAAGGTTTTCCGTCTGAAGACAATTAGACCCAGAGCTTCGGTTTGAAGATCTCCGGACCCAAATCTATGTCCGAAGACAGTTTGCGACTTTGCCGGGATCGACGGAGTTATTTTTATGGTTAAGGAAATTAAGATTTGGATATTATATTCCCTAAATTATCCATGGAATATCTCTGACTGTAATTGTGAGCTCGGAAGATTTATTCTTCAGATTTTATCTGTTGAAGATCAAGCGAATTTTTGGAAGGATCTAATTTTGGAAACTCAAGATCCTAATTGTATGGGTGAGCAGGATTGACGAGCTATTTTCTACTTATATTTTCGACAACGTGAAGATCACTTAAATTGATTCAGTCCAACGGGTTGATTGGATGAATTCTTGGAAAGTGCCAACGAGTATGGAGGCACGAAGTTTATTTAAGGTGAGTCGAAGTTGCTCAAAAGTAATGAGAGAACCGATAGAAAAATTTTGAAGTTAGAACCTCTAAGATCTCTTGTTCTCAAAATCTCTTGTGCTCAAAGTTGTGTATCAAAGAGAGTCACTTATAGTACGAAACAGCAAGAAGCTGTAGGAGAGACTTTTTGCTAAAGAAGTCTAGTTCATGAATTGTAACAGCTCTCATTTGTTACATAGTGATTACAACCAGTTGGCTGCCAGCGTGGAGAGTGGACGTAGGCTTGGAATAAGCCGAACCACTATAATCCTTGTGTCAATTTTCTCTTACCCTATTCTACTTGTTTTATGGGTGCATGATCTATTTATTTCTGATATGATTTTCATATTAAAGTATCCCTCAGTAAAAGATTCCGAAAGAATTGCATAATCACCTATTCACCCCCTCTAGATGGATTCACTAGCCTATATCAGCACGAACGGCATGGTGAAGGCGGCGGCTTGGCACTCGAAGTCCATGGCCTCCTTGGAGATGGGGTGCTTGGTGGTGAGGGGTGGCTTAGATGTGATGAGGATGGTGGCGGCGGCTCGAGTGGATGTGCGGCAGCCAAATGGACGGCCAAATAGCGTCAAGGTCTTGGTGATGGAAGTGGCGATGGTGGATGGGGATGAAGGTGGCAGCCACGAAAGGGGAAAAAAAATAAAAAGAAGAAGAAGATGATGATGATGGTGGCGGTGGGATGAAGAAGGTGCTGGCGTGATGATGGGATGAGGGGAAATGGGTGGTGGTGTTGTGGTGGTGAAGTGGCGGCAAGCAAAAGAAGAAGAAGTTGGGGGAGGGGGAAGAAATGGAGAGGAAAGGAGGATGGAGGGAATGGGGAAGAAAACATGAGGGAGAGAGAGAAAACGGGAAGTGGGCAGAGGGGGAAAAATCCTCGGGGGAAGGGAAATGGGCGAGAGAGAGAAGGAAGGGAAAAAAAGATTTTCTTGAATTTTTCTTCCAAAAATCTTAATTTTCCCATGAACCACTCCCCTTATAACCCTCTACACCAAGTCCATTGTCTCCAAAATATCTTTTTAAATCTAATTTTCTTTTAAAACCAAAATCTTGACCCATAATCCACCATTTTGCCACTAGATCCGAATTTCCCTTTTTCCGGTCTCTAATTTTTCGTCTGATAATTCATTTTTCAAAAGTTTCGACTTGTCGACAATCCAACAGATGATGAGACAACGTCCAAAAATTTAATCTCGAAACCCTTGAAAGTTCAATACTAGAAATAGAATTAAATTTCATGGTTAAAATCGATTGAACGTGACTTTAGTATGACCTAATCTATTGGGTGACTTTTAGGGATTTTCACACGGTTGACCCGTGGTCGATAATTTTTGATCCACATTTGTGCATCTTTGAATCGCAAACGACCCTAGGTCATCATGTAATTGTGAGGGTTCAATTACGTACCTGAATATAATATCAATAGAAAATCGATTTATCGTCGTTTGATGGGAATATCATAATCGTGCGAAATCACTAGTGAATCAACCATGCACTTCCGTTGAATCGATTTATATCCGTTCGCTAATTGATTTATATAGCGTAGTATTAATCATTGTCAATCCTTATGGTCGAGCGGTCTATTCCTAATTGAATTCTCTAGTCTTTCGCATGTTAACTCTATATGGTTTCACCTAATAGATCAATTAACTCATGAGTGATTAGTTCAAGATAAAGTGACCATAAGCATATCGATAAAATAACCATTTCATATATTTTGAAATAGGGACCCATTTTCGGGATATCACAACTACCCACTATGGACCGGTTTCGAAAAATTTGAATTGGGAACTACTTGCTGATTTCATGGATCCATCCAAGAATCATAACAAACCTTCCTTCCTACAGATGGGTCCATAGGATGGGTCCCCAATACCTACAAAATTGCATTCATCAATTAATATCATAGCAAGCCTAGTTTCTATGTAGAGCACTAAAGCTTTTTTGGCCTCGGGTTGAATTGAAAGCCACTGATTTTGATTAAGGATTGAAAATTATAGGGAAAAATGATTCATTAATACTTGTTAGCTAGGAACTTAATTTCTTCGAAGATCATGGTGTGGTCCTCTTAAGGTTTCTCGACATTGAGAACATATGGAGAATTAGACTCTATTTTAGAAGTCCTAATCTCCACATAAGTCAAAATATTAATTGTTTGATCCATCTATTTTCAATGTCAACATAATTTAATCATAGGGATGACTAAGGAGAGACCAAATTATGTTCTTAGAATGAGCTATTGTGTGACATCTCGATTTTTCTTGATTTTATTTTCAGTCAATTGAGTCGGGCAATTCATCTATGTATGTAGTCATCTCTCTGAGTTGGCCACTCACGAGAAAACTAGTCGATTGAGCGAAGCAATTAAAGAATTTTAACGCGTTAGACTTGGGGACTGATCACCCTCGGGTCGGATGCAAGAAAATTTCCCTGAAAGTTACCCAGTGGATTAGGCGCACTGAAATCGCACCAGCTTGAATTTAACCATGAAAATTGAGATTGAATTTAGAAATTGAAGGTCCGGTTATGTCACAAATATTATTAGGATCTTAGATTAATTTTGTGGACTTTAATTAGACTCAATTAGAAGAGAATTGAATGAAAAATTGAAGAAATTGGATGTACAAGAATTTGGACTCCGGCGGAAATTGAATTGGACCCATTGAAATTAGTTGTGGGAGGATTGAGATAGTGGAAGATGACATGGGGTGATGTCATGGTGGTTGAGGCCAAGGGTTGAGGGCTTGACAAGTGGGGGATGGAAATTGAATCCTCAAAAGTGCCCATCAACATCATCTTCAAGCTTGGGAAGAGAGAGAGAGGAGAGGAAGAGGAAGGAGGAAAACCAACAACCCTAGCCCGTTGACTGTAGCCCGCGCATGCCGTCCGCCGCTCCTCCGTCACCCGTCGTCGCCGACCGTTGTTGTCGCGCGTTGCCACGCGCCCGCACGCCCGTGCGCCGTCGACGCCGCCTCAGTCGTGCTTTGCTCGAGCTCCGCCCATGCCAGCCATCACCCTCTGTTAGCCCGAGCCGCCCGTCGTCGCCGGAGTCGCCGCCTCGCCGCACGAGCTACCGCCTTCCTCCGCCGTTTCGCGCATCGCAACCCCCCGTCACACCTCTTTCCGGCTTGGTTCAGCAGCAAATTTTTGTGAGTATCTCAGCCTCTTCTTGGCCCGCTTTGGCTGTCTTCCCAGCCTCAGGAGCTAGGCTGCCTTTGGAAAAGTTGATCCCGGTGTTGCCCTCGTCGTTTTGGTCCAAGCGGCGAGTTAATCAAGTGAGTTTACCTCACTAAACCTTAATTAGAGTGTTAATGATGCCCTAAGTGTGTTTAGTTTAAATTATGTGAGTTTAGGTGGGTAGATTAGTAAATTTAATTATGAATTGGATTAAGAGATTTGTTTAATTTAAATTGTGATTAATTAAGGTTAAGAGGAGGTTAATTAATGATAAGCCTTGATGGGACTTAATGGGATTTTAATTTTGAATTATTTAATTGTTTCGAAATTCTGGAATTTATAATATTATATTATATTTCGAAATTAATTAAATATTAAAAAAAGAAAAATTATTTTTGACCCCGATTGTTCAGAATTTCGTGCCGATCGCTGCTGTGTATTTAGAATTTAAATTTGATGATTGATTGTGGCAAATTGAGTATGATTGTGATAAATAGGGATTCTTTATAAAATCCCAAGTGTCGAAATTGATGGTAGATTGGCCGTGATTGACCACCTATTAGAGATTGTGCCTAGTGAGGCCGTGATTGACCACCTATTAGAGGTTGTGCCCAGTAGGGCTGTGATTGACGACCCATGAGAGGTCGTGTCCAGTGGGGCTGTAATGGACCACCCATGATCTACCACCTATTAAAGGTTGTGCCCATCGGGCCGAGATCTACCACCTAGCTAAAGGTCGTGCCGAGTGGGGCTGTGATTGCTACTGATTGTTAAACCTACCTATAGGGTTGTAATTGGAAGCAGTGATTGATTTCCTAGAATGACATGTAATCAGCAGAGTCGATTGATCGCTGAGACGATCCAAGTGATTGAATTGCTCTGACGATGTGATTGTGCCTCAGTTGTTTGGTTATCATAATTGCACGTAGTCGAAATATATAAATTGTGCTAACCTGCAGATGAAAACTAATGTGAGGTAAGTCTTCCTAATGTTGTGGCTAGGCCACTTTGGGGCGTATTTACTTTCTAATAGGGGTTTAGGAGGGGTGAACTTGCTGAGACAATGTCTCACCCCGTTGTGGGAAAAATATTACAAGGCCGTAGATGGCGGTACCATTGGAGAAGAGTGGCCTACCGGTGCAGGTTCTCAAGGTGACGCAGAGTGCTCTTGACCTTGGAAGTCCTTGGGTCTACCATCTGGTTAGGTCCACTATCTGGGTCCAGGTGACCGTGGATGCCAGAGTTCCGCATATGTTTAGGGCTTGGTTTCGTTCTGGGGCCGATGGCGTTAGAGTTGGCCCACTGGATAGCATGGACATCCCACTGGCTGTGATGGATGCCATTTTGGGAGAAGGCGTGGCGGATCTTCCTGACGGTAGAATGGTTAACGCTTTGCCTCCGATCTCATGGGTGGCAGAACCTGAGGATGAGGGATCGACGAACGAGTCCGACTAGTAGTCCTAGGACTGTTCCTTTTTTTTTTTTTTTTTGGTAGACCGATCCCTAGTGTGTAGACTGACCCTTTTTGATGCACATAGCCTCTGACCTATTTTGATTGTATGTAAACCTTGGTTGATTATATGAAAGTATGTTGGTTTGTATTTGAATTGATTTTCTTCCTGCTGTCCTATCCCGTACTTTATTTATCAGGGGTTTCTTAATACGTTCCGCATGCGCATAATAAAATCAATGAGGTCGGCGACACTACCTGGGAATGTCGCATTTACATGACCATGGTGGGTTGTTCATGTGTCTCGGGGCTCAGGGCGTGACATATTGACTCTTAATTTCATATCATGATGACAAAGTGTTACAACATTTATGGACATCACCATTCGGTCTCATCCATCCTCTTCGGTCATTTTTATTTTTTATTTTTTATTTTTTGATTAAGAGAGCAAGTAAATGGATTATTAGAATGAATATAAAGTAAGGGGGTTAATCCTATTACACACCCAAGAGACAAAACTAGTTAATAATGTCAAATACTACAAATATATATGTACATATATATTGGTCGAAAAACTAAAAAATAATTAAGTTATTGAGTTGGAGTTTCTTTTTTTAAATATGTATATATACTAATTCAGGCCGAGTGGATGGGTGGGCAATTCCACACTCAAAGCCGAAAATCAAACTGGTACTCACCAGTTCTAGTAAATTGGAATCGGGAACTGCCGGTTCCAGGCTAGGTCTAGTCCAGTTTCGGATGGTCCAAGTGGTTCCAAGTTCTTTTGCACACCCTTATTACCAAAGATCACACCTTTTGATCCAATACTTGCTCAAGGTTTAATCACAAGAGGCCGGTACTCTCCTAGTGGTCAAATCTTCAAAAGGGCCATGATAATGTGCCACTTGACAATCTCTTGTTGGTAGGTGAAGTCATATATTTTTAATGGCATTTTTTGTATTTTTAATTAAATTTGCTTTCAGGTTAAAAGTTACACTATCTATGAGTGATAGTCAGATGATATCCATCAAGGGGGCTGAGAGAAAAATAGAGAGAAAAGGGAAAGAGAGAAGAAAAAACTGGGTTTTTCTTTATAAGGATTCTCAATCTCCATATCCTGATTTTGAAAGAAGATCATAATTGTATTCCAATTTTTTTCGAAATTTAGTGGATTCGCAAAGTGCCTCTACATGAAGATGTAGCCTAGATTTGGGAAAATTTCAATAACAAATTTTCTAGTATGTTCTTCCAATTCTTTTATTTTATTATTATATTTTGCTTGAGTAAATTGATTGCTTGTGTTATTTTTTATGGAATTGTTGCGCAAATTCCTAACATTTCTCAACAATCAAATGTGCTATTGGGGGTGTTACCTGCATAATTTATTTATAAATTGACATACAGAATATGTGGTTACACTTATATTGTTATAGTAAGGATATACAAATCCAACATTTATATCTCCTTCCATTGTAATGAGAAGGACAACTTAAGACACAATTTATGTAGTTTTTCAGCTATTCAAAAGTACCAAGTTGCAGTATTCAGCCAGTGCCCACATGGGAAAAATATTCCTATAATTCGGATAGTGCAACATGCAATTCTTCTTGAAAGCTCCGGTAATTTCCTGTCATGCAAAATTATTCATTGTCAGCAATGTGTATGTATATATAGAAAAAACGAAATTAACCCATCTGAAATTTGAGAAATTTTGAGGCGTAATTAAACTAATTCACTTTCTAAACTACGATAGATTGACCCTATCTTCTACATTTTAAGCTAAAAAATGTTTATGGTCGTAACTATGTACAAAACCAGTCACTTTATGAGTCGGTTAAAAAACTTCGAGCTACCTTTTGTATTGAGACATAATCATAGGGGGGGATATCACCTGTTGAGGAAAATCACCATTTTCCATTTGGGAATTGATTATCAACTTTGCTGCTCGATGCAGCGGATTTGGATCCCTTTGCGCCTGATAAGAAGATATCTTGAGATCAAGAAAGTCGTACATATTATTAATATGTCATTTATAAGTGTGATAACTCTGGGCACGGCCGTATTTCAAAGGAAAATTTGAAATGAAAATGCACTATTGCCTTTTCCATGCAACTCTTGGAAATAATTTTTACCACTGCAAACCAAATCGAAGTGATAGCTAAACATGATACGAAAAAAGATACAATGAAATTAAAAAAAAGAAAAAAAAGAAAGCACAAACCTGCCCAGCATGAATCAGACCCATCATTGCCCACGCAGTTTGAACCAAGTTTGATCTATTTCCTTCAGGGGGTGTGTATTTCTGTCTCAATCAAAGAATGATTACAAAATTCATCGTTTCAATAGGATGCTAAAAAAGGAATGGTTCAAAAATATTTCCAACATAATCATACTCGATATTGTAAGAAACGTACAATCCCGCCAATGTTAGTCTTTTTGATCTAATAATTGAAAATTTACTAATTTGCCATACTCATTTCATTGTGCATCTCCTAGTTAGTCGTATTATATTCTTTTCTTCTTTTTATAAAGGAATCTAGCCATACAAAAAGGCCTTCTTGTATTGTCAAGCTTTTGGATCTATCAAACATCTTCTGTTATCGTTTTCCAGATGGGGTTAACGAAGTCGATCAAACAATTTCCAAGTGCTTCCAATGTAATCACCTTTCTCGGGCAAGAAAGGTAGCTCTCCCCCCAACCGCCATCTTGTAATTGTATTCGAATGAGAAAGGCTACGCCTTTGCGTATAGCGGCGCAATTCTGGTAGCTTTTGCCGGCAGCTGTGAGTGCAACGAGCGCAAACCATGTGGAATACGTAAAACAAATTCCCCACTCTCCATACCTGCAAATACAGTTCTCGAATCATCTTATCTGCTTGTTTTCGTTTGGTCCATACTAATCAACCATAAGGGATGATGAGCACATATACCACGACCCATCTGCCATTTGCACGCTTTCAAGGTATCGCGTGGCATTCGATATGCAATCTTGGATCTCTTCTGCTCGGTGTCCTGGGTACAACTTCTTGAATAAAACTAAAGCTTTGATGACCGCTGAAGTGCATTCGGCATATTCCGCACTAACAATAACGTCCTCGAGAAATTCAATTGGATTGAGTAGCTACACCATACATAATTGATATGTAAATTTTCAGTAGAGTATAGAAATAAGAACCACGGTGTATTATATATATTTCATAAGCTAGTTCTCAATTGACGAAGTACGTACTTCCAACCAAGTTGGGGCAATTGCGGGCTCCCATGCTGATAATCCACCATTTTTACTCTACAAAACAGTGATGTATCCATGCATAATGGTATATCATTGGAAACATACTAAGAGCTGAATAAGAAGTTATACGTGTTGCGTATGTATCCTAACAAATGATTGTGTATCGAAAGGTAGTATGTTTTATAGATTCCTACGGTTAACACTAACCTGAAGAGAAAGTATAATGTTGACCGCATCATATAGTCTATTTTGCTCCACCTTCTCGCCTACGATTTCTTGTGGCATTTGTGAAAAAAGCAAGCAACACTGCACGAGCGGAAAGGAAATCAAAGTAGGCAGCTGAACAATTTTTAAGATCTGTTAGACTATTCATTGTCTTTATAATGAATCTTACCATCAAACCTTCTGCGGTGCAATCAGAGACTTGCCAGCCATGATCTTGATCGGAAAAAGTCCAAGCTCCTTTAGAAAAATGCCGATACATGTTTTGGAAGTCACCAGATGGATTATCCTTAACCTTCAATGCCAACAAACGAAAATGTACGTGGGTGCAACCAACGTAAATGCTAGGAGATGCCCGCATGACGAGATAAGAATTTAACCTGTGATCTCTTAATGTAGTCATGCCCTTTCATGAGTATTGGCCCTATTTCGTTGATTAGATTACTAGCAAGCAAAGCTTGGATTCCGAGGCTTGTATCCCACAATTGGCTGCCAAAACCCTACATATTGAAGGCGGCAAACAAACTTAGGTCTTCTGTTTTTTTTTTTTTTTTTTTTTTTTTTTTTTTTGGCCGATAATCAGTGGGTTTTTTTTTTTTTTTTTTTTTTTTTTCCGATTATATAGTTGGTAGAGGCCGGTTCTGGTTTCCAAAATAGGCATAAAATCCGTTAAATGTGATGAATCATTTAACCAACCTGCATCTTCAGTCCATCTTCAGCAATCCATATATAATCTGGAATCCTAGCTAGATGCTTTTTGAAGTATTCACCATTCGGATCCTCCACCCAACAAGCAAGCATACTTAATACCTGTTAATTAGAGCATATATTTTCTCATTATCTTGTGTTGTAAAAATATGATCATCTAAAATATATCTTCTTATTACCTTTTCCACACATCCCAAAGTGATGTATCGGCTGTTCTCATCTTCGTAATGAATATGCTTCAATGTCGTTTTAAGAGCCTTTTCTCTCAACTTGTTTAGTGGCCAACGATTGAGAAAAGGCTCTGATAGTAAGTAAAAACCATCCCACAGCAAATCTATGCCTGAAGGATGTGAATAGTAGAGGTCCTCCTATATGAACAATAATTAGAAAAAATGCGCTAGAATCTTACAAACACTTGAACTAATAGTTCAGT
This sequence comes from Eucalyptus erythrocorys, assembly GCA_014182555.1. Classification (NCBI taxonomy): domain Eukaryota; kingdom Viridiplantae; phylum Streptophyta; class Magnoliopsida; order Myrtales; family Myrtaceae; genus Eucalyptus; species Eucalyptus erythrocorys. Next base: position 9,482,128 of record CM024603.1, read on the forward strand.
GCAATCTGGCTCTTGCCTTGGCACATAGATGTCGAGCTTTTGTCCAAGAGATGGTGCAATAGGGTTGAGTTAGAAGTTCCTCTCTCAATTGTCGAATCAGAGGCGTGATTGGTGCTACAAATCTTCTTCCATACAAATATGACACAACCACGTAAATGTTCCGAAAATAGCACCACCACTTAGCTGCAAATTGGAGAGGAAATAACTAGCATAACTAGCAACTCTAAGACAACGGAACAAAATCTTATGTACAGAACAATATACGATGAACAAAATTCTGAAGAAATTATCTAAACTTCCTAGCAAATTTATAAAGCGTAGATCCTCAAAGAGTCAATGGCACATCTTGCAAGATGAAAACGAAATAAAAAATTCTTGGGAGCTTAAGCAATCAATCTGGTATGGCACATGGAAACGTCTCGGCAAACCTGGATGCAGGGGAAGAAACGAAGGCAGCATCATTAACTCAGGAGGCACAGGTTTGGTTCCAGACCAGTCATAAATACCAAGTATCTACCATGAGGAAAAAGTATATATTAGTCACACTCGGCACATCAGAAACCATACTGTTTAAACTTTTTTAAAGACTTTTGGGGAGCATATAGGCTATATGGTGCCTGCTTATGATCTAATAATATCATATAATGTGTGAATTTATAGATTAAAGAATCACTTATTGTCACTGGAAGCAAATGATTTCTTACAGAAAGCCAGATCTTTCCCAAGAAGGGTATGTGCTGGGCGCCCCCGTGATCAAGAATCCACTTTCTCCCTCTCGCACAAGCATTGTCCTGACCACCATCAGGACCTTCTCCAAGTATGCGTAAGCATATATAGTTTAGTACTGTATTAAGCATGGTGCTGTGGCTCTCTACATCTAATCCCCACCCACCATCCTCATTCTGCAGTACGGTATTTAATACCCAACAATGTACAGATGAGCACAAATTTTTCATTTTCCTTATCCAACTTAGAATTGGAGCTACGTTCTCAAAATCTGCACGTGGATTATGCAATATGGACAAAAACCAAGTACCTGATGATTATACACATATCGAAGGATCTCTTTTCGATGTTCTGCAGAGAATATGATGTTGAGATGCCCAGTAACAAACAAACATATCACCTGCATTTTTTTGTTAATGAACAAGTCAAGAGGCTCCAATTGCATATGATCGGTAAGACTATCACACTATCATGCGATGATCAGTCCTTATTCTAATAGAGGAGAATACAATGATCATGACCAAAGTATGTTTGTTGTCTTAACACAACTTCTTTTCTTTGAATACAGGGTCCTATCAGGTAAGAAGTAACTGATATATCTTCCTTGAGACACTTATGCTCTCTGCATTAAGTAGAATAAATTGGTTTGACTAGATTCGACAGACAAACTTGATAATCCCATCTAAAAAATTTATGATACACATGGGGTAATGATAGAATCACATGTTCGAACAAAGAATTACGCTAACTGAGGCAAACAATAACCGAAAAGACTGAAGAAAGCTAACCAAAGGAGGGTGAAAGAAGAGAACGCCAGCACTTTCTGCAGGCCAATGGCCATCACTGGCTTGCAAGGCCGAAAAATAATAGATGCTTCTCCTTAATGCGGCCCATGCCTTCTCATGTGTTATTTCTTCTTCATCCTCTACTTTTATGGGCGGAATAGTTTGTTTGAAGTTCTTCTCTCTTAGAAACTGCAATTGCAGAACGAGAAACTTTTAGCAGGCACAGTGATTGTATTTTTCTGTCTGCACAATGGGTGGGATGATTTCTAATCCTTCATTTGAGTCATTTTTATCAGTCTGTGAACAAAAACGATACCTTATAATTTTAATTTTTTTAAGTATAGTAATAAGAAACGCATTCTCAATCCTTTTTCAAAGAACTCCTCGTTTATGAACCTCATCACGATAAGGTTGAAAAAGTAAATCCAGTAGTTGAGTCCGTGTCTTAGGCCAGAAGGAGGTCTGGACACGCTTCCGAACCCATTTTGACAGCGATACTAGAATAACACCCGAGCGACCGGGTGCCGGTGACATATAGCACTTTACCTGCATTCGCCATAGGAGGTCTCCACAGGGCTTGACCTTGAACCGGTTGCTGTGGAAATGAAGGCGGGCTTGCTCCACCTCAGCACGCTCCTCGGGGGTCCCTGCATCTGGATCGAACTCCCATATCTGCCTCCCGACGTAGTTGTTGGTGCTGTGTATATACGGACTATCCCCGCCTTGCGCAATCTTTAGCCTCCACATTCCTCTCTCTTCCTTCAATCTCAATTATACATGTGGAGTATGGACGTATAGGAAGGTTTGAGAGGTGGGAAGAGTAGGAATGTCCACCGTGCGTTTTAATTCCAAGAGCGAGGAGGTATTTATACACCACTATTAGTAAATTGATTTGTTAGGCCGCCTGCGCAGACTTGAGAATTTATTCGGTAGTGCTGGACACATTAGTATCGGTTTACTTATGTGATAGGGCTGCCAATTTGTGTCGTGTCACTGTCTAGTAGGGGTAAGCAGTTCGGGGTGGATAGGTCCAGATTTCACCTGGAACTTGAAACCTACCTGCTGGAATAGACTCTCTAATTTTTGAAACCCAAAACCTACCTTACATATTTAAGAGCCTAGAACTTACCATACATATCTAGGAACCTAAAACCTACCCTGTCACTAGTCATAAGATCATCCTGAGTTTCACATGTACTCTTAATTGAACGATTGTGGTGAATTATCACCTCTAATGATCACTATTTGTTACAATATACTAATCACAACTCACATTTAGATACACAGAGTGTGAAATGTTAACAAACTAAAGTCTTAGTTATGAATATCGCCGAAAATGGAAGCTTATACTAGTAGTTTTATATTACACATGCCTTGGGATCGCAAGAGACATAAAATAAGAAAAACATAAAGATTTATTCCAGGTTCTAGGTTCTTGTTCTTGGTATCGAGTCGTTGGAACAGGTTCCTTAATTGCTGAAACTTGAAATTTACCCTACATACCTTAGAATTTAAAACCGATGGGAATTGGTCCAATTCTCACATTTCCGGTTCTACCTAGAAATCATGTTCATTTCGACATGAAATAGAGGTATAACCTGAACTTCAAGTAGTGTTTTTGACTGCACATTACTGTAAGGACTCGGGCCCCCACTGTGTGATATTGTCCGCTTTGGGTCACCCGTTTTGGCGCGGATGAACCGCCATCCCAGCCACGGTCTTTCCCTCACGGTTTTAAAACGCGTTACACATACTTAGGGGCCACAGCGCCCTCGCTGTGGCCCCACACGCTGCGGGAGTCGGCTCTGATACCATTTGTAAGGACCCGGGCCCCCACTGTGTGATATTGTCCGCTTTGGGTCACCCGTTCTGGCGTGGACGAACCGCCATCCCAGCCACGGTCTTTCCCTCACGGTTTTAAAACGCGTCACACATACTTAGGGGCCCAAGCCTTATAAAGGCTCCTAAGACTCCCTCCCTAAGCGATGTGGGACAGGAGAAATGCCTTTAACCTCGCTCGCGTACTGCCGAGGCGATCTTAGTCCGTCCCTCCGTACTGTCCCGGGTCTGGGTCGTCACAATTACAGTATGTGAGCTAATTTTGATCCACGTGCAACACGTACATCATTATTCACGGATTAGTTAACGTATCACTATCATTGCACGTATGTCTTGTGGTACTAAACGTGTCATCTTCCGTCCATGACCATCTCGTGATTTTATTATAGAACGGTCAATGTTTCGACTTATCACAAAATGGAGGGAATACAAAAGAGAACACGCAAAGTTATTGCACTTATTATAATCAGGACAACCCCTGACCACCAACCTTACCATTTAAGTCACAACTTGTAATTTGTAGAGCTTTTTTCTGGGATACACGTTATTGCTTCATGTGCGAACATATGTATACAACCCCACAAGAGCAAAGCATATCATATCACAAATTGCGTTAAAAAAAATGACAGATATTGCACTTGTTAACTGGAAAATGAGAATCTAAATGCACCGTTACTGTTGGAAGATTGACTAGCATCTCACATTTTCACATGTACGGTTTCCTTGGGAAATCGGTGGGATTTGTTTCCTTCTAAATCGCATTGAGTGGGATTAACAAAATTTGGCCACCCCATATCGGAAACAAACTAAGAAAAAAAATGGTTCAATCATATTTGTTTAGAGAAAAAAATAAATATTTGATAGATGACAACTAAAATGTGATGCTCAAGAACCGTGTACTTGTGTGTGACTATTAATAAGAGACTAGTAAACTTTCTTTTACGAAAAGAGACACTAACTTGTTTTTGAATATGTGGATAAAACAGCTTAATCGTTGCATTCGTGATAAGAAATTTTTCAACCCTCTCAAGGGCAAAATTAGGCGCGAGTTGAGGGAAGTGATGGATTCCTAAGATAACAGTGGCGCAAACAGTTTTTCTCATGAGGTGACGTTGACAACTAAATTTAACATATTTAAGCATTTATTGAATAGAAAATTAGGGATTGACCCTCTATTTCCTCAATAAAAATATAATTAAATTCTATATGCATATTAGGAGCGTTTTTCATTTAATAGCATTAAGCCTATATAGACTGTATTTTAGCTTAACCGGAGCTATTGGACTCAAGCAGGAAGGCCTGGAATATTATTGAATTATATGATTTAGGCTTACAAGAGAGTGAAAATTGGAACAAGCCCGTTAAGAGCTATGGTGGCCGAAAATATCTCAAGGGGGAGGCACATGGGAAACCAAGATAGGACATATTGCATCATTTAATGAGGTTTGGAGAAGAAAAACACATTTCATTTGAAAATTGCAATTATGGAAAAAAGAATTGGAGAAAACCCTATTGTCCTAAAGAGAAAAATCATGTAATCAAGAATAGGAGGGGCAATTTATCATAAAATGCCCAAAAGGCTAATCATTAAAACTTCATTAAGACTGGTAATATTCCCTAAGCTCCCAAAATTTAGGCTAGTTTCTTTTATTTCATGTTAGGATGTGAAAATTCCTTCTATGTCTCTTACTAACAACTATTACTATCTGTTCTTTTCTTTTAATATACATGTCAATCAAAAATTCATTTATTTAGGTCTTGTGATTAATAAGGGTTAATATCCTGAAAAACCCCAAACTGGTACACATGTAACAAATTTACCCCAAACTATTCTTTTGACCATAAAAAAACCCCAAACTGGTACACCTATGACAAATTTACTCCGACTGACCATAAAAACCCTAAACTTGTATATTTATGACAAATTTACCCCAAATTAATTTATTTGACCATAAAAAATCCCAAACTGGTCAATTTGTAACAATTATACCCTCCGCTAAATTAAATTAATACCACAAAAAAAATCACAAAAATTGTAAATTATGACAAACGGAGTGTAAAATCCCAAATTGGTTTACCGGTCAACTATCACGTGTCATTTAACTTAATTAAAATTTAATAAAAATAGCATAGGGTAAATTTGTTACAAGTGTATCGGTTTGGAGTAAATTTGTCAAAGGTTTACCAGTTTAGAGTTTTTGGTGGTCAAAAAAATAGTTTGGGGTAAATTTGTCACAGGTGTACCAGTTTGGAGTTTTTCAGGGTATTAACCCTTAATAATAATAGGAGATACATGTTCTCAACATAATCATTTCTAACTTACGCAAGTAAAGACTAAAATATCAGATAAAATTCAGTTTAAGTTAAGTGATATACTAATTTTATAACTACATTGTCTTGAAAAGGATCAAATTTCACAAAAGGAATTTAAAACACTCTACTTATAATTTTTTTTCTAATATTACTGCTTGTTATTTAATCGTAATGAAAAATAAAATTACTCTCATTATTTAACTTTTGATGTGCAATGTTCTTTTGTATATGTAGCTATAGAAAATATTAAGTCAACAATTAAAATGATTACGTATAGATTTACGCTCCCTTCCCCTTCGTAGAATCCTCCCTGTGTCACCGAATGTAGTAAAGTATAGATGCGTTGGTTGGGAAAATTGACATATAATATTCTAGTAATGTTATAGATGAAACTATATTTGAATTAAGTATTTAAACGAAGTTAACAATTTATATTATATAAGGAGAAACTAAAGTATTTAAACGAAGTTAACAATTTATATTATATAAGGAGAAACTAAAGTGCACTCAACTGAGAGTATTTTAACTAGGCATGCGCATCATGCACGTCACGCGTTTAATGAAGTGAAGGCTTCTCAACTTAGAGATGCTTGATGGGTTACATCAATGGTAAACTCATACTTAAAAATGCTTGCTCAAAAAAAAAAAAAAAAAAAAAAAACTCATACTTAAAAATGAAACAAGCACGCGATACGTTACCGTTACCACCAAGAAAGTCAACGAAAAACAAAATCAGCAATGATTGAGACCACTTTTCAGAGAAAATGGTGGCTTGTCTGTTGTTGCCATTGAAAATATTAACAACATTGCTGGCTTTACGGCACCGTTACCACATAAGTTGCATAAACACACAATACGGATACGTGACACGATATGGATACATGACATTATATGACACGATACGTCGACACGTCATTTTAAATATTGAAGAATTTTAACACGTTGAGATACGCTATTATTAAATAAATACTTTCATTTTTAATTCATTTGATTTAAATTCATAAATAAATAAATAGTTTATAATTAATTTATACTAATAATATTAATAAATCTATTCATTAAAAATTTGAAAAACATTTTTATAGTTAATGCATAACCATATTTAAGCACATATTTTTAACTTTAATAAAAATTATGAATAAAACTAATGACTAACAAAAAATAGAATCAACTTTATTTAAATAAATTTATGATATTTTATAATCATCAAAATTTAATATTATTTAACATTCAATATTTTTTTTTTGAAATAATTTTTAACTTATTTATTTATTTTTATAATAAAAATAACTTTATCGCTCAAAATTATTTCTCCCTTTTTTTCTCTCTAAACTCTCCTCCCCAAAAAAAAAAATCATTTCCCTCCTGTTTCTCTCTCCCCAGTCCCCACGCCACCCCCAAAATCTTTCCTTGATTTTTTCCCTGTTTCTCTTTCTCCTATCCCTCACGCCACCCCAAAATCTTTCATTGATTTCTTCCCTACTCTCTCTCTCTTCCTCCCCCACACAGCACCTCACACCAACCCAAGAATTTGCCCTTGATTTCTTCCTTGCTCTCTCTCTCCCCCTCGCCCCTCCACGGCACCTGCTCCCCTCCCCCTGGTACCTGCCCCAATCAATCATCCCCAACCCCGGCCCCCATCAATCACCCCCCACCCCTCTTCGGTTTTTTCCCCAACGCCTCACCCCCGCACTCGGTTTATCTCTTCCCGCACCCCACGCCACGTCCCCTCTCCAGCCCCGATTTCCTTCGTCATCACACCACCCCCCTCTCTAGCCTCGGTTTCCTTCCATCATCCCCCACCACCCTCCCCCTCGCGAAAACCCTAACTACGGCCTCTTCTTCCTCCTCGTCAAACAGCACTCTTCCGGTCGCCTCATCGCAGTCACTTGTTGGAAGGGCCCTCTTTTGCAGCTGCAGCCTTGCCACCAGCCCTCCATCACATTGTTGCAAACATAGCCCTCTAGATCGCCTGCTCTTCCTCTGGCCCTCCCTCGCCGTCTCGGCCTCACCTCCACTCCCTCGGCCTCGCCACCACCCGCCATCGTCGAGAAATGTTGACTATATGTCGGGAAATCCGACACGTGTTGACTGCGTGTCCGAGCGTGTCGGACACGTCAACACATGTCAGACATGACACGGAAACTTTGGCAACGTGTCCGTGCTTCATAGGTTACTACTCGTCAGCAATGGTGCAACTCAGATCGCATGTTTTATTTTTCATGGACCGAACAATCATAAGGAATATACACGTTGAGAGACGGCATTGGTTTTATTTAAAGAAGTAAATCCAGTAATATCATTCAGGCCAAATAAAAAACTCTATGAGAAATTGAACTGCAATGATTAAAAGTTGGATATCGCTCTAAAAAAAAAAAAAAAAACAACGTTCATAGTCGACCCCTATCCTAAAAAAAATCATTAACATAGTTTGCATTTGCACTGTAGACTATTTTCACCCACAATATAACTAAATCCACCCCATTTTTTTTAATTAAAAAGGCAAAATTACCATCAATCATTCAATTGCAATTTATAGTAGTAGCCCTAAATTTATTTACTTTCCTTCCTTTTTATTCTTTTTCTATTTTTATCTGAAATCTAGCTATCATAATTAAACATTTCAAATGTTTTGTGTTTATTTAATGTGGTTATCTCGTGTATATTAAAGGCATTATGTTTTCTTTTTATTTTTTATTTACTTCCGCAAAAATAAGTTAAGTTGAAAAGAAAATTTTCCAAAAAACCTAATTCTTTTTACGTTGCCAAGCAAAATTATGGATTGATTGTCAAGTAGAATCTAGGATTAACATAGAAAATTTTTAAAAACAATTTCATCTTCAAACCATTTTATATTTTTCAACCAAAAAAAAAAAATTTATATTTGTTGTGCATATCACCGTCAACCTATCTTGTCTTGATACTTTCCGAATACTTCATAATTGATGTTAATTTTGTCAGACCAAAATGATGAGACTCATGGCATTTTTAAAAAGACTTTTCTTCCGTCATGAATGTTGTCATTTAATTACATTTCATAATTTAAAGTTTCATATTGGAGAATGTAGTTATGATTATATTTTGGAAAATCTTTACAGATGTTTTTTTATTTTTTATTTTTTGTTTCGTCGATCATCACATTAAGTGTATACGTGTAAAAAAGACAATCGATAAGAAAGGATTTGGTGATACACAAATGTTAAAATTTATAAACAAGTGATTGCATTAAAATTGTCTATAAAATTCTTTTCTAAATTCAACTAGTCAATTAATCTACAAATTTGTTAGACAACATTGAAAAGAATTAGGTTTATTGGAAGTTTCTCTTTTTGACAAAACTAATTCTTACATAAATAAAATCTAGGGTTAATACCCTAAAAAACCCCAAACTGGTACACCCGTGACAAATTTACCCAAAACTATTTTTTTTGACCACCAAAAACCCCAAACTGGTACATATGTGACAAATCTACCCTCCGTTAACTTCCGTTCGATTTTGTTGTTAATTTTGCTGACGTGGTTGCTGACGTGGCAAGCCATGTGGAAATTCACAAGTTTAATACCGTTAAAAACCCCAAACTGGTATATTTATGACAAATTTACCCCAAACTGGTATATTTGTGACAAATTTACCCCAAACTGGTATATTTATGACAAATTTACCCCAAGCAAGTATATTTACGAGAAATTTACTCTAAATTAATTTTTTGATCATAAAAAACCTAAATGGGTACACGTGCGGCACATTTACCTTCTTTCAATTTTCCCAAATTTGATTGAGTTGTGATTACCAATCAATTTTATTTTCCGGATTATTTTCTACGTGGCATTAACCTTACTAAAACATGTAATATAAGATTAAAACAATATGAACTTTTGATAGCTGCTTAATTTCATTCTATATTATTATGAAAATATTTAATGTGATCATTTCATTGATTCAAGTTAATGGAATTTGCTAATTTGGTTTCTAATTCGATACGTTTGAACGGTGGAAAAAATGCTATGCATGGATTATTCACGTAAGATATTCAATTTAAATTAATCAATTGTGATCCTCACCGAGCCCTCACTGACCCTTTTTCTACAACCAAAACAAGGGCCTATAGCCCTTGTCTTTTTTTTCCTTTCTTTTTGATTTATTTTTTATTTTTAGAGAAAAAAATAGCTTTTCTTTAATCTAATTCAATTAAGATGTTAGTTAAAAATTAGGATTTGAGCCTAAACGACATTGTTTTAATCTTATATTACATGTTTTAGTAAGGTTAATGCCACGTAGAAAATAATCCGGAAAATAAAATTGATTGGTAATCACAACTCGATCAAATTTGGGAAAATTAAAAGAGGGTAAATGTGCCGCACGTGTACCCATTTAGGTTTTTTATGATCGAAAAATTAATTTAGAGTAAATTTCGTAAATATACTTGCTTGGGGTAAATTTGTCATAAATATACCAGTTTGGGGTAAATTTGTCACAAATATACCAGTTTGGGGTAAATTTGTCATAAATATACCAGTTTGGGGTTTTTAACGGTATTAAACTTGTGAATTTCCACATGGCTTGCCACGTCAGCAACCACGTCAGCAAAATTAACGGCAAAATCGAACGGAAGCTAACGGAGGGTAGATTTGTCATATATGTACCAGTTTGGGGTTTTTGGTGGTCAAAAAAATAGTTTGGGGTAAATTTGTCACAGGTGTACCAGTTTGGGGTTTTTTAGGGTATTAACCCTAAAATCTAACAATAAATTGAAAATATAGTGTCTTTATATACATAGGATACCCATAATAAACAAAAATGAAACGTGTGCAATCTTAATTATGGTAACTAGATACTACATAGAAATAGAAAAACTAAAAAAGGGGGGAAAGTAAATAAGTTTGGGCCACCACTTTAAATTACAACTGAATAATTGAGAGTAATTTTGTCTTTTTGGTGAAAATTGAATGGATTTAGCCGCATAAAGGGTGGAAATAGCGCTGTCCTATATATATTTGTGACATTTTCATTTAGGTGCACATAAATTCATTTAAATTGGCTCAGTTATATAATTGCCACATGGGTATTAGCAGGAGGCCCTAAACTTGAATTTTTAGGACTGAGCCCGCAAAAATTAGAAATTTTGTCGAGCCCATAATCTCACTAATTACGTACCAACTGTTGAAAGTCAAAATCACTCATACACTTCATGTGGCAAATAAGTGTTCCCTAGCCAGCAGGTAATCGGATAATTGAAAGCCACACTCCTAGGTTATAAAGAGAAAGTTCATCGGTCTATTTTGATTTCATTGTTCCATATATTTTTGGAAAATTGGTGATATAAAAACCTTTCTCCACGAGCAGAGACTGACAACTACGTTCACTTCATTAGATCATGGATATTTTCCTTTCACGATTATAAGTGTGGAAAATGTTTTGCAAGGTGCTGTTGCTATTACTAATCAATCAAAAAGTTGATCAGAGAAAAAAAGGTCTCTTCCATGACGACCCGGGAATTGGTGAAAAATGAGGTTAACAACAGTGTCAAAACTTCATATCCAATCCTAGGCTTAAATAAGATGGAAGTACTAAATGTTACCCATGTTGGTTAATTGACTTCAATAAAACAGGTCTTAACGCATGCATTGATCGAAACTTTTCCCCAATAAAATTAGCCACGCAGATCAACAAATTGCATTACTTTAAGAACGCTTATGATACAATTGACAAAAATTCAACGTTTAGAAGTTTCGCAGTACATGAATTTATTTTTTCCTCTGATACAGAAAGGGTTCTCATCCTCCTCACGTCCGCATCAGCCATGATTCTGAGAATTGATTGAAGATTATCTGCTATTAATTTTTTTTTTTGGTAATGCTATTAATATTTGGCCACCTGATTCACGTAGAATTGACTTGGTTTGTGTGATGTGAACTAGAAAATGAAGTAGCACCAGATGATGCAAACCAGTTAAGATTAAGAATGCCGATGATAAAAGACAACTTAAAAAAAAAAAAAAAAAAAACTCCTTTCAATTAAAAGAGAAAAGAAAAGAAAAGAAGAAACCCCCACGAGGGAGGTCACGACATTAGAAAAATAAAGAACATGTCTTATACATGGATAATTTATACCGTGGACTTCCCAATTAGTGGCTAATGACGAATTAGCATACACAACAATATAAATTCTTTCATTTAAACATTGTAATACAAATCAGTATCTCTTTGTCACAGTTTTTTTTTTTTTTTTTTTTTTTTTTTTTTGGTGAGTGAGAATCCGTCGGAGCATGCCCTTGTCGGCTTACGTCGATTTAGAGTCTCATGGGCCTCCGCGGTGGAGGACCTACAGTGATTATACTTCGAGGGAAACTGGCTCAGCAACTCACTGCCGAGGCCCCCCGCTTGAAATGCTAGCAACACAGGGTTTCAAACTCGACCTATATGCGCTGGAATGGGAGCTACCAATTGCGCTGCCCACAGGTGAATAATTTTCTCACAGTTAGTGTAGTCAGATACCAGGAAATTTCCAGCTCAGAATTGGAAGTCGCTCGTTTAAAGCCCACTAATTATATACAAATTGTTCTGAGTTGGAATCACTTGTACGCTTTATGTGGCTTAGGAGTGGTCCATGGCCCGCAGGTAGTTTGGACGATAGAAATCCAAACTCTTAGTACATAAAGAAAAAGTTTATCGGCCTATTTTGACTTCATCTGTCTATATATTTTTGGAAAATTGGTGGCATAAAAGAAGCAGAGATTGACAATAGTCGTTTACTTCATTAGATCAGGGATACTTTCCTTTCGCGAATACAAATGTGGAAAATGTTTTGCCCCGGTGTTGTTGCCATTAGTAATCCTACATATATCTACTCTTGAAATAAAGATGTTTATGCTGTTCTCTTTTTACATCCAATGTGAAAATATTTTACACTGGCGATGCTAACAAGTTTATATTTTATTCCTTTTATTTTTGTTGACATATAGTATTTTTTAATTTAAGTGATCTCGATTTTCCTGGGTAACCGGACAAAAAAATTTACCGGGTTTCTCTAGGAAGATATACGGTGCAGACAGCTCCGTTACTCTCTCATGCGTAACGATGCCCTCAGAATCCCATTTTTCAGAAATTAAGATCCCTTCTCTCACTTTTTAGGTTTTCTATAGTGAGTCGTGTTCACCTCCAAATAGACTTTTGCTGGTTTTCCTTATATGGACATCACAAGTATTTACTTTCAGTTAAATTTAGATATTTATAATGCCTATTTAGGTAATCCATCAATCAAAATGTTGATAAGTGAAAGATAGGCCTCTTCTAACTACCTCGGAATTGTTTAACAATGAGGTTAAAAATAGTGTCTAAATTTCAAGAAAAGTACCAAAAAAGTCTAAAGCTTATTACATTGACACTAATTTAGTCATAAACTCTTCAATTTAACCAATTTAGTTCTAAACATTTTTATCTTTTACCAATCGAGTCTATTTGGTCAATTTAGGTTGGAATTGCTAAAGTGAAAAATCCTAAGTGACATTGCTGAAATTAACGTCAACATTTTTCTTTTTAATAATTTTTAGTTTTTTAAAATTTTCCTTATTCTTTTATTTTATCTCCCTTCTCTTTTCACTTGTGGCTGGCTAGGCCATCCTCACTAGATCTCACAAGGTCAATGCCCGGTGAGGCCACCCTTTCCCAAGTAATACCTCGCGAGGTAGCCTATGCCTAGGTGAGGCCTAGCCTCACTAGATCTAGCGAGGGTGTGCTCAAGCGAGGCTTGTCGGGGCAACCCTTGTCGGTCATGGCCTATGCCAAGAGCTAGTGGAAAAGAAAAAGAAAAAGAAGAAGAAGAAGAAGAAAAAATTCAAAAAATTATGTAAAAAAATGTCCACATCAGTACTAATCATGCCACATAAGAAGAAAAAATTCAAAAAAAAAATGTCCATATGTAAATTTGCTTGATGGGCTTAATTAGCAAGACGTGAAAATGTTTGAGATTAAATTGGTCTATTTGAAAAGTTTATGACTGAATTGATGACAATGTAATATCTTTAGGACTTTTTTTTAGTGTTATTCTCTCCAAACTTCATACCCAATGCCAGGCTTAAAAAAATTGCAAGTATTAAACGTTTCCCATGTTGGTTAATTGATTCCAAAAGGTTTAAATTTAATTAGTAGAGTCCTGCAAGTTTTAAAGAGTATGCAATCATTGGCCTTAACGCATATATTGATCGACACTTTTTCCCAATAAAATTTCATGTTACGATTGGGCCATTCCTTTTATATGTTATTAACTGGAGAATTACCAAAAAAGTCCGAAACCTATTACAATTATGCGAATTTAATCATAAACTTTTCTTTGGTCAATTCGGTTCTAAATTTTTGCATTTATATCAATTCAATCCATTCAACTAATTTTGGCTAGCAAGCACTGTTTGCGAACAATTTTTAATATTATTTTATGTTATTAGAAAATTTTATTCATTTTTTATTTAATCCAATTGGGACACACGTTGCCCAATAAATAAACTAGTATTTCTCTGAGTTGGCATAACTTTTTTTTTTTGGACATAAGAGTTGGCATAACTACTGTATCCAATATTTTCTCATAGAAACACAAGACAGACAACATCCCAAGATAGCATATCTTAGGGTGTGTTTGTTTTGCGAAAAACAATTTCCGGGAAAACGTTTTCCTCATTTCCCAGTGTTTGGTTCATTTAGGAAAATGAGTCAACGGAAAATGTTTTCCTAATCAATGAAAAATATTTTCCTTCCAAAGCTTAAATTCAGGAAAACGATTTCCCCTTTGAAGAACCGGAAAACGTTTTTGAAAATATTTTAAGGTCCTTGCTTAATGAAAAATTTATTATTAAAAAGAATTTCTAATTAAAAATTTTGAATTTATTATTATTATATATTTTCTTTTCTTTCTTCTTTCTTTCTTTTTTTTTCTTGTTTTCTCTTTTCTTTCTTTGTCTCGTGAACGTAAACCCTAACTCCTCCTCTCCTCTCTCTTTCTCTTTCGCCCCCTCCCTTTCGTCACCATCGCCTGCTCCAACCCTAGCCCCTCCTGCGCTCTCGTTAGCTTCGCTCCCTCCTTTTCCTCTTCGTTGGCGTTTTCTGCACCTTCAATCATTTTTCAAATGCAATCCAAACACTAGAAAATATTTTCAATCATATATCACCAAACAAAAGAAAACTAACCGTTTTCCTGGAAAATGATTTCCCAAAAACATTTTCCAAAAATGTTACATTTTCCGTGAAACAAACACACCCTTATTTTTGAATTTCACTACCAACCAGTGGGTTTGTTTTGTGGAATACATTTTCGGGGAAAACATTTTCTTCATTTTTCGGTGTTTGGGTCGCTTAGGAAAATGAGTCAATGGAAAACGTTTTCCTAGTCAACAGAAAATGTTTTCCTAGCAAAGCTTAAATTCAGGAAAATGATTTCCCCTTTAAAAGGATCGGAAAACATTTTCCGAATCTACCAAAGCTTAGATTTGACGCTTGGTTTACAAACAATTATTCTTATAAAAATATATTTTAAAAAATTGAATTTGTATTTTTTATTTTTTAAAAAAATTAAAATTTGGAAAACATTTTAAAAATAAAAATAAAAATTTGAATTTGCTTCTTTTTCTTTTTCTTTTATTCATTTTTCTTTTTGCTTCTTCTTCGTCACCGACCATAAGGACGGCCATTGAGATCTCGGTCTCACTAGATCAAGCGATCTCATGGCCTTCGACAACAAGGCTTGAGCTTGCCCGAGGCCGATGAGCCTCAAGCCTCGCTAAATCGAGTGAGCTGATGGCCTCCAGCAATGAGGCTCAAGCTTCGCTAGATTAGGCAAGCTCATAGCCTCTAACGGCCGGTTGGCAAGCTTGTCGCCTCTAGCGACAACTGGAGCTCACCCCTTGTAAGCCGGCCGAGAACAAACTGTCAAAGGAAGCAGAAGGGATGGCATGAGGAAGCTGAGGAGTGAAGGACAAGAAGAAGGAAAAAGAGAAAAAGAAAAAGAAAAAAAGGAAATAAAAAGAAAGAAAAGAAAGAAAAAAAAAAACAACAATATTAAAAATTTGAAGTTTTTAAATTAAAAATTCATTTTTTTTCTTGTGATGAAGTGTGAAATTATTTTTTAATGGGATCCAAATGGTAGAAAACATTTTCAAATGTACATTGCCAAACAAAGGAAAACAAACCGTATTCTTGGAAAATGCTTTCCCGGAAAGCATTTTCCTTTATCATTGAGTTTTCCATGAAACAAACGTACTATTGGAATTACATTTACTATACATATATGTTATATGAATTGTACTGATGTGCAGGGAGGTGCTAAGGCGAAGTAAGTCCCTTATATGGTGATTGATTAGGCTGCCTCTAGGTATATTACTTTCCTAATTGGGGTTTAGAGTGCAGACTCGCTAAGACATTATCTCACCCCATCATGGTTTACAATTTTCAGGTCCCTAGATGGAGGTACAACAGGTACGATATGAGGTCCCTCAGGTGATGGATTTTAAGCACACCTTCTTCCCTATTCTCGGGACCACCTTGACCCAAGAGCTAGTTGAGTCCGTGGTATGGGTCGATAAGGGCCTACCTCAGTTGGTATCTCACCGATACATAGAATGGTTAATTGGCTTTCCTCAAGGGGTGAGGGTCCCCTATATGGTTTCGATAGGCCTCTCATTGGGACCGGGGAGTGGGAAGTATGTCACCCGACGGATCTCGACACCCCCGATGGTGTTATGGTGGATCCAGAGCCCATGGATGAGGAGTTCGAAGCTTAAAGGGCTCAGTTTTTTTTTTTTTTTTTTTTTTTTTTTTTTTTTTTTTTTTTTTTTTGATATATACCTCTTGTATATAACTTTGTAGGGCTAACCTGATTTGTTTATAAAATATGCTTTGTGTAAATCGATTATCCTACTTTTTTTTGTCCCATATTTGTTTGTTGTCTGGAGATTGTTTGATTCACTTTTGCATGTATATAAAATAAATGAGTCGGCGACGCGTCTTGAAAACGTCGCAATTCAATTGACCATCGAGGGATATGTGCATGCTTAAGATTTGGGACGTGACATTAATCATTAATGTCGTAATATATAGATTGTAAATAACACCTGCATTTTGATATCCTCTGTCCGAATTTAGCACAAAATCTATGTCTCCTATAATAAAAGTCGAAATACATCGAAAGATATTTGGTTGTAGGAATAAAATGGGCGAAACAGGGTGATGATGCTATAACTGCTCTAAGCTTGCAAGCTTTTCACTTGGTTCAGAAATCTGCAAGGGCATGATAACAACCGCACACCCGTAACTATCAAGGTCAGGAACCAATTAACTTTCTTACCAATCATATCTTAAAACTCACAGATCATTAAATTAAAAAATGTGGTGTTTTCTGCATATTTTCGTCACTCCATTAAATTTAAAAAAAAAAAATGGAATGTGGCGCAACGCAATAGAATAATGCTCATAAAGTTTACTTAATCTCCATGGATAAAAGATGTGAGATATAAAAAAAATCATTGTCAAACGTTCTTCCTCAATGTCTAGGAACCCCCCAAAAAAAAAAAAAAAAAAAAAAAAAAAGACTCGTCTTGGTCTAAATCCTAGAGAAAAGCTAAATTTATCCTTAACGAACTAATTTTGTATGATATTTGGAAATGAGATATTTGAAGTTCGAATCAACAGATCCTTACCTTTTGATAGTTGATACCGAAGAGGAAAGCTTTGTCTCGCTTTTAAGGCTCAGAAGCAATTTTTGTTTTACTGGAGTGCACTTAAGCCGATCTATTTCTAATAGCACATGCGCCGCTTGTTGTACAATTCATCTGCAGGAATCATTGGATTTCTATACTCGTTGGCTAGATGGAAAATCAATCCGACATTACTACATCGCCTCTGGTTCAATGAATCGGAATCCTTCTACCATTTAGGCTGAAAGCAAGACAAATATAACTTCCGATAAGAGCGAAAGGTCCATGACTATCTGTATGTGATATAGGTTTACCTATTTTTATCGACATGCGTTAATGATGTCATGTTAGAGTAATGTTGAGGAACCGCCAAGTTGGTTGATGGCGTTGACTAAGAAATTTCAAATCACGAGTACCATCATTACTAGGAAGCGTCATTCAATGTCCAATCTCATCAATTGAATGGGTCTGCAACGTATAGGAAGGGACCTTCAATTGAGAAATTTGTGCGCCTGCCAACAAGAAGGGTCTATCACATTCAGTCAGATGCCTATCGATTCCAAGACTTAAATATGGTCTCGGATCGCTCTATAGAACAAGCATTGTACTGGCCAGATCTAATACACAATTATAATCATTTCAAATTAGTTGTACTTCTACACATATCTGGCGAAGCAATCCAAGCATGCAGGTCCAAATACAATGGAAGAAGTTGGTCAAACCGTTGGCTCCAACGCCGCATCACCGGCAAAACCTGAAGCCGACTCCTACTAATGAGATTCAAGTTCACTTTTATGTAGGGACTATCTTCTGCTATGGAGATGACGCCAAGAATCCAGGAGTTGATACTCTTCAAAAGGTTAACCGGAGGGAGAAGTCACTATCTGAAACCCTAACGCTCTTTAATCCTATGGCAGGGAGATGTATTGTTTTATGGACTGTAATGACCTTGGGGTTGAGCTGGCCCACGCCCAAGTGAATCTTCAGATTGATCAGCTTCTCCATGGAGACCCTGACATGGATTTGATCGATCGTTTGCCGAAATTCCCACCAACGTAGCAGGCAATCCGTTAGTTGTGATTCAAGTAAATACATTTGAGTGTGGCGGATTAGTGATGGGCCTACGCTTTACGCGCAAGATCGGTGATGTCTGCACCATGGCCATGCTCATTAATTCGTGGGCTGCTGCTTGCCAAGGTAGCATAGATTCGGTAGTCTGTCCCAAGTTTCGAGTTGTCAACTCTACTACCGATAAAAGAGTCGGCGGATCCGTAACGGCCTTCTCCACGCATTGACAATGAGGAATTCGTCATGAGTAGGTTCAAGTTCAGCAGTAATGCTATATTAGAGCTAAAAGCGCTTGCTAGGAATGATACAAAGGATTTGATGGCCAACAATTCCCAGCCCTCAAGGGTGGAGGTTTTTTCTGCGAAATAAGGAGGGCTCTCATTGATATTGATCGAAATAAACACGGCGGCTTTCATGGTTTGTATGATAACTTGCACGAGAAAATTGATCTAGCTATTCCTGCGAATTTTTTTGGCAATCTCTCTGCCGTGATGTTTGTGCGATCAGGTCAACCTGCAGCTGACAAAGGCAAGGTGGAGTTCAATGGAATGGTGAATGCAATTTGCGACATGAGATGAAATATGCAACAATTATAGACAAGGAGAAGTTGTGCTCAACCATGGTTAATTCTCAAATCGAATTCATAAAATGTGTGTCCACAGACGAAGAGTTTGTGATTTCTTTTAGTGGCCGGTGTAGGTACCGACCATATGAGAATGACTTTGGGTGGGGAAAGCCTGTTTCTATTAGTAACAAGTCAGTGAATTTCAGATCGATTGTTCTTATTGATGACGAAGAGAAGGGAGGAGTCAATGCATGGATAACCATAAAAAAAGAAAAAAAGAAAAAAAAAAAAGATGGTTCTTCTTAAACAAGATGTGGAATTTTGTTGACATTCGAATTTTTATTGACTTATTAGATATCCATTCATTTTACAAAATATAAAAAACATATAAAAAGATAAAAGGAAAGAATGTTGCAATGAACGAAAATGATTTAAAAAATAACAAGGTCTGCTTACATTGGAATGAGTCGCAGATCCAAGCGTGTAGAGCTACTTTCGATTTGGGCTTTAATTGTTTGTAATTTTGCGAAGAAAAGCAGGAAAGATGAACATTGGAGTATGGTTTCGCAAGGATCAAAATTAGCTTGCGGTGTTGTTTTTCAGCTATCCCTGATCGGGTGCGGCGTCGATTGCTGGCTCTTTTTAAAATTTTGGGTGAACATTACACTCAAGTATATAAAATCATTAGAAAACCTCTCTCCCTTCCTCCATCTCTCCTTCTTTTACGCCTCACTCAGCTACCTGTTGCCGCTTTTGTAGTCCGTCTATTGGAAGACCTTAGATATGAGAGTTTATTTTAAACAGTAAGTATTTCATAAGCTCCGTCTATTTTTATTTTTATTTTTATTTTTATTTTTATTTATTTTTTTTTTTTGGGTTGAAAGCTCCGTTCAGTTAGAATGACTAAAAATGTTGACATAAGTTAGTTTTTTTAGGAGAAGTGGCGCCAAGTGAGTACCTTATAAAAAAAGAAAAATTGATAACGAGGGTCAACTACCCTCTCGGATGTGTAGGCCCTTTATAAAAGTAGAACTAGACCTAGACTAACGTATAGAGTTGCATAATGAATGAAAACAAATTTATGTCCGCATGATAGGCATGTGTTATTTATTTATTTTTTTAAAAAAATTAGGGAAAAAACCACAAAAAACCCCGAACTTTACCCTGAGTGACACATTTACCCCGAACTTTTTTTTGCGCCGTGAAAAACCCCAAACTTTCCAATCGTGACACATTTACCCCATAAGGGCATTTTTGTCTTTTTAGTTTTTCTTTTTCTTTTTCTTTTTTTTTCCTTCTTTTTCTTCCCTCCGCCGGCCATGGCGGAGGGAAGCCCGCGCCGGCGAGGGTCGCCCTTGCTGCGTGGGGCGAGGGCGGCCCTCGCCGGCGTCGGGCGGCCCTCCCGGCGTCGGGCGAGGGCCGCCCGACGCCAGATCCGGCGAGGGCCGCCCGCCCGACGCCGGCGAGGCCCTCGCCCGACGCCGGCGAGGGCCGCCCTCACCCCATGCCGGCGGGCGAGCCTCGCGAGCCGGCTTCCTCCGCCGGCTCCACCATGGCCGGCGGAGGGAAGAAGGGAAATTTTTTTTTTTTTTTTTTTTAAATGAAAAGACCCAAATGCCCTTCAATTTTGGGGTAGATGTGTCACACTTGGAAAGTTTAGGGTTTTTGGTGTCGCAAAAAAAAGTTTGGGGTAAATGTGTCACGGTTTGGAAAGTTTGGGGTTTTTCACGGCGCAAAAAAAAGTTCGGGGTAAATGTGTCACTCGGGACAAAGTTTGGGGTTTTTCGTGGTTTTTTCCCAAAAAATTATTAATAAAAGTATGGAAAGAGGCAATGGGCATGACTGCCTCCTTGAGGCATTACCCTAAAAATCCCACAGTCGCTACATATGTGATCATATTTTGACATAGAATTCACCTTTCTCATAAGATTGATGTTATACTATTATTTGATCAACCACGCCCAAGCTAAGACTCTATAACCTCGAATAAGGCATCAAAAAAGAAATGGAAGAGATATATCTCGCAGTCAAGTTTTGGTTCACTTGTTAAGTATTCACCACACTTGATATTTTATTTTTTATAGTTTGAACTCGGAGTGCTTCGAGAGGGAGAGTTGCTGAAAGTCGAATGTTCAGCTTGTAAAAAAGTCAACCATGAGATATTGGATTGAAAATCGAGTGACACAATTGGCTTAAAACGAGTACGAACCTATCAACGCGCATTGTATGCATGACCATGAACTGGGGAATGCAATAAGTGATATTGTGCTAAACTACTTTGCATAATACGTCTGAATCAAGTCTATTAGGTTTAAGTAAAAAAAGGTAATATCTAAACGCTGAGGATCGGCCATCATAGCACTCGCACAAGATCAGAGTTTCAGCGTGGTGCAAGAACAGACTAAACGGCAGCAACAGGGTTCAGATCTGAACTCACCAAGACACTGGAGGCCACCATCGACGCACGAATGGAAGTTAAACGTAGACGCGGCATGGAACCCGGGCGAGTTCCTTGCATCTGTCGCGGGGGTCTTGAGGGACGCCTCTGGAGCTCTGATGGATGGTTTCGTGGCAGAGGTCAGGGCATCATCAGCGGCTCAAGCGGAAACGGAAGCACTCCTCCATGGGGTTCGCTTTTTGCAGGAGATCAGTTTGAGAAGAGGAGATCAGTTTGAGAAAGAGTTCCAAAGTCATACGGTTCGGCTAACCTGTGAAAGTGACAACCTTTATATAGTCGAAGCAATCCTGGGCCGGGCCGGGCTTGCCTGGAACGTGCGAGAACTTATCCACCGGTGCCAGCGGGAGATCAACCAGACCCACAATCTCACCGTCGGGTTCTGTCGCCGAGATGCCAACCGTGCGGCCGACTGGGTCGCACGTGCTCACCGACAACGGATTCTTCCGTTAAATTGGGTGTCTTCTCCCCCTTATCCTCTGTTTAATATCTTGTGTATGGACCTTTCGGCCACGTTGCGATCTTCGCGCATCTAATCTAAAGCTACATATTATCGATCAAAAAAAAAAAAAAAAAAAACGCTGAGGATGAATTATCACTGTTTTTTTACATGCACACATCGGGCACCGTGGGCCTCACCCCCACTTGCCACAGGAAGCAGGTCCAAGTGGGCCATGCTACGTCGTCCAAAGCCCACTGAAACTTCAATCTTTTTGCGTGAGAGGGAGAGAGAGAGAGAGATGCAGTTTGATTCTTAAGCTAAATTATTATTTAATACTGACAGCATGAAATATGCAAATTCAGTATTAGAGCATCATAAAAAAAAAAAAACCCCATTTTTAATAAATGAATTCTGGACCCTTATAATTCTCCATCATCCTTAGAAACCATATGAGACGAATTAAAACTCAAGTAGATAGATCAAATGTAAATTATATTTTTATTTGGTTGCGTGAGGGATTGAGTCGGTGTTGAACAAAGAATTTATAAGCCCCAAGCACATGATGTCTTGGGCTAGTTGGACTAATACGATTGGATTTACGTAATAGATTGTTTATTTTGTCTCATCCTCATTCCGCAGCAGATCAAATTTGGGCTTGCAACACTCTTGGTGTTTGGTACAATATCTGTTGGTTATCATAATCTTTTACCATGAAGTGTAACCCAAGATAATACACTAATTGAGAAAATCGTAATTGTAAACATAATCTTATAATGGGGAAGATGTTCGACCAAAAAGTAGAGAGGGGGGATAGGGGCGGGTTGGGATATGGGATTGGAGTGAACGGCTGCGATTAGAAGAAGATGATCTAACGGTTCTCAATTCTTGAGGATTAGACCCTCCGGACGCATGTATATGTTTCAGGATCATTGGCACCTGAAGATTTATCGGGTGGGCCCCCTCAAGCCTTCCACAATTGGATGGTCCATGTTACTTCAAATATGTTAGACCCGATAATGTTAAACGTTCGATAATTGGATAAGTATATTGGAAATTTTAAAATTTATTGCGAAAGTACACTTGAGTCTTAAAATTTTTAAAAAGTGTAATTAAATTTTAGTACTTGTTGCGGAAATGTAATCGAGTCTGAAAACTTTATAAAAGAGCAATTAAATTATAAAACTTGTCAAATTAATCCAATCGAGTTCTTTTTGTTGATTGTACTTTTTTAAAATTTTAAAACTTGATTATACTTTCGTGATAAGTGTAAGAACTTGATTGCACTTTATGAAAATTTTAGGATTTGATTTCATTTTGACAAGTTTTAAAACTTCAGTACATTTATCTCCTAAATAACTTATCAATTTCCTCCTCTTCCCCCTCTCTTGTTCAGGTTAAATTATTATTTTTTTTATCTTGCTCGATAATTTAGGGTCTCTGTAGGTTGACTTTTCTCTTTTGATATTAAACATTCAAAATTTTCATAAAATGTAAACATTGACATGTAAATTTTTATATAATTTTTTTAATGATTTTCTTTCTAAAAATTTAAATCATATTTTGAATTTTGATGGAAAATTATCAAGAAGCCGAACAAAAAAAGTACTTAGCATTCTTCAGCATCTCCTTCTTTTCAATGCACGTATTGACCTTAGTGAACTAATCCTTCATCTTCATCCGGAAACTTGAATACAAGAGTTATCTGGAGCGGAAAGGTGGATCCTAGAAATCCTTATCGTCAACTGTTGGTGTCCATTGAGCGAAGTTAGGCTTTACTCAATCTAGCGCTTGAACTCAAATGAGCTTGAATTCTCAAGCTAGCTTTACTGCATGACAGGCTCGATTGGATAGAGCTTAATTCGATCCAGCTTGGTTATCCAACATTAAGGGCTCAGGTTCTCGTTAAATCTAGTTTCCAAATCACAACAGACGTTACAGATTTAGGGTGATAGCATATCTACCACTGCGTAAGTGTGTGTATGAAACGATGTCATGTTAGAACACTTGCTAAACATATCCTTAAGGAATGAGCTGATGTCGAATGTATTGACATACATATTGTCAAAAAGCTAGCCTGCAAGGATTAGACTTATGAGGTTCTTGTGTTAAGCAAAGTGTTAAGAAGACGCGCGATATGCGTTTGATGTTCGTGCCATGCAAACTTGATAAGATTTGAATTGATCACATTTCGAGTGTTCGGCGATTAAAGCTCAAGTCGCTTGGTTTGTTTACACCTAATGCAGTTGGTCAAACTTGAGGTCTCACATCAATTTTCTTCAAATGTCAAGGGCTATACAGTTAGAATGCGACTCAGGCATTTCCACCTTGAATTAATCCTCTGGAAGTAATGCCAATGATTGCACAGAGCATCTCCAACCACTCTTATATTTGTCTCTTCTCTCTGCTCTTTCGGTCTTGTATCTTCTCTTCTTGTTTTCATCAGTTCATCTCGTCCACAACATTGGATTTCTTTAGTCGATGATTGCAAAAAGCATTTGTATGTCTCTTCTGGTTTGTCTCTTTCACCATCCAATTCTTCTACATGTCTTATGTACTGTAATGGATGTCCTTGTGTCACCATTGTTCTCTTCCGCTCGCCTCCAAGCACAGACGACATTGTAAAGTTATCAACTCCTTGCCAGCCTGTCTCGTCTATATTATTTAGCAATGATACATTGCACCGCTGTAGTCTGATTATCTCGCTTGAATTATGACGGTCTTCAGGTTCACTTATGGTGTAACACTAGGCTTGGTTTTGACTGTTTTAGCTGTTGGAGCAGCTCCTGATGAATCCTTCATTACTCACGTACCAGGCTTTGATGGCTCTTTACCCTCTAGTCATTATGCAGGGTACAAAATTCACCATTGTCCTTACTGTCATTTTGATCTCAGCCTCGTTTAATTGTCTAAGAGAATTCTGAGTTCGTTATTTGCAGCTATGTCGCTATACCGGGAAACCCTGGAAAGAAGAATTTGTTCTACTATTTCATTGCGTCTGAAAGGAATCCTAGCAAGGACCCTGTAGTACTGTGGCTTAATGGAGGACCTGGATGCTCCAGCTTCGACGGTTTTGTTTTTGAACATGGTATTCGAATTAAGCACTGAACCGATGATATGATGTTTTCACAGTTACATGTTGTAAGGTCCCATTTTCATGGCCATACCTACATGCAGGACCATTTAATTTTCAAGCAGGAAAGTCAAACGGAAGCTTGCCCATACTTCAGCTCAATCCCTTCAGCTGGTCGAAGGTCTGTAAAATCGTTTCTGTTTTGTGAACTTCTCCATTCACTTACTGGATTTCATGTTGGCATAGAATAATTTGTAACTCATTGTTTCCTGAGGTCTACAAGGAAGTGCTCTTGCTCAATTTTCAGGTCTCCAACATCATCTATTTGGATTCACCATGTGGAGTGGGTTTATCATACTCTGACAATCCATGCAATTATGCGACAGGAGACCTTCAAACCGCCTCTGACACGCATGCCTTTCTTCTCAAGGTAACAATGCAAGGCCCTGCACTAATCTGAATGTGTTAGGTTTAAGTTGGCCAGTCAATTTACAGTAAAGGAATAAGTAGGATAGGGTAGAGCAGCTGCTAATAAGCCATTGTATTGAAGCACTCCTCTTAATCTTAATATGTAAAGCCGCTGAATCATTTGTCTTTGGATTCAGTGGTTCGAGCTCTATCCAGAGTACCTTTCAAATCCATTCTACATATCAGGAGAGTCGTATGCTGGAGTTTACGTGCCAACTCTTGCCTCCAATGTAGTAAAAGGTACAGTGTACTCAACAAAATTCCAGGTTCATCTGTCTAGTTTTGTCAGTAATTGCAATTGAATTTCTCTTTCAGGAATTAAGAAAGGTGAAAAGCCTCTGATCAATTTCAAGGTATGCATCTCCTCTTCCCATCCTCTGCTGAGTGGCTTGGGCAACGCCCAATTCCATGAGGATGGCTTTGACTGACTGAACTTTTAAATGTGAACAAATGTACCTTACTGCAGGGTTACCTCATTGGAAATGGGATTGCAGATGACGAATACGATGGCAACGGTCATGTGCCCTTCTTCTTCAGTATGGCACTGATCTCAAGTGACATCTTTGAGGTCAGTTAGACAGGGTAGCTAGCACTAATGAGTGGATTTGTGCTCTCAAGAAGTCCCATGAGTATGTTTAGCAGAAGCTTTACAATTGATTCTGCAGGATTGTCAGGCCACATGTAAAGGGAAATTTTATGACCCCCCAAATGACCAATGCCGACAGAATATTCTCAAGGCTTATGCGGTGCGACGGTGTCCCTTTCACATTAATTTGGGACATGTCTATGAGCTTTAATAGCAATAGAACTGATGATATCCTCAAATAGATTTGCAAGTGGGATACGGCCTATAAATTGACATTTTTTCCCTCTACTTTCTAGGCTGTGACAGATTTGAATAGCTACGACATTCTTGAGCCATGCTTCCGCTACCCAGGCAACAAGGTCACGAGTCTGCCTCTTGGCCACCATCATTTGGGGGTAACTGAGAAGCCTCTCTACACGAGAAAGAATGTTCAGTTACGATTCACCTCTTTGGCTATTAGGAAAGGACAACATGGTTACATCGAGTCCCCAGTCGGCAAACGCGTTCCACATCCCATGCTTTGTGAGTAATTCGAGCTTTTAGTATGCACGATTAATTTTCTATTGCTTTTCCAATTTCATCTGGAGGTTGAAAATCAAATTCCAGGGCATTGTAAATGTAAGCATGGCGACATTTTAGTGCTTTCTGAGAAAACTAGAACCTTCAATCGCTGTTGCGGTGCATGATTAGTTACGTTTAAGATAAATGATGGAGATTTGCACTAAACATTTGTTAACCAAAGACCGATATATCTGTTACTATAATGTAAGTACAAATTTACAGTGGGCGAGACCCAAAAACAGTGCTCAATCTCTCCTCAAGATAAGTCAAGCATCAGTATCCCATTACGTATCATAATGTTCTCATTTGTGAGTTTGCAGTATGATGATTTCGCAACTGCATGGTTAAACAATGAAGCAGTTCGGGAAGCAATCCATGCAGCACCGGTAAAGTGTTAAATTTGTTGCTTTTCTTTGCCACAGAAATGTCGAGCTTCCAGTTATTTGATCGGGCATTTGCTTATCTTACATGTAATAGGCGAGTGCGGCAGGTCCTTGGGAGATATGTGCCATTAGAGTGCGGAGAAACTATACCATGGATACAGGAAGTATGATCCCGTATCACAAAAGTTTGATTTCTGAGGGATACAGGGCACTGATATACAGGTGAGATATGTGATGTTCATGCCCTCTGCATTACTGAGACGTCTCTTCTTGCCGTGGCACTCCTGATAGGATTGATGTAACTAGAACTTGTCGAATTAATCTATTTGATCCCAATAGTTGTTGCCACTTGTTCTTTTGATTGTCGTTAATTGACAGTTCTTTTATCTGCTCTCAGTGGAGATCATGATTCAGTCGTACCTTACACTGGTACTCAAGCGTGGACCAGGTCACTTGGATACAAAATTGTTGATGAATGGAGATCGTGGATCTCCAGCGAGCAGGTCGCTGGGTAAGTTCTTACTTCATCCCATGTTTGGCAGTAATGCTTAGCACTTGCAAGGTATAATCTTATCAACTAGTACTCATGGTCAAAGAGTTGAAATGTTGCAAATACTCTGTTCATTCAAATTTCCGTCCCTTTTAAGTGCGTCCACGAATTCAAATTATCATGCAATGCCACTGTGGGTGATTACGCTATGCTGCTCTTAGCATTCTACTCTAAGCATTCAAGCTTTTCCAACTTGTTTCAGGTATCTGCAAGGGTATGACCACAACCTCACATTCCTAACTGTCAAGGTCAGGAACCAATGAACCTTCTTACCCATCATATCTTAAGACTCACAATTGTTTGCACAAAAAAGACTAGAACAAGGTCACGGCATTATCATGAAGAGCGTGCTGTTTTCTGCATATTTTGGTCGCTCTGTCAAAACAAACTGGAATGCGGCACACTGCAATAGAACAATGCTGATAATATATACTTAAATCTCTATGGACAAAGGATGCGACAGTATAGCTCTGTCAAAAGTCCTTTCTTAATGTCTACGACAAAATATAAAGAGTTGTCTGTGTCTAAATCCTAGAGAAAAGCTCAATTTATCCTTAACGAACTAATTTCGTATGATGTTTGGAAATGAGATATTTGAAGTTCAAATTCACAAATCCTTGCCTTTTGATAGTTGATACCGAAGATGAAAACCTTTGTCTCGCTTTTGAGGCTCCGAAGCAATTCTACTCATTGTTTTACTGGAATGCACTTAAGCCGATTATTTCTAATCGCACAAGTGCCGCTCGTTGTACTAGTCATCTAGTTGTCCGATGCTAATAATAACCGTCTTGTCATTGGTGCAGGGAGCGGGGCACACGGTCCCTCAGTACAAGCCGCGGGAATCATTGGATTTCTATACTCGCTGGCTAGATGGAAAACCAATCTGAAATTACTACATCGCAGAGCAGGACCAATAGAACTAATGTACCTGAAAAGTTCATCAAGTTTTCAATAAAATCTTGCTGTGCGGTTTCTTGTTTTCTCCACTGTACTGAAAACAGCCGACTTGAATTTGACCACGTCAGCATACAAAACGGCGTCGTTTTGGGCTCCGTTCGCCGGAAAAATGCCAAGTGGGCGTTTTGGCTGGACTTTCGCCGAATTGGCACTCAAGTGATCCCATTTTCTTTGAATGTGGCACTTAAATGTACCTTTCGTAAGTTATGGCACTTAAGTGTCCTTTCGTGCAAAGTTATAACACTTGAAGCGTTCTTATCCCTCTTAGATTGATAGATTAATTGATTCAAATTATTCAAATATGAAAATAGTGTCATGTATATCATTTCCTATGTTGTATATTCTTGTATTACATATACCTTGTACATGAATGAAAGATATAAAGAAAATTTATCAAGTTCTTGATTTCTGTCAGAATAGAATATACTTAACGGGAAGTTCGTTGAATTCTGATCACTCTTCCGTTTCCATGTGGAGTCCGAAACTTGACATACTGTTCATCTATGTCGACAGGGCGAGGCAATCACCATAAGAAAGAGGGGAAAGAGCCAAGTCAAATGGGAGGCATAATGAAGCCACGACTAAGTTATATATAAGAAACTAATAGATAGAATTAGCACCCCCACCATTTAATTAAATGATCTATGATTGCACGTGGCCCCATGATCAATCAAAGCGACGACCGATACGGCATCGAAATTCCCATGTTCACCAATCGAATTGATTAGCTAACAATAATTGATAGCTCGATAGGATAGAATATACTTGGTGTGAAGGACATTGAATTATGATAATACCATTTTCATATAAAATCTGAAACTTGGAGGTGCAAACACCTAAAGTGTCAAAATTAGGCACAATGGGACATTTTAATACCAAAAGTTTTAAAATATATATTTAAATGTCAAAATTGGAGAAAAATGGAATACTTAAGTGCTAACAATGAGAAATTCCAGTAAACAACATCGTTTTTGGTGCTGACGTGGCTAGATAGATGTAAAATGACGTCGTCGTAGCACGACGTGACCCCATAAATTGAATTTAATATAATATTAATGAGAATAAATGAAAAAAAAAAAAAAAAAAAAAAAAGAAGAAGGAGGGGGAACAAGTTGCCCTCGCTGAAGCTTGCTGCAAATCTCTCCTTTTTTTTTTTTTTTTTTAATTCACATATTAAATTTCAATTTTGGGGCAAAACAATGTTGTTTTTGTCAGATCATTACCGAGTTGGTTTCGACAAGCCACATAAACAACATATATTATTAACGAAAGCCACGTCAGATTTCCAACTACTTTTGCTGGACTTGGCATTTGAGTGATTCACTTTTCAAAAAAGTGGCACTTAAATGTACATTTGGGAACTTTTTATACTAAAATGTTTACCTGTGCCAAGTTTTAACACTTTTGGTGTACTTTACGGGAAAATTACCAAAAAAGTCCTAAACTTATTGTAATTGTGCCAATTTAGTCATAAACTTTTTTTCTTTTAGCCAATTTAGTCCTAAACTTTTTATAATTGCACCAATTCAGTCCATCCGGCCAAAATTGGCCGGCTAGTGCTGATGTGGACGCCGGCAGGAGACAATCGGCCGACGAGGCAATTTTTAAATATTTTTTAAATATTTTTTCGAATTTTTTAAATATTTTTTTATTTTTTAATTCTTTTTTTTCTCACCTTCTTCTACCTTTGGTCGGCCGGCAATGGCTAGAGTTGAGAGCTGGTGAGGCTTGCCCCCACTCGTTGGAGGCTAGGGCTAGTGAGGTTAACCTCGCTAGCCACTAGTGTGGGTGAGGCCTCGCTAGATTTGGCGAGGTCAGCCTCATTGGCCTTCGGCGAGGGCGGCGCCCTTGCTAGATCCGGCAAGCTCGGCCCTTGCCAAGGGTGGGCAAGGCTGCCGTTGCCAAGGGCTGCGGTGGAGGTGGGGAGGGAGAGAATGAGGAGGAGGAGGCGGCGGAGCAGCTGCGAAGATGCGAGAGGGGTGCTGCAGTTGTGGCGGCGAGGAGAGCGAGGTGGGGGCAGAAATCTGTGTATGAGTGTGGGGACGACAGCGATGGCGATGACAACGACAACGACGGGGATGTCGGGTTTCTCTGGTGTTGGAGCACTGCCCCCACCTTGCATCTTTGTAGTCGCTTTGCTGCCTCCTCCTCCTCCTCCTCCTCCTCATCCTCTCCCTCCCCCGTAGCTTTGCCCACCCCTAGCGAGGGCCGAGCTCACCGGATCTAGCGGGGCCTTGCCCTCGCTAGTGGCTGGCGAGGCTAACCTTGCTGGCCCTCGCCTTCGCCTGGCAGGAGCGAGCCTCGCTAGTGGCTGGCGAGGCTGACCTCACTGGCCCTTGGCCGACTAGAGGAAGAAGAAGGTGAGAAAAAAAAAAAAAAAAAAAAGAAGTAAAAATATTAAAAAATTCAAAAAAATATTAAAAAAATATTAAAATTTTTCTCGTCGATCGGCTGTCCCCCGTTGGCGTTCACGTCAGCGCCGGTCGGCCAATTTTGGCCGGATGGACTGAATTGACACAATTATAAAAGGTTTAGAACTAAATTGGCCTAAAAAAAAAAGTTTAGGACTGAATTGACACAATTGCAATAGGTTTAGGACTTTTTTGGTAATTCTCCTTGTACTTTACCCCAAAAGCTTGACATCCTATTTATCTAATATGGATGAAAATCCATGAGACAGCATAAATAAATTATATCGTGCAGATTGATCTCATTGAACAAGTACTTCACAACGACACAAGTGGAGAACAAACATGTATATGTCTATAGTCAATAGTATTCTTTTTAGGAGAGAGTTCTCTTTTGATCTTTCCACCTAATTACCTCGAAACCAAGTTTGGAGAATTACTTGAATTAACTCAGAGTACATGCGATGTTTTCATTTATCACTTGAAAGTTCTAAGCCGCCATTAATTTCCCACTCTCCTACTTTCCACTGCCTAAACGTAAGTAGTCAATTGTCATACAAATGAAATAAAAAAACATATAGTTGCCAGTTTTTAGCTAGCGAACTATTTATCATTTCAAAATTTTTCATGGGCATCAGCGACTCAATCTAACGTAAATGGTGCAACACACATGCGGTCAACCTTCACAAATTTTTCGTGGGTATCAGCAACTCAATCTAACGTAAATGGGGCAACACCATTCGGTCTACCTTCACTAAGAAAGTCCTATTAGTCAGTTCTTCTATTTCTCATGTGGCGTTTTTTAAAATAGGATTGTGCTGCTTAGTTTGCATTTTAAGGAATATTGTCTAAAAAGTCCTAAACTTATGGTGTGGTAGCCAACTCGGGAAAATTACCAAAAAAGTCCTAAACCTATTGCAATTTTTCCAATTCAGTCCTAAACTTATTTTTTTGACCAATTAAGTCCTAAACCTTTTATAATTATTCAGATCAGTCCATCGGCCAAAATTGGCCGGACGGCACCGACGTGGCAGCTGGCCGGCGCCGGCGAGCATTTTTAATATTTTTTAATTTTTAAAATTTTTATTAATTTTTTTCCTTTTTTTTTTTTTTTCCCCTCCTCCCTCTTCCTCTCTCCTCCCTCCTCCTTGCTTCTGCTCCGGCGATCGGCCAGGCTGGCCGGTCGCCGCTGGACCGAGGCGATCAGCGCGGGGCTCGAGAGGCCTCCCGACGCGACGGCGAGCCCCCCCGGCCGGATCGGCGAGGGCCCTCGCCGGATCCGGTGGCGAGGGCTCGCTAGACGCGACGGCGAGCCCCCGGCGGATCCGGCGAGGAGCCATCCGGGCGAGGCCCCTCCGGCGGGGGAACCTTAGTCCGGCGACCGACCGGGCTGGCGGTCGCCGGAGAGAAGGAAGGAGGAGGGAGGAGGGAGGAAGAGGGAGGAGGGAAAAAAGAAAAAGAAAAAGGGCAAAAATTAATAAAAAATTTTAAAAAATAAAAAAATATTAAAAATATTAAAAAACGCTCGCCGGTGCCGGCTAGCTGCCACGTCGCCGCCGTCCGGCCAATTTTGGCCAGATGGACTGATCTGGAATAATTATAAAAGGTTTAGGACTTAATTGGTCAAAAATAAGTTTAGACTGAATTGGAAAAATTGCAATAGGTTTAGGACTTTTTTGGTAATTTTCTCTAGCCAACTCGGTCCTAAATGTTTCAATTATACCAATTTAGTTCTAAACATTTCAATTGTGCCACTTTAGTCTTAAACCTTTTAATGATTTGCTAATTTAGTATAAAACCTTTTAATTAATCAATTTAGTTTTAAATCTTTTGATGATATGCCAATTTAGTTATTGTAACCAATTTTGGGAAGATATTGTTAATAGGCAGTCTAGCATCATCTACCCTTGCCTACGGCCAGTTGCCAGCCATCCCGAGGCTTGGCAATTGGCAGAGGAAGAAGGGAAAAAAAAAGAAAATGGGGAGAAAAAAATTAATTCAGAAAAATTTAGAAAAATGTAAAAAAAATATCAAAGTTAGCATTGGTTGTTTCTTATAGGACTATCGACATCCACATTAGCGATTTCATATAAGAATTAACTGGAAGGACTAAACTGGTAAATTGTCAAAATGTTTATGATTAAATTGATAAATTGTCAAAAGGGTTTAGCATTAAAATGACACAATTGAAATATTTAATATTGAATTAACCGCCTAAGAATAGGCTTAAAATTTTTTAGACAATGTTCTTTTATAATTTGTGTGATGAATTAGAAAAGAAGAAATATCATGTAGTTGTGATCCTCTCGTACAGAAGAAGACACGGCAAATACGGAGCCATGTAATGTGGAAAATGATCTAGTTATATAGTTGCACTTAAATATTAATGAATTTATCCGTGAGTACTTATGGAGCACTTGTTAAATCAGTACTTAAGGCAATATTACGATCTACAATCTACAAGTTATTCTTGTACAACGTGTAATTGTAATCAATACTTTGCAAATTAAATTTTTTTATGATGCATACTTTAACAAGCGCCCAAGGAGCATTCATTATTATATTATGAAGCATTCCACCATAAAATATTATTAGAAGATTCATTATTGCACTTTCTATCGGTATATTGGCTTGTGCATATGAAACTTGTCCTCCACATTCAACTACGCACATTAATAGTTTTTGATTATTTCGTCATATTCAAAACATTATAGGAAAATTTCTCAACACTAACTCAATTGCTACATTTTTTTTTTGGTCAATACCATAAAAACTCCAAATTAGTATACTTGTGACAAATTTACCTTAAACTAATTTTTTGACTATTAAAAACTCTAAATTGGTGGACCTTTGATCTTGTAGCGAATCGGAAGTTTTGCAATTATGTCAGGAGCTATGGAAATCGATCGAAATATAACGAGGAATAATAAAAGGACAACAGAAATTTACGTGGTTTGGTCCGAATATCGGAACCTACGTCCACGGGAAGAGCCAACAAAAACAATTCACTATAAATTGGAGAATTACAAGATTACAATCACTCAATGCACTCAAGTATTTTCCAATCCTACTTTGTACCCGATACCCACGGTGTTTAATAACTCACTCAAATGGACTCAAGCACAATCCTCTCTGAGCTTGAGCCTCTCACTCACTCTCGAGTTCTTTCCTCTCGCTCTCTGCCGAGCTCTATTCTTTTCGTTCTGTCTTGAGGTCGCTGCTTCAACCTCTCCGGACGTCTTTTTATTCTATATGGAGAAAGACAAAATAAATGACCTTATTAAATGTGGCACAGGCGCCCACAAGACAAACCTGCAATCGGCACCGACGCCCACCATATTCGTAGGTCTGCATGGGCAAGTATTTACTGTGAGTGAATAATATATTCAATGAGGTGGGCCGAAGTCTTCAATTTTCTTGTCCGTGGAGAGAAGCATGCGTGTGACCATGCACACACGTAGAATAGCTTTTGTTATCTCTCTTTCTTTATTCTGCCATCCCTCTTTCTTTATCAATAAAGAAACAAGAGAAACCCACACAAGAGAAACCGTGAAAGAGGGAATTCGGCGCCTACAAATGCTGACCAACTTTATTCTTCTACAAGCATGCATGCACATGGCCATGTGCATGCATTTAATAAGGTAGAAGAAATGGGACGATCAATCCTTCGGCCTTGCGTTATTTCATGTTGACAAATGAGAAAAGTCCCATGGATTTGTAGCCTTCATTTCCAACGTGAAGCGTAGATCAAGGGCAAAATCCTTTCGGCTCCTATCACACACCATTCTTCATTAAATGCTCCGCGAACATTCTTTCTCGTTTTGGCATGTAAATATTTTTCGTGTATTGGATATCGTATATAGATTCAAACTCGAGACATAATTTAACAAAGAGGGATAGAGAGAATCTCCATCCATCCCGTGATAAAACCTGTAAGCTAACATGATAATTAACTATCTAAACTGCAAACTACCCCATCAGTTTTAAACTTATCATACAGATGCCAATTTAGTCTTAGACAATTTAATTCTGTCATTTTAGTTCTAAATTTTTATGCGAATTTCCAATGTAGCCATTTCAATCAATTTTCACCAGAAATCATTGATGGGATAATCCATTCATTGTCGAGCATCATAGGTAGCACACTAACATGTTAGCAATTTTCGGCAAAAGTTGATTAGAATGATTGTATCGGTATTTCACGCAAAGTATAATGATTAAATTAGCAAAAATGAAAAGTTCAAGACTGAATTGACATTTGTATGGTAAGTTTAGAACTGATTGGACAATTTCCCTTCATGATATTTGTACAAAGAGAGAAACTTACAGTAAAAAATATTTCCTTTTGAGACTTCTTAATTGAAGTAGCCTTTGTCCCGTCCTCCCTTATCCTAAATCAAGACATTTCACCCCAAAATTTATTTTTAATCATATGGATTTAAATTTTCAGTTCAAGACAATATATTTATATCTTAACTTTACCTCCAACAAAAGACAGATGGCACATTGGCAAATTAATTTTGTATAGGGTTTTTCCCTCTTTTTTATTTTTATTTTTTTTTATTTGGGTTTTACTAGCATAATAATTATTAGATTAGAGAATAACAGCTTGTTGTGAGTTATAAATTTTGGAAGAAATATACTCCACAATAATTTATAGTTATTTATTATTTGATTTTCGTGATTCAAAATAAAATATTATTTTTCATGATAGATTAAAGATTGCCAATTAATAAATTCTCTTGTTTTTTCTCCCTTTCCCTTTTAGTTCTTTTCCCCCATTTCCCTTTTAGTTCTTTTCAACCGTTTATTTGATTTTTCATTTGTCAATGAATTAGAGAAGGTAAATTTAAGATGTTTTTATCCTTAAATTTAGAATATGCTGCTGTAAATAATTTATGATCTTTAAGAGAGGAGAGGTAATTAATTAAAAATGAGACTATATCTCTACTTAATTGACTTGTCGTTTAAATTGTTCGAATCAAAAATATTTATATCATAACAATACATGTAGGAAAGTGAATAATATAATCTAATAAGGTTATTAGCTATTTTATAAAATATTATCCCTAATATCTCATAATATCTCTAACAATATTATCTAATAAGGAGATCTCTAATATCCATAAACATTTGGAAATTAACAATGCATGTATATTATACGAAGGTGAAACAGGCGAAGTGCACGTCGCCAATAAAGTATGAGAGGTCTATAAGGTATTTAGTATTCCATGTTTCTTAGATGGATATAATATGGAGTATTGCCAGCCTTAAAGTGCTGTTAACTAACGGTGCAATTCATAGCGCATGTTGAGAGAGTACATTTTAAGAAACAAATCTACTCATATCATCCAAGCTGGAGATCTAAAGGTGGAGAAGCCACCGTTCCATGTGAAAAACTTACAGTTGCTTCATATAATCATTTCCCTATAATATATACCATCGTTTCTCCGATTACTTGAATTGGTCTTTAAAAAAAGAATCTTGATGTGGGAGATGGGAAATGGACATGTAACGGGCCCATTCCACGGCACAAATTGAGAGAGTACTTTTTAAGAAACAAATCTATTCATATCATCCAGGCTGGAGATCTAAAGGTGGAGAAGCCACTATTCCATATGAAAAACTTATGGTATCATCATAATCATTTCTTTATAATATATACCATTGTTCCTGCCATTACTTGAATGGGTCTTAAAAAAAATAATCTTGACGTGGAAGGTAGGAAATGGACATGTAACGGGTCCATTGCACGCAGTCTTAAAATGCATATTCCAGGACTTAAATACGTCCCGCACTGGACGGATCTTGCATGCAACCATATTTACCATCCTCGTTTGACTAGATATCTTGAGAAGCAATACAAGCATGAAGGTGGAAGTGCAATGGAAGAAGTTAGTCAAACCATCGGTGCCCACGCCGAACAACCGGCAAAAATGGATGTTAACATCGCTGGATCGGCTTCAAATGCCAAGTTACACAGGCGTTATGTTCTCCTATAGAGATAATTCCCGACCCCGGATGCTAGGCCCGCTTTGGAGTTTATCGTTCCCGGCGTCGCGCTCGTCGTTTTGGTCCGTTCGGTGCGTTAATCGGGTGAGTTACCTCACTAATCCTTGATTAGCCGGTTAATTATGCCCTAAGTGTGTTTAATTTGAATTAAGTGTGTTTAGGTGGTTAGATTAGATTATTTTAATATAAGTTGGATTAAGGAAATTAGATTAAGCTTAATGGTGTTTAATTAAGTTTAAAAGAGATTAATTAAAGTTAAGTGGTGATGTGACATAATTGGATTTTAATTTATATTTATTTAAATGGTCTGAAATTCGGCTGATTAAAATAATATTAAAATATTCCGAAATTAATTAAATATTATTATTTATAAAAAAAAAACGGAAAAATTTATTTTTAGCCCCGGTTGCTCAGAATTTCGTGCTAATCGCTGCTGTGATGTTAGAATTTTAATTTGATGTTTGATTTGTGGCCAATTGAGTGTGATTGCGTAAATTAGGGGTTATGTGTAGAAATTCCAATTATAGGAATTGATGGGAATTTGGCCGCGATTGACCGCCTATTAGAGGCCGTGCCAAGTGGGGCGGTGATGCCACTAGTTGTCGACCGCCTATTAGAGGCCGTGCCAAGTGGGGCCGTGATGCCACTAGTTGTTGACCGCCTATGAGAGGCCGTGTCGAGTGGGGCCGTGACGCCACTAGTTGTTAACCGCCTATGAGAGGCCGTGCCGAGTGGGGCCGTGATGCCACCAGTGTTGAACCACCTTTTCGAAGGTCGTGCCACGTGGGGCCGTGATACTACCAATTTGTTGAGTTTACCTTTAGGGTCGTGGTTGGGAGCATTGACTGATGTGCTATAATGACATGTAATCGGCCGAGCCGATTGATCGCTGAGACGATCCAAGTGGTTGATTGGTTGATGATGTGATTGTGCTTTGATTATTTAATTATCAATTGTCACGTGATTGAATGATATGAACTGTACTAACTTGTAGGCGCAGACTGTTGCGAGGTAAGTCTTCTTGATGTGTGGCTAGGTCATGCTGGGGTATATTTTCTTTCTAATAGGGGCTTAGGAGGGGTGAACTTGCTGAGACAATGTCTCACCCCATTGTGGGAAACACATTTCAGGGCCGCAAATGAGGATTCCAGCGGAGTCAGGTGGACTGCCGGTGAAGTTGGGCAAGGAGTGCAGAGCCAAGAAGATAGAGGATCGAATCTTTTTAGTGGCCTTAGGACTGTTCTTTCTAGATGGTGAATCGATCCCTAGTGTATAGACCTCGACCCAGTTTGGCTGCATGTAATCTTTGTTTGATTTTATGCCAGCTTGTTGGTTTGTATTAAATTGAATTTTGTTCCTGCTTCTATCCCGCTTTTAAATTGTCAGGGGTTTATTAATACGTTCCGCTTGCGCTTATTAAATTAAATTGGGCCGGCGACACCACCTGGGAATGTCGCAATATCACGACCATGGCGGGTTGTTCACGTGTCTCGGGGTTCGGGGCGTGACACTAAAGGTAGAGAAGCCACCGTTCCATGTAAAAAAATTGCAGTACCGTCACATAATCATTTTCCTCTAATATATACGATTGTTTCTCCCATCACTTATGTCGGACTTAAAAAAATAAAAAAGTATCTTGACGTGGGAGACGGGAAATGGATGTGTAACAGGCCCATTCCACAGCAAATATTGAGAGAGTACTTTTTAAAAAACAAATCTATTCATATCATCCAAGCTGGAGATATAAAGGTGGAGAAGCCACCGTTCCATATTAAAAACTTATGGTATCGTCACATAATCATTTCCCTATGATATATACCATCGTTCCTCCCATTACTTGAATCGGTCTTAAAATAATAATCTTGATGTTGAAGGTAGGAAATGGACATGTAACGGGTCCATTGCACGCAGTCTTAAAATGCATATTCCAGGACCTAAATACGTCTTGGAACGCTCTATAAAACGAGCATTGCACTGGACAGATCTTGCATGCAACCATATTCACCATCCTCGTTTGACTAGATATCTTGAGAAGCAATACAAGCATGAAGGTGGAAGTGCAATGGAAGAAGTTCGTCAAACCATCAGGGCCGACGCTGAACAACCGGCAAAAATGGAAGTTAACATCGCTGGATCAGCTTCAAACGCCAATTTACATAGGCGTTATGTTCTCCTATAGAGATAATGCTGAGAACCCAGGAGTTGATATTTCTCAAAGGCTTCTCCAAATGGAGGAGTCACTTTCTGAAACCCTAACACTCTTTTATCCTATGGCAGGGAGATATATTGAGGATGATGGTTGTTTTATTGACTGTAACGACCTTGGAGTTGAGTTCGTCCACGCCAAAGTGGGTGGCCAGATTGATAAGCTTCTCCATGGAGATCCCGACATTGATTTGCTCCAACGTTTGTCGAAGTGCCCGACCGATGTAGCTGGCAATCCGTTAGTTGTGATCCAAGTGAATACATTCGAGTGTGGCGGATTAGCGATTAGCATGCGCTTTACACACAAGATCGGCGACATGTACACCATGGCCATGTTCATCAATTCGTGGGCTACCGCTTGCCGAGGTAATGCAGACGCAATGGTCCGTCCTAGTTTCGAGTTGTCATCTCTATTCCCAGTAAAAGAGTTGGCGGTTCCGATTTTGAGTCCACGACTTACTAGCAACAAGGAACTCATCATGAGCAGGTTGAGGTTCAACGCCGATACTTTATCGAAGCTGAAAGCCTTAGCTAGGGACAATGCAAAGGTCTCGATGGCCACCGATTCCCAGCCTTCAAGGGTGGAGGTTGTTTCGGCACTACTAGGTAGGGCTTTCGTCAATATTTGCCGAAATAAACATGGCGAACGAAGGACTTTCTTAGTTTGTATGCCAGTTGACTTGCGTCAGAAGATCAATCTGGCGATACCCACGAATTCTTGTGGCAATCTTTTCGCCATCGTGTGGGCGCGATCTGGTCAACCAACGGCCGGAAAAATTGAGTTCGAGTTCAACGGAATGGTGAATGTAATGCGCGATATGATAGCGGATACCAAAACAAAGTACGCAACAGTAGTAGACGGGGATGAGTTATGCTCGATGGTGGGCGATTCTCTAGCCGAGTATGTCAAAATTGTGGCCAGAGGCGAAGATTGTCGGTTTGGTTTTAGTAGCTGGTGTCGGATGGGGCTATACGAGAATGACTTCGGGTGGGGCAGACCGGTTCTCGTGAGCAACGCACCGTCAAATTTTGAATCAATTTTTCTTATCGACGATGAAGAGAGCGGAGGAATCGATGCATGGATAACCGTTGGCAAAGATGAGATGATTCTTCTTAAACAGGATCCAGAGATTCTGAAATTCACTTCCTAGTCAGAGATAGAGATGTTGCTTGATTATATCATTTGTGAAGTCATCGTTTCTTACAATAATGTAAAGTGGGACAATAAAAATGATGGCCTCAAGTCGCCAGTATTTGTAACATCTGTTTGATTTATTGAAGAATGATGCTTCTTGTGAACAAGATTAACTCTTAACCAATGTTTACGAACTTATTAATTACCTTATTACTGCATTTATTCATATCTTGCAAAGGGGTTGGTGTAATTGCATTTTATAGTATGATTGTCACTGGAAATTCATTCGCTTAATGTTTTGAGTGGGTATTTTTTTGTTAATACATATAGGGTCGGGAACCTAAAGTTTGGGAATGAATTTAATTTTTAAATTCACCTCCATCAGTGAAAACTCATGTACCTGCCAAACACTTAGAGCTTCCCTCTCCTCTGTCTCTATTCTGTCAACCCAATGCATAGACTTGCTGCTGCGGCCACGGCTGCTGCCTCCACTACTCCTTGCCCACCGTTTGGACGATCGACGTGACCTCCGAGACAGTTTTTTCTTCCCTTCGTTTTTTTACCTTTTTTTTTCCCCTATTTCCTTATTCTTCTCTAAGCACCTCTTCCCCTTTGCCTTCCACACGTCCCGTCAGCCGGCAATAGCATTGCTTCGTCGGTTACTGTCTTATCATTAGTAGGATTAGAGAAAATATTCAGTGGTTCGTGCGCGCCACGTCATCCGCCGACGTGGCGCGCACGTTCCATTCAGATATTGACAGGTGTCCTGTGGGACCCGCCAGAAGATGGGAGGGCTGGCTCGGCTCGGCTCGGCTCGCTGGCAGAAGAAAAGACGTCAGCCTCCCGCCCAAAACATTTTTCCCTCCTCAATTGAACTTTCTGCAATTTTTTTTTCTCTCTCTTACTTTCTCTCTCGAGACCTGCGTTTCCTTCTCCACGCATCCCACCTCCTCCGCTTCCGCCTTCGGCTCCGACTCCGCCTCCGACTGTTCCCGTGGAGATCGAGCACAAGGTTTGTGCTCGCGTAAGTCTCCGCCTCCGTGCATCCCCCTCCTCTGCCTCCTTCGCCTCCACCTGCCCAAAAGCCTCGCCGGTCATCTGCCTCTAGCGTCCTCTGTCTCCGGCATCTCCTTGTCCTCCCCATCCCGCCGGCCTCCGCCGCGAAGCCATCGGCCTCCGGCAGGAGGGAGGCGGCCTCGGTCTCGTTCCCGAGCGGCACCAGGCTCTCCGCTGCTGACTGGGCGTTGTTCCTGACGCTGGGTCGCTCGGTCGCGAGGGAGATCTCGGCGGACCTGGGTGGGGTCGACGGCGTGGAGAAGAAGGGGAGGCGTGGGTTGGAGAAGGATTCCCGCTTGCTGTGGAGGAGGTACGTGAACCGGCTGTA
This sequence comes from Eucalyptus erythrocorys, assembly GCA_014182555.1. Lineage (NCBI taxonomy): Eukaryota > Viridiplantae > Streptophyta > Magnoliopsida > Myrtales > Myrtaceae > Eucalyptus > Eucalyptus erythrocorys. The sequence continues at coordinate 9,523,718 of CM024603.1, forward strand.
CCAGCACCAGGTGTCACACCCCAAAACCATCAAGAATGGGGGATGACACGGCCGTCCTTCCACTCAAAGGACGCAGCCTCAGAGCTCCCAAAATTCAACGCTTAAAAGTCCCTATATCCATTTCGCTCTCGTACCTACTCATCGTTAGTTGAGAAACCTGAAAAAGATTGGAAAATAGAGGGGTGAGTAACCACGCTTAGTGAGTAGTGCATCTCTTCTAAGCGGATCGAGCACCCACTATGCATATTTACAAAACCATACTACAACTCTTTTAACTCAATTATAGGATATAACAAACATATAGTAAAAAGAATAAGTTACACACGCTTCAACATAGCTATATTTATAACAAAAATAATCATTTCATAATTGTCACGACCTCTTTTTTTTCTGTCCGGGGGAAAAAGAAAGAAGGTTTAGAGGTATTTGCCTAAAGAGGCGGACCAATGGCCCTGGATTAGGCGCGGGCTCTCCCAACCCCATACCTCGCGCGACGTTGGATTTCGTATTTCAGTTCTTAACAACCTATGTATTTCTAGGAGTCGCCACTAGCCTATTGGGGTCGGCTAGAAACCAATCAAGACACGGGAGTGTTGTCTTGATTCCTACGCAACCAGAGATTTCTAGGAACGGGGACTTGTTTACGCTAATGTTTCTATTAGCGTCCTTGCGGTACCATTAACTTGAAAGGTTGTTTATCTAAATGACCACACAATCTTGATTACCAATTACAATCCTTATAAAACCACTAAGTGTCCATGCAAATGTTTTTGTAGTTTTTTTTTTTTTTAATAAAAAGTCTAGACTAATCCTAACATAATTTAGAAGATAAATTCACACTCAAATTATTGAAAAGCGGTGCGGTAAATAAACATCCAAGAAACCGAAAGGACTTGAAAGTAAATATGGAAAAGGAAAACCCGATACAAGTCGGGCAAATAATATTACATGGCCTTGTTATCATGCCCCGGGACGGGACCCCGTGAGCAAAATGGGAATTTAAATATGCATGACATTACTCTAAATGCATGAAATTACTTCTAATAATTTTAATCTACGGAAAATGGATCATTTACAAAAATGATTATAAAATACCAAAATAGCGCTAAATTAGGAAAATGACCTTTTAAAATTATGGAAATTTAATAGAAGCCATTTATATCCTAATTTGATACTATCTAACATTTTTTGATATTTTTGAAATTTTCAGATTTTTTTTTTTATAATTTTTTATAATTTTTTAAAATATTAATAATAATTCCTTAAACCGATCTATGCTAACATGGAGCAACACATCATATCAATATTACAATAATCAAGCTCAAATCGACCGTTTCAAGATCGAAACTTGGTTTGCACATTTCGTCGAACACTTGGCGTGCATCAAATAACTCCAAAACAGCTTCGCCGGGCCATGTTTGCAGCCTTCAATCTCAATCCATGAGCAGTCTTATGTGGAACTAAAGTATCAAAATTATACTACCACATGCAGGGAGCAAGATTAGATAGAAATCACAGCTTAAAACACACGGAAAACAAGCTGGAATCATCATCAAATATGCGGGTTTGAGCTGATTTTGCAAATCTGGGTTTGAACCCAAGTCAAGCAAACAGGTTGAATGTGTTGTTACTGATCAAAACAGTAAACAAGAAGCAGAAAAAACCAGAACTATAGATATCGAAGAAGGAAGAGAAACTGGAGAGAACAGAACACAAACTTGCTTCAGCAGTTCTCTTAAGAAACTGTCAAGTACAAGAAACCAACTTAAACAAAAGAAAATGGTAACTGCTCACACACACACACGTGCAACTTGTAACTGCACCTAAACATGTACTTAACTTCCTAAATAACAAAAACATTATCTGCAACACATAACCAACTAAGCAGCAAATAAACCATAACAGAGGAAGAAAACAGAACACAGAAACTTCAGTAAAAAACACCAGCAGTACTGAGACATTAAAAAATCCAACAGAATGCCCATATTCAAGCCCCCACACTCATCACATATGAGATCCAAGGGAAATACTACTTAATCTTAGTGAAAGTAGGTAACATGAGTTTTCAAATACAACAAAAATCATAGAGAAATGACTCACCGAACAACATCAAAACAACCTCTTCAAGAAGCACACATGCAAAACTCTTGAAGAGATTTCAACACTTAGAAAAAAATTCCAGCCTCAAAAATCAGTTTTCCGGGCTGGTTTTCCTCTTGATTTTCATGATCAAAACATGCTCAAAATTGAACAAAAATACATCTAGGATACTTACCTTGCTTCCTAGTTTCTGTTTCAAATGGCTCTTGGCCGAGGAAGCCGAGAAATTATCTTCGGGGGCCCGTGGAAGTTGGTTCCTTCAAACTGGAAGTGAGATCTGCAGAAACAAGAACTGACAACGAAGGTGTTTGTTGAACTCTAAAATTAGACTTCAAGACCTCTTTTGTTGGAAAACTTAACACCAAACCAAACTATATGTATTATAGCTTGTGGAAAAAGTCAATATTTCCCTCATTTGCCTCTCAGTTTTCTCAAAAATACTTGCTTTCCCTCACCCATGACCAGCCGGGCTCAACACTTAGAAAAATTTTCAAATTTTCTTGGCCCGCCAGGAGGGCACTGTTTCGGGGGCTTTAGGAGACCTTCCCGATCTCCATTTGGGACGTGCGACCTATGGATGGAAAGATATTTGAGTGAACTTTCACTCTCTAGTTGAGGGTTTTGGCTAATTTTGGCCGCAAGTTTGTGAAAATTTCACTTTTCTCTATGAAGGTTGATATGGAATTTCTGGGTTTTGCCTTTTCTGGAGTTGCTTCTGGAGGTGTTTTTGGGGAACGATTCCGAGCTCTCTCCTCTCCTTCTCCTCTTCTCTCTCTCGTCCCCTGAAAGAGCTTGCTTCCGTCATCTTCTCCCCTGAATTGAGGGGTTTTTGGTAGGTCTTTTGTCCACCTACCAAGCCTGTCAACAGGGCTACTCCAACAACTTTCTGACTTAGCCAAAATTTTCAACTTGTGCAGCTGTTGAGTGTGCCGGTTTTGCCGCGATTTTCCCGTGCTTCCAACAGCTTATCCCTGGCCAATTTCCGTCCACTTGCAGTACCAATAATGGGCTTCCATCACGTGCAAAGATCGAGCTAAATGGGCGGCTGAGTGGGATATGGTGGGGCCACTAATATGCCTACTTAGCAGCTCCGGAATTAAGACTTAACCATGGGCAGGGTTTTGGTAGTTGGTTTGAGTGCTTTAATCCATCCATTTGTCAGCGGTTTTTGATCAATTAGCAAGCTCACGTGTAGTACTTTAATATCTTGATCATTTTTCGCAATTTTCTCCATCCAATTTTGCAAGAAAGTCCTTCAAAGTTAGCCATTTTCTTATCCGAAAATACTCAATTCAAGGCAAATTTGGTCATTTTGGTCCAATTTGACCGATTCGACTTGGCTCAAGTTCAATTTCAACTTAATTGATGACTAAGACGATGATTTAAGGGCTCGGGTGAAATTTTGCAAAATTTGTGAATTGGTCCCTCAACTTTTAAAAATTGTATTTTGGCCCCAACTTGCCCTTTTAATTCCAATCTGACCTCCTAGGCTTGGCTAGTCACATTTATATCATTGGCCCCAACTTGCTTCTTCTTTTTTTTTATTTTTATTTTATTTTTATTTATTTTTTTAATTTTTTAATATTTTTAATTTTTAGGAAAAAATCTTCCATTTAAAAAAACTATACTAAACACCTAGATGATCTATATTCAATAATTTGATATGAAATATTTTTGTGGAAAAACAAGTTCCCATTTTTTTTGGAAATGATTTTTGGGCAAAAATTTAGGTGTCAACATTGCCCCTCTTTAGAAGGAAGCTCAAAGAGAGTTCTTTCAAAGATAAGGTGACACGTAACTTTTTGTTTTGTTTTGCTTTTTTGTTTTGTTTTGTTTTGTTTTGTTTTGTTTTGTTTTGTTGTTTTGTTGTTGTTTTTTTTTTTTTTTTTTTTTTTTTTTTTTTTTTTTACAATAGCAAAATTGAAAATGCAAGTGAGCTTAATGTAAATAGCGTGGTTTAGGGATGTACCTATGAATACTTTGAAAAGTGTGGTTTAAGGATATTCCCACTAACCTTGTGGTTTAAGGCAGTCCCACGAACCTTGTGGTTTAAGGTAATCCCACTAACCGTGTGGTTTAAGGCAGTCCCACGAACCCTGTGGTTTAAGGCAGTCCCACTAACCGTGTGGTTTAAGACAATTCCACGAACCATGTGGTTTAAGACAATCCCACGAACCGTGTGGTTTAAGACAGTCCCACGAACCTTGTGGTTTAAGGCAGTCCCACTAACCGTGTGGTTTAAGGCAGTCCCACTAACCGTGTGGAATTGCATGGTTTAAGGGTAACCAAGAACCTCTTGAAAATGCATGGTTTAAGGCTAATTCATGAACCTTTTGGAATTGCATGGTTTAAGGGTAACCAAGAACCTCTTGAAAAAGCATGGTTTAAGGCGAACCCATGAACCCTTTGAAATTGCAAGGTTTAAGGGTGACCAAGAACCTCTTGAAAAAGCATGGTTTAAGGCTAACCCATGAACCCTTTGAAATTGCATGGTTTAAGGGTCACCAAGAACCTCTTGAAAATGCATGGTTTAAGGCTAACCCATGAACCCTTTGGAATTGCAAAGTTTTAGGATGACAAAGAACCTCTTGAAAATGCATGGTTTAAGGCTAACCCATGAACCCTTTGAAATTACAAGGTTTAAGGATGACCAAAAACCTCTTGAAAATGCATGGTTTAAGGCTAACCCATGAACCCTTTGAAATTGCAAGGTTTAAGGGTAACCAAGAACCTCTTGAAAAAGCATGGTTTAAGGCTAACCCATGAACCCTTTGAAATTGCAAGGTTTAAGGATGACCAAGAACCTCTTGAAAAAGCATGGTTGAAGGCTAACCCATGAACCCTTTGAAATTGCAAGGTTTAAGGATGACCAAGAACCTCTTGAAAATGCATGGTTTAAGGCTAACCTATGAACCTTTTGAAATGGCATGGTTTCACTGGAGGAACCTGTCATTCGAGAATATTCTGAAATGGGTACTACCCATCAAGTAGAATTCATTATAACAAGTATTCTAGTAGCGAAAGCATACTAGATGAGATTAATTTCAGCACATGTCATTAGAAACAATATCAAAAGTGTGTCGGTAATGAGAAGGCAATGATTGCATAAACAAATCAAATTGATTCCGACCTCTTGACAAATCTGCAAAAACTGTCATCACTCTCGGATGATATCATTAATCATCAAATTCTCTTTGGAGAAAAGTTCTTGTCGAAATGACCTTGACTTATGAGAAAGGTTTGTTAAGCATGCCGAGCAAGGACCCCTAGTCAGAAAGGGCTTCTTGCATATTCTCAAGAAAATGGCTGTTTGATCCCATCTATTCATGTGGGAAATAAACTGATCACTCAACCTCACTCTTCCAGTGTGCAAGGCTTTGAATCATTCGCAATAAGTACACATTGATCAATCTAAAAGGTCTTTTAGAAGGACCGTAATGCAGGTTTGGTCATGGTTTTAGCAATGGATAAGCATCATTGGCTATGAAATGAATTAATCATCAATCAACATCTTCACCAGGTTTACAAGTCAAGAAACCTTAAGATGAGATAAGACAACCTTGCTCTCACTTCTTTGAGCGGCGTCTTCTTTAGAAAGTCCTCATTTCCACTCGAATTATCCCAAATGAAGAGACTTCGGGAATAGGTTGTAATGTTGGTTTGGTGAAAGGCTCAAAAGGCTTAGCACTTTTCGAAGAGGGATTTGAGAGTTGGTGATTATCATGGCATCATTACCATATCATCCCTTTTTTCTTTTCTCTCTTTTTTTTTTTTTTTTTAAAGCACTTGACTTTTAAAATTCAAATTGTCTCGAAAGTCCTTTGACTAATCATCTTAACATAATGGCTTTTGCATTTGCAATGATTTCCTTTTCAATGCAAGCATTTTTTTTTTTTTTTTGCCATTTTTTGCTTTCATAGAGATGTTCCTCTTGATGCAATTGTTTTTCTTCCACTCTCTCTCCCTTTTTTTCTTCTTTAGGCATTGGCCTTGCTTTTACCAGACGCACTGCTTTTTCATGCCCCTTAATTTTCACTTGACTTTTGCTCTTTTGAACTTTTTGAGCTCTTGGGACTTTCAAGATACTTTTCATATTCTCATGTAAACACCAATTACATTGGTAAATCATGTGCCCTGCCCCAATGTGGGGAGATAATCACCACTTGAGTTTTGGAAATGAATGATGAAGCTCAACCGGGTTTAAGCAAAGGGTATCGGTGTTTGGGTAGAGAAAAGAATGCTCTTCTTCACCTTGGGATGCTTCGAGCTTCCATAAGAATTCACCTGAAGTTACCGCAAAAAGATTTATGCAAGTGAGAGCAAAGAAACCTTTCTCAACTTTCCTCTCCAAATAATGTCAACCCAAACCTCCATGATTGCCCCATTGTGGGGTGGTTCTTGACAGGGGTATTTTGTAGAAAATTCTTCACATTAAAAGGCTCAAATGGGCTAACTATTGTCACCTGTAATGTGTATGATAGATGAAAGAAATGCCTCTTATCATCTTGATCTATGTACCGCTTGCAAATGAATTCATTGATCTTAAACGACACGGGTTTTATTTTTTGCTCGAATCCCAAAGTGCTTAAGGGACATGTTTGGAAATGGGTTGCCTTTCTTCATCCTAAGTGTTTCTCGCTTGGCATGAGTAACATCGCCCTTCATTTTTGTTGAGATCATTTGGATGGATTATTCTCCATAGGGAATTTGATTCAAAATGAGTGATCCGTCGAGGGGATTGACAATTTAAAGGTACAGAAGATTTTTGCAAACTTTGTGGAAAACTTGTTTCTTCAATTTCCATTTTTTGTGCTTGTTTCTAAAAAAACACTGAATGTTCTTTTTTGCGATGGAAATTCTCCATTTGTTTCCATTTGATTTTGAGAAGAAGGGTACTTACCTGTGCCTTAGTAGTCAGGCAACCCTACGACGAACAAAAGGGAATGTGTTAGTACATGAATCCTTAGGGATCATAAAACTGGAAACGATACAACATTACCCTTGGTCAGTTTCACCATTTGGCGGCAAACAGCGGAATGAATGTTCCTTTTGCAATGGAAAGTCTCCATTTGTTTTCCATTTGATTTTGAGAAGAAGGGTACTTACCTGTGCCTTAGTAGTCAGGCGATCCTGTGCCTTAATTGTCAGGCGACCCTACAAAGAACAAAAGGGAATGTGTTAGCACATGAATCCTTAGGGATCGTAAAATTGGAAACGATACAACATTACCCTTGGTCAGTTTCACCATTTGGTGGCAAACAGCGTAATGAATGTTCTTTTTGCGATGGAAATTCTCCATTTGCTTTCCATTTGATTTTGAGAAGAAGGGTGCTTACCTGTGCCTTAATTGTCAGGCGACCCTTTGGTCAGTTTCACCATTTGGCGGCAAACAGCGAAATGAACGTATTGTTTTAAGGCTGGAAAAGAATCTCAGGCCTTTGGTCTCGTTAGTCCAAGAATTTTCCTCTTTTTGCAAAAATAAAAGATGCAAAATTTTTTTATTTATTATTTTTTTTACATTTTATGGCAAACTCGTTGCCGTTTCCATGGATCGAACCCTGGCCGTTTCTGGACCACTTCATTCCCCATACCACCAGGCCGAAGCGCTGGTAGTGTCCATGGGGCGCTTCTTTTTTATTTAATTGAACCGGCTCTAGAACAACACATATTTTAAGCCAACTTAGGTGACCTTGACATGTGTTAACTTCACATGCTTGCTTGGTCGATAAGGATTATGCTTAAATCAAGTTCTTGAGCTGTTTCTTGAATACCGATGCTTCCTGTCAAACAAGGGAATTACGTCAAAAAATGAAGTTAAAGAGGGCATTTTGGAAACGATACCGAATTACCCTTCTCCTACATCCAACTTTAAATGTCTCGTGTTTACTCTTCATGTGCCTTTGCTTCTCAAGTGTTAACATTTCCTTGAAGATCTTCTTTTCAAAAATGTTATCGAATTCACTCATTCTAAGTCGGCGTCAAAGATGAAAGGAGAGGGGTACTCCTTGTTTCGACATGTGAGGGCATTGCTCCTTGGATGTTTTACTCAATTTATTCCATCAAAATGGATGGTTGGACCTTAGCATGCCTTCTTGGTATAAGGTGTTGCTCCAGCAGTCAATGTGCACCTTTTTCTTACAAGAGATAGGGCATGTTACTTATATTCCAAAATTGAATTGGATTAATTTAGAAACGATACTCCCTTTTTGTGCTGAATCAATTGACTATGTTTCAGCTTGCTCATGGGTGAAAGTTACTCTGCTTTAAGTGATTTGCCCTGTTTATCAACTGCAAGGAAAAAGAGACGTAATATGTTATTGTCATATTTGACATGATTCATTTTAGGAACGGTATACTCCCTTTTATGGCAAGATGATGACTGTGTTCCATCTCGTTTCCTTGGCTATGGAGAGGGATTTGCTCTCATGATTGACAACATTTCACTTGGCAAATGTCTATCTCCTTTGAATCTTCACTTTTTAGAAGTCAGGTGACTCAGGCATTGCGTGCCCCTGATCCATTTTGTGGCCATCTGCCCCAATTAAAATTTCCTACACATATGGAAACAATGTATTATTTCTATTTTTAGGTACATTAGGTTCAGGAACGAAATACACCCTTTTTTCAAAGTCGGGCAATTCCGCATCTCATCGTATCTTTGTGGAGGAAATGAAGATATTGTCCTTATGGTCGAATGCATGCCACATTGAGTTAAATAACTCGTCCATATGCAGCTTCATTATGTTGGATTGATGAATCTTCATTTCATTTGAATCCTTCATGCTTTATTCCGTTTCCTGCGTACCCCTTTTAGGCTAGGTGATTTTTCACCATTTTGTTGCGTCAATGCATTTCCCACTTTACAATCTGTAAGCATGGGTGGCTATGTCAGTTTATGAATGAGTTGTTTTGACTTTTGGAACGAGCACACCCTTTTCTTTTAGAGATCGTGTGATTCTGGACCAAGTTGTCCTCCCCATGTAATCTTGTTGCTTGCCGTAATTTGCTTAACTAAAATCTGCACAAAGTGCAAGGACAAGTCATTCCTAAAATAAATCGAATTTAACTTGAAATGAATACCACCTTTTATTTGAGGGCAATATTTGTTGACCAATTCTTGTTTGTGTACATCTACATCTTGAAGTGCTGTCTTGCGGACCACCGTAATTATCTCCATATAGGATCGGATGCCAAGACACTATTGGAAGTGTAAGGATTGCAGTTGCTTCTTGTTTGCAACCAATGAAGTAGTTTGATGCCAAAGAATGTCTATAGATTTCTTCTTCCACAAAGAATATCAAATTAATATGAGGTCGTCCAGGATGTGGAACTTCGTGGAAGCCACTTTCGAAGCAAAAAGGTTTCCATTAGGCCAGTAGATTCGTGATCTTCGAGGTTTTTACGATTCTTTTCATACTTAATCACAATGTTTGAATTCATATGATGCGAAAATAATCTTGGAGTTCATGGCTCAACCAAATATGCCCATAAATGAGCATGAATTGGTGCATTTCATGACTTGCTCTATTAGGAACAGGCCCGCGCTTTTGTCTTTCCAAAGGAAGTAAATGTCAGTCTTGAACAAAACCATCATTTTACCTGTTGGACAAAAATGGACGGTCGAGTTAGTGGTTGCATAAGAAATCCCTATTGGAACGATTACAACCTTACCCCCTCAAAGCATCGTTCTATGGATCAACCTGCAAAAGCGATTAAGTGAAGAGATAAAATATTGCGCAAGTTCTTCTTGAAACTCATCTTCAAACATTTTGAAGCTAAGGCATAAAACTTGGCCCAGAAGATCCGTTTGAAACACTTCAAGTGTTTTAAAGAATATAACTTTTATGAACTCTAACTTCACTATTAAAAAAAATGTGAGTTGTATGATTTACAAAAGCGTTTGATTGGGTCCACAATCATAACCCAAAATGCAAAACACGGTTCCTAATAGGAATAATGACAAGGATAAAGTAGAAGAAGCTCTTTCGTAGAAGAGCATAATAAGCACAATTCTCGTCCTAGCTTTAAAGTCCAATTTTGGCATGGTAAAGCAACAGGAGTTCAAGGAATGGTTGTCACGCATGACCTGCGAAAGGAAGATAATGTCAGTACATGAATAAAAAATTGATCTTTCAATAAAGTCGCCTCTTACAATGAAATCAAGGCGACGATACCTTCTCCGTAGTATCCACTTACGAGAATTTGGTATTTCATCAAAATTTTGTTAGTAAGAGGAGATTTCATTAAAAAAAAAAAATTATCCGCGGCTATCAATTGAATGCCCACTCTATTCCAAAAGTTTCATACACAAATGGGGCATTGATTTTGAAAAATTAATTTGTGGTTTCACTCATGCAAAGGTGAGGTGATTTTTTTTTTTCTTTTTTTTTTTTTTTGAGAAATCAACACACAAAATGGGATTTGAATTTTAATTTTGAAATGTGACCAAGACAGAATTTTATTGAAAATTTGATTTTAATTCTATGCCCCAAAATGTAATCTTGACTTGGAAGAATTTCTATACAAAATGTGACTTTGAGTTCGTAATTGAAAATTTAAACAAAAGATCAAAGGTGTTTGAAATGTTTATTTATCAAGAGTGAGTGCCAAGCCTATATCACCATGGACATTCCGTTGATTTCCGCGAATCTCCAAAAAATGAAAATTTCAATCCAAAGTAAGCAAGTAGATGGAGATATCATACTTACAGTGGGTGGAAAGACCTTTTTCTTTTTTCTTTTTTTCAATCACATAGACATGCGGATGTATACTTGTGAGGTTTGACGACTAAAGGTGGAATTCTAAAGGCTTAAGGTCCCCATTTTGATTAGATCAAAAGAGTTTTCCCCACTCCGCACTTACGTCGGACAGTTCTCTTTATCATTAATCATAATGAGTGGGACCAAAAGTGGATAACCATGGGTCATTCCCCGCACGGGTTCCATCTTTTGGCACCTCCTATGGGCTTCCTGGTCCGATCGGGGTTTCAGATCGCGGGTTGTGTGTGTAAATGTGTAGTGCAAGTATAAAGGCACGCACAACGATTGATATCCAAACAACACTTCAATTTCATCCATATAGACATACATTCCTACGCCTCCCTACAAAAGAAATGGGTTAACAAACATTCCACCCCTTATTACTCCAACCCTACCAAAACATTTAACACATTGTTAGCGGACTAACCTTGTTTTCCACGCGACTTTGACACGCGCTATCAAATGAGGACCATGTTAGTGAACAACCAACCAAGTTATTACGGCCTAAGTCCTCTAAGGTTTGCAACCAAGTCCCAGTGGAGTCGCCAAGCTGTCACGACCTCTTTTTTTTCTGTCCGGGGGAAAAAGAAAGAAGGTTTAGAGGTATTTGCCTAAAGAGGCGGACCAATGGCCCTGGATTAGGCGCGGGCTCTCCCAACCCCATACCTCGCGCGACGTTGGATTTCGTATTTCAGTTCTTAACAACCTATGTATTTCTAGGAGTCGCCACTAGCCTATTGGGGTCGGCTAGAAACCAATCAAGACACGGGAGTGTTGTCTTGATTCCTACGCAACCAGAGATTTCTAGGAACGGGGACTTGTTTACGCTAATGTTTCTATTAGCGTCCTTGCGGTACCATTAACTTGAAAGGTTGTTTATCTAAATGACCACACAATCTTGATTACCAATTACAATCCTTATAAAACCACTAAGTGTCCATGCAAATGTTTTTGTAGTTTTTTTTTTTTTAATAAAAAGTCTAGACTAATCCTAACATAATTTAGAAGATAAATTCACACTCAAATTATTGAAAAGCGGTGCGGTAAATAAACATCTAAGAAACTAAAAGGACTTGAAAGTAAATATGGAAAAGGAAAACCCGATACAAGTCGGGCAAATAATATTACATGGCCTTGTTATTATGCCCCGGGACAGGACCCCCGTGAGCAAAATGGGAATTTAAATATGCATGACATTACTCTAAATGCATGAAATTACTTCTAATAATTTTAATCTACGGAAAATGGATCATTTACAAAAATGATTATAAAATACCAAAATAGCGCTAAATTAGGAAAATGACCTTTTAAAATTACGGAAATTTAATAGAAGCCATTTATATCCTAATTTGATACTATCTAACATTTTTTGATATTTTTGAAATTTTCAGATTTTTTTATAATTTTTTATAATTTTTTTAAAATATTAATAATAATACCTTAAACCGATCTATGCTAAGATGGAGCAACACAGCATATCAATATTACAATAATCAAGCTCAAATCGACCGTTTCAAGATCGAAACTTGGTTTGCACATTTCGTCGAACACTTGGCGTGCATCAAATAACTCCAAAACAGCTTCGCCGGGCCATGTTTGCAGCCTTCAATCTCAATCCATGAGCAGTCTTATGTGGAACTAAAGTATCAAAATTATACTACCACATGCAGGGAGCAAGATTAGATAGAAATCACAGCTTAAAACACACGGAAAACAAGCTGGAATCATCATCAAATATGCGGGTTTGAGCTGATTTTGCAAATCTGGTTTGAACCCAAGTCAAGCAAACAGGTTGAATGCCCATATTCAAGCCCCCACACTCATCACATATGAGATCCAAGGGAAATACTACTTAATCTTAGTGAAAGTAGGTAACATGAGTTTTCAAATACAACAAAAATCATAGAGAAATGACTCACCGAACAACATCAGAACGACCTCTTCAAGAAGCACACATGCAAAACTCTTGAAGAGATTTCAACACTTAGAAAAAAATTCCAGCCTCAAAAATCAGTTTTCCGGGCTGGTTTTCCTCTTGATTTTCATGATCAAAACATGCTCAAAATTGAACAAAAATACATCTAGGATACTTACCTTGCTTCCTAGTTTCTGTTTCAAATGGCTCTTGGCCGAGGAAGCCGAGAAATTATCTTCGGGGGCCCGTGGAAGTTGGCTCCTTCAAACTGGAAGTGAGATCTGCAGAAACAAGAACTGACAACGAAGGTTTTTGTTGAACTCTAAAATTAGACTTCAAGACCTCTTTTGTTGGAAAACTTAACATAAAACCAAACTATATGTATTATAGCTTGTGGAAAAAGTCTATATTTCCCTCATTTGCCTCTCAGTTTTCTCAAAAATACTCGCTTTCCCTCACCCATGACCAGCCGGGCTCAACACTTAGAAAAATTTTCGAACTTTCTTGGCCCGCCAGGAGGGCACTGTTTCGGGGGCTTTAGGAGACCTTCCCGATCTCCATTTGGGACGTACGACCTATGGATGGAAAGATATTTGAGTGAAATTTCACTCTCTAGTTGAGGGTTTTGGCTAATTTTGGCCGCAAGTTTGTGAAAATTTCACTTTTCTCTATGAAGGTTGATATGGAATTTCTGGGTTTTGCCTTTTCTGGAGTTGCTTCTGGAGGTGTATTTGGGGAACGATTCCGAGCTCTCTCCTCTCCTTCTCCTCTTCTCTCTCTCGTCCCCTGAAAGAGCTTTCTTCCGTCATCTTCTCCCCTGAATTGAGGGGTTTTTGGTCGGTCTTTTGTCCACCTACCAAGCCTGTCAACAGGGCTACTCCAACAACTTTCTGACTTAGCCAAAATTTTCAACTTCTGCAGCTGTTGAGTGTGCCGGTTTTGCCGCGATTTTCCCGTGCTTCCAACAGCTTATCCCTGGCCAATTTCCGTCCACTTGCAGTACCAATAATGGGCTTCCATCACGTGCAAAGATCGAGCTAAATGGGCGGCTGAGTGGGATATGGTGGGGCCACCAATATGCCTATTTAGCAGCTCCGGAATTAAGACTTAACCATGGGCAGGGTTTTGGTAGTTGGTTTGAGTGCTTTAATCCATCCATTTGTCAGCGGTTTTTGATCAATTAGCAAGCTCACGTGTAGTACTTTAATATCTTGATCATTTTTCGCAATTTTCTCTATTCAATTTTGCAAGAAAGTCCTTCAAAGTTAGCCATTTTCTTATCCGAAAATACTCAATTCAAGGCAAATTTGGTCATTTTGGTCCAATTTGACCGATTCGACTTGGCTCAAGTTCAATTTCAACTTAATTGATGACTAAGACGATGATTTAAGGGCTCGGGTGAAATTTTGCAAAATTTGTGAATTGGTCCCTCAACTTTTAAAAATTGCATTTTGGCCCCAACTTGCCCTTTTAATTCCAATCTGACCTCCTAGGCTTGGCTAGTCACATTTATATCATTGGCCCCAACTTGCTTTTTTTTTTTTTTTTTTTTTTTTTTTTTTTTTAATATTTTTAATATTTTTAATATTTTTAATGTTTTTAATTTTTGGGAAAAACATCTTCCATTTAAAAAAATATACTAAACACCTAGATGATCTATATTCAATAATTTGATATGAAATATTTTTGTGGAAAAACAAGTTCCCATTTTTTTTGGAAATGATTTTTGGGCAAAAGTTTAGGTGTCAACAATAATAACATCGAAATAAACATCAATGGTCTAATCCACTGATTAATCTCATTAATTCACAACGCCAATGGTCCATTGCATTGGTTAATCTCATACCACACCAAACCCATAAATTTAACAAACCTTCAGGGCCAAAATATAACTTTTCTTACTTTAACACAATATGTTCAAAGCAAAAATATTCAAGATAATAATAGGCAAATCCCAATGGTCCTACCCATTCGTCAATCTCATAAAACATGCATCAATGGTCTATTCCATTGATTAATCTCATCAAACCACACCTTGATAATCAAATAAAATTACACGTCGATGGTCCATTCCATCGACTAATCTCAAATCATACGTCGATGGTCCATTCCATCGACTAATCTCAAATCACACGTCGATGGTCCATTCCATCGACCCAACTCATATCACATGTCGATGGTCCACTCCATTGACCAATCCATTGCTCAATATCAAACCATGGTCACGATACTACGCCTGGTGACGAGGCGACCAAGATTCCGCCCTTGGCAAGGTCTCCACCTACTATTAGCCGGTGGCTCGGCCCACAAGGATATCCTAGAATAGTATGCGCATACCCACAAGCCCCTCGCTGGGCTCACAGCGATATTGAGCATCTACATCAATCCAAAACAACACCATCCATAATTCTCAAACCAAATCCATAAATCATTTCATATATCCCCAAAAGGTTTTGTAACTCAACTCATCCGCCAAAAATACCTTTCATAAAACATTTTCAATTAATTTTCAAGACTCGTCTCATAAATCAATTTCAAATCAAATACATTTCAAAAAGCTCATCACAAATCGATATTCGTATAGCCTTCCATAAACCATCTCAAAATTGAGATCTTCGTAAAAGGTTTCACAAACTCAAAATATGTAATATTTCTCAACTTCATTCATCAAACAGAACATTTATTCCCACTAAAAATTCTCACACTATTATTAAATACCAAAACGCAGTAAATGCCTGATCCAAATTTTATGTAATAAATATGCTTATTCATAACTCATAAAATATCAATCATTTATCATTTTAAGAATATGAGCTTATAAATTCTTAGAAGAGATAGCACCACTCACCTGGGAAAGTCGAAAATAAATTACGATGCTCACTCGAACCAACGCACTCGGATCCCTAACAATTAATGGAAAAACAATATCAAAAGGCCGAGTAAAAATGATATTCTTATAACGGCTCACCTATACTAGGCCTATTTGTCGATAAAACGACACCTATGCGCAACGAAAGCTCGCATTTAGCATAAACCCATCGATTTCCCGCTACGCGCAGCCCATGCGCCAACTTTGACACGCCATAACTTCCTCCACAAAAATTTGTTTCAAGCCGTCTTATAGTCTTTAGAAAGCTCTTTTAACGTACAACAACAACCCCAACTCAGCCGCCCCAAAACAGTACCGAAAACAACAAAAAAACACACCCGAATCTGCTGATCGCTACAGTACCAGAACGCGCTCCCAACTTCAAAATTTCGTTCCGGACAAACCGCAAGCTCAAATCACGATCCGTAAAATCCCACAGCTTCACAACATCCCAAGCTATCATTTCTACAAAAATACGCAGCTCAATGACTCAAAAATCACACTTCGCCGCTTGATGTTTCCAAAACTCCGAATTTCAAGCCCTAGGTCCAAAATTACTCCGATTGAACGAAGGGGGAGCACGAGTGCTTACCGAGCATTGCGTTACGTAGTTAACTCGGCTTGGCGAGGCTCCCATGGCGAGAACGCGTGAAGCCCCTTCTCCTTCTTCTTCTTCTTCTTCTTCTTCTTCTTCTTCCTCTCTTTCTCCTCTCTGTTCGAGCCCCCTGCCGTGCCTCTCTCTCCCCTTCTTTCCTTCTCTCTTTCCCTTTTATCTCCTCCTTTTTCTTTTCTTTTTCTTTTTTTAAATTTTTCTGTCTTTTCTTTCTCTCTCTCTCTCTCTCTCTCTCTCTCTCTCTTCTCTTTTCCCTCTCCCGAAAACTCTCGGTCCCTCTCTCTCTCTACTGAAGCTTCTTCCTTTTTCTTCTCTTTTTGACTGGGTCAAAACCCATATTTTACATTCTCCCCTCCTTAAAAAATTTCGTCCTCGAAATTTAGACACACAATAATTACCAAACAAGTGAGAGTATTCGCATCTGGCCTTTTCCTTGAGCTCCCAAGTGGCCTCTCTCCCGATATGATTTTGATATTGAATCTTCACATATATTCTCATTATCTTTTCATTGAGGATGCGTCTCATCACCAACCAGAAATTCATGAATTACTCTATGCTTCGATCTTGCTACAACTTGGGCGTCTTCTTTTTTTTTTTTTTTTCTTTTTCCAAAGGCTTACCACTTCTACCAAGCCCACTTAACAAGGCTATGCAAGATAGAGTGTTCGGTTTGCAGCCATACCTTTCCATCTGTTTAAGCAGCTTTCTAGCTTGATCTACTTTACTTGCTCGATAAAACTCAACGATAATAATGGTATATGTCACACATTTGGGATACAACCCTTCAAGGATATCTCGTTCACTATTTCCTTTGCCTTGCTAGATTCCCCTCCTTACAAAATGAATGAACCATGGCACTATGTTCCACTTTGCCAATTGGAAACCTCACCGTTTCGCTTCCCTCAAAATTCAAGGGCCTCGTCTCCATGACCATACTTGGCTAGTACATTGACCAAACGATTATAAGTAATCTTGGTTTGGTAATAATTTACTGCCCTTACCATTTTCTGCAGCATCTCCCTCACTTCTTCATCCCTTCTCCTTACCTAGAAAATCCATGACAGGGTAGCAACTGACCTTATCAGTAGGCATGCCATTCGCAAGTTCTATAGTAGCTTTGATCTCAAGTATGGTGCCTCCCTTTCCATAGACAATATTGTCCTTGATGCTGCACACGAATAACACGGGCTTCTAATTAACGAGCCCGAGTTTGCTCTATGTCCTTTTAAGATGAAACTCTTTAAAGTTAATACAATTGATAAGTACTTCACTGGCTTGGGGTCGAAGGGTCTCTCTAACAAACTGATCACTATGGACGTCCTACTTCCACTTCGTCCCACTAGAGTGGCAGTTGTACCACTCGGGATGCTAAGAGAGAACCCATTGAATATTTGCTCATTGAGCCTGGCTGTGTAACCAAAACAAACATCCGCCAACTCAATATCTCATTGAATTCATCTAGTTTCTTTCTCTTAGTGTCAAAAGAATTGATCTCCGACTTCCCACAGATGGTCTCAGACATCTTCTATACAGCAGCTCAACCAATAGCAAATGCACTAATGCATGAAGAAGCCTGCATAAGAGACATGGAACCAATCAATATTGCTATGATCACATCGAGTCCTTTGCGTTCTGTTATATCTCTTGTCTAACATCAACTTCGTGTTGTACCATATTGCCAAAGTAAAAACACTAAAAATGATGATCATGACTCCTCCAAGATTTAGTGGGCTTCGGTGGACATTTCGTTTGTATGCATTCACAAAGAATTTGTTATAATCTGCGATTACTCGTTTCTCTCTGGTAAATAATGTAACCGTCTTAGTTGAACCACTTGTTTGTTCAACAAAATTTGATGTCTTTACATAAGCCTTTGCTCGTGGGATGCCATCTTGAGATGACGAGGACATGACTCTAGTCACAATACTAGCAGAGGAATCATGAAAAGCATAACCCGAGTCAATAGCCACCCCTTGATAAATGCCATCACAAAACCTCCAACAAATGTCGACCTGAGCTATATGAACTTTCCCATGTTTTCACCAAAGCGTCCGAGATGAGAACTGTGTTACCCACATTCTCCTGGCCAACTCTCCGGTGTCAGTCTATTTGTAAAAGAATGCGACATCTTGTCTTAATATAATTTGCAAATAAAGACTCCTTATTCTTGCAGCCGGTTGCTTGCCGGTAACCATCCAGCAAGACACCTAAAGAAATGCTGCCGCACCACTCTTAAGCACTAGATAAACTTAAGAGGAATTTGAAGATTTCACAATCTCAACATAAGAACTTCCTTTTTGAGAAATGACTTTCTCTGTAACAATTTATAAAGTCCATATTTGCAAAGATTTAACCTTAGACACAAGAGCAACAATATCATTATTAGCCTAACTGTAGCTGAATGTATTGACCAGTTTTCCGAACAAGGTGATCATAAGTGGTAGAGAAAAGGCCATTCCCCACTACGCCTATCAACCCAACAACTATCAATAGCATATCAGTAGAATATGCAAATGAGAATAGCTTAGGGAATGGAATTGAGTTCCATTTTTCATCTCTTTTACTCTTGTTGGAATCCTATTCATTCTCATTCACAGCAGGGCTCTTTGCCATTGTCGCCGCCACCTCGAGGCTCCTTGATATGGCAGTTTCATTGTTTCCCAAATCTTTGGTTACTTCACTTTCGATAGCCATGCCACTATACCCGAGACACAAATCTATTATGCAACTTCATTATTTGCCTGGGGAGTTTAAAAAAAAATTAGCTTGCAAGTGCTGTCTTCAGGGATTCCGATTATATACGATCCTAATATGAAGTTTTCACCACCAACTCTTCTATTATATGCACACTCAAAATTGATCGTCCAACAAGCAAAGCATGATACCACGAGTTGCTCTCTCTCGATTGAAGACTCGTGGCCCAACACTTCTTATCCTTAAACTCAACACTTCTACCACGATAACATCCTCCTTTATCACACTTGGCACATCAAGCCTTTACTCCTTTATCACATTATGACCCTTCAAATCACAATGATCTTCATAGTACCCGCAGGGTGTTCCACAACTTTAAACATTGCTGCACGAGTTTCCACCCCAAAAAGAAAAGACTTACATCCTAATACATAACAAAGACTAACGCACTAAAACTAACACACCCTCACAACGTCCCATAAAATTTACACCCAAAAGATCATAACCTAAGCTCTGATACCATAAGATGTCACACCCCAAAACCATCAAGAATGGGGGATGACACGACCGTCCTTCCACTCAAAGGACGCAGCCTCAAAGCTCCCAAAATCCAACTCTTAAAAGTCCCTATATCCATTTCGCTCTCGTACCTACTCATCGTTAGTTGAGAAACCTGAAAAAGATTGGAAAATAGTGGGGTGAGTAACCACGGCTCAGTGAGTAGTGCATCTCTTCTAAGCGGATCGAGCACCCACTATGCATATTTACAAAACCATACTACAACTCTTTTGACTCAATTATAGGATATAACAAACATATAGTAAAAAGAATAAGTTACACACGCTTCAACATAGCTATATTTATAACAAAAATAATAATTTCATAATAACATCGAAATAAACATCAATGGTCTAATCCACTGATTAATCTCATTAATTCACAACGCCAATGGTCCATTCCATTGGTTAATCTCATACCACACCAAACCCAGAAATTTAACAAACCTTCAAGGCCAAAATATAACTTTTCTTACTTTAACACAATATGTTCAAAGCAAAAATATTCAAGATAATAATAGGCAAATCCCAATGGTCCAACCCATTGGTCAATCTCATAAAACATGCATCAATGGTCTATTTCATTGATTAATCTCATCAAACCACACCTTGATAATCAAATAAAATTACACGTCGATGGTCCATTCCATCGACTAATCTCAAATCACACGTCGATGGTCCATTCCATCGACCCAACTCATATCACATGTCGATGGTCCACTCCATTGACCAATCCATTGCTCAATATCAAACCATGGTCACGATACTACGCCTGGTGACGAGGCGACCAAGATTCCCCCCTTGGCAAGGTCTCCACCTATTATTAGCCGGTGGCTCGGCCCACAAGGATGTCCTAGAATAGTATGCGCATACCCACAAGCCCCTCGCTGGGCTCACAGCGATATTGAGCATCTACATCAATCCAAAACAACACCATCCATAATTCTCAAACCAAATCCATAAATCATTTCATATATCCCCAAAAGGTTTTGCAACTCAACTCATCCGCCAAAAATACCTTTCATAAAACATTCTTAATTAATTTTCAAGACTCGTCTCATAAATCAATTTCAAATCAAATACATTTCAAAAAGCTCATCACAAATCGATATTCGTATAGCCTTCCATAAACCATCTCAAAATTGAGATCTTCGTAAAAAGGTTTCACAAACTCAAAATATGTAATATTTCTCAACTTCATTCATCAAACAGAACATTTATTCCCACTAAAAATTCTCACACTATTATTAAATACCAAAACGCAGTAAATGCCCGATCCAAATTTTATGCAATAAATATGCTTATTCATAACTCATAAAATATCAATCATTTATCATTTTAAAAATATGAGCTTATAAATTCTTAGAAGAGATAGCACCACTCACCTGTGAAAGTCGAAAATAAATTACGATGCTCACTCGAACCAACGCACTCGGATCCCTAACAATTAATGGAAAAACAATATCAAAAGGCCGAGTAAAAAGGATATTCTTATAACGACTCACCTATACTAGGCCTATTTGTCGATAAAACGACACCTATGCGCAACGAAAGCTCGCATTTAGCATAAACCCATCGATTTCCCGCTACGCGCAGCCCATGCGCCAACTTTGACACGCCATAACTTCCTCCACAAAAATCCGTTTCAAGCCATCTTATAGTCTTTAGAAAGCTCTTTTAACGTACAACAACAACCCCAACTCAGCCGCCCCAAAACAGTACCGAAAACAACAAAAAAACACACCCGAAGCTGCTGATCGCTACAGTACCAGAACGCGCTCCCAACTTCAAAATTTCGTTCCGGACAAACCGCAAGCTCAAATCACGATCCGTAAAATCCCACAGCTTCACAACATCCCAAGCTATCATTTCTACAAAAATACGCAGCTCAACGACTCAAAAATCACACTTCGCCGCTTGATGTTTCCAAAACTCCGAATTTCAAGCCCTAGGTCCAAAATTACTCTGATTGAACGAAGGGGGAGCACGAGTGCTTACCGAGCATTGCGTTACGTAGTTAACTCGGTTTGGTGAGGCTCCCATGGCGAGAACACGTGAAGCCCCTTCTCCTTCTCCTTCTTCTTCTTCTTCTTCTTCTTCTTCTTCTTTCTCTCTTTCTCCTCTCTGTTCGAGCCCCCTGCCGTGCCTCTCTCTCCCCTTCTTTCATTCTCTCTTTCCCTTTTATCTCCTCCTTTTTCTTTTTTTTTTTTTAAAATTTTTTCTGTCTTTTCTTCCTCTCTCTCTCTCTCTTCTCTTTTCCCTCTCCCGAAAACTCTCGGTCCCTCTCTCTCTCCGCTGAAGCTTCTTCCTTTTTCTTCTCTTTTTGACTGGGTCAAAACCCATATTTTACACCAGGAGCTAGGGATTTTCCTGGACGTGAGCCGGATCGGCTTTACGAGCGAGTTCATGGAGGAGATGGAGCCCCAGTTCCAAGCCGCGTTCAAGGCGATGGAGGAGCTGGAGATGGGTGCGATGGCGAACCGGACGAGGGCCGCATGGTCGGGCACCACTGGTTGTGGAAGTCGGAGCTCTCGTTGACCCGATCCTGAAGGCGCAAATTGAGAGCACGCTCGACCCCGTCTGCAATTTCGCTGTTGACGTGGTCAGCGGTAAGGTCAGTTTTGGAATTCCGTTCGTTGTTACTCTCCCTGTGGTAAAAGAGGTTGTAGTTCCTCGCGTTTTTTTTTCTTTTATCGGTTTGCTATCGTAGTTGCCTGTGTCAGATTTCTGGTAAATGTGAACATTGTCTTAGTCGCTCCTGAAAGCGTGAGCTGAGGATAAATTGAAGTGGTTTCTGGTGGAATAGAAGGAGAGCTCATTTACGAATCAGTCACTTGAAATGACCGTGTATGGAAATCTCCTACTCGAGACGTAGTAGTTTCAAAGTGACAACTCAGAAGATTCCGATTAATGAATGTGTATGAAATTCAGTTTTTGATCGTTGGTTTTCTTTTAGGGTGCTTAGCTTCGGTATCTGTCCTACCTCAACCTTGCTGACAACGTCTTCAACCAGCCCATTCCTTTGGAGCTCACTCAGTGCACGTCCCTGGACACTCTGAACCTCAGCAACAATCTCATCTGGGGCCCCATCCCTGACCAGATTGCTGGGTTCAGTAACTTGAAGGTTCTTGATTTGAGCAGGAACCACATCGAGGGAAAAATCCTAGAAAGCATTGGTGCTCTCAAGGACCTTTATGTTCTCAACTTGGGGAACAACTTGCTCTCAGGTAACGTGCCTCCTATTCTTGGGAACTTCACGAAGCTTGTTGATCTTGATTTGTCTGAGAATGCGTATTTGGTGAGTGAGATTCATGACGATTTCGGGAAGCTCGTGAGGCTGGAGCAGCTTTTGCTTCAAAGGTCTGGCTTTTATGGTGGGATACCAGATTCCTTTGCGGGGTTACAGAGTTTGTCTGTTTTGGACCTTTCTCAGAATAATCTCACTGGTGGGATATCTCAGACAGTCGTGGCTTCACTCAAGAACTTGGTTTCTTTTGATGTCTCACAGAATAGGCTTACGGGGCCATTTCCTGACGGTATCTGTGGCGCGATAGGTCTTACAGAACTCAGTCTCCATACAAATTTGCTTAATGGGTCGGTGCTTGAGTCTATCCACGAGTGCTTGAATCTAGAGAAGTTCCAAATTCAGAACAATGATTTTTCTGGTGATTTTCCTAGTGGGTTATGGTCACTGCCTAAGATTAAAGTGGTAAGGGCTGAAAACAATAGGTTTTCTGGAGATATACCGGATTCGGTGTCAAAGGCTACACAGTTGGAACAAGTTCAGATTGATAACAACAGCTTCACTGGTAAAATTCCTCAGGGTCTTGGCCTGGTCAAGAGCTTATACAGATTCTCCGGGTCTTTAAATAAATTCCATGGTGAAATTCCTCCAAATTTTTGCAATTCGCCCGTCATGAGCATATTAAATCTTTCGCACAACGCTTTTTCTGGTTAAATCCCAGAGCTGACGAAATGCAGGAGGCTCGTTTCTTTGGCACTGGCAGACAACAGTCTGACTGGGGAAATCCCCACATCGCTTGCAGATCTATCGGTATTAACTTACCTCGACCTTTCGGCTAACAATCTGGGCCAATTCCACAACAGTTTCAAAACTTGAAGCTTGCTCTCCTGAATGTGTCCTTCAACCAGCCCTCTGGGAGGGTTCCATATGCTCTAATTTCAGGTCTTCCTGCTTCGTTTCTCCAGGGAAATCATGATCTCTGTGGGCCGGGATTATCAACACCATGTTTGGATGACCAACCGAGCCACCACAAGATGAGGATTACGACATTGACATATGCCCTGATTTCTGTGGCTTTGGGTGTTGGGGTGTTAATTGTAGCTGCTGGTTTCTTCGTGTGTCACAAGTCATCAAAGCAAAAACGGCAAATGGGCGTTTGGCGTTCGGTTTTCTTTTATCCTCTGAGAGTCACCGAGCAGGATTTGATCATGGGAATGGATGAGAAAACTGCTGCTGGAGCTGGTGGAGCTTTCGGAAGAGTGTATGTACTAAGTGTACCTAGTGGCGAACTAATTGTAGTGAAAAGGTTGGTTAATTTTGGAATCCACTCTTCTAAAGCGCTGAAGTCTGAGATCAAGATATTAGCTAAAACTAGGCACAAAAGCATTGCTAAAATTCTGGGTTTCTTCCACTCTGATGAGTCAATATTTGTAATCTATGAATTCGTGCCTGGTGGTAGCTTGGGGGACTTACTTTTCAGATCAGACTTTCAGCTTCAGTGGAGCTTTTGATTCCGGATTGCCATTGGAGTTGCGCAAGGACTGGCATACCTGCACAAGGATTACGTTCCTCATTTACTTCCCAGGAATGTCAAGTCGAGTAATATTCTTCTGGACGCTGAATTTAACCCCAAGCTCACTGATTTCGCTCTTGACTGAGTTGTTGGCGAAGCAGCATTTCAGACAACGCTTGTTTCAGAATTAGCTTCCTCTTGTTATAATGCACCAGGTAACAAGACTTCCATTTATATGTTAACCTCATTCTTTTTAAACAATTGTATGCTTCATTAGCTCAAGCCAAACAAGTAGCAGTCCTGAGTTAGGCATGCCTTTTTTGGATTCCAGAACTGATTGATATCTCCGTGGTCTTCATGATTAAAATCTCATCGCATTTGTTGTTGCATCCTTATATCTTCATTTAACAGAAAATATATGCCTATTTATATGGTTCCAGAATATCTCAAATCGCTCAACTCATTTCGTTCTTGGAATGCAGAATGCGGATACAGCAAGAAAGCTACTGAGCAGATGGACGTTTACAGCTTTGGTGTTGTGTTGTTGGAGCTAGTGACTGGCCGGCAAGCAGAGCAAAAAGAGCTGGCCGAGTCTGTTGATATCGTGAAGTGGGTTTGATGGAAAATCAACCTCACAAACGGGGCACTCCAAGTTCTTGACCCCAAGTTATCAAGCTCCTCCCAAAAGGAAATGCTGGGAGCACTGGAGATCGCTCTGCACTGCACATCTGTGGCACCGGAGAAGCGACCACCAATGACTGAAGTCATCAGAAATCTTCAGTTACTCGGTTCTAAGGGTAGCTCTCCGAGTTTGGAGTTCTCTGCCTCAGAGAACCCAATGTCAGTGTGAACATTAAAGCCAAAGTCACTGCATGTAAATTCGACTTTTTTCTGCATGTCTTTCTTTTTGATTTTTGATGGTATGGAAAAGGACGCCTGAGAAGTTTCTCTCAGATGAAGAAATGGCATCTTCATTTTCGTGAATGCAAACACGTGGATACTTAACATGATTAACAAGTGTAGAGCGAACAAACGTCTTCCATCTCATGAGGATGCGGAGGAAACTGAAATTCGCTGTGGAGCAAATATTGACGTCGCAATTGTGGTAACATGAAGTGTTTGCAAGATGGAGGGATAGTTCTACAAGGCTTGAACTAATTATCCGATTAATGATCAGTACCTATCACACTTGATCTAATTGTTGTAAAGGCGGCAGTTACTTCTTTAGTAGTTCATCCTCGGAATCAATCTATTTTGCATAGATATTAAGTTCTGCTGGAGTGCAGCAAGTCTGACTCTCGTGAAGCAGCCGTCTCAATTGTCACAGCTGTGTTTTTCAATGGAGATAATAGGGCTTGTCATCCATATGCATCAAACGTTATTACAAGTCATGAACGATACAAATAAGCAGAATTAGATGTCTCATATCATGTTTCACTCAAAATATAACCATGCAGTAAGAGATTTCTTCACAAGAATAAACTGTAGAATAGTGAACAGCAATCTGAACCCCTCATGCAATTTATGCCGTTCAACTTTATTTCAGCTGTACAACTTTCTTTCTGAAGCAAGGATACCTTGGAAAGCAAATGGAAACAGACAAACAAAATGAAAGAAATCTTGAACTGTGTAAAACTCACAAGTTGCGGCAAATATACAACAAATCTGTTGTATCAGATAGCCCATGAAAAGCTTTCACTTTTCATCTCCTCCTCTCTCTACGTTTTCATGGATATAAAACTTTATCTTATGCACCTTTACATTTGACAGGGAATCGGAATATACATGAACCATAGGTCACTCGGACCAGACCTCTCGAAGAAGTTCATATCTCTGCATTCATCAAAGAGTAACCAGGACACTCCACTAGTTTCCCATTTCTATTTCCATTACCGATCGTAGTCGGAGATGAATACATATTATCCATTATAGACATGAGAGGAGATTCCAAGTCTTCAAGTTCTTCGTCACTCGTGTACCCTTTTCTCTGCACTGCAGACGCGTTCCTTGACAACTGACGACGGACTCCTGCCTCTGCAACTTTCTCTGCCACATCAAGAGAGGAAGGCGGGTAGTACGTAACAGGAGCAGCTGTATAAGGAAAGTTTCTCACGGTTTCTCTAGAAATTCGCCGCTCCACAATACTCTGTACAAATATTGACCCATAAAGAACAACGTCAGCATCAGGAATTTTTCCATTGCTCAAAAGAAAACTCAACTCTTTGGCAAAAATGTCAAAATAAAGGTAACTAATTAAAGAATTGTCAGTACTGGTTTACTAAGTAATATGGGAAGTTAGTATTGAGTTCTCATACAAACCAACGTCTTAATAGTTTGGTCTCACCTGTTTCAAAATTCAATTAAAACTTGCCACGTCACTGAGTAATTTTTTTACTACCTTAAGCATTTTTCATGAATGATACAGCAATCGGTCCCACGTGCCTGGCATCCTTTTACATTTCAGAGGGACAACGAGGAAAGGGAAAAACATGCGATTGGTCATTGGAAACCTACCATAACAAATGGATAGTTCTTCTCTCATAGAATATTTTTATGCAAAGAGATCTATTAAATCATTGATCCAATTTCTAGAATCTTCAAGTTAGAGTCATTGATCCAATTTCTAGAAACTTCAAGATTGATATTAGCTAGAAAGTTTCTAGAAAAGACAAGAAAAATCCTTATAAAAGAAAATCTAGTTTAGATGGCAAAGAAAAATGTAGAAGCACAAATAAATGTAGAAGTCTCTAGAAAAAAGAGTGGCATAACTACAATCTAGAATTTCCTAGATGAAGCCTATGTGGACAAGCATTCTACATTAATCTAGAATCTTGTACTTAGTGGGTGGAGCACCACTATAAATAGGGAGGTGGGGGAGTGTAGAAGATTAGAGCAAAAAGGTAAGCTCCTCACCTTCCTTTCCTTTGTACCACAACCAAATAAATAAATAAAACTTTCTTTTGTTGCTCCCTTGCAGCCACTCTCTTTTACATATTCTTAGTATTACTTTGTCCAACCATTTCTTGCCCACATTGTTCTTAATTTGCTCCCTTGATAGTCACATGCAAAACACACTTGCGCAAACACACGTTTCCGCAAAACACCAACAAGATCTTACAGGTAGCAATTAAGTGCAGCTTATGCTAGAGACGTAACTAGAGCAGTTCAGAATGAAAGTAAAACATACTTCGGCATTCGGTGCCTCCAATACAGCTCGGAACAGAACTGGACAAAACTCATCGGAGTAAAGTTGCAAAGCACCCGTTTGACCGAGCCAGACTAATGGTTGGACACACCTAGAAAAATTAGGAAGTTACGATATGCACATGACAGGATCCATCAAATCTGAAAGCGCCATATCAAAAGTTCTTACCTCCTTTCGATTGATCGATCTAGAATCAAGTCTTTTGGGAGCATTAGAAGTTCACTCAGCTCATTAAGAAGAAGTAAGGACTTAAGTTCACTATCACCACCCCGCTGACATTCCTCCTTGTTATTGTGCTGATCCTCTTCAGCGGGGTTGTCATTATCCATGCCAAACATGTCACTTAGCCATCTAGACCAATTGCCAACCTGCAGGACCTTGTGTTCAGAATTGGCATCTAAAGCCTTTGATTCCATGCAATGGCATTTTAGAAGACCCAAGAACTATACGGTGTCACCATGACAAAGAACAAAGCCAAAAGATTGTACCAAAAAGACATCCATCACAATTTGATGATGTTCCTCAAATCTCATTGGGAAAAAATCATCAGATTGTTTTAAGCATAAACAATTTCAAAAGCTGTAATCATATTCAGCCATCTGAAATTGAGTAATTATGATATTACGAAAAGGGAAGATCAAGCTTGGACATAAGTATAAGCATGCTCTTCATGTTGGCATTGATGACGATGCAATCTGGAATCATTTCATGCATGGGCGAGAAGTCCTTGCTCAAATAAAGTGGCTAAAATACTTACTGAATTTTTAAGCTGAGCTCCAGATCCAAAACTCAAGTGTCCTGCTGGTATAGGCAGTACCCTGGAGTCGACAATCGGATCAGAGACTGGATCTGTTGGTATCTCAAAAGCTGATTCAAGAAGAATGGCATTGAACATTGCCACATCTAATCTGGCAACACATTGTTCCATTACCTAACAAAAGAACAGCAATTAAATCAACTCAGAAGCGAAGGGAAGAAACTTTGACAGCCTTCAGTTAAAGCCCGTATAAAAGGGAATTTGTAGGTCAATATAAAACAGCTTAGAAATTTGTCAACTAAAACCTACCATCCTTGCCAATACAGGCAAGCAACCACACTCATGTCTTGCCGCTCTAACAGGACACATCTGTTGAAAAGTGTCTTGAAAAGCATTTGTCCACAGGTTAATAAAGAAATTCCCCTGTTGCTGATCACCCAATGCTGGTCCCAGCAACTTCCCCATGCTTTTGTTGGAAAATGAATCCTGAACGGGTGTTTGCATGTGTGGAGTGAAAGCCTGAATGGAAGACAACGGCCAAAATAGAATTTAACATATCAGAAACTTTGCCACTTATGCAAATATCATGGGTAGACTAAATAACAGACAACGATTGGATATGGATAAATAGATGGTTTGACCCACATGACTAACAATTTTTATCCAACATAGTAATGACACACTAGCTCAAAATCAGTCTATCAACTCCCTAGCTGAAAATGGAAATTAATTGGCTATCTTGGCAATCTTACTACACCATTATTTCAATTTTAAAAAGGGCAGTCTATTTTGATCACACATACCTGCCACCAAATGGACTCAACTATCCGGGAGAAAATCCACATCTCAACTTTCTCTAAAGCACCCGTGAAGGTTCCTGTTTCCTGCCGGTCCTCTAGAAACTGTATAGAGCAGTTGTTTGCTTGAAGTTAGAATTGCCCTTCCACTTCAATGTCATAGACTTGGCTTCACTTTTCTTGTCACTCCCATTTGACTCAGCAAACCTTGTAAAAGGGCTTGAGTTACGTGAATTGCCAAATGCTTGAGAAATGTTTTCCCTCAGCACAACGGCGTTGGACAACCAGAAGGTTAACCTTAAGATACACAAAGGAGGAGAAAGATTAATAAGCTAATTATAGCAAGAGAAGCTTTTGATTCCTTCAGTCTAAATCATAAAATTTTTGTACCTTGGGACATCATTACTGCAGGACTTTGCAATCAAGACAAGCCCTGAGATGATGTTCTTAGCTAAGTGGCTCGCTTGTCTTGAGTCCAATGCTTACAAGCATGAATGTAGAGTCTAGAAAGACATCGAGCAGGCGTGTGAACTTTATGTGCAGAACTCCCATGCTCGGGTGCCACAGAATAAAGTGAGATTTCGAGGGCAGCAAGTGTCCTTTCAACAGTCATGAAGTTATGTGAATGTCGCAATGTTTCCTTTGAGTTGTCATTACACAATCTTGTTAATACAATTGAGTGGTACGCGCAGCACATAAGAAGTAGATCCAAGAGAGTGAGATGAGTGTTATCTGCCCATGGGCTTACCTTTCCTTTGTAGCAATGAACTTGAAGGAACTCAAGCAGAGGGGCAAGCTCTCCTTGTCATGGAAGAGCTTTGCCGAAAGGTGGCGGTTGAGGAACTCCACTCCATTTCCAATGGACTTCGAAAGAGTTGGGCGGGAAATTGGGCGGTGAATGGCTCAAAGTCCAATTCAAGCACAAAGTTTCCATTCAAACGCAATGAGTAAGCGGCATTCATTTGCATATTATAGATCTCATGATGTAATGCCGTGACTGCCAACAATCCACAAATTCGAGTAACGTACGGTCCTTCCGCCAAAAGCAAAGCATGCTAGCATCCATGTGGTGGTAAAAGCCAAAAATGAAAAAAGAAAGACTTACTTTCCATCGACAAGTTCTTCCTTGAAATGAAGGAACTCGGTCACTTGCAACTCCTCAACAACAAGGGCATGGATATTTACCCTAATGTACTCCCACACACTGGGCCTGGGACGCACAGCAAGAGCAATCCATGGAGGCAAGACTATTGCTTATTAAAGAACAAAAGCATATCGATAGAACAGAGAGATCAAACGTAAAAAGATATTTTTCATACACAATAATGCATACTAGAAGAGCTAATACCTGACCGCGTCTCAGAGTACACAGCCCAGGTATTGCCCATGGAGATCAAACGGAAAAAGATATTTTTCATACACATTCATTAATCGGAATCTTCTGAGTTGTCACTTTGAAACTACTACGTCTCAGAGTAGGAGATTTCCATACACGGTCATTTCAAGTGACTGATTCGTAAATGAGCTCTCCATCTATTCCACCGAAACCACTTCAATTTATCCTCAGCTCACGCTTTCGGGAGCGACTAAGACAATGTTCACATTTACCAGAAATCGACACGAGGCAACTACGATAGCAAACCGATAAAAGAAAAAAAAAACGCAAGGAACTACAGCCTCTTTTACCACAGGGAGAGTAACAACGAACGGAATTCCAGAACTGACCTTACCGCTGACCACGTCGGTAGCGAAATTGCAGACGGGGTCGAGCGTGCTCTCAATTTGCGCCTTCAGGATCGGGTCGGCGAGAGCTCCAACTTCCACAACCAGTGGTGCCCGACCATGCGGCCCTCGTCCGATTCGCCATCGCACCCATCTCTAGCTCCTCCATCACCTTGAACGCGGCTTGGAACTGGGGCTCCATCTCCTCCATGAACTCGCTCGTAAAGCCGATTCAGCTCACGTCCAGGAAAATCCCTAGCTCCTGGTGCTGGTATAGCCGGTTCACGTACCTCCTCCACAGCAAGCGGGAATCCTTCTCCAGCCCGCGCCTCCCCTTCTTCTCCGTGCTGTCGACCTCGCCCAAGTCTGCCGAGATCTCCCTCGCGACCGAGCGGCCCAGCGTCAGGAACAACGCCCAGTCAATAGCGGGGAGCCTGGTGCCGCTCGGGAACGAGACCGAGGCCGCCTCCCTCCTGCCGGAGGCCGATGGCTTCGCGGCGGAGGCCGGCGGGATGGGGAGGACGAGGAGATGCCGGAGACGGAGGACGCTAGAGGCAGATGACCGGCGAGGCTTTTGGGTAGGCGGAGGCGAAGGAGGCAGAGGAGGGGGGTGCACGGAGGCGGAGACTTACGCGAGCACAAACCTTGTGCTCAATCTCCACGGGAACAGTCGGAGGCGGAGTCGGAGCCGAAGGTGGAAGCGGAGGAGGTGGGATGCGTGGAGAAGGAAACGCAGGTCTCGAGAGAGAAAGTAAGAGAGAGAAAAAAAAATTGCAGAAAGTTCAATTGAGGAGGGAGAAATGTTTTGGGCGGGAGGCTGACGTCTTTTCTTCGCCGCCGAGCCGAGCCGAGCCGAGCCAGCCCTCCCATCTTCGGCGGGTCCCACAGGACACTGTCAATATCTAAATGGAACGTGCGCGCCACGTCAGCGGATGACGTGGCGCGCACGAACCACTGAATATTTTCTCCATTAGTAGGGATGTCAATGGGTTGGATGGGGCCGGATTTCGATGTTATCTAAACCTCCTGATCATAAGGGCTGTGTGCTTTGTCTAACCTAACTTGACCTCAAACGCATAAGACCTAAAGTGAAATCCGGGTTAGGCCGGGTAGGGTTTATTTGGATGGGTTCTTTTGAAGAACAACAAATTTGGTTTTTTTCACACAAATTGAAAATAATAATTATTGCTACTGCAATTTCAAGGGCTTTTCTATGTTTTGGCTTAAACCAATGACCCAAAACCATTCGTCCAAACACAACCCACTTAAACTTTGAGATTTTTGATGAAAATAGCTTGGATAGCACTAGGGCCATTAAATGGGTGAGTGGTTTGGGTCGGGTCGAAAATGGTCCAACCCTTATTGACTTATTTTCCTGTAATGTAAATTTGATAACTCATATCTGACCCGATCTATAACCAACCCAACTCATATTACCGAAATACATCAATTTTTAACTCAATTTATGTAATCCACTCCAATCCATTTAATTCACTTTAAGCTCTTCACATATATGTTCCTTGAAAAGAACACTTCACATCAAATTTAAAAAGAAATTAAACAATAAATAATTAGTAAATAAAATAAAAAAATGTGAAAAATTATTAACTAAAACTAAGAAATATATTTTTAAATGGCATTGCTAAAACATTTACAGCAATACAAATTTAACGAACATTTTTTTTATATAATTTTTGTAATTTTTTAAAATCATAATTATTTTTATTTTATTTTATAAAAATATAATTTTTATTCTCTCTCTCTCTCTCTCTCTCTCTCTCTCGTCCTCAATGGTTGGCATGGATGCCAATTAGCACATGAAAAGGCTAAGTCGATGAATGTTTTGCTTTAATACAAGTACTTCATGCATGTATCTATTTGTATACTAAATGTATATGGTGAGATTTTCTTTTAATTATTTTAGTTTAATATTATTAAGTGAGATTTTCACGATGTGGGACTGGCGGCGATCATTTTTGTCATGAAGATTTAGAGAGATTTAGAGGCCTCACTTGTACGGAGGAAGGTTCTAAATTTTTATGGACTATAAGAATTTAAAGTATTTGTTCTCTCAGAAAGAATTGAACATGAGACAACATCATTAGATGGAACTTCTCAAGGATTAAGATTGCAACATTCCGTACCACCCTAATAAAGCCAATAAGGTAGCGGACGCACTAAGTCAAAAGTTGTCGATTGGACAAATGATGGTACTAGAATGGATTTTGCTCAAAGAATTTCGAGATTTGGATTTGAAGTTTGAAATAACTCATCTTTTAAGTTTTATGACTATTCTTAGAATTGAATCAGAAATGCAAGTCAATATTAAGACACTGCAATCAATGGATCTTGAAATCGAAAGGATCCTGCAAGGGGATGCAAGTCAATAACTTTTTTTCAACCACTCATGTGCAATAATTTCTAAAAAAAATTCTCTTAAGTGTTATACCTTCTAATTGATTACTTAAGTGCAAAAAAATTTAAGAATGTCCCCCAAGTGCCTAGAATTCAAGTTCGCATTATACTTGTTATGGACATTGTTGACACCTAAATTTTTGCCTAAAAATCATTTCCGAAAAAAAATAGGAACTTGTTTTTCCACAAAAATATTTCATGTCAAATTCTTGCATATTGTTTAGTATAGTTTTTTTTAAAATGGAAGATGTTTTCCTTAAAAAAATAAAAGAATATTAAAAAATATTAAAAATATAAAAAAAAGATTAAAAAAAGTTGGGGCCAATGATCTAAATGTGACTAGCCAAGCTCAAGAGGTCAGATTGGAATTCAAATGGCAAGTTGGGGCCAAAATGCAATTTTCAAAAGTTGAGGGACCAATTTGCAAATTTCGCAAAATTTCGCCCGAACCCTTAAATCATCATCTTGGTCACCAATTAAGTTGAAATTGAACTTGGGCTAGGTCGAATCAATCAAATTGGGTCAAAAGGACCAAATTTGCCTTGAATTGGGTATTTTTGGATAAGAAAGTAGCTAACTTTGAGAGACTTTCTTGCAAAATTGGGTGGGCACAATTGCAAAATCTGGTCAAGATCTTAAGCTACTATATATGGGCTTACTAAATGATAAAAACCGCATCTGAAAGCACCGGAAAATCGCAGCAAAATCCGCACACTCAACAGCTACAGAAGCTAAAAAAATTGGCTAAGTCAGAGAGTAGGTGAACTGCTCAGTTGGTAGGCTTGGCAAGAGGGCAAAAAGCCGATCAAGAGATTTCTGAATGGAGGGTACAAGATCTACGAAGCATGGTCGTTTGAGGGTTAAGAGGTAGAAGACAAGAAGCACGAGAGAGAGCTCGGGATCGTATCCAAAATACACCATCAGAAACAACTCCAGAAAAGAGAACCCGGAAATTTTAGATTAACCTTCAGAGGGAATAATGGAATTTTCACAAACTTGCAGCCAAAATTAGCCGAAACCTTCAACTAGAGAATGAAACTTCATTCAAAGATCTTTCCATTCATAAGTCACACGTCCCAAATGGAGTTGGGGAAGGTTTCTTAAAGCCCCCCCGAAAACTACCCTCTTGGCGGGCCAAGGGAGTCCTGAGATTTTTCTAAGTGTTGAGCCCGGTTGGTCATTAGTGAGGAAAAACAAGTGTTTTTAAGAAAAAGTGAGAGACAAATGACGAAATCCATGACTTAAAAAACAAACTAGAACACATATAGTTTGGGTTGAGTTTAACTTGGACAACAAAGGAGGTCTGGAAATCTAATTTTGGAAGACAACGAAAACCTTCGTTGTCACTTTTTCTTCTGCAGATCTCACTTTCAGTTTGAAGAAACCAACGTCCACGGGCTTCTAGAGGACAATTTCTTGGTTTCCTTGGCCAAGAACTACTTGCAAAAGAAACTAGGAAGCAAGGTAAGCATCCTAGATGTATTTTTGTTTGATTTTGAGTATGTTTTGATTATAAAAATCAAGAGGAAAACCAGCCCGGAAAACTGATTTCTGAGACCGAATTTTTTCGGGGTGTTTGAAGCCTCTTCAAAAGCCATACATGTTTGACTTGTTACTCCCCTTTGCGTGCGTTTTCTATATTTATGAGCTTGATTAATGTTATATGGGAGTACAAATGATGCATAGGTCAGCTTAGTGTGGTTTTTAAATCCGCATGTGAACTATGAGATCGTAAAAAATGAAACCTATCCACATTAGTTCGTGGTTGGTTAGTGTGGACTTTGCATGTGGGCTTCTGGGAGAGGTTGTTTTGATGTGTTCGGTTGGTCATTCTCTATGATGTTTGTTGCATTCGAAAGCTCATGTTACCTACTTTCACTTGGATCAAGTAATGTTTCCCTTAGATCTTGTATGTAATGAGTGTTGGGGCTTGAATATGGGCATGCAACTTGTTTACTTGACTCGGGTTCAGACCCAGATTTGCAAAATCAGCTCAAACCAACATATTTGAGGACGATTTTAGCTTGGTTCTAGTGTGTTTTAAGCTATGATTTCTATCTAATCTCATTCTTTGCATGTGGTAGTATAACCTTGACATTTTATTTCCACATGAGATTGCTTCCGCGTGGAGATTGAAGGCCACAAACATGGCTCAAGGAAGCTATTTGGGCTAGTTTAATGCACACCAAATGTTTGACGAAATGCGTAAACCAAGTTTCGATCTTGAAACGGTCGATTTGAGCTCGGTTTTTGTGATATTCATGTGCTGTGTTATCCCATATTAGTGTAAATTAGCATATATCGGTTTAGGGAATTATTTTTAAATAAAAATTTAAAATATAAAAAAATGAAAATTTCAAAAAAATTATAAAAATGATAGATGGTATCAAATTATGATAGAGATGACATTTATGAAATTTTTCTAATTTTAAAAGGTCATTTTCCTAATTTAATGCTATTTTGGTATTTTATAGCCATTTTTGTAAATAATCTATTTTGCGTAGATTAAAATTATTTAGAGTAATTTCATGCATCTAGAGTAATTTCATGCATATTTAAATTCCCATTTTGTTCACGGGGGGTCCTGTCCCGGGGTATGATAACAAGGCCATTTAATATTATTTGCTCGACTTGTATCGGGTTTTCCTTTTCCATATTTACTTTCAAGTCTTTTCAATTTCTTGGATGTTTATTTACCACACCACTTTTTAATAATTTGAGTGTGAATTTATCTTCTACTAAGTTAGGATTAGTCTAAACATTAAAAAAAAAAAAACTACAAAAACATTTGCATGGACACTTAGTGGTTTTTATAAGGATTATAATTGGTAATCAAGATTGTGTGGCCATTTAGATAAACAACTTTCTAAGTTAGTGGTACCGCAAGGGCGCTAATAGAAACATTGGCATAAACAAGTCCCCGTTTTTAGAAATCTCTGGTTGCAGTAGAAATCAAGACAACACTACCGCGTTTTGATTGGTTTCTAGCCAACCTCAATAGGTTAATGGTGACTCCTAGAAATACGTAGGTTGTTAAGAATTAAAGTATGAAATCCAACGTTGCTCGAGGTATAGGCTTGGGAGAGCTTGTGCCTAATTTAGGACGGTTGGTCCGCCTCTTTAGACAAATACCCCTAAACCTTCTATCTTTTTCCCTCGGATGAAAAAGAGAGGTCGCGACAGACATATTTAAAAAGTTTTTAAAAATTTCAGTTCGTAGTCTTTGACCGCGTCATCTCGACGAGTTGAAGAATACAAGCCTGCTGACATAAGCAAATGAAGAGGAAAGTGCTTTGGTATGTGTCTTTTGAACTTTCTCTTGGGAAATATTTTGGTCTGCTTATATTGGAATGAGTCTCAGATCCAAGCGTGTAGAGCTACTTTCGATTTGGGCTTTAATTGTTTGTACCTGAGGTCGCCGGACCTCGATCTAGACTGGATCTGAGGCGCTGACCGCTGTTGACTTCAGACCCGAGCCTGACAATGGCCGTGAAGGCAGCGAGCCTGGAGGAGATGCAAGCGGGGAGAGGGGCAATCGTGGCCTGAACTTCTACTTGGCCTTTTCATTTTCTTTGCGCAAAAAAAAAAAAAAAAAAAATTTCCTTCGATTTTGAAAATATTGAATTTATCTATCTTTTTAATAATAAAAAGCAACATGTTGGCCAATGCCTCGCCATATCGATACGATTAGTCACAACAAATGCCACATGCGATCCGTTTGATATAATGGTTATCGTTTTTATATCTCAAGTGAAAATTCATATATTTTTTTGAGACA
This sequence comes from Eucalyptus erythrocorys, assembly GCA_014182555.1. NCBI lineage: Eukaryota > Viridiplantae > Streptophyta > Magnoliopsida > Myrtales > Myrtaceae > Eucalyptus > Eucalyptus erythrocorys. The sequence continues at coordinate 9,560,656 of CM024603.1, forward strand.
TTTAAATAAAAAGACTTCTATGTCCTTTGGACCTATGGTGTCTTTTTTTTTTTTTTTTTTTTTTTGGGTCAACTATAGTGGCCAATAGTGGCCCTAGGATTGGAGTGAATGGCTGTGACTAGAAGAAGATGATCTAACGGCTCTCACTTCTTGAGGATTAGATTCTCACGACAGATGTATATGTTTCGGGACCATTGGCGCCTAAAGATTATCGGGTGAACCCGAAGGGGGTTGGGCTGAGTCAAGCCTTCCACAATTGGATGCTCCATGTCACTTCATAGACATGTTAGACTCAATGAACATCATATAATGAGACAAGGGTATTGAAAATTCTAAAACTTACTACAAAAGTACAATTGATTTTTAAAAATTTCAAAAAGTACAATCAAATTCTAAAACTTATCATAAAAGTGTAATTGAATTCTAGAACTTTTAAAAGTTACAATTAAATTCTAAAATTTGTCAAATCAATCAAATTAAGTCCTTTCGTTAATTGTACTTTTGTAAAGATTTATGACTTGATTGCATTTTATGAAATTTTTAGGATTTGATTACACTTTCATGATAAATTTGAGAACCTCATTGTATTTTTGAAAGTTTTATTACTCAATCGTACTTTTATGACAAGTTCTAGAACTTTTAATACACTTATCCCTTAAATAAATTATCGATTTTCCCCTCTTTTCCCTCTCTTGCTTAGCTAATTTTTTTTTTTTTTTTTTAAAATCTTGCTTGATAATTTAGGTTCTCTCTAGATTGTCTTTCCTCTTTTAATATTAAACACTTGAAATTTTCATAAAAGGTAAACATTGACATTCAAATTTATATATAAATCTTTTATGATTTCTTTTAAAAATTTAAATAATATTTTAAATTTTGATGGGAAAGTATCAAGAAGCTGAACAGTAACGTCCTTAGTGTTCTTCCACACCTCCTCCTTTTCAATTCATGTTGAACTAATCCTTCATATTCATCCGGAGACTTAAAAACAAGAGTTTTCTGGAGGGGAAAGGAGGGTCTAGAAATCCTCACCATCAACTACTGGTGTCAATTGAGCTCAGTTAGGCTTTACTTGGTCTACTGCTCGAACTCGAATGAGCTTGAATTCTCAAGCTAGCTTTACTGCGTGATATGTGCGATTGGATAGAGCATAACTCGATTAGGCTTGATTATCCAATATTAAGGGCTTGGGTTCTTGACAAATCTAGTTTTCAAATCGCCAGCAGATGTTGCAAATATAAGGTTCTGACGTATCTAGTACTGCCTAAGTGTGTGTGAAATGATATCATGTCAGAACACTTGCTGAACATATCGTTAAGGAATAAGCTGATGTCGAATGTACTGACATACATATTGTCAAAAAGGGAGTGGATCCAGCTCGATAACAAGGTCGCTCTCATCGAGCAGGAGGTTCTTGTTCTCAAAGTACGGCTGAAGCAGGAGCTTGGTTCTTCCTCTATGAAAGGCTGTTTAATCTGGCCTCAGCAAGAGAAGAAAGGAAATAAGTTGGCCTCGTTCTTTTCTGTGTTTTGCTCAGTTCCAACGTCCAGGAAACCGATAGACGACAGTGCCGGGAAGTTCGACAAGTTCATAGGTGAGCCTGATTTGAAGGAATCTGACTTGCTGATAGACGGAATGTGTATCATACAGTTTGAGAATTTTTTTCCTTCCGTTTTGTATAAGAGGTCGAATCAAATGTAAGTAAAGCTTTTGTCCTAAGGAGTGAAGGCTAGATAAAATCTTACATACTTGCTACTGCTACATTGAGTTCTCTAGTGGGAGGATGAATACAGTACAATCACAGAAAAATGCTTGCTGTCAAGTACTAATCTGATCCTCCAATATTTTGTCATGAGGAACATAAGCATTCCTATCTCAGAATGCAGCCGCATGAAAAGAGGTAATGTTGCATTTGCATCGCGATTATGTAAATACCCTTTCAATGCCCCTTCGAAATCATCATTACTTGAAAATTCATTCGCTGTTTTCGTTTGCAATCTCATGGCTGTAAACGACATCGGATTCTCAGATTAAACCTGAGGAGGGGGATAAGAATTGAATCCTGGGAATTAGTCATTCTGTGGGAAAATTAGCAAGCCTCAGTATCTTTTTTTGCTGTTCTGGGCATGTGGTTCTGTTTTCTCTCTGTTGGCATTTGCTTATCATCTCCTTGAATTGAGGTGATTCTTTCTTTTATCTGGGCAGTAAAGCTAAGCTATGTAGTTTTTCAGCTCATTCTCTCTTTGTGCTAGAATTTTCTGAACATAGCATTATATATTAAATTCCTTGAGCATGCACTCTCTTTGGTCCACTGCTCACGTAAGATTATCTTTTGAACATTTGGTGTTAGATGAGTGACATGTGTATCTAGGGTTGATTTTGTATCTGAATCCTTTCGAATGATGATCTAATCACGAATACATTAATTCAATCTTAAAAATTACTTTGACGTATTAAATGCAATAATCCGGTATTCACAATTTAATTTAATCTAATATTGATTCGTATAAACCTACTATTATACAAGTCAATGTTATAAATAAATTAAAGTCGTATTTCTAAATGCATCACTTAGATATGAAAATTAAAAAAAAAAAAGGTTGGAATGCCCATCTCTTTGGACAAAGCACGATGCATCACTTATTTGCTCATGCATTATGCCCGTTCTGTTCTTGCAGACCTAATTCGGTAGACCACCTTTTCTTTGCTTGTCATATCTCAGCTAACCTAGCCTCTTATTGGGCTGCCAAGTTCAATCTTGTTTGGAGAAACAAACCCTGGCTTGACAATCTTGCGTGGGCTTCAAATCGGTTCAAGGATAGTAGCTTCTATCATATTCTTGGCCACTTTAGCTTCGGTGCTATGACTTACATTATATGGAAGGAGCGGAATAATATCATATTTCGTAACCAACCTCTCTTTCGCGCCTGCGATGAAGCTTCATCTTCAGAAAATTATTAAGGACAAGGCTTTGTCTCTTAATCACGTGGATGACACGCCGAGGAATAGAAGACTTCAACGATGCTAGGATCTTCCGACTTCTATTTTTAGTTGATGGAGGGTCTTGTGTTGTCTTTGGTTGTCTTTTTCTGTCTTTCTTGTTGTTCTTTTTCCTGGGAACCATGGTACCCTTACACTCTTCATTGACATTGTCCTTGTGAGTGTCTGATTTGTTGGTGCCAGGCCTCCCCTTTGTATTTTTACCTGCAAAATCAATATAATTACTTATCTTTACCAAAAAAAAAAAAAAAAAAAAAGAGATTACATGCCCAAATAAGTAAAATTGCAAAAAATTTAAATGAATAAATAAAAAGAAAATGATAATGAATAATTAGAATTTTTCAAAACTTTCAGACCCAGCACGTGCGTGGGCACGGGACCTGCTCTGGCATGGACCCAACATGGCCGGACTTTGATTTGAACCAGATCCAAGTTAGCGGCCGATGCCGACTCTAGACCCTTGCTCGGTGACAGCCATGAAGGCGGCGGGGGTGGAGGAGATGTAATCGGGGAGGGGTGATCGTGGCTTGAAGGTCTAGTTTGCCATTTTATTTTCTCGGTGAAAAACATATTTTCCTTTGAATTTGCAAATATCGAATCTATTTATATCTTTAATAATAAAAAGCTACATGTCAACTGGCCCATTGTCATAACGATACCTATTACGTGCAGTCTTTTTGATGCGAAAGATACCGGTGATCGTTTTTATTCCTGAAGCGAAAGTTTATGCCCTTTTCTGAGACATTTAAGATAAAAAGTCATTTTTGTTCTTTTTTCGGACCTATAGGGACGTTTCTTCTTTTGGGGTCAGAACTATAGTGGCCTATAGTGGCCATGTTCGACCAAAAAGGAGGGGGGGTGTTTGGGGATATGGGATTGGAGTGAATGGCTGCGATTAGAATAAGATATGATCTAACGGCTCTCATTTCTTGAGGATTAGATCCTCCGGACGCATGTATATGTTTCAGGATCATTGGCACCTGAAGATTTATCGGGTGGGCCCCCTCAAGCCTTCCACAATTGGATGGTCCATGTTACTTTTTTTTTTTTTTTTTTTTTGGTCAAAACAAGATCTCAGTATATATTCATTTAGCAAGTTGCTTACAAGATAGTAATGGAAACATGTCCAAGCATAGGATATTCCATAAAGGAGGGGGGATTGATGTACCAGTTATAAGGTAACTTTTGAGTTCGATGCATACATGCAATCCAGTCCGCCACTTGATTGCATCGTCGGAGGCAGAAACGAAGACTAACACTGGTGTGGCTGTCAAACTCATCTCTGCAACGCTGGGCCAAATTGTTGAGGCTCCATGGATGTTCGGCCCGGCCCGTTATAATCTCCACTGCTACAAGGCTGTCGGACTCCAGAATCCACCGAAGTCTTTGACTATCAGTTCGAGTTCCGCTCTCCACGTGTGTCTCTTGTAGCTCTCGGATATAAAGGAGCGCTTTGAGTATTGCGTCCAGTTCTCCTTCGGAAGCCGAGGAAACCCTAGACGAAGACACGAAGCCCTCAATCAGTTTGCTCTCTGAGTCGCGCACCACCCCCGCAACGGAGCAAATGAGATCCCCCGAAGACCATGAGGCATCGACGTTCATCTTCAACTCGTTTCGTGCTGGCAGTACCCATCGGGAGGAAGAGATCAGGTTTTGAGGTTCATCTGGGGTTTTTTCCTGCGATTTTTGTTCGATAAGGTTGAGAGAGACCTGATCTCGCACAATATTCACCAGATCTGTAGGTTTCAGGGGAGCATCTCGAAAGATGAAACCATTCCGCGCCTTCCAGATATTCCAGAGTGTCCAGCCGATGCACTCTTGCCCAGGTACGTTATGGTTTTCTGAGAAAACCCCATGTAGCCATTGATCTGTTCTTCGGAAGTTGTTTGTGGGGCCGAGACTGCTGAAGAGGGGATTTTCCCACATCCCTTTAGTCCATTTACAGTAAAATAGCATATGTTCCACGGTTTCAACCTTTGTTTTTTACAGATCGGCACGGGGGTTGGACTAATCTTGCGCTTGAACAGGTTCTCGGTTGTTGGGATGGCATTCTGACAGATGGCCCAGAGAAACGTTCGGATTTTAGGGGGAACTTGCAATTTCCAGAGCTTTGTCCATAAGGTACGAGGGGGATAGTATGAGGAAGAGGGTCGATCGCTGCTCTGTTTTTTTGAGACGAGAAAAGCTCTGTTGTAGCCGCTTTTAACAGTGTAATGCCCTACTTTGTTGCCCGTCCATGTTAGAGAGTCCGATTGTGGTTGACTGCTCAGATTTGTGGCTAGAATCTCGTCTACGAAATTAGCTGGATAGAACTGTTGTACTTGCTGTTGATTCCACTGTCGGGTATCACTGTTGATGAGCTCAGAGACCATAATAGGTTCTGTTTGGCTGCTCTACCCCCCAATAATGCCCTGCATCAACCATCTATCTTCGCGAATTCGTATTGATTTGCCGTCTCCCACTGACCATTTTATGTTTTGGTTTATGGTGTCACGGCTAAGCAAAATACTTCTCCAACCCCATGAGGGCCTAGGGCCTTGGCGCGCTGTCCAGAGGTTGCCTTCAGGAAAGTAGAGCCCTTTTATAACCCTGCTCCACAGGGCTTCCGGTGTGGTGGAGAGTCGCCATGCCTGCTTGCCTAATAAAGCTTGATTGAAGGTAATTAGATCTCTGAATCCCAACCCTCCTTCATCTTTTCGGGTCTTTAGGGTCTCCCAATTTTTCCAATGAACTCCTTTTTTAGAGTCTCCTTTCTGCCACCAGAATGACGCCACCCTTTTTTCAATTGCTCTGCAGATCGACAGCGGTATCTTAAACACCGACATCGCATATGTGGGGATCGACTGAACAACACTTTTAATGAGGACTTCCTTTCCCGCCTTGGTAAGCAATTTCTCCTTCCATCCCTCGAGTTTTGAGTTTACCCTGCCCAATATCCAAGCAAATAATTCCTTTTTTGATTGCCCCCAATCCGTAGGAATCCCCAAATATCTTCCTGTTTTTGCAATGATTGGGACCCTCAAAGCCGAGGCCATGTTTCTTTGCAGAGGTAAGGGGCAATTTTCATTAAAGTATATACCAGATTTGTTTAAATTAACTGCCTGTCCCGAAGCATAACAATACTGATTGAGGATCATTGCTAGGTTCTGGCACTCCACAATTGTCCCATCCAAAAAGAAGATTACATCATCAGTGAAAAGTAGGTGAGTGAGTTGGGGGCAAAACCTGTTTAGTTGTATTCCTTTTATGCTGCCATCCCTGCTGGCTTTGTTCATAAGCCATGTTAGCACATTTGAGACGATGATGAAGAGGTAAGGAGACAGAGGATCTCCCTGTCTAAGGCCCCTCAATGGTTGAAAAAAGGGGGTGGGCTCTCCATTAATTTTTACACTAAACGTAACCGATGAGATGCATGATATGATGAGGGTCACCCATTGAGAGCAGAATCCCATATGTAGCATGCAATCTCGGAGGAAATCCCACTCAATCCTGTCGTATGCTTTCTACATGTCTAGTTTTAGGACTGCCACTGTCTTCTTTTTTCTTTTCTTCACTCTCATTTGATGCAAAACTTCCTGCACAACTAGAATGTTGTCTTGTATTTGTCTTCCCTGAACAAAAGCGCACTGTTCTGGGGCTATAATCTCTGGTAGCCACTTTTTTAAATGGTTGGCAAGAAGTTTAGAAATTATTTTGTAGCTGTAGTTGCAGAGGCTGATAGGTCTGTATTGGCTGATGTTTTCAGGGCTTTTGACTTTTGGAATCAAGGTGATGTACGTCTTATTTAGCTGGGGGTCAAAAGAGCCAGACTGGAAGAAATCCCTGGTAAGGTGTAGAAGATCTGTTTTTAAAGAGTCCCAGGATTTTTGGTAGAATAATCCACTTAAACCGTCTGGTCCAGGTGCTTTGAGGGCTCCCAGTTGAAAAGCTGCAGCTTGAATTTCCTCAATTTCAGGTATGGCCATAAGATCTTCATTTATTAAGGGTGTGATGGGTGAGGGGCATTGGTCGAGAACAGGGTGGTATTGTCTGTGGCCTTCGGAGGTATATAAATTTTTGTAAAAAGTCAGGATATGGTTTCGGATAGCATCCGGATCTCTGCTCCAGTTGTTTTCTTCTAGCTGCATCACATTAATTCTATTCCTCTGCCTTCGTTGTATAGTGGATGCATGAAAAAACTTGGTGTTCTTGTCTCCCCATTTTAACCACTGAATACGTGACCTCATGCCCCAGAAATTCTCCTCTTGAGTTCTCAGTTTTGCTATCTGTTGTATGATACTTTGCTGTTGGTGCCTGTTAGATTGCTCATCTGTGTAGTTTGTAAGCTCTGTGAGGGTCTTGTTCAGCTCTTTGATCTGTATGGTCGCATTTGCAAACGTCTTTTTACTCCACTGGGTTAATGTCTGAGAAATCTTCTGGATTTTCCTTGAGAAAAGAAGTGGTTGAGTAGATAGATCCTGCCATGTTTGTTGAATAAGTGGAGCATATTCTGCATGATCAGTCCAATAAGCTTCCAATTTGAACTGAGGTTTTGATTTTCTCTTAACAGGGTAGAGCTGTAAGAGCAGGGGACTGTGGTTTGAACCCACCGCAGGAAGAGCTTGAACCTCAGTCTCATTAAAGGTAATCCTCCATTCTAAAGTGCACAATACACGATCTAGACGTTTTTTGACCAAAGCCTCACCTTCCCTATTATTGGCCCATGTAAATGCGCATCCATGGCTGTTGACATCCATTAGAGCTAAGTCATTCATCATTTGCCTGAAAGCTGCAATACGACCATCATTAGCTTCCCTCTTACCCATCTTCTCCCATACATACAGGATATCATTAAAGTCACCCATGCATATCCAAGGAAGAGAGCTTGGTGGCTTCATATCCCCTAACTGTCGCCATAAGGTAAGTCTCTCTCTGAAATTAGTAGATGCATGTATGAAGGTGATTTGCATTGTCTGGATCTGTACATTCCACGTCAATATGCTGATGTGAAGTAGTCTTTACCTTTAGCATAATATCCTGCTGCCACATCAGTACTAGTCCCCCCGCCAACCCTTTTGGATTAACAAGAAAGAAATTTGGAAAATGCAACTTTCTACAAACTTTTTCCACCTTTGCTGCCTGGTTTTTAGTTTCCATAAGAAAAATTAAACTGGGCCTTTCATTGGCCATTAAGGCCTTTAGTTCCTGGATTGTCAAGGGGTTGCCCAGCCCTTGACAGTTCCAACTGATGATTTTCATGGCGACTGGGGTGGCTTAGAGGGGCAAGCCACCATAGCCCAATCAGAACCTTCCTGAATCAAGTGCACCGGGGTGTCCATTAAGCCTCCCTCATCAATCAGGAGCGGGGGGGATTCAGGTAAACATTTCTGTTTCTTTGCCTTCTGCACCTTCATGCTTTTCTTGCTGCTCGACCCTACTTTTGATAGGATTGTTTTCTGAATTGCAGTCTCCATTACCTGCTTGCCCTTTTCCTGCTGTAATTCTTCTATGTTGACTTTATCAAATCTTTGTGGCAACTCCGGGCTGGGAATTGTATGCTTTTTGTTACTTATGTCAGCCAGCTGATCTGGGGGTGTTTCCCTTACTACGATCTCCATGCCGCAAGGTTGTTGAGAGGTGATAGGTACTGTTTCCTCTACTACAACTTCTTCTTCAAGTTTACCATAGAAAGATTTCCAGTATAGACTATGATTGCTTGCCTCTGCTTTCAGCTAAGTACCGAACGGTCCGATTTTATCTTTTTCCCAAGGTGAGTTAGCAATAGGGACAAAAGGACAATCCGGTGCATAGTGGCCTATCCTGCCACATGAGAAACAGTAATGAGGTAATCTCTCGTACTTAAACTCCACCCATATACGCTTTTTTCCAGTATCCAGAAGAGCCCCTGCCTGAAGCGGTGAGTTCAAATCTATTTCTACTCTGATTCGACCTCCTTTTTGCATATTATGAGTTTGAACTTCCAGTACTTTGCCCAAATGTTTACCCAGGTTACGATACACCGAATCTGTTCTCCAGCCAAGAGGAACTCCCCCTATGTGGACCCAGAAGGCTGCCTTTGAGAAGTCATAGCAATGGTCGGGAAGCTCTGGATCACACTGTTGTAAAACTAACAGGTTGTTTGAATAACACCACGGTGAGTTTTTGAGCACTCTCTATTTATCTTCTATGGACTAGAAAGTGAAGGAGAAGTGACCCGGCTCTTTCTGGGTACAAACAGCTGATGCCGTATTCCAGGAGTTTTTCATCGTCGCAATGAAAGCTGTTGGATTAACATTTGGGCGGGAGTATAGTTTCCCAAATAGGGTACGTTCGCATTCCTCTTTCTGTTTTGGGTCTATCTCAGATGGGATTTCGACTATTGCAATTTCGGGCCACAGATGCCCTAGCTTTTTACATAGGGCTGCGACTCTTAAGTCATTTTCCTCCCTACTTTCCATGATCGGTTTTCTTGAAGGCCCCGACTGACCCCAAGAATCCTTCTATTTGACAGAATGTCGCCGGAGAAAAAACTCAGAAATGGAGCTTCAACTACGATTTCAAGCACACTAAGACAGAGGCAAACTACACCTGGGAGAAGGGGAGCCGCCCAAGAAACGCTGAAGACAGATCTACCTCAGAAAAAGTAGGGATGTCCCAATCCATAGGCCTTGGCAGCAAGGGGACGACCATCCGAGGACGATTGTCATGATGGAGAGAATTTTTTTTTTTTTTTGATTTTATGATTGAGCGAAAGAAAAGGGGAAGAACAGTGAAAGAAAAGAAGGATCAAGTTGGATTTGTTGAGAGAGGAAAAGGGTAAAAGAAACTAGGAAGAAAACAGTGAAAATCACTGTAGATCGATGGGAATTTGTGGTGTTTGTGGAATTAGGGTTTGGTGGGATGGGGGTTTCATGAGGAAAGAGAAAACTACCATGATGGTAGAGAGAACCTCGCAGAGACGAGGAGTGCCCGGTCCATGTTACTTCAAGTATGTTGGACTCAATAATGTTAAAAGTTAGATAATTGGATAAGTATATTGGAAATTTTAAAATTTATTACGAAAGTACACTTGAGTCTTAAAATTTTTAAAAGTGCAATTAAATTTTAATACTTGTTGCGGAAATGCAATCGAGTTCGAAAACTTTATAAAGAGTAATTAAATTCTAAAATTTGTCAAATTAATCGAATTAAGTTCTTTCGTTGATAACATTTTTTTAAAGTTTTAAGACTTGATTGTACTTTCATGATAAGTGTTAGAACTTGATTACATTTTATGAAAATTTTAGAATTTGATTGTATTTTAACAAGTTTGAGAAATTTTAGCACATTTATCTCTTAAAAAATTTATTGATTTTCTCCTCTTTCCCCTCTGTTGCTTAGGTTAATTTTTTTTTTTTTTTTTTTTTTTTATCTTGCTCGATAATTTAGGGTCTCTGTAGATTGACTTTTCTCTTTTAATATTAAAAACTCAAAATTTTCATAAAATGTAAACATTGACATGTAAATTTTTATATAAATTTTTATGATTTTCTTTCTAAAAATTTAAATCATATTTTAAATTTCGATGGAAAAATATCAAGAAGCTGGACACAAACGTACTTAGCATTCTTCAACATCTCCTTCTTTTCAATGCACGTATTGACCTTAATGAACTAATCCTTCATCTTCATCCGGAAACTTGAAAACAAGAGTTATCTGGAGTTGAAAGGTAGATCCTAGAAATCCTTATCATCAACTACCGTTGTCCATCGAGCAAAGTTAGGCTTTACTCAATCTACTGCTTGAACTAGAATGAGCTTGAATTCTCAAGCTAGCTTTACTGCATGATAGGCTCGACTGGATAGAGCTTAATTCAATTCAGCTTGGTTATCCAACATTAAGGGCTCGAGTTCTCGTTAAATCTAGTTTCCAAATGACAAAGGACGTTACAGATATAGGATGATAGCATATCTAGCACTGCGTAAGTGTGTGAATGAAACGATGTCATGTTAGAACACTTGCTAAACATATCCTTAAGGAATGAGCTGACGTCGAATGGACTGACATACATATTGTCAAAAAGCTAGCCTGCAAGGATTAGACTTATGGGGTTCTTGTGTTAAGCGAAGTGCTCAGAAGACCGAGTGAAATGGGTTTGATGTTCGCGTCACGCGAACTTGATAAGATTTGAATTGATCACATTTCGAGTGTTTGGCGATTAAAGCTCAAGTAGCTCGGTTTGTTTCCACCTAATGCAGTTGGTCAAACTTGAGGTCTCACATCAATTTTCTACAAATGTCAAGGGCTTAGAATGCAACTCAGGCATTGCCACCTTGAATTAATCCTCTGGGAGTAATGCCAATGATTGCACAGAGCATATCCAACCACTCTTATATTTGTCTCTTCTCTCTGCTCTTTGGGTCTTGTAACTTCTCTTCTTGTTTTCATCAGTTCATCTCGTCCACAACATTGGATTTCTTTAGTCGATGATTGCAAAAAGCATTTGTATGTCTCTTCTGGTTTGTCTCTTTCACCATCCAATTTTTCTACATGTCTTATGTACTGTAATGGATGTCCTTGTGTCACCGCCGTTCTCTTCCACTCGCCTCCAAGCACAGACAACATTGTATACGTTATCAACTCCTCGCCAGCCTGTCTCGTCTATATTATTTAGCAACGATACATTGCACCACTGTAGTCTGATTATCTCGCTTGAATTATGACGGTCTCCAGGTTCACTTATGGTGTAACACTAGGCTTGGTTTTGACTGTTTTAGCTGTTGGAGCAGCTCCTGATGAATCCCTCATTACTCACGTACCAGGCTTTGATGGCTCTTTACCCTCTAGTCATTATGCAGGGTACAAAATCCACCATTGTCCTTACTGTCATTTCGATCTCAGCCTCATTTAATTGTCTAAGAGAATTCTGAGTTCATTATTTGCAGGTACGTCACTATACCGGGAAACCCTGGAAAGAAGAATTTGTTCTACTATTTCATTGCGTCTGAAAGGAATCCTAGCAAGGACCCTGTAGTACTGTGGCTTAATGGAGGACCCGGATGCTCCAGCTTTGACGGTTTTGTTTTCGAACATGGTATTCGAATTAAGCATTGAACCGATATGATGATGTTTTCAGAGTTAAATGTTGTAAGGTCCCATTTTCATGGCCATACCTACATGCAGGACCATTTAATTTTCAAGCAGGAAAGTCAAACGGAAGCTTGCCCATACTTCAGCTCGATCCCTTCAGCTGGTCTAAGGTCTGTAAAATCGTTTCTGTTTTGTGAACTTCTCCATTCACTTACTGGATTTCATGTTGGCGTAGAATAATTTGTAACTCGTTGTTTCCTGAGGTCTACAAGGAAGTGCTCTTGCTCAATTTTCAGGTCTCCAACATCATCTATTTGGATTCACCATGTGGAGTGGGTTTATCATACTCTGACAATCCACGCAATTATGCGACAGGAGACCTTCAAACCGCCTCTGACACACATGCCTTTCTTCTCAAGGTAACAATGCAAGGCCCTGCACTAATCTGAATGTGTTAGGTTTAAGTTGGCCGGTCAATTTACAGGAAAGGAATAAGTAGGATAGCGGTAGAGCAGCTGCTAATAAGCCATTGTATTGAAGCACTCCTCTTAATCTTAATATGTAAAGCCGCTGAATCATTTGTTTTTGGATTCAGTGGTTCGAGCTCTATCCAGAGTACCTTTCAAATCCATTCTACATATCAGGAGAGTCGTATGCTGGAGTTTACGTGCCAACTCTTGCCTCCAATGTAGTAAAAGGTATGGTGTACTCAACAAAATTCCAGGTTCATCTGTCTAGTTTTGTCAGTAATTGCAATTGAATTTCTCTTTCAGGAATTAAGAAAGGTGAAAAGCCTCTGGTCAATTTTGTTGTTGCTGATTAAGTAGTAAAACAAGAAGCAGAAAAACCAGAACTATAGATATCGAAGAAGGAAGAGAAACTAGAGAGAACAGAACACAAACTTGCTTCAGCAGTTCTCTTGAGAAACTGTCAAGTACAAGAAACCAACTTAAACAAAAGAAAATGATAACTGCTCACACACACACACATGCAACTTGTAACTGCACCTAAACATGTACTTAACTTCCTAAATAACAAAAACATTATCTGCAACACATAACCAACTAAGCAGCAAATAAACCATAACAGAGGAAGAAAACAGAACACAGAAACTTCAGTAAAAAAAACACCAGCAGTACTGAGACATTAAAAAATCCAACAAATTTCAAGGTATCCATCTCCTCTTCCCATCCTCTGCTGAATGGCTTGGGCAACACCCAATTCCATGAGGATGGCTTTGACTGACTGAACTTTTTAAATGTGAACAAATGTACCTTACTGCAGGGTTACCTCATTGGAAATGGGATTGCAGATGACGAATACGATGGTAATGGTCATGTGCCTTTCTTCTTCGGCATGGCGTTGATCTCAAGCGACATCTTTGAGGTCAGTTAGACAGGGAAGCTAGCACTAATGAGTGGATTTGTGCTCTCAAGAAGTCCCATGAGTATGTTTAGCAGAAGCTTTACAATTGATTTTGCAGGATTGTCAGGCTACATGTAAAGGGAAATTTTATGACCCCCCAAATGACCAATGCCGACAGAATATTCTCAAGGCTTACGCGGTGCGACGGTGTCCCTTTCACATTAATTTGGGACATGTCTATGAGCTTTAATAGCAATAGAACCGATAATATCCTCAAATAGATTTGCAAGTGGGATAGGGCCTATAAATTGACATTTTTTCCCTCTACTTTCTAGGCTGTGACAGATTTGAATAGCTACGACATTCTTGAGCCATGCTACCGCTACCCAGGCAACAAGGTCACAAGTCTGCCTCTTGGCCACCATCATTTGGGGGTAACTGAGAAGCCTCTCTACACAAGAGAAAGAATGTTCAGTTTCGATTCACCTCTTTGGCTATTAGGAAAGGACAACATGGTTACATCGAGTCCCCAGTCGGCAAATGCGTTCCACATCCCATGCTTTGTGAGTAATTCGAGCTTTTAGTATGCACGATTAATTTTCTATTGCTTTTCTAATCTCATCTGGAGGTTGAAAATCAAATTCCAGGGCATTGTAAATGTAAGCATGGCGACATTTTAGTGCTTTCTGAGAAAACTAGAACCTTCAATCGCTGTTGCTGTGCTTGATTAGTTACGTTTAAGATAAATGATGGAGATTTGCACTAAACATTTGCTAACAAAAGACCGATATATCTGTTACTATAATGTGAGTCCAAATTTACATCGGGCGAGACCCAAAAACAGTGCTCAATCTCTCCTCAAGATAAGTCAAGCATCAGTATCCCATTACGTATCATAATGTTCTCATTTGTGAGTTTGCAGAATGGTGATTTCGCAACTGCATGGTTAAACAATGAAGCAGTTCGGGAAGCAATCCATGCAGCACCGGTAAAGTGTTAAATTTGTTGCTTTTCTTTGCCACAGAAATGTCGAGCTTCCAGTTATTTGATCGGGCATTTGCTTATCTTACATGTAATAGGCGAGTGCGGCAGGTCCTTGGGAGATATGTGCCATTAGAGTGCGGAGAAACCATACCATGGATACAGGAAGTATGATCCCGTATCACAAAAGTTTGATTTCTGAGGGATACAGGGCACTGATATACAGGTGAGATATGTGATGTTCATGCCCTCTGCATTACTGAGACGTCTCTTCTTGCCATGGCACTCCTGATAGGATTGATGTAACTTGAACTTGTCGAATTAATCTATTTGATCCCAATAGTTGTTGCCACTTGTTCTTTTGATTGTCGTTAATTGACAGTTCTTTTATCTGCTCTCAGTGGAGATCATGATTCAGTCGTACCTTACACTGGTACTCAAGCGTGGACCAGGTCACTTGGATACAAAATTGTTGATGAATGGAGATCGTGGATCTCCAGCGAGCAGGTCGCTGGGTAAGTTCTTACTTCATCCCATGTTTGGCAGTAATGCTTAGCACTTGCAAGGTATAATCTTATCAACTAGTACTCATGGTCAAAGAGCAGAAATGTTGCAAATACACTGTTCATTCAAATTTCCGTCGCTTTTAAGTGCATCCACGAATTCAAATTATCATGTAATGCCACTGTGGGTGATTACGCTATGCTGCTCTAAGCATTCAAGCTTTTCCAACTCGTTTCAGGTATCTGCAAGGGTATGACCACAACCTCACATTCCTAACTGTCAAGGTCAGGAACCAATGAACTTTCTTACCCATCATATCTTAAGACTCACAATTCGTTGCACAAAATAGACTAGAACAAGGTCACGGAATTATCATGAAGAGCGTGCTGTTTCCTGCATATTTTGGTCGCTCTGTCAAAACAAACTGGAATGTGGCACACTGCAATAGAACAATGCTGATAATATATACTTAAATCTCTATGGACAAAGGATGCGACGGTATTGCTCTGTCAAAAGTCCCTCCTCAATGTCTACGACAAAATATAAAGAGTTGTCTGTGTCTAAATCCTAGAGAAAAGCTCAATTTATCCTTAACGAACTAATTTCGTATGATGTTTGGAAATGAGATATTTGAAGTTCAAATTCACAAATCCTTGCTTTTTGATAGTTGATACCGAAGATGAAAACCTTTGTCTCGCTTTTGAGGCTCCGAAGCAATTCTACTCTTTGTTTCACTGAAATTCGCTTAAGCCGATTTATTTCTAATCGCACAAGTGCCTCTCGTTGTACTAGTCATCTAGTTGTCCGATGCTAATAATAACCGTCTTGTCATTGGTGCAGGGAGCGGGGCACACGGTCCCTCAGTACAAGCCGCGGGAATCATTGGATTTCTATACTCGCTGGCTAGATGGAAAACCAATCTGAAATTACTACGTCGCAGGGCAGGACCAATAGAACTTATGTACCTGAAAAGTTAATCAAGTTTTCAATAAAATCTTGCTGTGTGGTTTCTTGATTTCTCCACTGTACTCAAAACAGCCGACTTGAATTTGGTCTATATTGTAACATAGGGAAAGATCGGTACTCCCGACTTTTATTCAATGTCTCCAAAGAGACTAAGACGAATGAGCTTTGTTATTGCATCCGGTAAAGTATGACAGATGTAATCGACATTGACATGGATTAACATGCATTAATACTTGTTATAATGTAGAACTTACTCTATTTATTACTGATCCATTACTGATCCCCATGTTAGGCTGATTGATGTTGCCGTAATTCAAAATCATGCATCGATTCTTGTAATGCAAACAAATGAAGATCTCTTTGAATCTAGAACCCTTTTATGATATCCATGATGGAAGAAATTTGAAGGTGAAACATTTGCAACTTACGTGAAGAAGAGAAGGAGATAGATTTTTCATTTAATTCACGTTTAACAAGATCAATTACACGTCTCTCTTAATAGATTTGGTATATGACTGTTGTTCTTTCTCATAAATATAGCTAGCGTTCCAAGGAGATAAAATCGTAGGAATTTACAAAACATTAATTACACCTTGAAACACAAACATTCACGACATAGAAATATGAACAAACTTCTTGAAAAAAAAAAAGCTAAAATGGTGAATTTTTTTATTTTTTATATTTTTTAATGCATCTGGAGAATCGAATGGACATATTAATGGATCAATAACTCCTTTGCATGATTGACACCATCCAATGAATTTGGTTTAATTCCACCACACCAATTAATATTCCTTGGTTCCACTCTATCATAGCTGAAAACGAGTAAACATTTATAATCAATCCTTACACCAAAAATCTCATCATGATGAATGCTTCTGCCAATTACTACTTGAGCTTATGGCTTGCGGCTTTTAATCCAGGCGTGCCCAGCTTGATAACTAGTTGATTTGATATGACTAAATTGAGCATACTAATGGCGCACTCCCTTGTGCTCCTTATACAATCACAGTCAGCCAAACGAAAAACCACGACCAGTGAGTCCAGCTTGTGCAACGTCAGATTGGTCAGGATCAGTTGTCGTCGAACGCCAACATTGGTCTATTTCTGAAGGTATTATACCGCCAGTGCTCATTGCGTCCGGCGCAACCTCCAGTGAGGCATGTTCGCGACTTTATTTGAATAAATCAAGTTCTGGAATAACGATACTCGAGGAAAAGCTGGCTATCACATCTGAGGGTCACTACTTCCTGATCTGTGTGACAAGGTTCTCAGATTTCGATGAGCATAATGGGTTATTGCTTGCTACAGGGGTATCAAAATGGGTCCATGGCCTATTTTTTAACTTATATTTCTTATAAATGGGTTGTGTATGGGTTGTCGGTATTCAAAGGTCCGGCTAAAATGGGTTAAAGGAGTTGAAAGTTGAATTAGATGGGCCAAAAATGGGTCACCCATTATAAAAAATTGTCATCAGGGCGAGGGGTCAGGCAGCTTTTGCAAGCATCACCATTGATCTAGCGCTCGCAACTCGCAAGCAACCGCAACACTTGTCGTCGCTCCTCCGTTGCCTATTCTGTGCCCACCTCCGTCACCCGCTGACGGTGCGACGTTAACCTAACCCTCTGTCGTTAGGGTTTGGTTACTCATCGGCTTCATCCTGGATCTCCTTCTGCTGAATGAGAGCCTCCTCCTTCAGCATCCTCGAGCTTACGTCTTACGATATGAGCTTCTCCTCTTTTTGGTGCTTCTTCACAAGTCTCGTCATGGCGGTTTCATCGTCGTCAGCGAGGAAGGCTTACAGATTTTGGTGCCTCGTTCTCTTCTTGGTCATTGTTGGAGGAGGAGGAGGAGGAAGAAGAGGTGTGTTGGTGGTCAGAACTAGATCAGAAGCAGAAGGCTGCTGGCAACGGATGCAGAAGAAGATCTTAAACTCCGACTAGGATTGATGGTGCGTGATGTCGGTTGAGCTCACGCATGGACCTTTTGTTGGGCTAGCGGAGGGAATAAAAGATGCGACCAAAATTTGAAAAATCAATTAGAAATTTCAGTCCTTTTTTTTTTTTTTAATCTCTTTTCAGTTTTCTTTCTATAAGTCAAACCATATAATAAATTTTTATTTTATATTATTTAGGAAGATTTATCATAAAAATAAATCTTAAAACATGCTCACATTGACATAAACTAAAAATGACCAGAATTTGAAAATTGTTATAATTTTGAAAAAAAAAAAAAAGATATTATCTTTTGAAGCTGCTATCTAACAAATAAAATATCAGGAAAATTTCAAATAAGGACCTAAAGTATCATTATTTTCGCAAATGGTTAATACCTTGAAAAATCATAAATTGGTAAAATCCGTGACAAATTTACTTCAAACTAGTACATTTGTCATAAATTTACCCTATGTTAGTTTTTGTTAAATTATTAAATTGAATGACATGTGACAGTTTATTGGTGTATCAATTTGCCATTTTACTCTTCATTTGTTATAGTTATATCATTTTTGTGATTTTTTGTGGTATTAATCCAATTTAATGAAGGGTATATTTGTCACAAATGTACTGGTTTAGGGTCTTTGGTGGTTGAATAAATTAGTTTGGGGTAAATTTGACACAAATATATCCATTTGAGTTTTTTTATGGTTAGTTGGGGTAAATTTATCACAAGTGTATTAGTTTGGGGTTTTTCATAATCAAAAAATTATGTTGTGGTAAATTTATCATATGTGTACCAGTTTGAGATTTTTCAGAGTATTAACCTTTTCTCAAATGACCACCGACCGAAGCAGCGCAAATGGTAGAGCTTCTGTGATCCTTTCGCTTAGAGGGGAGAGGTTCGAATCCCCAGCGAAGCAGGGGGCGGAAGCGCTGTGTATGGTGACTTACCCGATGGCACGGGGTGGTGGTTTCACCTGTGCTACCCTCAGGGTTTATTCCCTCTGTACCCTGGGCCTGTCGAGCTGTTCGTGTTGGTCAGAGTGCGGGGTTCCCTGGGTCATAAAAAAAAAAACCTTTTCTCAAATAAGGGCTTGGAGTGTCATAATTTTTTCAAATAAGGACTTAAATTGGAATCAATTTTAAATAGGGTTTTGAAGTGGCTATATTAGTTTTAAATAAGTGCTTGACTTTCTAGTTGATCAAGGGTATTTTCGTCCTCTGTATTTTTTGAATTTTTCCTTTCCTTTTTTTTTTCTTTTTACTATTTTTTTTTCCTCTTTGTTGGTGGTTGAGTAGGTGAGGCGACCCTCACCCTGGGTGAGACTTGATCACGGTTCTCATTAGCAATCGGGGAGGTTACTGAGCCCTCGCCAATGCTCACCAGTAAAAAAAAAAAAGAAAGAGAAAAAGGAAAAGAAGAAAGAAAAAAGGGAAAAAAAAAAGGATAATTTAATATAAATATGGTTTTTTTTTATGAAAATACCTTTTGGCCAATTGGAATATGTAGCTGGTCGATAATCAGTAAGGTTAGTCTCTTATTTGAAACTACTATAGCTACTTTAGGCCATTATCTGAGAAAATGATAGCACTTTAAGCTTTTATTTTAAATTTTCTTTAAAATACCACTACACAATGGACTATGGTCGTTACAAATCAAATTCAGCTTGAATAATGCTCATATAAATAATGAAACTGAAAAGAATTGGTATGTAACAGGCCTAAGTTCTTTATATACATATTTTGGTCAAATTCTTTATAAATATTTTGATTTATAGGTTTATTACATTTTTATTTTATTTACGAATTTTTAAATTGTTTAATTTGCCTTTTTTTAATTTGATTTGAAGTTTTTATCCAAGTAGCATATCCATGCGAAGAGCTTAAAGAGAGTGTGGGTTTTCATAGGATATTAATGTATTTTAGCAATATGGGTTGGGTCGGGTAATAGTTGAGTATGGATCACTAGATTTGCATTATATGAATATGGATCAAAACATGTTAAATGGGTCAATATGAGTCGGACCATATACAACCTGATCCACCCATTTGACTAGGTCGCAGGAGCCCACCGAACCAGTTCTCTTCCACCGAACTAACTGAATTGGATTATTAGCCCTCCCCATTCTCTATGGTTGATTTTATGCTTAGATATCGAAACTTCTTGTTATCCTTGTGTTAGTTAGAAATGAAAGCTATATTATTTTGACAAGAAATCCATTTGTGTCTTGAAGAATTGTGTATAAAACGCCAAATGATCCAGACTTATATTGAATATAATAGGGAACTTGACATAGCCTGCTCTCGACAGAAGCTAAAGATCAAATGCTCCAAGCGAGATTGTGATGGTTCTTGTGGAAAATCTTCCAGAAAAAAGAAGCATTTCAAGAAGCTCTAGATAAAGAAATCTAGATATGGCTCTAAGCACTTCCAAAGAAAGAAGAAATGACGATACCTACGCAAAAGGAAAGATCATTTAGGCCACAAGAAATCAAATCGATGCTTCATCTGCAATTAGAAAAGACATTTTGCCAAAAATTGTCCCTAAGCAAAAAAATGTCAGAACCATCTGATACATCATATAGAGAATGAAACTAGTATTTCTCTTGAAAAGAAGAACCATCTGAACAAACTCTTTGTGTTATCCCTTGTTACCAAACTCCAGTGAAACTGATTCGAATTCAGATCCTGAAGATATTTTTCACATATCTCTCACTTTTTCAGAACAAAGTACTAACATATTTTCAAGCCAAATTCATTGTCCCCATTTCCCTATGAAAATCTTCATTTCAAAGTTTACCAAGCTTATCACTGTCATTGCTCTCACAGACATTGGAACAAGTTCTTCAATCTTAGACACTAAAATTTTTCCTGAAGAATATTAGACTTCTTGTGTTTGATACTTTAATTCTGCCTCATAAGATACTTTTTCTATGAATGTAAGAACTACTCCAGTAACCATCCAGTTTTTTCCACAATGTTCCATAACCACAAAAATATTTGGTTTCAGTCTTCCCAACAAAGATTTGATCATTGATCGAGATATCATAACTCAAGTTTCTCAACTTCGTATCATTCTTGGAAAATGTCTTAAGTATAAGGACCAATTCTCTGAATTTGTCAATATTCAAAGATTTTTTTCCTATCCAAATGAGTCTGTTAGATCTAATTATGCAAAAACTGCTAGAATCCTATTCAGAATCCCATTCTAAATTTGCTCAAAAGTGTTCTCATCCTTTATGAGAAAATTCAGAATTCTTTGTTCACATTCCTTTAAAAAAGAATGAAGATATCAATTCAACCAAGGTGAGTCACATGGGAATGAAGTCAAAACACCTGGTTTTAGCTCAAAGGAAATGCTCAGAATTATTGCAGCAAGGCCTTATTGAAATCCCTAATTCTCAATAGGCTTGTAAAGCCTTCTATGTTAATAAGCGTGCTGAGCAAAACAGAGGAAAGATGAGACTAGTAACCTTTTTCTCGAAGATGACAAATTCCGTTTAGCCTCTAGAAATTCCCTCTCTATTGGACTAACTAAGGTCCACATCTACTCCAAATTCGTTGTCAAAGCCGGATTTTGGCAATTAGGCATCCATCCTGAAGATAGACCCAATATAGGGATCTATATCCTGAACCAACATTTCCAACGGAAAGTTCCTTATTTTGGTCTAAAGGTGGCACCATCCTTATTCCAAAAGGCCATGTGTTGAATTTTCCAACCAATCCTATCAAGTGTAGCAGTATACATCGACGATATCCTACTCTACATTCTTGATGAGCAGTCACACTGCCAACTTCTTTAACAGTTCGCAGAAATTGTGAAAAAGCATGGGATCATGCTTTCTCAAAGAAAGATGAACATTGCCCAGACAGAAATTGAATTTATTGATATGCATCTTAATAAAGGTACATACTATCTAGGGCCACATATTGCTCGGGAATTGTTGAAATTTCCTGAAGAAAACTTCACAACAAAGCAAGTTCAGCAATTTCTTGGAATAATTAATTATCTCAGAGACTTCGTTTCAAACATTGCAAAATTGCTGATTCCATTGCAATCGATGCTGAAAAAGAATCCCCCATCCTAGGGAAAATCTCAAACTAAAGTAGTCGCTGAACTTAAGGAGATTATGCAAACACTTCCTCCGTTACAAATCCCATCAACAGGGAAGAAAATTCTCCAGATTGACGCTAGTGATGAAGACTGGGCAACCATCCTGTTTGAAGAAATTGATGGTAAGAGACACTCGTGTGCCTACAAAAGTGGAAAATTTTCCAAAGTTGAAATGCATTATTATTTCACTTTCAAAGAAATCTTGGCAGTGAAAAATGGAATAAAAAAGTTCAAATTCCATCTCATTGGCCATCACTTCCTAGTCGAATTGGATATGACATCCTTTCCTCAGATGACCAAGTTCAAACAGAAGCAGGTTCCAAATTCCCAACTACTTCGATAGGCTGAATGGTTTCCAAAATATTCTTTTGAAACCAAATATACTGCCGGAAAGAAGAATGTACTTGCTATCTTCTTGTCAAGACCAAAAGCACCAGTAGAAATCAACATGTACATCATGAGGCATGCTTTTCATACTCTTCATCATAATGAGAAGTACAAAATTGAGAAGATAAAAGATTGGCCAAGCTGGCGATACCCCCAGGAGATCATTGAACAAATCCAAAATGACAGCCATACTAAAAATCTGGATAATCTTATATGGCAATGCCACACAGATCTGTTTAGACTCAATGGAGGTTCGATACTTTATCCTTTTAGATTAAATTTGGATTATCTGTTCATACATCCTATAATCTGGAAGGAAGATGATTTTCTTGACCAACTTCGATAGTTATTATGGTATTCAACCAATAAGTACTTAATAGCTATTGAAATTCCAATCAAAAGAATCATTGCCAATCTCACAAAAATATTTGGACTTGGCAAAGGAAACATTGAAAAGGAGAGTGACAGAAATCTCTTAGATTTCCTTAATTGATTTTATCCCTCTACTCACTAGAGATACCTCTTGCAGAAAGAATTGAGAAGCACACAACCAAACCTTGAGGTCCATACTATTTTGTTTTTTCGACGACCATGGGCTTTTGTCACAAATAATGGCAACATTACCAATGCCTCTCAAATTATAGGAACCACATCCTATAAACCTCAGCCACATAGTGCAAAAGTTTGGATTCACAAATCTTATCCAAGATCTATTCATTGCTGTGAGTACTAGTATCGAGAACTCCAAAGAATCTTGTGCCAAGAAAATAAAACCATTCCTGAAGATGCATGGAATTGTAATGTACTCATTGCATGGGATCATTATAAACTAGCACCAGAAGCCATGGAGGCACTTAACGAATTTAGACAAGCTACATCATTACAGGAGCATGAAATGGCAGACATAGATGACATTGCACAGTCCTCTCAAGATCCCTATGTCAAATGGGGAGGTCCTCTTTCCCAAGATCCCTATGATCAAGGACCTTTGTTCTTATCTCAAAGCATAGGCACCTCCTATTATGCTTAGCCATCTAATTGGCCTCAGCCAAGTATTCCTGCCGACACTATAGGCTCCTCCCAGAATCAAGCGGAAGCATCCTCGTCAAACCAAATTCTCCCACCAAATTCACTTGTAGGACTTGATCAAAAATATGAAGAACATCTTCTGGCAGTGCATAGTTGTCGCGCCTAACCCTAACATGCATCTCGAGCTCTCCCAAGCTCATGGTGTACGCGACAAAATATTATAAATTTAATCATCTAACAACCTAAATAATATATTGGAGCCGCCACTAGCTTTTTTTTGAGGTCAGCTAGAAAACCTAATCGAGGGTTGAGAGAAATCCCTCGATTTCTACGCAACCAGAGATTTTAAGTTCGGGGACTTGGATTACGTTAATATTTCTATTAACGCCCTTTCGGTACCTAAATGGAATGTTGTGTTTTTATTATATTCATACAAGATAAATTGCTTTCAATGTGTTTTATTTCTAAAAAAAAAATGAAAACAATCAATGAAAATGCAATTAAAAGACAAGTAAGCAAGCAATCCGAGAGAACGCGATAAATCTAAACATGCAATCCTAAAAAAATATGAAAGGGAGCATAATAAAGGAAAATAGAGAAAAAGAAAATACCCGCAACTCATCGGGTTTTATACAACACATATAACCCGAGACATCTGTCGGGAAAAAGAAAAGAAAAATACATTGCAACGGTCGGAATGGACATCGACCTCCATCATCTTCATATTTTTCATCTTCAAAATCCTAGTCTAAATCTAAACTAAGAAATTGAAAACTAAATGCATAAGAATAAAACAAAGGTCTATCAATTGACTACCATAGTCTACCTAAAAAGACAAAGTAGCAAAATTAGACCACGGCATTATCAAAACAGAATCAATGGAATAGCAAAACTAAACCAGTTTACTTTTGTCATAAAGCTAACAAAACAATAAGGCCTATATCAACAAATCAAGGAAACAAAACGAGTAACAGCAACACAAGAACCAGTAAAATCAACAAAACATTGAAGCAGAAAAGGAAAAAAATCAAGCTAAGACCAAATTTACTTAACCAATTGAGAAAAAGAAACCAACATATCATGCGTAAACAGCACCCAAGATTCATTCATATACAAGTTTCTATCATGTATATCTCAAGAAAAATTGAGTCCAACTAGTATGCACATCATGCAAAATCAGCATCATAAAAGATACTAAAATAAGTGCTTTCCCTAAGAGAGACCAAGTCCAATTGACATAAGATTGACAAACAGAAAATAATGATCATGAAGAATCTGCAAATCAGCCACCAATGAATTAAATGGAGTGCATGACTAATGGTTTATAAAACCATTCTAACAATGCACAAAGAATAGTTTTCTTAAGAAAATGAATTGCAGCAACATAGTTGGAATAGCACAAAAAAACAATACAAAAACAACAAAACAGCAGAACAAAAACATTCACCAAGCATGACAAGATCATTGTATGAAAATTGCATGCAAACATAACCCAAACTAAGACCAATTTGGAACTAAATTGACCTCAAAACAGTCATGACCAGCAAAAACCAGTTTTAATCCTTTACATGTATGAGTCTATTTGATTAAAAATGGGATCAATCTATAACCCAACTAGACTCAAGTTGGAATCAAATGCATATCCAATCATGGGGAATGACTTTCATAGCAAAAGCATCCTAAAATTCTAAGCATATGAACTTATAAAATTCTGGAAAACATCAAGGTCAGTCACAAGCAGAATAGGGCAGCCAGGCAAACATACAAACATTTTTTTTTTTTTTTTTTTTTTTTTGTAATTTTTATGTGAAGGACAACTTTCATGAAGGACTCAATCCTAGACTCTTTCACACAAAAATCCATACCAAATTCTCAAAGAAAGCATGCGTCAAATTCAGCACATTGGCTATTCATTTCAAGACAGAGGGGAACTAATCATAACAAAACAGCATTGTAGAAATAGCAATAGTGGAGCAGAAACAGCAAGAACAGCAATATAGAGCCAGTAATACCAACATACATCAAGTGTGTTGATAATCTTTCAAGGAAACATTTCAAGCTCAAAAGTAAGCCAGAGGTTTTCAGTTTAGAGGACAATTCAGTTATATTCCCAAGGCAGTATTTAATTCACCGAGAACAAAGCAAATGGAAGCACCAAAAGCTCGGTATTATTTAACATGCAACGGCAGCCTTATCAATCTCAACAATCAAGGAATCTACTTAATAGTAGCAACAACAACAACATATCAAGAAAACAATTTTCTGCACAGCTACACATATATTCTTACCCCTTCCACCTTTTCCGAAACACCACTTGAATTGTACAAAATATGCATCAAAATCTAAAAAAAAAAAAAAAAAACAAGTAAAGCCTATACAACAAAACTAATATACCCAGCAAGTAAATAGAAACACGCATTCTAGCAGATCGCACATAACATCTCGCCATATCACCAGAATAAAATGCATTTGCAGCAAAGAGCTATACACCACGCCTCTCGTCACAAAGCACAGAACTAACTCTTATAAATGTTCAACATTCCCTAGGCTAGATTACTTAAATGTTCGTCGGTATCAATTCAATAGACAAAAGACATCCAAATTTCGGAATTCAACAAATAGACGGATAAGATCAAGCTAGAATCCACGGCTAGACATGTGCAACGAAAATTTGAAGATTAACTAAACGGCCCAATAATTTTCCTAATGAAATTTCACACAAGGGAGATTTAAAAATGACAATGCCTTGACTGTACTTGGATTAGATCACAAAAAAGATTGCGAAATTGGAAGAAAAGCGGACGAGAAGGCGATCGGGAGCCGTCACCGAAGCCACTTCTCGGAAATCGAGATCCTTGAAACCTTGGTACTTCGGGCTCCGAGAAAGATGTGACTCGCGGCGGCGTGTCAAATCCAACCAACAGCGAAGGGCGAGAGAAAGAGAGAACGTTCGAGTCGAGACCGAACGAAAGGAATCCAATCCTCTAGAAAAATCAGATCGCGAGAGAGGAAAGGAACTCACCGATCTTTGTAGATCGGATCGGTCTCCTAGGGTTCCGTGGAGGGGATCGCGATCGAGACCCCTTGTTGATCGGCGTCGATTGGTCTTCGGTATGGGTCGGATCGGTGATTAAGGCTCCAGATCTGGTGAAATCGAACTTCTAGCGTCGTCATCGTCGTTGATCAACACCGGATCTGAACCTCCATACTTCAAACTCCTCAGCTGGCTTTAGATCGAATCAAATCTGGCCTTCAAAGGACTAGATCTGATGGAAACGACTACGTCAGGAGGTCGACGCACCAAGCGGCAATTGGCGGCGGTGGAGACCGGAGCAGGAGACGAATGCGCCGGACGGTGATTGAGCGATCTCGGCCTAGGGTTTCCGGACAGGCCGCGACGGGCAAGGCTCGATGACCCTCATCTTGTGCGAGACACAGCACGAACCGCGCGAAGCGCGAGCAACACCGCCGCCATTGTTTCGATTGATCGAGCTTCCATCTGGACAGCGATGGAGGATACTCTAGAGAGAGAGAGAGAGAGAGAGAGAGAGAGAGAGAGAGAGAGAGAGAGGGTTGAGAAAGAGAGTTGTTCAGAGAGAGAGAACGTCCTAAAGAGAAGCGAGAGAGAGAGAGAGACGGATCCCGAGAGAGATCGAGCGGGGGGGGAAGAGAGAGAAAGCAGCGTCCGAGAATCCCCCTTTTATATTTTCCCAATTTTTTATTTTTTTCGTTTTCTTTTCTTTTTTTTTCATTTTCGATTTTCCGTTTTATATTCCGTTCGGGGTTTTTTTATTTTCTGCTCTTTTTTTCATTTTTGTTTATTCAATTTCAAACATTTTTTATTTCAGGTGTCAACAGCTGCCCCTCTTTGGGTGGGAGCTCGAAGAGGTTCCACTCAAAGATAAAAATTGACACCTGAAATTTTTAGTCAGCTCGACTTTTGAAAACAGAGAGGAAGACAAAAGAAAAGGCATTCAAGCGTGGACCTACCCGATACTTACCTTTGCCTATTGAGACCTCTGAACTTTTGTTGGGGTTTATTCATTATGTCTTTTGCTCTCTCTCTCTCTCTCTCTCTCATGGGGTGGAATGAAAACAATGGAATTACTAAATGAAAAATGAATGGTTTAAGGATAACCCCTAACCTAAAGATGAAATTTAAGGATCGCCTAGAACTCGAGAAAACAAGGTTTAAAGATGACCTAGAACCTAGAGACAAGGTTTAAAGATAACCTAGAACTTGAAGACAAGATTTTAAGGATAACCTAGAACCTAATGACAAGGTTTAAAGATAACCTAGAACTTGGGGACAAGGTTTTAAGTTGACCTAGAACTAGGTGACAAGGTTTTAAGGATAACCTGGAACCTAGAGACAAGGTTTTAAGTTGACCTAGAACTGAGTGGTTTAAGGATGGACCTATAAACCGTATGATTTAGATTGGAAAAAGGAAGGTCTCACCGTGTAAAAATGGGTTTCGACCGGGTGTGATAGTCTCACCGTCTAAAAACGGGTTTTGACTGGGAGGAAGGTCTCACCGTGCAAAAACGGGTTTCGACCGAGTGTGATAGTCTCACCGTCTAAAAAACGGGTTTTGACTTGGAGAAAGGTCTCACCGTGCAAAAACGGGTTTCGACCGAGTGTGATAGTCTCACCGTCTAAAAAACGGGTTTTGACTTGAAGAAATGTCTCACCGTGCAAAAACGGGTTTGGACCGAGTGTGATAGTCTCACCGTCTAAAAAACGGGTTTTGACTTGGAGAAAGGTCTCACCGTGCAAAAACGGATTTCGACCGGGTGTGATAGTCTCACCGTCTAAAAAACGGGTTTTGACTTGGAGAAAGGTCTCACCGTGCAAAGACAGGTTTCGACCGGGTGTGATAGTCTCACAGTCTAAAAACGGGTTTTGACTTGGAGAAAGGTCTCACCGTGCAAAGACGGGTTTCGACCGAATGTGATAGTCTCACCGTCTAAAAAACGGGTTTTGACTTGGAGAAAGGTCTCATCGTGCAAAGACGGATTTCGACCGAATGTGATAGTCGAAATTGCTGGAGAATCAACCTTGCAAAATCATATCAATTGTCAAATCCTTTCAGAGAAGATTTTAACAAAATGAGATCTGATTAACCATCTAAGGGTTAAGTCAAATATGCCAAGTGAAAATATCCTAATCAAAAGAGGTCTTTCACACTATTTCCCAAAAATGGCTATTGTTCCCAACCATTGATATGGGAAACTTGTTTAAATCTCACTAGAGAAGTCTCACTCAACCTATGCCTAAGGCTTTCGGAAACGTTCATAGTGAGTACAATCCATTGATCAAAAGGTCTTTTGAAGGGACTGTAATGATAGCCTGGTCATGGGCTATACAAAGGGTATGTATTTTGAGGCCAAGAAATGAATATTCAATCTATATCTTCATCGGGTTTACAAGTCAAGAACCTTGAAGATAAGATAAGATAGGATTGCTTCCACTCCTTCTAGCGGTAGCTCCTATGTGATATTCTCATTTCAACTCGAACCATCCCAATCGGAAGAGACTTCGGATAAGGGTTGTAATGTTGGTTCGGGTGAGGCTTAGAAAGGCTTAAAACACTTTCAGATATCAAAGGGTTCAAAAGTGAGTGATTATCTTGGCATCATTACCATCACACGACTTCTTTTGAGAATCTGACTCTTGAAATTTAACCTATCTCAAGAGTCCTTTGGGTAGTTTGTCTTGAAACACGAGAGCTTCACTCTTTGTTCTAATGATATTGCTTGCAATACATGTTTTTCCTCTTGCAAGACATTTCTTTTGTTTTTCAATGAATGATCTTTTGCATGATCATGGATTTTGCTCTTTTTTGCATTCTTGCTTTTCTTTGCTTTTTTTCATGGGCATTGGCCTTGCTTTTACCAGGCACACTGCTTTTTCCATGCCCCCTAATTTTCATTTTCTTTTGAGTATCTAGGACTCTCGAGTGGCATGACTAATGTTCCCAATTTTGTTGGTAAATCATGTGCCTTGCCCCAGTGTGGGGAGATAATCATCATCTGGGGTTATGAAAGAATCGTATAAGGCTCAAATTGGCTAAGCAAAGGGTAATTGTGTTTGTGGTAGTGAATGGAATTCTCTTCTTCACTTTGGGATGCTTCGAGTTTCAACAAGAAATCACCTGAAGCTAACACAAGAAGATTAATGCAAGTGAGAGCAATAAAATCTTTCTTAATCTTTTGCTCCATAATTTTCAACCAAGACCCCCTATTTTGCCCCAATGTGGGGTTGTTCTTGACAGGGTTATTTTGGAAATGCTCCCTATTTGGCTCAAAGTGGCTTGCAAGGTACATCAATAGTGTTTGGGATTGAGAAATGAAATGCCTTTATCATTTCAAATCATGTACTCACTGTGAATGAATCCTATGTCCTAAGACATGGTTCTTTCCACTCAATTCTCTCAAAGAGTGTATAAGGACGTGTTTGGTAAAGAGGTTGCCTCTCATCATTTTAGGCACCACCACCTGGCATATTTAACAATCCTTTTTAGGTTTTTCAAAACCCACTTTAGTTAAATTCATCTCCTTGGAGAATGAAAATGCAATGAGATTTTGCTTGAAAACACATGTTTCTTTGACTCTACTGGAGAGACTTTTGAAAACAAGGTAGAATAAAATTTGTAAGAAGGACAGACTTTATTCAGAACAGGAATTCACCTCTAGAGTTCTAGCTGTACCTCTAGAATTCTAAATGACTCTTTCGGCATCCTAAGGAACAAGGTCACTTCTAAATTCTAAAGAACAAGCTCTTCTTTTTTGTTCTTTGTTTGTTTGTTTGTTTTTATTATTTCTGAGATGAACCTCTCACGAACAGATAGGACCTTCATCACAGATACCTGCAAGAGGAACAAACATGCAAATGCAATATGTATGCATGCGATGCATGATGCAAACATCCTAAAATGGCTCGAGATTCAATCCAAAAGTGGCTCAAAGGCCTTTCAATTTATTCATGGATAATACTTCTTGACAGCATCGGCATTTACAGGTCTTGGCAATTCTTGACCATCCATTTCTACAAGAATTAGTGCCCCCACCAGGTAGTACTTTCTTTACAATATACGGCCCTTCATAATTTGGAGTAAACTTCCCACGAGGGTCTGGAATGATAGGCAAGACCTTTCTCAAGACAAGATCATCAATCTCGAAATGTCTTGGCCTAACTTTGCGGTTGAACGACTTGGCTACTCTCTTCTGATAGCTTTGTCCATGGCATAAGGCTTTTACCCGCTTTTCATCAATCATATTAAGTTGTTCAAATCTTTGTTGAGCCCATTCAGCTTCAGAGAGCTTGATTTGAGAAAGTACCCTCAGTGAAGGGATTTCCACTTCCACGGGTAATACAGCTTCCATCCCATAAACCAATGAGAATGGTGTTGCTCTAGTTGAAGTACGAATTGAAGTTCGATAAGCAAATAAAGCATATGGCAACCGATTGTGCCAGTCACGATAATTTTCCGCCGTTTTGGCTAAAATCTTCTTGATGTTCTTATTTGCCGCTTCCACAGCTCCATTCATTTGTGGGCGGTAAGGAGAAGAATTCAAATGGCGAATGTGGAATTCTCCAAGTAAATCATCCACCATCTTATTGTTCAAGTTTGATCCATTATCTGTGATGATCGCCTCAGGAACTCCATATCGAGCGATGATATCACGACGAATGAATTTTGCCACACTCTTTGCAGTAACATGGGCATAAGAATTGGCTTCAATCCATTTGGTGAAGTAATCGATGGCCACTAAGATAAAACGATGTCCATTCGACGCTTTAGGATTAATGGGTCCAATGATGTCGATGCCCCACATTGAAAAAAGGCCAGGACTCGGACATCTGATGTAGCTCATTAGGAGGAGCATTGATTTTGTCCCCATATATTTGGCATTGATGACAGCACCTCACATGCTGAATGCAATCGGCTTCCATGGTCAACCAATAATAACCGAGCCTCATGATTTTTCTAGTCAAGAGATGACCATTCATATGAGGGCCACACTCTCCTTCATGTATTTCTTTCATTAGGAGTTTGGCTTCTTGTGCATCCACACATTTCGGTAGAACGAATCGAAAGATCTTTTATAAAGGGCTCCTCCACTAAGGAAGAATTTAGACGTCAATTTCATCAAGTATTTCCGATCATTGGCTTGACTCCCTTGAGGAAATTTCCCTTCTCGAAGGTATTTCATGATGTCATAATACCAGGGTTGATCATCACGTTCTTCTTCAATCATCAAACAATAAGCAGGCTTCTTTAGAACATCAATTTGCAAAGGATCAATGCTCAAACCATCAGCTACTTGTAACATTGAAGATAGAGTGGCTAGGGCATCAGCAAATTGATTTTGTGACCTTGGCAGATAATCAAAGGAAATTTCATCAAATTCCTTGACCAAGTCTTCGAGATATTCATGATAAGGAATCAATTTTTCATTATATGTTTTCCATTCGCCTTCTGTCTGGAAAATGATGAGTGCAGAATCACCATAAACTTGAAGCTTTTTAACCTTCATATCAATTGCTAATTGTAGGCCAAGGATGCAAGCTTCATATTCAGAAATATTGTTGATACAAGGGAATAACAGCTTTGCAGCCACTGGATAATGCCGACCTTCTGGAGATATTAAAGCGCCCAAAGGTGCGGAACCGAAAGGTTAACTGCACCAACAAAATACATGGTCCACTTTTCAGGTGAGACCAAATAAACCCGTTCATCGATTTCATTCCAATGATTTGATTTCCCGAGATTTTCAGCTAACATATCAGCTATGGCTCGCCCTTTGACAGACTTTTGTGACATGCTTTGAATATCAAACTCGAGAGAGCAATATTTGCCATTTGGCAAGCCTTCCAACCAATGCAAAGGCTTCTCCAAAAGATATTTGATTGGGTCATTCTCAGTCACCAGAAGGATGTGGTGATGAAGAGTGTATTGCCTCAGTCGGTGTAAAACCCAAATTAAGGCTACACAAGTCTTTTCCACTTTAGGATATTGAATCTCAGAAGTAGTAAATTTCTTACCGAGATAATATATAGCACATTCTGTTCCATCCCTTGGTCTTTTTTGTGCTAACATGGCTCCTAAAGACTCTTCATGAATGGTGAGATACAAAATCAAAGGCACACCTTGGAGAGGCGGTACAAGTACAGGAGATTGCGAAAGATATCGCTTAATCTCATCGAATGATTTCTGACATTCTCCATCCCAATTGACCTTAGCATTCTGCTTTAACAGTTTGAAAAATGGCTTAGCAGTTTCTGACAATTGAGAAATAAATCTCGCAACATAATTCAATCTTCCCAATAAGCTTCGAACTTCCTTAACAGTGGAAGGAGGTTTCAAGTCGCATATGGCCTTCACCTTAGAGGGATCTATCTCAATGCCCTTGTTGCTAACCATGAATCCAAGAAGCTTCCCAGATTTTGCCCCGAATATGCATTTTGCGGGGTTGAGCCTCAGCTTGAATTTCCTCAATCGATCAAATAGCTTTCTTAAGACTTCAACATGATCTTCACCTTGTCTTGACTTCGCAATCATATCATCAACATAAACTTCAATCTCTTTATGCATCATGTCATGGAATAGTGTTACCATGGCTCTTTGGTATGTTGCCCCCGGGTTTTTCAAACCAAAGGGCATCACTTTGTAACAAAAAGTTCCCCATGGGGTGATGAAAGAGGTTTTAGTCTTATCTTCCTCTTTCATCCGGATTTGATTATAACCAGAAAATCCATCCATGAAGGAGAACAATTCAAATCCGGTAGTACTATCCACTAAGACATCAATGTTTGGAAGAGGAAAATCATCCTTAGGACTTGCCTTATTTAGGTCACGGTAATCAACACATACTCGGACTCGCCCATCCTTTTTCATAACTGGAACTACATTAGCAATCCAATCAGCATAATGGGTAACTTCAATGAACCCAACATTCAAGAGCTTCATGATTTCTTCTTCAATCTTTTTTGACGACTCAGGTTTCGTCCTTCTGAGCCTTTGCTTTTTCGGTGGAATATTTGGATCAAGTGGTAATGCATGTTCCACGATCTCAAGATCTAAACCCGGCATATCGGCATATGACCAAGCAAAAACATCTCGGTATTCTTTCAACAGCTCAATTAGTCTATTGGCATCTGCTTGAGAGAGACTTGCCCCAATTTTGGTTTCTTTAGGGTTATCTGAATCTCCCAAATTTATAGTGATCGGTTGTTCGGTGGTAGGAGGTTTGGATTCTTCATGTCTGAGCCATTCCTTTTCAATAATCCGAGGATCATCTCCATTCTCCGAGTCAGAATAATCGGGTTTATCAAAATCCTTTGAATGTGAATCCGAGCCATGCAAATGACTATCGTGATATGTAATGTCATGCCTGAGATGCAATCAACAAAATGGTTAGTATACATTCATATAAGCAAATGCAATGTATATGAATGTCATGAAAAATCTGTTTTGAATTCGAGTTTTTGAATTATTTATTGGGAACTAGCCCTCATGTCATTGGACATCCTCGCTCCACTTCAAAACATTTTGAAACCATAGATCGTGTGGAGGATCAGGCCTCAAAGCATCATCTTAGGACTGATTTGGGAAACCTCACACGTCTATTAACAAAACATGAGTTTTATTGATATATGCGAAAATTGCATTACAAAAGTATATCGTTTTGGATCTATAGAGTTTGTGATCCAGATTTATTACAGACCAATGAAATTTCCACGCAGGGGAGAAATGAAGAAGATTCCCTCGCAGGGGAACAAAATGAACGGAAAAGAACTAAGTACTAAATGCAGGAACTAAAACATCCCTTACACAGTGGGACTTGCAAGCTCTTCACTATCACTGATGGTGCTAACCATGCCTTCTTCCAATAAATCCGCGATGTGATAGACATCAGCTTCTTCCTCTTGTAAGAGCTTAGGCGGGCCAGGAAAAAAATCTTTTAACAGCTAAGGGAAAAGGCGTTTGTAGCTCTTACCCTTGACATTTGGGCCTTCACGCTTACCATGACCCTTATGCTTGCTTTGATATCCTAAGCCTTCACGCTTGTTGACCTTGACAACCTTAATAGGGTCTGAAATGCCTTGGCCAAGTTTACCTAAACCCTTCCCAACAGCAAAACCATTCTTAAGCAACTCCTTACTCGACATGAGTGATGCTTTTGAGAAGTGGGGTTTTGTGATGATCGACCCCACCGGCACATGGGTAACTGATATCATCTCAAATGAGTGATAATCTTAATCTCCCTCAATTTCGGGCTCAATAAAAGGTATGGCAGTATTATGGAAAGTCTCCACATCTTTTTCACGTCGAATGGTCACAATTTTCCCATCAATGGGAAGCTTCATCATCTGATGGAGACTAGACGGAATAATTCCTGCCGCGTGGATCCAGGGCCGCCCCAATAGTAGGCTAAAATTGCTTGGGATATCCAACACTTGGAATTTTTGAGTCAAAGTTATGGGGCCAATCGTCAATGGCAAGTCAATTTCCCTTATTGTCTCTTTTCTTACTCCGTCAAAAGCTCGAATAGGAGTGTTTGGAGGAGAAATATTTTCCATCCCTATCCCCAATTTTCGAAGGGTGGATAAAGGGAAAATGTTCAAAGCAGAACCATTATCGATCAAGACTCTTGAAATCCTCATTCCAAGATGTTGAGCGGACACATACAATGCCTTGGTGTGTGCTTGGCCTTCAGGAGGGAGATCTTTCTCAGAGAAAGTAATTTGATCTCTTAGAAGTATTGCACCCACAAACTCCTCTAACTGTACTTCTCCAATGGTCTCAGGCACATGAACTTCATTCAGAATTTTGAGTAAAGCATTTCTATGCTTTTCAGAAGTCTTGAAAAGCTCCAGCAATGAAATTTGTGCAGGCATCTTGCGCAGTTGGTCAATTATTTCTGCTTCACTTGTTTTGAGAGTTTGGAGGAGTTGCTCAGCTTCCTCATCAGTGACAGCTTTCTTCTCTATGCCTTCACGTGGTGCATAGACCCGACCTGATCGGGTGACAACATCAATTTCATTTGTATTGTAATTCCATGGGACGGCTTTGGAGTCATAGGTGGGAACGGCTTTAGTATTGGAACATTCTCCAACTTCTCGAGGCAACTCGATCACAATGGGTACAAAACCCACATTAGAGATCTTCATAGTTCCAAGATCGTCAGCTAAAGAATCAACTTCAACAACACCCTTAGCAATTGAACCAGCTTGACAAGGAATTCTTTCATTGGATAGATTGATCACCACAGGCTCTATCATAAGGACGAAATCATCTTCAAACTCCTCTTCCCACCCACCAGGAATAATGCCATCAATCATGTTAACACTCTCAGCATGCTTCGGGAGAGGGTTTTGTTGAACGTTTGGTGCTGAATCCTTGAATGTGAGCAATTTCTTATCCAGCAGATTCTGGATTTTGGAGCGGAGCACCAAACAATTATCTACATGATGGCCTTTCTCTCCCATGTGATATTAGCATGTTTTGCCAAGGTCAAACCCAGCGAACTTAGGAGGATTATCTCTCGGAATTTCTTTGGCCACCAAATGATTTTCAATTAGCATTGGCAGCAGCTGAGACATAGGCCTAGGTAATGGGGTGAATTGTCTCTGAGGGGCTTTTCCCTTTCGTTCAAAACTCCGTGAAGAACCCGCTACCTCCATGGCGGGTTTGTGAGTTTGGGGATTAAAGGACTTTTGAGAAGAGGAGTTTTGTATGTAGGCGATCTCCACAGCTGATTCCTTATCCCTTCTTGGGGCATACCGACGACTCGGGGTCTCGGTCAGTCTCCCTTCACGCATAATTCCTTCGATTCGTTCGCCTAACTCCACCAATGCAGCAAAGTTGATGCAAGTATGATTATACATTTTTTCAAAGAAGTCCCTCAGTATGGCTTGAAGTAATAATTTCAAGGCTTCTTTCTCTGTTAATGGCGGCTTTACTTGAGATGCCATGACCCTCCACCTTTGAGCATAAGCCCTAAATGACTCGGTTCTCCTCTTCTCAATCCGGATCAATTCCTCTCGAGTCGGGGCAATCTCGGTGTTGAATTTGTATTGTTGAAAAAATTCGTCAGCAAGATCCTCCCAAGTGTGGATCTTATCCAAGTCCAATTCTATGAACCACGTCAATGTAGGTCCAATCAGACTATCTTGAAAAGAGTTGATTAAAAGTGGAGGGTTATCCGAGTAGCGAGCCATTTTGCCCAAATAATATTTCAGGTGAGTCTTCGGGCACCCGATGTCATCATACTTTCTTGTAAATTCCGGCTCTTTATAAAATTCAGGTCTCTTGTGACCTTGGCGAAAGGCGATAATTTGTCGAACCCTTGTGATTGGTAACCCTGCAACATGCAAAGGCGCTCTTCGATCTTAGCCAAGCGCCTCGAACTCTCCACATCGAAGTGTGGAGCCGGGATTTCCTTAGACTAAGGCTCCGATGCAATGACGATCGGGATTGCAGTAGGTACATCTTCAGACGGCCTTTCCCCATGGGTTCCATGGCCGGGGCCATCGGCACTTCAGGTGGTGTGGCTGGGGGATGTATTGGAGAAGATGCAGGAACGACAGAAGTCAGATTCTTGACTTGATTTGAGAGTTCCGCCATTAAAGCCATCATTTGGGTCATCTGATTTTCCATATTTAGAACACGAGCACGAGTGCCTTTGTTTTCCATTTTTGTTTGATGACAAGTACGAATTATTGATCGTTCTTCTGCCGTTTTTCAAAAATATCCTATAAAAGAAAATGATTATGATCAATACCAATCAAAAGAAATTATTAAGGTACAAATCCTATTCAATTTTATATTTTCTTGAGACGAAATAGTGACAAGAAGCATATATGATCCCAGTATCATATAACATCCTCTTGTCAAAATTTCCTCAAAAGAAATTATACAATTGAAAAGGAACGACAACAAATATTTAATCAGGGTGCCCCTTTTCTAAAAATTACATGAAAATTTCCTTGAATTTCATTGATTTCAATGGAACAATTACAAGGGAAAAGACATTTGCTTTCTCAAAGCTTACAAGATGACTCAATTTTACATGTAATATGAAGATGACTACACATAATATGAACATTAGTACGCGTAATATGAACATGAATACAGGGAAACCTCCATAAAAAGGAGGGAAATACAAAGGAAATCTTTTTACAATAAATGAAACGAAAAACCTAAGACCTAGGTTGAATCATGCGGAGACGCTTGTTGACATGGGCCAAGCGTCCCTCGTCATCTTCTTGCTCCATGATGTCTGTTCGTCTAAACCCTTGAGGCTCGGGAATATCAGGCAATTGAATGTTGAGCTTGGGTTCCATTTGACGATGTATGTAATCATCGGTAGCTTGATGAATCTTCATTTCTCCTTCTAAATCGGCTTCATCAACCGCAACCACATTACGTGAGGAAAGTGAATACCAAACTCCAATGGTAGCTTCAACCGCAGCTTTGATATGGTCATTTTGATTTCCCTTGATGACTTTATCGTGATAATCAATACGATATAACCCCAGCTTGAGGATTGGCAGGATCGTTTGAAGCGCACGATATTGGCGGAGCACCCTTAAAGGGTAATATGAGGTTAAACCCGTCAATCCCACGAGGGGAAGTGGGTTGTCATCTCCACTAAAAATGTGCACCTCGTGATTCCCAAGCCACCGAACATGCCATTGAATTAAGCTAGGGTTTAGGCTTTTGAGGAAATGAAACCACACGGCGAAAGACCATATGGGGAAGAATTTGTCTCTTTGGGAAAATCTAAGAATAGGATGATGATATTTTGTGATTTCAATAATTTTCATATGATAGGCGAATTCTTTGATGTGTGAGACAAGCCAAATTTGGAGAAGTCCAAATGGAGCTCTAAGAGATCCTTGACCATTTTTTTTGAAGCGATTAAGAGATATGAAAGTTTCGGCAAGAATTATGTGTGTAAAGGAATGAAATGCGCATACTTGATTTACGATGTGAGTGACTAAAGGATCCATTGTTCTTCGAGTATATGGGAGTATCACAAAGCCAAAAAACATGAGGAGGAAGACACGAGGAATTAGATTTCCGGATTTTGGCTCCAAATTAAGGAAATATTTTTCAAGGAAATTGTAGGGGATGGCATGAGAATTTCCTTTAAGGACAGCTTCAATTTTGTCAGTAGGAATATTGAGGAATTGACCTAGAAGAGAGCTTGAATTTTGACCAATAGGGGGAGTAACAAAACCTAAAGAAGCCTTGCCTAATCCAATGGCTTTCTGGAACTCCTCAATTGTAGGGGTTAATTCATATCGATCAAACATGAAAGTAGAAGTCACGGGATTCCAAAAATGAGCCAATGCTTTGACCATCACAAAATGTGGTTTGACTTTCAATAAATCTGGGAGAAAGCCTATGCGTTTTTCCACATATTCTTGATGTCTCGGGTTGAGATTCTCCCACAAGGTCTTGAGGCTTTCCGGCACCGGGATTACATCGATTTCGGGCCTACCCATCTAAACCTACACCTAAAGGGGCACCCATGATTAAAACATATCGTCGTTGAAATATAAAGCGCGTAATTGAAATAAGGAGTAAGACAATAAGAACGATAAAAATGGAACGATTTCTTACCAACCGAACACATGGCAATCACAAATCACATGTCGCATGAAACTGTGAGGTTTTGACGCCTAAGGTGAGGGTGCTAAAAGGCTCAAGGTTCCCATCCCAAAGGATAAAGATAGTTTACCCACCGCTACTATCGTCGGTCAGTGCTATCTTTATCAATTGGGATGAGTGGGTTTATGTAAATAATGGATTACCACGAGCATTCACTCGCAGATTCCACCCATAAACCCTCCTAAGGTCCTAAATTGGGCGATCGGGGTTTTAGACCGCGGTTGTGTGTGCGGTGTCGTGCTAAAGCTTGTAAACATGCATTTAAATTTAAACATCCAGCACTTCAATATAACCCACATACACACAAACATCCTTACACCACCTGCAAGACAAGGGGTTTACATACACGCCTCCCCTTATAACTCCCACCTACAAAACCATTTAACACATGATTAGCGACTAACCTCATTTTCCACGTGACTTTGACATGCAGACGATCCCACACAAAACATGTTAGTTTAAAAACACAACAACCATTTATAAACGGCCTCAAGTTCTCTTAGTCTAATAACCAGTCCCCAGCGGAGTCACCAGAGCTGTTGCGCCTAACCCTAACATGCATCTCGAGCTCTCCCAAGCTCATGGTGTACGCGACAAAATATTATAAAATTTAATCATCTAACAACCTAAATAATATATTGGAGCCGCCACTAGCTTTTTTTTGAGGTCAGCTAGAAAACCTAATCGAGGGTTGGGAGAAATTCCTCGATTTCTACGCAACCAGAGATTTTAAGTTCGGGGACTTCGATTACGTTAATATTTCTATTAACGCCCTTTCGGTACCTAAATGGAATGTTGTGTTTTTATTATATTCATACAAGATAAATTGCTTTCAATGTGTTTTATTTCTAAAAAAAAATGAAAACAATCAATGAAAATGCAATTAAAAGACAAGTAAACAAGCAATCCAGAGAACGCGATAA
Source organism: Eucalyptus erythrocorys (assembly GCA_014182555.1). NCBI lineage: Eukaryota > Viridiplantae > Streptophyta > Magnoliopsida > Myrtales > Myrtaceae > Eucalyptus > Eucalyptus erythrocorys. The sequence goes on from CM024603.1 coordinate 9,600,596, forward strand.
ATCTAAACATGCAATCCTAAAAAAATATGAAAGGGAGCATAATAAAGGAAAATAGAAAAAAAGAAAATATCCGCAACTCGTCGGGTTTTATACAACACATATAACCCAAGACATCTGTCGGGAAAAAGAAAAGAAAAATACATTGGAACGGTCGGAATGGACATCGACCTCCATCATCTTCATATTTTTCATCTTCAAAATCCTAGTCTAAATCTAAACTAAGAAATTGAAAACTAAATGCATAAGAATAAAACAAAGGTCTATCAATTGACTACCATAGTCTACCTAAAAAGACAAAGTAGCAAAATTAGACCACGGCATTATCAAAACAGAATCAATGGAATAGCAAAACTAAACCAGTTTACTTTTGTCATAAAGCTAACAAAACAATAAGGCCTATATCAACAAATCAAGGAAACAAAACGAGTAACAGCAACACAAGAACTAGTAAAATCAACAAAACATTGAAGCAGAAAAGGACAAAAATCAAGCTAAGACCAAATTTACTTAACCAATTCAGAAAAAGAAACCAACATATCATGCGTAAACAGCACCCAAGATTCATTCATATACAAGTTTCTATCATGTATATCTCAAGAAAAATTGAGTCCAACTAGTATGCACATCATGCAAAATCAGCATCATAAAAGATACTAAAATAAGTGCTTTCCCTAAGAGAGACCAAGTCCAATTGACATAAGATTGACAAACAGAAAATAATGATCATGAAGAATCTGCAAATCAGCCACCAATGAATTAAATGGAGTGCATGACTAATGGTCTATAAAACCATTCTAACAATGCACAAAGAATAGTTTTCTTGAGAAAATGAATTGCAACAACATAGTTGGAATAGCACAAAAAAACAATACAAAAACAACAAAACAGCAGAACAAAAACATTCACCAAGCATGACAAGATCATTGTATGAAAATTGCATGCAAACATAACCCAAACTAAGACCAATTTGGAACTAAATTGACCTCAAAACAGTCATGACCAACAAAAACCAGTTTTAATCCTTTACATGTATGAGTCTATTTGATTAAAAATGGGATCAATCTATAACCCAACTAGACTCAAGTTGGAATCAAATGCATATCCAATCATGGGGAATGACTTTCATAGCAAAAGCATCCTAAAATTCTAAGCATATGAACTTATAAAATTCTGGAAAACATCAAGGTCAGTCACAAGCGAACAGGGGCAGCCGGGCAAACATACAAACATTTTTTTTTTTTTTTGTGTAATTTTTATGTGAAGGACAACTTTCATGAAGGACTCAATCCTAGACTCTTTCACACAAAAATCCATACCAAATTCTCAAAGAAAGCATGCGTCAAATTCAGCACATTGGCTATTCATTTCAAGACAGAGGGGTAACTAATCATAACAAAACAGCATTGTAGAAACAGCAATAGTGGAGCAGAAACAGCAAGAACAGCAATATAGAGCCAGTAATACCAACATACATCAAGTGTGTTGATAATCTTTCAAGGAAACATTTCAAGCTCAAAAGTAAGCCGAGGTTTTCAGTTTAGAGGACAATTCAGTTATATTCCCAAGGCAGTATTTAATTCACCGAGAACAAAGCAAATGGAAGCACCAAAAGCTCGGTATTATTTAACATGCAACGACAGCCTTATCAATCTCAGCAATCAAGGAATCTACTTAATAGTAGCAACAACAACATATCAAGAAAACAACTTTCTGCACAGCTACACATATATTCTTACCCCTTCCACCTTTCACCTGAAACACCACTTGAATTGTACAAAATATGCATCAAATCTAAAAAAAAAAAAAAAAAAAAAGAAACAAGTAAAGCCTATACAACAAAACTAATATACCCAGCAAGTAAAGAGAAACACGCATTCTAGCAGATCGCACATAACATCTCGCCATATCACCAGAATAAAATGCATTTACAGCGAAGAGCTATACACCACGCCTCTTGTCACAAAGCACAGAACTAACTCTTATATATGTTCAACATTCCCTAGGCTAGATTACTTAAATGTTCGTCAGTATCAATTCAATAGACAAAAGACATCCAAATTTCGGAATTCAACGGCCGACGAGATAAGATCAAGCTAGAATCGGCTAGACATGTGCGACGAAAATTTGAAGATTAACTAAACGGCCCAATAATTTTCCTAATGAAATTTCACACAAGGGAGATTTAACAATGACAATGCCTTGACTGTACTTGGATTAGATCACAAAAAAGATTGCGAAATTGGAAGAAAACGGGACGAGAAGGCGATCGGGAGCCGTCACCGAAGCCACTTCTCGGAAATCGATCCTTGAAACCTTGGTACTTCAGGCTCCGAGAAAGATGTGACTCGCAGCGAGCATGTCAAATCCAACCAACGGCGAAGGGCGAGAGAAAGAGAGAACGTTCGAGTCGAGACCGAACGAAAGGAATCCAATCCTCTAGAAAAATCAGATCGCGAGAGAGGAAAGGAACTCACCGATCTTTGTAGATCGGATCGGTCTCCTAGGGTTCCGGGGAGGGGATCGCGATCGAGACCACTGTTGATCGGCGTCGATTGGTCTTCAGTATGGGTCGGATCTGGTGATTAAGGCTCCAGATCTGGTGAAATCAAAACTTCTAGCATCGTCGTCGTCGCTGATCAACACCGGATCTGAACCTCCATACTTCAAACTCCTCGGCTGGCTTTAGATCGAATCAAATCTGGCCTTCAAAGGACTAGATCTGATGGAAACGACTACGTCGGGAGGTCGACGCACCAAGCGGCAATCGGCGGCGGAGAGACCGGAGCGGGGAGACGAATGCGCCGGACGATGATCGAGCGATCTCGGCCTAGGGTTTCTAGACAGGCCGCGATGGGCAAGGTTCGACGACCTCATCGATTTGTGCGAGACACGGCTCGAACCGCGCGAAGGGCGAGCAACGCCGCCCTTTGTTTCGATTGATCGAGCTTCCATCTGGACAGCGATGGAGGATACTCTAGAGAGAGAGAGAGAGAGAGAGAGAGAGAGGGTCAAGAAAGAGAGTTGTTCAGAGAGAGAGAACGTCCTAAAGAGAAGCGAGAGAGAGAGACGGATCCCAGAGAGATCGAGCGGGGGGGGAAGAGAGAGAAACGGCGTCGAGAGTCGCCCTTTTATATTTTCCCAATTTTTTTTCGTTTTCTTTTCTTCTTTTTTTTCATTTTCGATTTTCCGTTTTATATTCCGTTCGGGGTTTTTTTATTTTCTGCTCTTTTTTTCATTTTTGTTTATTCAGTTTCAAATAATTTTTTATTTCAGGTGTCAACAATAGTTCAGACGACTTAGACTATGACTACAATGCTCGCGACAGACGAGAGTACTGACTGTAGCAAGTTATTGTTCACTTTTACTGTAGCAGTAGGCTATGAAAATCACTATTCACTATCACTGTTCATACTGTGCGAATAATTCTCTACCGAAAGTTTCCGACGCCTCTGTTTGTTTCAGGACCCGTGAGCATGGTCCTTGTTTGTGTGTGACCTCTTATTGCCTATAAAAGGCAAGGAGGATGTAATGTGTTGGGTGGAGTCCCTTGAAGTAAAGTGAGTATTTTGTGAAAACTCTCATTGGCTTTCTAAACTTCTCTTCTTCTCTAGCCTGGTAGGATCTTCTGAGAAATGCAGCTCGAATAGTTAGAAATGTTACCATTCTAGTTCTATCTGGGTGTCTCTAGACTCTAAACTAAAGGGCAGAGTGGTTGTCTGCTAAAAGGCTGTTCCTGAAGGGCTTGAACGAGAGAGGTTCACCCACTATGGGAAGGCATATATGCAGAATACTGACTCTATCCTCCTTGATAATTCTAATCCAAATGTATAAACATTATCTAGAATCATACTTTAGTTTGTTCATTGTGATCCTGAACTTTAATTGAATAGGCAATATTGTTTATAAAATTTTAATTTATTTAATGTGGTCTTCGAATTTTTTGTATATATTCAATATAATTCTTGAATTATATGAAAGTACCCAATATTATATTTTCATTAAATCAATTTAATGGAATTTGCTGATTTGACTTCCAATTTAGTACACTTGAATGTTACATGGATTATATCCACCCCATTATGGATGAGTTGGTTTTGGCGTACATTGCCCCCCTTCGCTGGGTAGGGTTCGATTCCCTAGCTCGTTCTGTTGTGCGACTTAAATGGGACGCTGTGGGAGGTGCATTCCCACGCTAGTGTCCCTTGTGGTTTACACCGAGCATTGTTGGCCGTGAGGTAGTTCCACGGTCACCAAAAAAAAAGAAAAAAAGAAAAAAACGTTACACGGATTATGTACTTGAGAAATTCAACTTGTTAGACTATAATTATCCTTTTGATTTGTTTAATTTATTCAATTTGGAAAAATGATTATCAATGTTATTTGATAACTTAAATAAATATACCCTGATTTAAGTTAAATATCTTACGTGGATGATCAATATGTAATGTTTTTTTTTTTTTTTTTTTTTGGGTGACCTAAGGAACCCTCTCACGGCCGACAGCCGGAGAGTAAACCCTGGAGTGACGCTAGCGGAGGACCCACCACCCTAACGCCACACTTAAGAATCCCTAGCGACCGTGAGGGGATTTGAACTCCTCCCCTTGCGTTAGGGGGAGAGAGCCCAAACCATCGCGGCCACCATAGGCGGTGGTTTTGTAATGTTTTTTATCCACTATTTAAACTAACAAACTTGAAAGTCAAATTAATGAACTTTGTTAACTTGCATTAATGGAAGGATATTATTGAAAATTTTCATATAGTCTATGGACTAGTATGAACATTTACAAAAGTTCAGGGATCATATTGAACGAATTCAAAATTTAGGGATAACATTACATACTGGGCTAAATTTCATGGATTACAATAAATAAATTGTAAGTTTCGGGACGACATTGTATTTAGGCCGGCGAACTAATAACTTTTAATATTACAATGAAATCTCTGCAAAATCTCTAGTGGGCTCTCATCACCACCTTGTATTGCCTCCCTCATATTAGATTTTACGGACATATTACAATAAAATCTCTGCAAAATCTCCGGTGGGCTCTCATCACCACCTTGTATTGCCTCCCTCAGACTAGATTTTACCGACATATTACAGTGAAATCTCTGCAAAATCTCCGGTGGGCTCTCTTTTAATCACAACTTTATATTGCCTCCCTCAGACTAGATTTTTCTTGGATTATCTAGGAGTTCGCTTATAAAAAAAGGTTGTTCAACAAAAAATATCTTTATAACCAATCTTCACCCACCAGGTTTGAGTGCACCGATTCCAATTTGTTGGGGAACCCGGAGTGACCGGAAGAGATTCAAGAATGAAGATCGAAGTGCAAAGCAAGAAATTGATCAAGCCATCGGCTCCAACCCCGAACCACAGTCGAAAACTAAACATTTCAGGTATTGATGAGATTGTGTATTCGCTTTACCATGGTTTCCTTTTCTACTACCAGGCCAACGGCGAAAACCATGAAGACGATATTTGCCAAAGGCTTTGCCTTTTGGAGGAGTCGCTTTCGGATACCCTGGTGATCTTCTACCCTCTAGCTGGTTGGTACGTCGAGGAAGAACTCTTTATCGACTGAAACGACCAAGGAGTAGAATTATGTGCATGCCAAAGTGAATGGCCAGCTCGATCAGCTCCTCCATGGAGAATTTGACACAGACCTGCTTGGCCGTTTGTCCGAGTTCCAAGTGGGACCAGCCGGCAATCCCCTAGTCGTGATTCAAGTGAACGTGTTCGAGTGTGGGGGACTTGTGATCAGCCTGCGCTCTTGTCACAAGATAGGCGACATGGCCGCCATGGCGACATTCATGAACTCATGGGCTACCGCGTGCAGGAGCGGAATCCACGAATTAGCCTCACCGTATTTCCAGATGTCCTCTCTATTCCCGGTGAAGAGGTCGGGGGTAAATATTACCCCTCCACTTCTTGCTGGAGTAAAACCCACGATGAATCGGTTCTTATTCAGTGGTGCGGCCCTGTCGAGATTGAAACTAGCCGGCCCTAAAAATATGAGGATATCGAGAGTGGAGGCTGTGTCCGCACTGTCATGTAAGGCATTCGTAACTATGGATCGAGCGAAACACGGGCGCCTAAGGCCCCTTGTCGTTTGCCAGAACATGAACTTGCGTGGGAGAGTTAATCTACCCATACCGACAAATGCGTTCGGTAACGTCATCACCAAGATCGTCGCCCGACACACGATGAGTCAGGGCAGCCTGAATTTCGAAGCGTTTGTGAAGATGATCCACGATATGTTTGCGAATGCCAAGACAACGTTTGCGGCCATAGCCGACATAGAGTTGTGTATGGCTATGGTGAAGGATTCTTTAAGAGAATACGAGGAGGGGATTAACAGTGACGAAGAAAATGTGGCGAACTTTACAAGCTGGTGTGGTTTCCCATTCTACGACATCGATTTTGGTTGGGGGAGGCCGGACTTGGTGAGCAGCGCATGCGTCCCTGTCCGCAAGATTATTCTTCTTGATAGTAAATCTGAGGGTGGTTTCGATGCGTGGGTCGTACTAAGCCAAGAGGAGAAGGTTCTTCTTGAGCAAGACCCTGACATTGCTGCTTTTACTTCTTGAAAACTCTATTGGGCGGAGCGGTTGCGTGCACTCTCTCCCATCCTTATCGCTAGACCTGTTGAAATATGAAACAATTGGTTTTGGTTATTGAGTTGTCAACAACTAAACACCTCCTGAGATCGATACAAAACCTCTCTTTAGCTAGAGAGAAAAGAGAGGTTGCTCATATGCGAGGGAGAGAAAAAATAAAAGAGTTGTGGGTGTGTCTTTTTAAAAGCTAGTCAGCTTTTGAGTGTTTTGTGTGTGGTGTGAGAAAATTTTTTATAATAATTGTGTGAGGTAATATTTTATTTAAGTGTTATACTTATATCTCAGTTTGGTTCAACAAGTGCCTTAAACTTCTAGTTAGAGATTCTCATTTTACCATTCCCACCAATTTTTAAGTGATTTCAGTTCGATTATTTCCTTCAATTGATCCAGGCATATCCGGCTTTTGGACCTTTAGACACTAAGGTCTAACCCACTATTGTTTGCGTGGATTGCTATGATCGAGTATGTTATTAATGATGTGATTAATTTGTATATTGTCATTGCACATAACTATATCATGCGTGTTTAGAGTTTAGAGTGCTTTACTTTTATATTTAGGGCCATACATGTATAGGCTTATGTTATACAATGTTAGGAAATTTAGAATTATGTATCACGTAGACAGCTTTAGTAATTATGCTACGCCCATCATCCGCATTGCACATAGTTTAATATTAATACTAATTCATTAGATCACATTATAGTCTTAGGATTTAAATTTACCATTTTGGTAAAATAAGAAATAAAAAAGCACTTTATGTTGGTTTTATTGACACATAAATTTTACCATTTTATTTCTGACTTAATCGCATAAAAATTGGGAAATAATTTTTAAATCCTGGACAAAAAATTAATTTCCATTGAATTGCATGGCATATAGACATTAGGAGTATTTGTATTAGTAGTACTAGAGCCATTTCAATTAAAGAGAAAACAATATAAAAAATATAAAATTAATTGAAAGAATTATTATTTAAAAAAAAAAAAAAAGGAAAAAACCACCAAAAACCCTAAATTATGCACAAAGTGACAAAAATACCCCAAACTTTTTTTCGCACCACCAAAAACCCCAAACTTTGCCACCCGTGACACATTTACCCCAAACTATTTTTTGTGACACCAAAAACCCCGAACTTTCAATTTCGTGACACATTTACCCTAAATCTTAGGGGCATTTTGGTTATTTTGCTTTTAAAAACATTTTTCTCTTTTTTTTTTCCTTTTTTTTTTTTTTTTTTTTTAATTTTCTCTTCCCTCCGCCTGGAGCCGGCGGAGGAAGCCCGGTCCGGCGAGGGCCGCCCTCGTCGGCGTCGGCCGGCGAAAGCGAGGGCCGCCCTCGCCGGCGTCGGCCCAGGCGAGGGCCGCCCTCGCCTGGGTCGGGCGAGGGCCTCCCTCGCCAGATCCGGTGAGGGCACCCTCGCCGACGCCGGCGAGGGTGCCCTCGCCGACGCAGCGAGGGCCGCCCTCGCCGGATCCGGCGAGGGTCCCTCGCCGGCGTCGGTGAGGGCCGCCCTCGCCGGATCCGGCGAGGAGGCCCTCGCCGGCGTCGAGCGAGGGCCGCCCTCGTTCGGCGTAGGCGAGGGAGGCCCTCGCGGCGTCGGCGAGGGCCGCCCTCGCCCGCCGGCGAGGGCACCCTTCGCCGGCGTCGGGCGAGGGTGCCCTCGCCGGATCCGGCGAGGGAGGCCCTCGCCTCGCCGAGGGCAGCCCCCTCCGAGGAGCCGAGGGAGCGGCGGAGGGAAGAGAAAAAAAAAAAAAAAAAGAAAAACAAATAAAAAGACGAAAATACCCTCGATGGGGTAAATGTGTCACAGATGACAAACTTGGGGGTTTTTTGTGGTGCAAAAAAAAGTTTGGGATATTTTTGTCACTTTGTGTATAATTTAGGGTTTTTGGTGGTTTTTTCCCAAAAAAAAAAAAGAAAAAAAAAACCAATGAGATTGGGCTAGGGCAAAGCCGGCCCAGCCCCTCTTTCCTTTTCTCTTTCTTTTTTCTTCTCTTCCCTCCACCCTTTGCTTGGTCCTCTTCCTTTTGGCGTCTAGCCCACGCGCCTCTTCTTCTTCTTCTTCCCCCCCTTCATGCTGCTCACGCCTTCTGCAAAATGGGAAGAGCGACGAAGGTACAAAGATAAGGTCGCAGCGTGATCCGGCCACGCCAGGCTAGCGATGTTAGAAGCCTTGCGCACCTGTCACTGGCCAAGCTTAAAAAGGCGAGGTTCCAAGGATCGAGGGAGGTTCTGATTTCGGAGGGAGAGAGCTTGAGGGAGCGAGAGGGGGAGAAACGGAGAGTGATCGGGAAGAGGGAGGCCCGGAATCCACCTCAGCCGAGCGTCGCTTAGCCATCCCTGACGCGAGGTTGCGCCTCCTAGCCGAAACCACCAAGCCGTGGCTTCTCATTCCTCGATTTCAAGTTTTTTCCGGTGAGTTTTCCGGTTTTTGGTTCAACCCGTGTTGACTTCCTAAGGATCCCGGCTCGGGGGCTTGCAAGGCGACCGGACGTAATCCGATCTATTGATCTCGCCCATCGTTTGCCACCCCCGAGTTGGGTAGGGACCCCGCCGACCTTTATGTTTGGTGCCCTGCTCTTGTCCTGTTCTCTCACACTTTTTGCATGGGTTACTGAGTCGGGGGGTGCGTTTCGAGTTCGCTTTGCTGTCCTTTGTCGACGTTGAGCATTCCCTGCCATTTCCGTCAAGTTTTGATCTAGTTTCGAGTCTTATTCTTGTCTGTGGCTGTCTTGCGCGCCCTAGAAGTTTGATAAAATGCCCTTGAGGCGCTTCTGGCAAAACAGCCACTGCATTCGCTATATCCGAATCTCGTGTATCATTGTTTTGATCACTATTTACACAGATCGTGGGTAGTAGATCTTGGCTATGGTGTCGTTCTCGGCAAAGAAGAACGTGGAAGAGTGGAGTTTCAATGAGGAAGGAAACCACGCCCGGTGAAGGGAAAATTAAATAAAGAATAGAAAATAGAAAAATAAAATAAAAGAAACAAACAAAGAGTAAAGAAAAGAGAGATAACATCAATCCGTAAGCCATCTTTGAGCATTGTGTGGGCTGTTTCATTTTCAAAAAGTAACATTCGCCCTCATTTCGTCCATTTTTCGCTTTCGTTTTGTCGAGATCCGAACTTATGACCGCATGTTGCACCCCGCGTCCATCTTGCGTTTTGCATTTTATATATATTCAGGATGGTTGGATGGTGACACACGCCGTTCTCGGCTTGGGATAAAAAAATATACGTGAAAATCGCAGTTTCGACGGTGGGAGGTTGGGTTTGAATTCATGGGACTTTCTAGGTTTAATGGAAGTTTCGGGCGTGCAGAATTCATGGGAACTTCTGGGTTTAATGGGAACTTCGGGCGTGTAGAGACCCCACGGAGAAGAAGAAGACTAGAAGAAGGAAAGAAAAGATTAAAAGAAAAAAGCAAAAGGAAAAAAAGTACAGAAAAGGTTAAACAAGAAATAGGGAAAAAGAGAGCAAAAATTGGCTTTGGGAAGGAAAGGTGCAGTGGAAAAGACAAAATAAGGAAAAGACAAAAAAGAGAAAAAGAAAAAAATAATTAAAAAAAACTAAAAAAAGATGTTGGTCGGATGTGGGTTGGGCCAGGTCAATGGGCCAGATTGGGTTTACCCGGTCCAAATCCGTTTTCCGATTATAATAATATTAAATTTTAAATTTTTATTAAATTTTTACCCAAAAATTAAATATATATTAAAATTTCAAAAAGTCAAAAAATTTCAAAAAAATTAAAAAGTTTCGAAGAATAATAAAAATTTCAGAAAATATTGAAATTTCGATTTTTTAAAATTAAATTAAATTAAAAATTAGAAAATTAGAAAATTAAAAAATTCTCAGTAAATTCGAAAATTAAAAAAGTCTAAATATTTCAGTAGTAACTAGAAAGACACAAAAAAAAAAAAAACCAAAAAAATTTAAAAAATCCAAAAAAAAAAAAAAAAAGCCCAAATGTTTTGGAAAATTTGAAAATTCAATTTTTTTCAAAAATGCAAAAAAATCTTCAAAAATGTTAAAATTAATCTCTTTAGCTATTTTCTCCTAAAAAATGGAAGTCTTTCAATTTAGAATTATGCTTAAAGTTGACCAAGCCCTTAGGGTTCTACCTTAGGGTTTTCAATTATCCTTAAAAAAATGTCATTGATTATGTGATTTTGATACATTGATTTTGACTTCAGCTTCCTTTTAGTCTAGTTAGGATTAACATTTATCTTTTCCTTAATGTTAAATCTTTGCTTTCTCATGCAATTTATTTAACGCTCTCCTTGACTACTAATTGTTATTTTAATGATGGCGTATATGTATGATTATTTCACATGTTAATGGATAGATATAAACTTAATCAAGACTAATTGACAAAAACATCCATTTTTTAAAAATGAATAAGATTAGGTACCGAAAGTACATTAATTTGTTAATAAGTATAAGGGAAAATGTCACAAATGGTCCTTATACTTTTACTCAATATACAATTTCATCTCTGAAATTTCAATTTATTCAATTTGCTCCTTGAACTATTGATAAATGGTCCAATTTAGTCCTTCGTTACTATTTTTTTTTTTTTTTTTGGCTTATGCTCTCTTCCCTCCGCCAGCTTCGGCGGAGGGAATCGGCGAGGAGCAACTATTTATTTAGAAAATTTGTTATCCTCAATTTGAACACCCAATGTCACGCAAAAATAGGCTTAGGAGAACCTGTGTTTAATCACGGGCCTTAGGCCCATATTTTAGGCAATATCCTTAAACCTATTGCCTCCCTTAAGTGGTAGGTCGCGATAGGTTTTATCACATGGTTAGTTCATGAAATAGGAAATGCATCCACGTTTAATTTGTAGTCTTTAAGAGAACCAAATACATTAGTCAATCTCATATACATTGCGTTAATTAGGAGAAATAATTTAGTGTAGATTGCGTAGGTAACATTCCGTATCATATCATTTAGAATTCATCCCGCATAATCATACATAACATTCGTTCATTCCTTCCGCATATCTTCCTAACTAATGGTTTGCAAAACACCTAGTGGTGATAGATAGTGACACGCTTTGCTTTGGCTTAGTGAATCCAGGTTCCTTAAACTTTATGTAATTTATTTACTACTTTCATTAATGAATGTTATTTTTCTAAGTGCGCAATCATATGACCACCCCTCATATGTTAGTGGTATAGGATAAAATGAATAAAGACCGCCTGCAAAGCATTTTCAAAATAAAGAGAAAAAAAATACTGAAATGGCGTTAAGTTAATCTAGCATAACCAAGTCCCCATACTCATGAATCTATGGTTTGCAGAAGTAAAATATACTCTCGAATTTTACTTGGGTGTCTAATCGATAACTGATTAGTGGCGGCTCCAATAAATAAGTTTAATCACATGTTGAATTGAGTACCAAGTTGTGATTGGTAGGGCTTGAGAGAGTTCGTGTTCAATGCAAGTGATGGCCTCGTGAGAGGAACCTTCATTACTATTTAGTAATCCATTAGCTTTCCCCCAGGTGATCCACCTTCGAGAATGTTGAAGACAAATATAGGTAGTTTCATTTCTAGCAAAATTGAAACAAAATACAATGAAGAAAAAATGGAACGAATAATTTTAAATCAAGAGTGGGACCCGCAAGGGATAATGTAATCAAATCAATATGATAGTGGTAGTGTAGGAGCCACTAAGAGGGTGGAAATAATGCAAGTATCTTTTTAAATCATAAAAAGAAAATACCTAAAATGGTTACCACTGCATTGTTAGGTCATCTTTTAAGAAAAGTCATTAAGTCGTACTAGGTGTCTAAAGTTCCGTCTTTTATTTCAATGAAAAGAAAAATACACAAATAATCTCACATAATTTAGACAATAGGATTGCATTCAATTTAATGGCATGCCTATCACTTAGATTTCATTTTAGTTCATTAATACATGTCAGATTTGAATCCATTCAATAATATAATTTAATTTAATCCATGTTTATTTTAAAAAAAAAAAAAAAACTAATAGACATTGCATTTAGAAATCATGTTTGGGCACGTTAATAGTTTATAGAACACTTGATGTATTGGACATAATGGAGCTTTCAGTTTGCTTAGCGTATCGAGGTTCTCTACCATTTTCTGAAACTTTATTTATTTCTTTGATTTATTGAGGTTATATTCTTGTTCGCGCACATGATCACCCGTTACATGCTAGTAGGTTAATTAAAATTTCAAAAGAGAAAATCTATCGAAATGGCATTATATTTATTTAGCATAATCAAGTCCTCATATCCATGGAATCTCTTATTCACAATAGTAAAAAATTTTCCTGCATTTGACTTGGGTTTTTGATCAACCCATAGTAGATAGTGGCAACTCCTAAATGAATTCAAATTGCATGTGTAATTAATTAAATTAAAATCCAAAGTTAAGATTGGTGTGAACTTGGGATAGTCCACACTAAGTGTTTGCTTAATAATCCATTAGCTTTCCTTTGCGGTACAGCTCTTAAAAGGTTGTGGCAGTAACCCAATGGAAAAGTTGGTAATTAAAAAAAAAGTTAAACGTTAGTAGATAACTCAATAAAGAGTTGATAATCCAAATCTTGTAGGTAATTAGATTGAAGAGTTAATGAATTACTTAAATAAAAGTAAGTAATTTTCATGTAGGAGTCCGTGAATTTAAGGCGCGCTTCAAAATGTTAAATAAAAGTGGGCGAAAAAAGAATAGTTGGTAATTGAAAAGAAAGACAAACTTAATGAGTAGATAAAACAATAGTTGGAAACAAAAACACTAGAGGGTAAATCAACTAGTGATAAGTTAGCAAGTGACTATGATTAAGGCCGGTAATTTCTAACATATTTTATAAATTCAAGGAATTGCTAAGAAGTGCAAATCCAATTTGGAAAGAAAAAGAAAGTCGGCAAATAAAAAAAAATCAAATAAAGATCAATTAGTAACTCAAGTAAGCGTTTGTACCTTAAAATTATGCGGTAGTTTAATAGGAGAATGCAAGGTTGCTAACTAGCACGTTTATAATTCAGTAGAAAAGTTGATAAAAATTCAAAAACAATTATAGATTTATTAAAAAAAAAATTAAAGGAGAGTTGGCATCCCAAAAACAGTTGGTAATTTCATTTGACAGAACTTTAACATTTGTTGTTAAATTTCATATAAGAGTTATTAAATTTGGAACATTAGTAAGTTATGTAAATTAAGTTAGCAGAGAATTGCTAATTTCTAAAGTATAAAAAATAGTTGGTACTTAATACGCAGGAAATCTCTAAAAGTTCCCTTAAAAACAAAAGGTCAACGGTCAATTTTTTACCAACAGGGTCTTTGACACTCGCCCATACTTGTTGAAATTTACCAAAAACTTACTATTTTTGGGATACAAGTAATATTTAAATAAATAAGGGGGATATATTCCGAATTTGCCACATGACTTTCTATGTCAATTTGGTCGACCAATCTTATCATAAATAGCAGTATTCCAAGATTTAAAATTGTTTAAGAAATCTATAAAACAAGCAATACTAATACATGGGACAGATCTTAGAATTTGCCTTGTGAAATTTCCTCTTTCCACCAAGTTAGTTTTACATTGAAGTTCTTCTACACAAATCCTGAGAAGCAATCCAAGAATGAAGGTGGAAGTACAGTGGAAGAAGGTGGTGAAGCCGTCGGCGCCTATGCCTCAGCACCGGCGAAAACTAAAGTTATCTTCAATGGACGAGCTTCAAACGCCGGCTTATATTGGCATCATCTTCTACTATAGAGATAATGCGGAGAATTCAGGAGTTGATATTCTCGAAAGGCTTCACCGGTTGGAGGAGTCCCTTTCGGAAACTCTAACAATCTTTTATCCTATGGCAGGGAGATATATTGAAGATGACGGTTGCTTCATCGACTGTAACGACCACGGAGTTGAGCTCGTGCATGCCAAAGTGGACGCCCGGATCAATCGGATTATCCATGGAGAGCCTGATTTGGATTTGCTTGATCATTTGTCGAAATTCCCAACCGAGTTAGCAGGCTCCCTTGGTTGTGATTCAAGTGAACGTGTTTGAGCGCAGCGGATTAGCCATTGGCCTGCGTATTTCGCATAAGATCGGGGATATGTACACCATGGCCATGTTCATGAATTCTTGGGCCGACGCTTGCCAGGGCAACATGCACAAGATTGTTCGTCCAAGTTCAAGTTATCGTCTATATTCCCCCCGAAAGAGTCATCCTTCGGAAGTTGGCCGGAACCCCATAGTCATATAGAGAAATTCGTTATGAATACGTTCAGGTTCGATGGTAAGGCTATCTTCAAACTGAAAGCCTGAGCTGCGGCTGATGCGCCGGATTCAATCGTTGATAATTCGCAGCCATCAAGGGTAGAGCTCGTTTCGGCACTAATAACTAGGGCCCCTGTTAATATCGATCGAAACAAACATGGGAGACTAAGGCCTTTCGTGGTTTGCATGAGGATGGACTTGCGCGAGAAAATCGGTTTCACGATGCCTACCTATTCTTATGGAAATCTCTATACCGTGATTGCCGCTCGATTCTGTAGATCCACCGCAGATGAAAGCGAGTTGGGTTCGGAGAAGTGGTGAACATGATAAGCGAAATGGTACGCAATTCCAAAGAAAGGCATGCAAAAGTAGTAGATGGAGAGGAGCTACATCCAATGGTGAAGGATTCTCTAATGGATTTCACGGAATTAGTGTTCACTAGTGAAGAGCATCTTACTTCTTTTAGGGTGCGAATGGTAACACTTCTTGACTGGGGAAGAGTTTTTTTTCAGAAATATTTCTTTTCTATTTCTATTTTGGGAAATAATTTCTGTATAAAAAAATTCATTTGGTAATTACACAAAATTTTTACTTTAGAAATAGAAAAAGAATAGAAATGCGTTTGGTAAAAAACAGTTTCTTTTTTATATTTATTTATTTTTTATTTTTCTGGTCGACCGTTGCCTACCACCGCACGTCGCCGCCGGGGCGACCGCCGGCCCGGTGGCGGCGTGCGGCGGCGCGCGCCGGTTGGCGGTGGCGGCCAGTGGCGGTCGACTGGAAAAATAAAAAAGAAGTCGGTGGCGGCGATGTGCGGCGGCATTCGCGGCGGCGGCGGTGGCCGGCGGCGGCGGTGGCGTCCAGCGGTAGCCGGCGGCGACCAGCGGTCGGCGGCGGCGGCGGCGACCGGCGACGTCAGGGTGGCGCCGGTCGGTTGGCCTCCGGCGGCCGGCGGCCGGCAGCGGTCGGCGGCGGCGGGCGGAAGTCAACGACGGTCAATGGTGGTTAGCAAGAAAAGAATAAAAGAAAAAAAAAATTCACTTATTTCTGAAACTTGTTCCCGGGAACAAGAAGCAACTTTTTTTTACTTCCCATTTCTATTTCAAAACCATTCCTGAGCTAACTTTTTGTTCAGGGAATAAAAAAATAACTTGCTTTGTTACTAAACGGGTTTTTGTCTTTTTGTTTTTTTTTTTTTTTTTTTTTTTTTTCTGTGGAACAAAAGAATAGAAATTCTTTAGCTGGGGAAGTTTACCATGCAGCACCTTAGTAGTTGGTGCCGGTTCCAGCTATACAAGACCTCGCATCGGTAAATTTCAGGTCGATTTTTCTAATTGACGATGAAGATGATGAAGGAATCTATGCGTACCCTCAAGGAAGATGAGATGATTCCATTCAAACATGATGTGGAGATCCAAGCATTTACTTCTTAGTCGGAGATACATGTTGTCCAAAATGTTATATCATTTGCATACTCATTGTATCTAAGAATTTAGCAAATAGTGCAAATCAAAATGATAAATTGAGGTCTTCATAGAAAATATAGAATTTACACCGTCAGTGTAAACAAGATTTTACATGAATGTCCTCACTAGTTCCATATACATGGATTTTGTTGGGTTTCTTGATGAATTTTTTGCTCTTGTGAGGGAGAATTCGTTCATTATGTTCATACGTGACAATTGCAACAAGGAATCAAAACCAGGCAACAAGCATTCGGACTCCAAATCCTTCTCACCCTAAAGGAAGAAAATATGCCTGAATTGTTCCACTAATACACATATAGAAGGGGACGAAGTTCTAATTATATAGTTAAAAAAGAAAACGAAAGAAAAAGAAGTACGACAAAGAAGTCGACAAGGATCTTAAATGCATCAGAAGTTGTCCTCGAAAAGACCGAATTGCTTCCCTTTTAGACCTATCTTTAGGCTCTATCGACAGTACTTACAAAGAGATGGTCGGGAGAATCTTCCTCTTAGCTCCATATCGACCAGCGATGGAATCTCTTGCCGAGCATTACTGAATTTTTTGTCGATTAATGCGAGAGGTACTAATTTTACTTCCTCTTTTGCCTAGAAAATATAATGGCTAAGAAAGTGATGATTGATTAATTAAATATGTCAGTGAAAATAGCTGAGACAAGTGGGCAACAAGAAGTTTTAGAGTAAGTTAAATACAAATTAGCAAGCATGTGAGAAACAAATAGGAAAAAAGGGTAATAATCTTTCTAAGATGCATGCATAAATCAAGGGGCAATTATATTCAGAGCATAGAATTGATGTCTTCCAAAATATGTATGAAATAAATAGACTATCATCTGGAAATAGCAATAAACTACCTTTGTTTTAGTTCAGATTCCTCCTTTTTTATTTGAATTTCTTTATTTCAGTAAACCAAGTGAGATTTGGATAAAATTTGAGAACTTACTGTAGAGGAGTAGATCTTGGATTTATAGGCCATTATCTTATATTCAATCTAAGAGCCTTGTGCTAAATGGAGTTCAACTAAATCCGAAAACTTTTCTATTGAACAGATCATTGACAAATAACTTAATCAGAAGTGTCACTAAGGGTGTCTGACTATTCAAATCTTTCTTCGTAATCCTCAAGTGGATTAACATCGAGTACTACTATTAAACATTCGGTATGTCGTCATTGTGATGTAGTATAAAAATGTCGTAACATGTTCTATGATACTTTAATATATGGTTGTAATTAAATGTGCAAGTGCCATGTAGGAACAAGTTAGAAAGACCAAGGGATGATCTCATAGCCAATCACTTGTTACAACCCCAGGAAGCATAATCTGTTGTCCGATGAGGTAAGACGACAGATGATCAAAATTCGTTGGCGTCGGACTGCAGGAAGATGCCATGTGTCAATTTCTGATTGAAAAATATTGATCTAAACGACCATTGGAGTCGCGACAATTTGGTTGGCATGAAAGGACGTCGCTTTATCCATGAAGCGTCTCTAACGTAATCCTCTGTGAATAAGACAAAGCTGGCTTCTTCGTTTTTAATGCCGGTCGAGGATCTTGCACCTCAGTTTGATACGTGCCAACCGCCAGGTTTATAAAGTTCAAAAAAAAAAAAAAAAAAAAAAAAAAAACCCGCGAGGTTTATAGAAAAAAATAATAATTATTTTTTTAAAAATCTTGCCGGCCAATTAAACTTCGTGTGATTTAAACAAATAATGAAGAAGTCTAGCTTCAATGGAAAATCCCTATGCTTTGTCAACTCATTGCTTTACATTTTCTTGAGAGAGACTATTACAATACCGCTAATTATCGGGTCAGTAGTTGCGCTATTAGAAGATTTTAAATGTATGCCAATCTACTTAAGACAAACGTCGAGCGTATTGACTTTGTAAATTATACGATTAGTATACATTTGCGCATGAAGTGAGACATATTGCTGTATTTTTTCCAATGCATGCCGTCTCATCTAGACGTAATGTTAATTTAGACTTGGTCCGCATTCTAATTATGTCCGTTGACCAGGTTTCTTAAGAGGATCTACAAATATACATTAACTTTCGTAAACTTGATTAACGTTGATCAGAACAAATGCTTACTAACCCTTTACCCCAAAAAAAAAAAAAAAAAAAAAAAAAAAAAAAAAAAAAAACAAATGCTTACCAACTGCCGTTGTTATGTTTTAGTTTGAGACTTTCTAACGTTCATCTTGAATGGTCTTTGGATTGAGAGAAGAGGTTCTTTCAGCACTAGAGTTCTTGAGATTTTTATTTTTTTAAGGTTTTTGTTTATTACTTTAAACTGCAAACTGAACGAAGAGTTCTAATTTAAACTTTAAAGTCGGGGACATAGCATGTGTAACGACCTATAAGAGAAAATTTATTATTTTGTTAAATATCGATTAACAATTTAGTCTTGTGTGGAGGGTTTGACAGATCCAACTCTATAAATAGTGTGACTATCGCGAGCAATTGAAAGCCAAATAGTGGGGCCAACTCAGGAAGAAAAATGAAGATTGAAATAGAGAGCAAGAAGCTGGTCAAACCCTCAGCTCCAACAGCTGACCACCTTCGCAAGTTGAAGATTTCTCTAATTGATCAGCTTCAGCCTCCAGTTTATGTTGGTATCATTTTCTTCTACTCATCCAAAACTGATGTACCCGACCCTTCATCCGTGCCTATCAGAGAAAGATTTCGTCTACTTGAGAAAGCTCTCGCAGAAACCCTAACCCTCTTTTACCCTCTTGCGGGCCGATATGTCGAAGAGAAGTGCTTGCTTGAATGTGCCGACCAAGGGGTGGAGCTCATGGAAGCCAAAGCTGATGGAACTCTTGATCAATTTCTCCATGGAGAAACTGACCTCGATGATGTCCTTGGTCATTTGGCAACTCAACCTCATCAGATGGACCAGATTGGGTCGCCTCTGGTGGTTGTCCAAATGACCAAATTCACTTGTGGTGGCATGGCAGTCGGCCTGCGCATCTCACACAGAATCGCCGATATGCACACTATATCATCCTTCCTGAGCATGTGGGCGATGGCATGTCGTGGAAGCATTCAGAAGGCTATTAATCCATGCTTCGATGTATCATCCATTTTACCGCCAAGAGACTTGCCCAAGCTCGAGCCTCCTGCCAAACTAATGCTAGGTGCGAAATATGTCGTGAAAAGATTCGTGTTCGACAACCAATCTATCTTGAAACTCAAAGCCATCGCAAGGAGCGGAGGCTTTAATTCCAAAAGGGAACCCTCTCGTGTGGAACTGGTCACAGCGCTCGTTTCCATTGCTTTCTTGAAAATTGCCAAGCTAAGAAATGGTCAATCCAAGCCGTTCCTCATTTCACACACGGTGAACTTGCGCGGAAGGACAGATCTCCTCCGGCACGATAATTTGGGCGGCAATGTCTACACAGTGGTGAACGGGAAGTCCACAGCCGAGGTGACAGAGCTTGGGCTACATGGCTTGGTGGGTTTGGTGCGAGATGCGATAACAACCTTGCTTGCCAAATTACCAAATGCGATCGACGGAGAGGATTTGGGCGACATGGTGACGAACTTGGTGGGACAGTTTCAAGAGGAACTGCGAAAAGGCGACACCGACGTGCTCGTTTTCACCAGTTGGTGTCGGTTTCCACTGCACAAAGTTAATTTGGGTTGGGGTGAGCCTGAGTTTGTGAGTAGCTTATGCACTTCGTATGACTCGGTCATGTTGATGGATCACAAGAAAGGTGGTGATGATGATGGAGTTGAGGCGTGGGTGAGCCTGACTGAAGAAGACATGAATCTTTTCCGTGAACAAGATGACATTTTAGAATATGCTTCCCATAAGTAGACAGCACGATCCTATCATATAGTTTGTCCGCACGTGACCCGTGGACTATATAGTTTCATGTATGCACATAGTAAGTCCACATGTAATGTGAAGGATGGACGAATAAACTTTTATCTGTTTTATTTAGTTTTTCAGTGTAATAGCAGTATGTTGATTTGTAAGGTATATTAGGAAATTGAAAAAAAAAAAAACTCGAGGCAAATCTCTCTTGCAAAAAGTTAGGTAAGTTTGGATCTAACCAACTTTAGGTAACCCAGTTGTACTGAGGTTGGGACACCTGGAGTGCCATAACTTGGCACATGGGACACTTAAATGCCATAACTTCGAAATGGTACACTTAAGTGCCAGTTTCGAAGTTAAATGGAATACTTAGGTGCCACTCCGACGAAAATCCGACCAAATGGCTGACGTGACAATTTTCCGGCGAGTTTGGTCCAAAACGGAGTCGTTTTGCATGCTGACGTGGCGAGAAAATGCAAAAATGACGCCGTTTCGTGTTTGATGTGTAAATAATATTATAAAAATTAATTAAATTAAATTAAAACTTAATTTTGTTTAAAATATTCTAAAAATTTAAAAATTAAAAATTAAAAAAAGGGGGAGGCCGAAGGGGGCGGTTGAGGGCTGAGCCCTCGCAGCCCTCGCCGCCGGTCGGCCGAGGGGGCGACCCGGCCCGACCCTCCCCCTCTCGTCGCCGGCCCTTCTCGGCGATGGCGGGGAGGCGGCGGCGGCTAGGGCTCGGCCCTCGGCCGCCCCCTTCGGCCTCCTCACTCCTTTTTTTTTTAAATTTTAATTTTAATTTTTAGTTTTTAAATTTGTAAAATATTTTAAATAAAATTTAGTTTAAATTTAATTTAATTAATTTTATATTATTATTTACATATCGACATGAAATAGTGTCGTTTTTATATTTTCTCGCCACATCAACGTGCAAAAACGACGCCGTTTTGGACCAAACTCGCCGGAAAACGCCACGTCGCCTATTTGACTGGATTTTCGCCGGAGTGGCACCTAAGTGTTCCATTTAACTTTGAAATTGGCACTTAAGTGTACCATTTTGAAGTTATGGCACTTAATGTCCCCCCGTGTCAAGTTATGGCACTTGGGCTGTTCTTCTGCCCTGTTGTACTACTATATTGCCACTGTAATGAAAAACTATAGAGGTTTGCTTGACTATATCTTGAATGATTTTCTTGCGGTTTGATCAGTGTGAATTACTTGTCCATCATCGTACCAACTTTTCGCACATCATACTTTCAACCTGCGTTGGCACCTGTGTCACATATGTTGGTTTCAATTTGCTGAGGTACTTTGATTGGAAGGATTCCACAAATTCAACCACTTGATTGCAGAATTTATAATTTCTACAAATCAACAAATCCAGTACGCATGGCAAGTCTTTCTTTATAATTGTTCTTGACGTGCTGAACAAAACGAGGATAGTGAAATTGACTGGCTGTCGGCTTGGTAAGAACGCCCCCATAAATTTTCTACTTGCTCAATTTTTAAAGGTCTGAAGAGAACTGTTAAATTAATGTCTTGAGTTTGAATTTGGATAACGATTCGTCAAATCGAATTTGTTGATAAAGTTTTTCTTCGAAGAATTGGAAATTGGATGAAGAAAGAAGAAACAATTTCCTTTCTTGGACTTTCTCTTTTGGATGTGCAAAGTAAGACGAAAGAGGAAATAAAAGATAAAAGAAGAAATTCTTTGGGCACACACATGTATATAAAAATAAGCGAACATCTCTATGCTGCTACATGTACAAGCCGAGTGAAAGAAAGAGCCGTGCGAAGTCTGCATGGAGAATCGAAAGTGGTGGACCCAAGGTCAAACTTTTGACCTTGGGCACACACGTACACACAACATAAAAAAGGCAAGGTTTCGTTCATCAATAAAAAGAGGAGCCGCACGTTAGAGAAGCTTTCACACGTCCACGCCACTTGAGAAGAGCCACAAGATTTTGAAGCCATGCGAAGTCTTTGAAGAGATACGCAAAGCCGTACGTACATGGACCAAAGACGAACGTTAGAGTTCTTGATTTTGGCGTATGTAGAGCGTTTTATTTGAGCTTGAATGTGTGGTAATTTTGTACCGTGAGTTTATGTCTAAATAAGTTGTTTATGTATAAACACTTTGGGTTTATGGTTAAATCTAAGTGTGGGAAACACTTGAGCATGTGAGTGATTGTAAACTCTAATTCTCTAATTATAGTGGATTATTTGCTACTGGCTCTCCCTGTGAATGTAGGTACTGATACTCGGACCAAATCATGTAAATTTTTTGGTGTTCTTATTATTTCTCGTTTATTTCTTTGGCGGTTTCGCGTTGACATAAATTGCAAGATCCCGTCGTTCCACATATTATATTCCAACAATTGGTATCAGAGCTTGGGGTTGGATTTCTTGATTGTGATTTGAAGTTTTTGCTTGTCTGATTATTATCTGGAAATTCTGTTATTGCAATTGGGTCTAAGAGGAAATATGAAATTGAGAAGTTTAACGGGAGCAACAACTTTGTGTTATGAAGCATTAAGATGCGGGCGTTATTGACAACACAATATTTGGCCAAGGCACTGGATGGTGAAGATGAGTTGCCGATTATAATGAAAGCCTTAGAGAGGGTAGAGTTAATGGAAAGAGCAAAGAGCACAGAGCACAATCCTGTTAAATTTATCAGATGAGGTTTTAATAGAGGTTGCTGAGGAGAAGAATGCCGTAGCATTATGGGCAAAACTTCAAGCACTCTATGTGAAGAAAGGTTTGAACAATCACTTGTACATGTTGAAGAAAATGTTTCAATTTAGATATACTGAAAGTATGTCTATTAGAACCCACCTAGATGAATTTAATAAACTTGTGTTGGATCTGAAGAACGTCGGTAAGATACTTGATGATGAAGAACATGGCATGATGTTGTTAGCCTCTTTACCAGAGTCATGGGAGCACTTTACTGATTCATTGTTGCAGGGGCGTACTACAATTACCTCAGAAGAGGTAAAGTCCGCCTTATTCTCCAAGGAGTGGTAGAGAAAGTTGCGAGATAAAAGTCTAGTGCAAGGAGTAGCGCAAGCATTGACGATTTGGGGTAGAGAGCAACATCAAGGGCCTAGTAGCAGCAGAGCTAAAAGCATATCAAAATCATGCCATAGAAAGTCTAAGGGACGCGTGAAGTGCTTTGAGTATCACGAGAAGGGATACATTAGGAGAGATTGTCCAAAGCGAAGAAATAAAACTAATAGGCAAAATGCCACAAGTAGTGTGGCAAACATTGTCAAGGGGAGTAATAGTGATGGAGAAGTTGTTTTATGTGTGACTATTTCGTCAGGAGACGAATGGATGCTAGATTCGGGGTTTTCTTATCATATGACGCCTCATAAGAATTGGTTTACTGTAGATGGTGGTAGGGTTCTTTTGGGGAATAATGTAGTCTATAAGGTTGTGGTGATAGGGACAATTTGGATTCGGATGCACGATGGGGTGGTACGTACATTGACAGATGTGAGGCATGTACCTGAGCTCAAGAAGAACCTTATTTCTCTAGGGACACTCAATGACATTGGGTGTAGGTACATCGCTGAAGGTGGAGTATTGAAGATCTCTTGAGGTGCCATGATAGTGATGAAGGGGAAGAAAGTGAATACTCTCTATCATCTATTAGGAGAGATCGTGATTGGAATTGCCACAGTTTCATCAAGTGAGTCAGATTCTAACTTGACTCAATTATGGCATATGCGTCTAGGGCACATGGATGTGGCATGTATGACGATGCTAAGTGAAAATGGGTTATTGAGGGTCAAAAGACAGGGAAGTTGGACTTATGTGAGCATTGCATCTTTGGGAAGCACCATCGAGTTAAGTTTACTATAGCTATTCATTTGACCAAACGACCAGTTAAATATATTCATTTAGACGTTTGGGGCCTGTCTTCGTTTCCTTCGAAAGGAGGTGCCCGACATATGCTGACATTTATCGACGATTATTCTAGGAAGGTATGGATATACTTTCTGAAGTACAAATATGAAGTGTTTGATTGGTTCAAGAAATTTAAGGCATTGATTGTGAAGCAGTCAAATAAACAAATCAAGTGCTTGAGAACTGATAATGACATAGAATTTTGTGGTAAAGATTTTACTGAGTTCTACGAGAAAGAAGGTATTGTGAGACACCGTATAGTACTTGGGACACCATAGCAGAATGGCGTGGCAGAACGGAAGAACATGACTTTGCTTGAGCGAGCTCGATGCATACTTTCGCATGCAAGACTTGGCAAGGAATTTTGGGCTGAGGCAGTTAACATGGCATGTTACCTGGTTAATCGATCTTTATTATCTGCTATCGAGTGGAAGACTCCTGAAGAAATATGGTTGGAGAAACCTGTTGATTACTCTAGATTATGTATATTCGGATATCCTGCGTATGCTCATGCGAGTGATGGTAAGCTTGAGCTAAGGGTGAAAAAGTGCATATTTCTAGGTTATGCACATGGGGTGAAAGTCTACCGATTGTGGCACTGATCCCAGATCACAGATCACCCGATTTTCTAATCAGTAAAGATGTGATATTTGACAAGACTGCAATGCTTCAACAGAGAAGTTCTGAGACACAACCAGCAGAGAAGACAGATCATGGTGTCATAAGTGAGGTGAAGTTTCAGGTGGAGACTTTGGAGACCTCGAAGGTAACAAAAGTTGAGACTGCAGATGAAGTCGTAGCTCCTAAAGTCGGTGATGGTGAACAACTAGCAAAGCCACAACACACTATAGCTACAGATAGACAGAAAAGGCACATTAAATCACTGGTACGTTATGATTATATAGATATTGCTTATGCATTGATTGTAGGTGATGAGGTGGAGACAGATGAGCCTTCGTCTTACTCTAAGGCAATGGCTAGTTTGGAGTCGTCGTAGTGGTTAGGGGTTATGAGTGAAGAGATTGAATCACTCCATTGAAATCAGACATGGGAGCTGGTCAAAGTACCCAAAAGTCAAAAAATTGTCGGAAGTAAATGGGTCTTTAAATGGAAAGAGGGCATTTTCGGTGTCGAGGCAGCGAGATATAAGGTGAGACTTGTGATGAAAGGATATGCATAGCGTGAGGGCGTTGACTACAATAAGGCATTCTCTCCTATGGTAATACATATTTCTATTCGTGTTTTACTTGTCTTAGTTACTTTGCAGGATCTCGAGTTAAAGCAACTAGATGTGAAAATTGCGCTCCTTCACAGTGAGTTGGAGAAACAAATTTACATGAGTTAACTAGAGGGATTTGCTATTCCAGGTAAGGAAGATCATGTTTGCTTGTTGAAGAAATCTTTATATGAGCTGAAACAATTTCCTAGGAAGTGGTATAAACGTTTTGATGCTTTCATGGCTAGTCAAGACTATTCAAAAAGTTAGATGGATAGTTGCGTTTACTTTAAGAGATTGGACAATGGTTCTTTGATTTATCTACTTTTATATGTTGATGATATGCTTATAACAATTAAGAATATGTTTGATATTGATGTGGTGAAGAGGCGACTAAATGCTGAATTTGACATGAAAGATTTAGGTCTTGCAAATAAAATTTTGGATATGGAGATTTTGCGTGACAAGACTGTAGGAGTTTTATGTCTATCTCAGAAGAAATATATTGAGAAGATCGTGACACGTTTTAATATGCAATCGGCAAAATTTGTAAGTACACTTTTAGTGAAGCACTTTAAGCTTTCAGATAAATTATCACCGCAGACTGAGGAGGAGGAGCATATGTCCCGTGTTCCTTATTCTAGTGCCGTGGGTAGTATTATGTATATTATGATGTGCACCGGGCTTGATATTTCTAAAGCCGTGAGCGTGGTTAGTCGCTATATGAAGCGTCATGGTAAAACTCATTGGGAAGCTATGAAGTGGATCTTCATATATTTGAAGGGGACAACAGACATGGGAATAGTGTATCGGAGGGATAGCAATGGCAATGAGACCATTGATTTTGTGGATTTGGATCACGTTGATGACTTGAATGATCGCGGATCTTTAGTAGGGTACGTGTTTACGCTAGCGGGTGGTGCAGTTAGTTGGAAAACATCCTTACAAGATCACATTACCTTGTCTTTGACTAAGGCAGAGTACATGACACTAACCTTATAGTGAAGGAGGTGATATGGTTACAAAGTTTGCTCTCGGACTTTGGGTTAGAATAGAAAAGTGTGGACATACACCGTGATAACCAAGATGCGATATATTTGGCATATAATCTACTTTATCACGAGCGAATGAAGCATATCAACATCAGGTATCATTTTATCCGAGATGTCTTAACTAAGGGTAATGTTATTGTCAAAAAGATTATTACATCAAATAACCCAATAGAGATGATGACTAAGTTTATTCATTTGGTGAAGCTCAAGCTTTGATTGAGCTCTATTGGTATATGTGGAAAGTGAGCGCCCGTCGGGGCATTTGGAGAGTAGCATGGATGATGGCACTATAACTTGTCTTTAAACATTAAGCCAAGATGGAGAATTATTAAATTAATGTCTTGAGTTTGAATTCGGATAACGATTTGTTAAATCAAATTTGTCGATAAAGTTTTTCTTCAAAGGATTGGAAATTGGATGAAGAAAGAAGAAACAATTTCCTTTCTTGGACTTTCTCTTTTGGATGGGAAAAGGGATTGGAAATTGGATCAAGAACATTATTGGGGCGAATTGGAGCATTTAAGGATATTCGAATGCTTGTGCTTTTCTACTGTATTGGGCCCTCGAGATAAAATGGGTCCCCAAGCTCGACGTTGCATCTTCATGGGCTATTCAAACCTACAAAAGGGATATCGTGTCCTTGATCAGTCAACCTGGGAATTCTTCATTAGCAAAGATGTCATTTTTCATGAAGACGTGTTTCCTTTTCATGAAAAGGAGTTTTCAGGAGAAATATTAGATACTTCCACACATTATGATAACTCCATATCCATAGAAAATCAACTCTAGGATATTTTTTGACAAGAACTCCATAACGGCTTGTTCTAGTGATGAGTCCAATTTCTACTGAGAATCCTACACCAGAAGTTGTTGTAGATACAATACAAGAAAATTCCTTAGTGATAGAAGATCCTTCCAATGAGATTGGCGTTGCAGAAAGATCTTCCCCATACTCAACTCCACCACAAGCGGATCCTCCTTGACGATCTGGTCATTCTACATGACCACCAGCTTGGACAAAGGATTATGTTTGTGCATCCCTCAACTCACTAGGTATTCACTATCCAATATCATCTTATGTTTCGCTTCATAGACTTTCATCGGAACATAAATGTCATGTTAGTCGAATATCGGAGGATATCAAACCATCTAGCTATGAAGAAGCAGCTGGTAATCCAAGATGACAAGAAGCTATGGGAGCTGAATTGCAGGCATTAATTGCCAATAAGACTTGGGATTTGGTCGATCTACCTTCGAATAGGAAACGTATTGGATGCAAGTGGGTCTATAAGATTAAATATTGAGCTGGTGGCTCGGTTGAGCATTACAAAGCTCGGTTGGTGGCTAAAGGATTTACTCAACGAGAAGGTTTTGACTACCATGAAACCTTTTCCCCAGTCGCCAAGGATGTAACTGTAAGATCATTTCTATCTGTTGTAGCTATTAATGATTGGCCATTACATCAAATGGATGTGTATAACTCTTTTCTGCATGAAGATTTAGATGAGGAAATTTATATGGATATTCCTCAAGGATTACGGAGACAGGGGGAGAATAGAGTATGTCGTCTCTGCAAATCCCTCTATGGCCTTAAGCAAGTTTCCAGGCAATGGTATGCCAAATTTGCTGATGCTCTCACGACTGCAAACTTCAAATAGTCCAGATATGATTATGCCTTATTCACATGGACTCAAGGTATGTCATCTATTTACTTGATGATATATGTTGACGATATGCTTATCAAGGGCAATGATAGAACTGCAATAGAAAGATTCAAGAAGTATCTGCATTTTACTTTTCACATTAAAGACTTGGGAGCACCAAAATACTTCCTTGGAATCGAGATTACTCGATCTGATTGTGGGATTTATCTTAGTGAACGGAAGTTTGTACTAGAAATTATATTAGAGGCAGGTTTATCGAGATGCAAACATCAGTTATTCCAATTGAGCAAAACATAAAATTAACCACCAAAGATTATGATGTTGGAATATCTGAGAATCATGATCCCGTTCTCAATGATCCTCCAAGTTATCAGAAGCTCCGTTGGGAAACTCATATATTTAACTATTACCAGACCTGATATATCATATGCAGTGCAGACTCTTAGTCAATTTATGCACAATCCCAAATTGTCTTACATGAATGCTGTTTTAAAGGTCGTGAAGTACTTGAAAAGGTGTCCAGGACTAGGGATTCTTTTATCTAGAAAATGCAATATGGAAATGTCGGCATACTGTGATGCATATTATGCAACCTGTCTTAGGAGCCGAAGATCTATTACAGGCTTTTGCATTAAGCTTGGAGAATCTCTTCTTTCATGGAAGACCAAGAAGTAGGCAACCATATCATTATCTTCAGCCGAAACGGAATATTGAGCCATGGCAAAGACTACTTGTGAGATTATATGGATACGGGGATTATTTCGGGATCTTGGAATAAATTTGAATGGTTTGACAAGATTGTTTTGTGACAACAATGTGGCGCTCAAACTTGAAGCAGATCCCATAGTGCATGAAAGAACGGAGCATATAGAAGTGGATTGTCATTTCACTCAAGAAAAAATTCAGGAAGGGATAATTGAGACAAGATGAATTAGAACGGCAAAGCAACCTGCTGATACTTTTACCAAGCCCCTATGTCAAAGACAGCGTGCATATCTGTTGAGCAATCTAGGCATCTTGGACATCTACCAACCACCAGCTTGAGGGGGAGTGTTAGAAGATATGCATCGGATCGGACCCTGGAGATATGCTCGGAATCTCGCTTGATTATGATTGTGCATAAATTAGTTAGGAATCTAGATTGAAATTAGACTATGATTTTATTGTGATTTCACAAAATATATTTTCCCTTTCTTGTATCATTTTTGTATTATAATTACAGAAGGTTGTACAACAGAATTCATAATGAAAATACAATTTTCACATTTCTCTCGTCTTCTTCATGATAGTCCATCTTCTTACACTAATAAGTAGGGCTTTCTTTAGTGTTGATCGAAATACGCACAGTGGACAGAGGACTTTCGTGGTTTGTACGCCGATAAACTTGCGTGAGAAAGTCAGTCTTGCAAATACCCGCGAATTCATGTGGCAATCTCTTCGCCTTACTGTTTGCGCAATCCGGTCAACCTGAGCCGGCGAAAGCAAGTCGGAGTTCAACGCAATGGTGAAAATGATGCGAAGCATGATATTGGACGCCAAAACGAAATCGACAACAATAGTATATGGGGAGGAGCTCTGCTCGATGATGGGCGATTCTATAATCGAACTCCTCAAGATAGTGTTCGCAGGCGAAGAGTGTCTGATTAATATTAGTAGCTGGTGCCGATTCGGGCTGTATGAGAATGATTTCGGGTGGGAAAGGCCGGCTCTTGTCAGTAACGCGTCGACAAATTTCGGATCGATTTTTTATATCGACAACAAAGGGAGCGGAGGAATCAATGCATGGATAACCACCAATGAAGATGAGATGATTCTTCTTAAACAAGATCCGGAAATTCTGGCATTCACTTCTTAATTTGAGATAGAGATCTTGCTCCAATATATCATTTGCAAAGTCATTATATTTTACAGTAATCTAGAGAGGGATAATGAAAATGATGGACTGAGGTCTATATATTTGTCACATCTATTTGATTTCTTTAACAATAATGGTTCTTGTGGACAGGATCAACTCTTAAAGAATGTTCACCAACTTATTAAGTACCTTACTAGTGCAGTTGTCTTTATCTTAAAAAGAGTGGATGTCATTGCATACTAACGGATGATTGCGACTGAAAATTCATTTACTTAGGTTAGTTCACTTTGTAAAAAATATTTTTTGGGGAAATATTTTCTTCATTTTCCAACGTTCAGTTTGCTTAAGAAAATAGATTAACAGAAAATGTTTTTCTAATCAACAAAAAACCTATGCTTAAAGTCAATAAAATTATTTTTTTCTTTTTCCTTCTTTCTTGGCTAGTGGCTGGTCGCCAGTCGTCAATGTGGCCAACCAATGGCAGAGGAAGAAAGAAAAAGAAAACGAAAGAAAAGAAAAGAAATTAAAATTTTGATTTTTTTATTAATTTTCCTTGAAAAATCTAATTTCCCTATCAAATGAGATAAAATATTTTTCAGTTTATTTTCTAGTTTCAACCAAAACCCAAAAAAACTTCTTAGAAAGCATCTTCAAGAAATGTCATATTTTCCTCGAAACAAACTTAACCTTAATATCTTAAGTGGGTACGGTCATTATCTTAAAAAGCATTAGCTTGAGTGGCAGCGGAGGGATTTGACATTTTATTTTTATAATGAGAAAGCCCATCTTAAATAGGCAAGTTGTTATTTAAAGTTAAATGGGTGACTTAAATATGATTTTGTTTGTATTCGATGATATTAATAGCGGAATCAATGCCATGCGTCTAATCTATAGAGACAAATTCCTCCCCGACCCGCCAATAAAACCATGGTTAGAGCGAGTTTGACTTTTGCCATCTGAATGTGCCACCGGAGTCTCAAGTTGGTTCGACAGTCCCAGATTCTCTCCTCGTCTCTTTTTCCTTGCATAATTCTTGTCTGACAATCTTGATAAAAAATTTGTGAAAAAGGAAAATTTGATTGAGATGCACACCAAAGTTAAAGTTCACGTTCACTCCTTGCACATGCTATACTTGAATAATTTGGGCTTATACTATCTAGAAAATGAGTGTCGTGACCTCCTCGAAGTGATGAATCACTTAGTGGATGGCTAATGAATTATTAAACTTACACTTAACTTAGACTCTTCTAAACCCCCTCGAAGTGATGAATCACTTAGTGGATGGCTAATGAATTATTAAACTTACACTTAACTTAGACTCTTCTAAACCCATACCAATTTGTAAGTTATGCACAAGTTATTTAACATGCCAATTCATTTTCAATTAGGAGTCCCTAATCAATTTTTTGATGAGTCGATTAGAAATTCAAGTAAAGTATTGAGAGGATTACTTTACTTCTATGAACTAAAGATTATGGATTCGGAGACTCAATGACACTAGATTAGTCTAACACCATTTGGATACCTTTTCTCTTTTATTTTCAAAAATATTTTGTAGGGACCTTAAATTGATTTTAGCCTATCTATTAATATGTGAGGTGATCATGTGGGCGCGCAACCATTAATATAAAACTCCATAAATCAAAGCAATAAATAAATTGCTAAGATAGGGAAGAATGTAATTACCTCGAAGCAAATCTGCTATCATGTTAACTAGAAAACCCATATTCAATCTAAAAATGATTTTTACTTATCATGCAATTTCAATCAAAGAAATTGCAATTTCCGAGACAACTCCTCAAAAAGGCGAAACCTTTGGAAAGTATTGACTTCATGGTTTTTGCCGTTGGCCTGGTAGTAGAAAAGGATTCTGACACGAACTGGACATTGAAGCTCATATACACATGAAATATTTAGCTTTCTACGGTTGTTTGGGGTCGAAGTCGATGGCTTAATCAATTTCTTGCTTTGCTCTTCAACTAGGGGTGATCGGGTCTAGGATAGGTAAGTTTCAAACCTAGACCCTGTACCTAGTTATAGCCGGCTCCATTTTTTTGGATCTTGTACCTGATCCTATTTGCACTGGACCCTATTTTGGAGCTACCCTTGTTTTTCTAGTCTGATTCTTGAGTTAACCATGTTTTCATTGGAACCTATTTTGTAACTGTTCGATATTCTATGTGGTTTCGAATTTTACATTATTACGCGAGAATGTGCCTATTTCTACACCCAAAAGAATTTACTTGAGAGCAAAAGTTGCAAGAAAACATGTACCTCTGAGATTTCACTCCCAACGTTGCGGACGTGAATCACTTTGGTGCCTTGGTCATTTTTAGCAACGAACCTGGAAGAAGAGCACCATGATTAGCAGAACCATCCAACCCTCCATCATCACAAATGATACCCCTCCACGAACACGCTTCCATTTGAAAGTAACGGCCAACGCCTCCCATTTTTGCATCACACGCCCCACTTAAACGGCCACGGAAAAATGGCATTGACAAAAATCAAACACCCACATAGCCAAAAAGGGGCATAGTGAATCGAAAAGCGCTGTTCACGCGAGGAAGATCCCAAAAAATTTTCAACTTTACACTTTCTGCTCACGGATACTAGTCTCTAGCAACAAACCCACCATGAAAACATTGCTACGAAATGCAAAGCTGAATTGAGAGACGAGAACGAGAAGAGGACCTGCCTGACATAGAAATCAGGAGAAAAAGTAGGTTTTTGGACTATGGGCTTCCCAAACTGGTCCGACAAACAGTTCCTTGGTGGGTAATCACTCGGAATTGGTTCTTGGACTAGTTCAAACCAATTCCGAATTTTGGGAATTAGTTCCTGAACTGGTTTCAATGAGAACCGATTCCCCACCCTCTTTTTCAGGTGGGCTAGTCTGGCTCCCTAGTGTATCCGGTCCGGTTGCACATCCCCACCTTTGATCTTCATACTTGAATCTCTTCCAATAATTCCAGTTTTCCCAAGAAATCGAAATTTCCTTTTCGGATGTGCTTAAACCTGATCGATGACGATTGCTTGTATAAATGCTAACTATGTGATTCTAGACCATGTTATTACATTTGGCTTCCAAGAAATATCATTTTCCTGCCTAAATTGCATGAGAGAATATTACATACAACTATGACGCCACATTAAATTTGGACAAGTGCATTGACCGATGGACACATGTCATCCACAATCCTCTCTCTCTCTCTATGCATTTGCACAATACTTTCTCTCTAAGGGTGAGCAATGTCTTAGGGAAGAAGTGGGAACTTGACCGACTTGATTCCAAGTTTTAGAATATGTAGGATAGGTTCTGAGTTTAAAAAATTGTGGAACTTGTACCAATGGGCTAGAACCTAGTAATTAACTGACATAAGTTAGTTGATAACTAAGCAAAGAGGTAAGAAACACCTAAAATAGATATAATTTGAGGTAAGAGTTTGTAAATTTAAGGTGTAATTAAGAAATGTAAACAAAAGTTGGTTGAAGATATAAGGGGCATTCGAGTGCTTCCATTTGAAAGGCATATTCTCAAGAAGATTATCTCCTGCGAGATATCATCTTGAAAAAACTACCATGTAGCCCAACGACGGTGATGAGCCAACCGTGCTAATTAAAGTGGGCAATTGCAATATACCTTACAGGGTAAAAATTCCATGCTATGTCTTTGTGAGCGTTACTTCCACAGCAGATTAGCTGAATCAACTCACCACTTCCCTTAGATTCCTAAAGTCTATTTCATACACCAGCGTTCAATAGGCTCAAACGTTGAGGGGGGCTTATGTCATGGAATTCACTGAGAATATTTATCAGCAAATCATAGATTTATAATCCTAGTCCACAGAAGGTATACCTAGATCGTTGTGTTGAAGTCCACTTTTAGATTGATTTATTATTTGCATTTAATGATCTAACACCACGGGCATTGTGATATCCTAAAATTCGACCATTCTCAAGATATATGAAATGATTATTTTTATTAATGCATTGATAGTTGAATTTACTTTGAATTGATTACTTATGAGTTAAATAATCTATTAGGAGATGCCATAAGAGATTAAAATGCGCATGGCCAGAGAATTCAATGAGAGATAGATCGCTTGACCATAGGGATCTACAATGGACAATGCTACGATGTTATAAGTCAATTAGCAAATAGATATAAATCGATTTGGCAGAAGTGTGTAGTCAATGTGTAGATGATTCCGCACGATTATGGTATTCACTGCAAACAATACTAAACCGATTTTCTATTGATCTTGTACTCTTGGTAAGTAATTGATTCCTCGTGATTACATGACAATCGAGGATTATCCACGATTTGAAGAGGCAAAAACGTGGATGGAAAATGATCGATCACATGTCAAATGCGTGAAAGCCTTAAAAGTCACCCGATAGTCTAGGTCATACTAAAGTCGCATTTGATCGATTTTAACCACGAAATTTAATTTGATTTTGGGTACTAAACTTTCAAGGATTTCAAGATCCACCTATTGGACACCACCTCAACCAATTGATTAGTAAGCTTTAAATTGTCGGATAAGGATTAGTAAGTCAAGAATTGGAAGCCAGGAAAAGGAGTTGAGCCAAGTGAAGGCCCAATGGGCTCACACCTATAGGATTCGGCCAAGAGGGCCTAATGAGGCCCACCAAGCCAAGCCAAACTTATTTCGAGCAATTGGGCTCAAGGGCAAAATTGAGATTTTGTGTTAAAGCGGTGAAATGACTAAAATGCCCTTTTTAGAAGACCTTGGGCATTGAAGAAGAAGAAGACAAAAGGGGCAAAGCCTTTTTTTTTTTGGTCGAAAGGAAATATTTGCATTCATTTGAGCAAAGTTGGGACAAAAGAAGCACTAGCTTCAGAACATAACAAGTCCAAAAGACAAGAGGGGGGATAAAAAACCCAATTAGCTGGAAGGGCCTTTCGTCGGTGGGCCTTGGCGACTCAGTCTGCCACTTTGTTGCACTCTCATCGGCAATGGGCTACTTTCTGATTTGGGAAAGTAATAACACACGCCTTCACTTCACATATTAACGCATCTACTTCCCAGTTGCTTTGCGATGTACTTTTGACTACGCTTTCACCAGTTCGAGATTATCTGACACTGACTCCATCTGCTTTTCTTCTCTTCCCTAAAAAAACTTTAGGGTTTGTGGCATTTCCTGTGCTTCCGCCTGAATCACTGAGGAGACTCTGACCATACGCGCAAATCCATCAACGAGGACTCCTCGACTATCTTGGCAGATGCAAGCTATAGCTGCTTCCCCTGTTTCTTGAAGAAAGGAGGCGTCGACGTTGATTTGTATCACTCCGTGCATCGGGGGAGTCCAGATCTAAGGTGAGCTGAACTTTATAGAGGTTTCTATTGGAGTCAAGATGAAATTCGGAGGATTCTCAGTCTGATGTTAACGCTACAATGATAGGTTTCGGGTTTGGGTCAAGCCAAGCGTCGAAGGGGTGGGCCTTTGAGATGAAGTTTGCGTCGAAGACCTCCAGATCTAAGATTGGGGGGGGACGGCGTCTGTTCCTGATGCATGCGCTGCAGCAACGGAGTCCATTTTTTTGTTGGGCCATTCATCGGAGGAGACGAAGTTTGAGGTAAGTCCTGCGGGTATGTCCTGCTCTAAGTTGGGGGGGATAGCCTCTGCTCTTGATGCATGCTTTGTAGCGAGGGATTCCGATTTTGCGTCTTGTTGTGCATCAAAGGAGTGTGATTCGAGATTGTGGGGTTTGGGGGCAAGGTCTCCGTTGACATATGCTTTGTTTTGGTTTGTTGTTTCATCCACCTGTTGAAATTTTCTTCCATGGCCAGTGTTGAGGAGATTATGTGCTAGGATTTCAACGGTTTTGCTTTGAAACACCAATCGTTGCATGATTTCCAGATCTGCTACAGCAAGAATGCTAATCGCTCAAAGGACACTGAGGTATGTCGAAATTTTGCTAGCCATTCCTTTATCCGAGTGATCCCTTGACCATCTCTTTGTATTGGCACTATAACGGCTTCCCGGACTTGGTTTGTCCATGGACAAAGGAGAAAGAGATGCTCTACTGACTCTGGATGTTTGTTGCAAATTGTGCACATGGCTTCAGGTATAATATGTCTCCGATATAAATTCTCCTTTGTTGCTAATGCGTTTTGACACATCTGCCAATGGAAAAATCTAATTTTAGGTTGAACTTTTGCTTGCCATATTCTCTTCCATAATGATCGTGGAGCATGATAGGACGAAGAAGCATGGTTTTGCTTATGATTTTCTCCTTGTGCTTTAAGCTTGTTGTATGCACTCTTCACTGTGAATTGACCTGTTTTGGTCCAGACTAATTTATCCTCTGGAAGTTGGGGGTTTAGGTGGATTGCTAGAATTTCATTACACACGTCATGGTCGAAAAGTTCTAGTACTCTATCCTCCTTCCAAGTGGTAGAATCTCTATTTATAAGTTCCGAAACCCGGAATTGGTCATCTTTATTTGCAGTTCCTCCAATAAATCCTCTCGGTAACCATTGATCATTCCTGATGCTAATTTTTGCCCCATTTCCAACCACCCACTGTAATGAGGGACTTATAGCATTTCTTCCCATGAGTAGACTTTGCCAACCCCATGACGGTCTTGAGCCTTTCTTTGCATGTAATATATCTGTGTGTGGAAAGTATAATCCTTTGAAAATTTGACCCCAAAGAGAATTCGGATTCTGAATTAGCATCCATGCTTGCCGCCCCAATAGTTCCTCATTAAATTTAATTAGATCTCAAAAGCCTAGCCCACCTTCATCCTTTCTTGCTCTGAGAGTATCCCAGTTTTTCCAATGTAAACCTGCCCTGTTTTCATTGTTTTTCCACCAGAAAGCTGCTATTTTTTTTCAATGATACGGCAAATAGATAGGGGAATTTTAAAAATGGACATAGCATATTGTGGTAGAGCCTGCACCACAATTTTAAGTAGAATTTCTTTCCCTGCCTTTGATAAAAAATTCTCTTTCCAGCCCTCCAGTTTCATATTGACTCATGCAAGAATCTAGTGAAACATTTGCTTTTTGGATCCATCCCAATCAGAAGGTATCCTGAGGTATTTCCTGGTCTTTTCCAACTCTGGTACTCTCATTTCTTTTGTCAAGTTACTCCTTAGTTCTCTTGGACAACCTTTACTAAAGAGCATACTAGACTTGTTCAGATTTATCACTCGTCCAGACACAAAGCAATATTGATTTAGGATCATTGCTACATTTTGACACTCAACAAATTTGCCTTCCCAAAACAAGATTAGGTCATCTGCAAATAGTAAATGGGATAGTGATGGGCAAAATCTATTCAGTTTAATGCCCTTAATGCTGCTATTTTCCATTTCTCTTTTCAACATCATAGATAGGACATTTGCCACAATAATGAAAAGATGTTGTAGGTTCCCCATTTACTTTGACGCTGAATGATACTGTTGAGACACATTCCATGATCCAAGAGACCCAAGTATCGCAGAAACCCATTTTCAGCATGCTAGATTTAAGAAAATCCCATTCCACGCGGTCATATGCCTTCTTCATATCTACCTTTAGCACTGCATGAAATTTCCTTTTCCGTTTTCTGATGCGTAGCTAATGAAGCACTTCTTGCACTATTAGAATGTTATCTTGAATTTGATGCCCGTTTACAAATGCACTTTGCTCTGTTGCTATCAAGTTAGGCATCCATTGTTTTAGTCTATTCGCCATGATTTTTGAAATGATTTTATAAACATAGTTACAAAGGCTAATAGGGCGAAACTGATCCAACCTCTCTGGGTTGTGCATTTTCGGTATAAGGATGATATATATGTGTTTCAATTCAGGATTAAGTTTTCCTGAGTTAAAGAAAGACTTGACCTCTCTAAATACTTCTTCTTGAATGTCCTTCCAGTGATGTTGATAGAATTTGCCACACAAACCATCTGGTCTAGGAGCATTGAGAGCACCCAGCTGAAAAGTTACTGTGTTAACCTCTTGTATAGTCACTTCTGCAATCAGCACACGGTTCATCTCTTCTGTTACAAGGTATGGGATTTGGTCAATGACCGGTTGGATATTTCTTTGCCCTGTAGAAGTATAAAGCTCTTTGAAAAAATTTGCTGCCATCTCCTTTAATTGTATGGGGTTCCGACACCATTCATTATTCTTATTTTTCAGCATTACTATTATGTTTCTTTGATGCCTTTGCACTGTGGTTGCATGAAAATATTTGGAATTTTTCCCCCCATCCGAGCCAATTGATCCTGGATCTCATACCCCAATATGCTTCTTCTTGTCTCCATAGTCTCTCTATCTCCATTTTCAACCAATTCATTTTGTTTATGTCATACTATGCATTTGCGTTGTTTGAAATGGCATGCGTCTCTCTTTTCAGTATTGAAATTTGTTTTTTTTGCATTTCTGAATCCCCTTTTACTCCAAATCGCTAGCTCTTCAGCCACCTTTTTTAATCGAACTGATATATTTACGTTCTCCCCTCCAAAGGAATTCCAGCTTTCCAATACAATCTGTTCATAGTCCTCCTCAGCCACCTAGAAAGCTTCGAACTTAAATTCTTTTTTACATTTAACTTGTTAGGGAAAAAAGGTTAGTAAGATGGGACTGTGATCCGACCCAACAGCCGGCAACGCAATAACTTCCTTAGAAGGAAAAGAAATCCTCCAATCCATACTACACAAAGCTCGATCCATCCTCTTCCTTATCAGCTCATCACCTTCTCTATTGTTTGCCCAAGTATAGGCACATCCCTTGCTTTCTAGATCCATAAGAGCACAGGCGTTTGTAAAATCTTGGAAAGCTTTGCACCTATAGTATTCAGCCGCTCTTCCTCCTACTTTTTCCCATTGATATAGTATTTCATTAAAATCCCCAACACACAGCCAAGGGTCTCGATTCAGCCTGGTCATCTGATAAATTGCATCCCATAGCTGTAATCTTTGTTGAAATTCAGTCGGTGCATAAACAAAGGTAATGCGCATACTTTGCTTTGTCTTTTCCAAATGGCATGTTAAGTCGATAAAAGACATAGTGCTGGATATAATGGTAATGGTAACTTGTTCATTCTAGAAAATTGCTAATCCCCCGCGCCAAGCCTCTTGGATTTACTGTGAAGCCATTCTGAAACATTAGTCTTTTCTACATTCTTTTCACGACATCTTCTCTATTCTTCGTTTCCAATAAATATAGGACCGTAGGCTTTTCTTGAGCTACAAGAGCTCGTAAGGACTGAATTGTCGGGGGGAGCCTAAACCCTGACAACCAGCAGATAACTTTCATGTGTAACCCGGTGGCTTATTAGGGCTAGCCACCAAAGTCCATTTGTGTGCTTCTTCCCATGTTTGAACTAGAGTCTCCAGCAATTGAGTCGCATCTAAGAGTTCATTGTTGGATTGCTGCACTTCATAAGGAGAATATCTCTTCTGTTTTTTACTAACATGCGTTTTCATGTTTTTGCTTATTTTCAGGTTTCGGGCTTCCTGAGTTCCTTTCCTTGCTAAAGTTACTCCTCCACTCTTTCCCAGTTCTTGTGAAGGATCCAGCACATCCATATCCTCTTCCCAAGCCATAGTTCCTTCATCTTGGCCTTCCCGCGTTCATTGGCCCTGCTGGTGCTTATATTCTCCAGATTTGTTGGGTTGCCCTTGTACACCAGAATAGGTGCTGCATCCAGTGGTGTTTCAGGTATGGCTTCTGCTTCCATTAATTCTTCAATCGACTTCCCATAAAATAGGTCCCAATAAGGGCTAGCTTCATTAACTTCTGCCTTCAACCAAGGGCCAAAGGGTAAGTCTTTCATGTTTTTAGAGTTCTCCTCAGTAACGGGAACCTCCTCACAGGTTTGAGAATAATGTCCCATACGCCCACATGAGTAACAATAGTGAGGCAATCTTTCATATTTGAAATCCAACCATAATTTCTTTCCTTTGTTGCTGAATATTGACCTTGAAATCAGAGGGTTCGAGATGTCTATCTTAACTCTGGCCTTTCCTATCTTGTAGGATGTATATCCCCTATATTCAATCTTTACCTCCATGACACTGCCTATTTCCCCAGCCACTTTTGTTATCACCCTCTCCGATAGCCATTCAATTGGCAAACCATGTCTATGCACCCAAAACTCACAGGTTTTGAAATTGTAACATGCAGGAGGTATATTAGGCTCCCATGGATTCAGCAAGAGTAAGTTATTTGCAAAAGACTAGGGACCCTGTTGAAGAACCCTATCCTTGTCTGCTTCCGACCAAAATAGGAATTCAAAGATGCCTTGGGCTATAGGGGATATCTCCACATTTTCAATTTTCCATACTCGATGCATAGTACTCTGAAATGCTTGAATATTTACCTTTGGATTTTGATATAGCTAGCCGATTAAAGATAATCTGCATTCTTCAATCTTCTTTGGGGTTATTTCATCATCTATTGTTGTAATCTTGTGTTTTGGCCACAGCTTTCCCAGTCGCTTGCAAAGGGCAGCAAGGCGGACATCCGATTCTTCCGATTCGTCCATGGAGGAGCTGATAATATCTCTGAAGGCGTACTCTAGATGGAGCACAAAAGAGGTCAAAAGAAAAGAAGATGGGAGAGGGTTAGGGTTTTGTGGGAGAAAGAGGTGGCGATTTTAAGGAGGAAAGGTGATTTTGTGGTATCGATTGAGTGGGTCAGCCATGATCGCTCTTTGGAAACAGCGAAAATTGATGGGAAAGGTTAGGGTTTTGGATTTCAGTGACTACCCAAAGGTAGAGGGAGCTCTCCTATGAGAGAGAAAACTCTCCTGGTTGAGAGGGTTTTAAGGGGATTTGGTATTTTGCACTTGAGTGAGGAAGACCTTTGGGAGAAAAATCTTAATTCTCAAGTGTGTCTCTCTCTCCCCCCTCATCCCCCCTTTGGCCACCCACTCCTCCTCTTCCATCTCTCTCATTTTCTCTCTTCTTGTTCCCCTTTTCTAAATCACCTTGCCACCCCTTTGCTGCCGTGTCCACCACCGCCGTTGTCAACCGTCCGTCCATGCCGCTATCTTCACCTCCGCAAGTTGCCACCACCACAACCATTCACCACCCCATTGAGCCAAGCCCAAGCTGCCTTTCAAGCTTTGCTAAGCCATTGTCATTGGTATCGCTATTCCAGTTGCCAGCATCACGTTCTTGTCGCCATTGCGTCACGGTTGCCATAAATAGTAAGTTAACTTCCTAATCTTTGATTAAGATATTAATTGCATTTAAGACTAGCTTAGATTAAAGTTAATTGTAGTTTTTTTATAATTAATGATGATTTAGTGGATAAGTTATTGCGATAAGTGATAAGTGGACTTGATAGGTTATCATGATAAGTGATAGATAGTAATGATAGGTTATCAAAAAAAGGATGATAAGATATCACCAAAGGCGTGATATGCTATAGGCAAATAGGTGATAAGCTATCATCAAAGGGGTGATAAGCCATCGATAAAATAGTGATAAGCTATCACCAAAGGGATGATAACCTATCAGAAAATTGTTGATAAGTTATTGTTAAATGGGCAATAAACTATCAAGGATTGAGTGATAAGCTATCGATTTAAGGTTGATAAGCTATTGCAATAGGGTGATAAGTGATGATTTTATGCATTTTATGCTTGATTTATAGTATGAATCTATGCATGTTTTATGTTGTTTGAAGCTTGTAATGCCATGAAAAATAATTGCCCAATTTAGAAACCTTAATTTTAATTTTAAAGTAAGGTTTCATTGACATATAAATGGTAATTCATGAGGTGTTGTATTTGGATGCCATGTTTTATGTGTCAAATTGGGCAAAAATGTTTTAAAATTAAAGGATACAAAGTTTGACCAGCTAAGTATATGTACTTGATCACGTGAGATTATTTTACTGCATTTTTTACGTGTGAAATTTGTAGTTTGTCCTATGAGCACAAAGTATATTTGCACTGGCCAATCGAGGAAAAATGAAATTAGTATAAGTTAGTGGTGTGCTTGTGTGGTCACTTCAAGGAATTCATCACCCAATAGGAGTTTGGAAACGATGCCCGATTTTATCGCATGTGCGGTAGGGGTCCAGATGCCGATTTGCAGTAGATGCCACACCAATACTGCTTATGGAATGTCGTCTATGATGGGAGTCCAAGATGATGCCGTGCTCGATGAGGCGGGACAATCCCTAATCATGCCAAAAAACCACCAACTCTTGTGTTGGTCGTGGCCTGAGTGGACGTAATAATTGGAACATGTGTGGAGATATTGTGCATGAAAAATTATGAGAAGTGTTCTGATTGTATGCATTTTGGTGTATTGCTATGGGCATGTGCTAAGCAATAATATATAGGGGTGTGTAAAGGCAATATAAGAATGTGTGCGGGATTATTCGACGTGCTACATGTGTAGGTTGCACTCGAGATGAATTAGTGTCCTGATCAAAGCTTAAGTTGTTGACTTACTGAGATTTTATCTCACTCATTATTGTTTGTTGTTTTTAGGCCCGTAGTATGGAAAATCGTCACGTGCGGTTTGGGGTCCCTATGGACCAAGATACGATCATGACCCCAGATCCCATTCTGGGGTTCGACTATGTATATGAGCTTTTTGTCACAACAGTTTTGGTAGATGAGGGTTTGGCTCACTAAGGGTGTGAATGGTAACACTTCTTGGCTAGGGAAGAGTTTTTTTATTTTTATTTTTTATTTTTAGAAATGCTTCTTTTCTATTTCTATTATGGGGAACATTTTCTGAGTAAAAGAAGGCGTTTGGTAACTACACAAAATTTCTACTCCAAAAATAGAAAAAGAATAGAATTGTGTTTGGTAAAAAATAATTTCTTTTTTGTATTTATTCATTTTTTATTCTTGCTCACGGATCGCTGCCGGATGCCGTCGCTATCGCCATTGGCGATCGCCGCCCGCCGCCGCATGTTGCCATTGGCCGACCGCCGTCGACTGCCACTGACCGCCGCCGACAAAAACGTGGATTGAAAATTATTGATCACATGTCAAATGCGTGAAAGCCTTAAAAGCCACCCGATAGTCTAGGTCATACTAAAGTCGCATTTGATCGATTTTAACCGTGAAATTTAATTTGATTTTGGGTACTAAACTTTCAAGGATTTCAAGATCCACCTATTGGACATTGCCTCTACCAGTTGATCGGTAAGCTTTAAATTGTCGGATAAGGATTAGTAAGTCAAGAATTGGAAAACGGGAAAAGAAGTTGAGCCAAGCGAAGGCCCAATGGGCTCACGCCTAT
Organism: Eucalyptus erythrocorys; assembly: GCA_014182555.1. Lineage (NCBI taxonomy): Eukaryota > Viridiplantae > Streptophyta > Magnoliopsida > Myrtales > Myrtaceae > Eucalyptus > Eucalyptus erythrocorys. Next base: position 9,643,720 of record CM024603.1, read on the forward strand.
AGGATTCGGCCAAGAGGGCCTAATGAGGCCCACCAAGCCAAGCAAAACTTATTTCAAGCAATTGGGCTCAAGGGAAAAATTTAGATTTTGTGTTAAAGTGGTGAAATGGCTAAAATGCCCTTTTTAGAAGACCTTGGGCATTGAAGAAGAAGAAGACAAAAGGGGCAAAGCTTGGTTGAGAGGGTTTTAAGGGTATTTGGTATTTTGCACTCGAGTGAGGAAGATCTTTGGGAGAAAAATCTTAATTCTCAAGTGTGTGTGTCTCTCTCTCCCCCCTCATCCCCCCTTTGGCCACCCGCTCCTCTTCCATCTCTCTCATTTTCTCTCTTCTTGTTCCCCTTTTCTAAATCACCTTGCTGCCCCTTTGCCACTGTGTCCACCACTGCCGTTGTCCACCGTCCGTCCATGCTGCCGTCTTCACCTCCGCAAGTCGCCACCACCACCATTATTCACTACCCCATTGAGCCAAGCCCAAGCTGCCTTTCAAGCTTTGCTAAGCCATTGTCGTTGGTACTGCTATTTGAGTTGCGAGCATCACGTTCTTGTTGCCATCGCGTCACGGTTGCCATAAATAGTAAGTGAACTTCCTAATCTTTGATTAAGATATTAATTGCGTTTAAGACTAGCTTAGATCAAAGTTAATCGTAGTATTTTATAATTAATGATGATTTAGTGGATAAGTTATTGCGATAAGTGATAAGTGGACTTGATAGGTTATTGCGATAAGTGATAGATAGTGATGATAGGTTATAAAAAAAAAGGATGATAAGATATCACCAAAGGGGTGATATGCTATAGGCAAATAGGTGATAAGCTATCATCAAAGGGGTGATAAGCTATCGATAAAATAGTGATAAGCTATCACCAAAGGGATGATAACCTCTCGGAAAATATTTGATAAGTTATTGTTAAATGGGCAATAAACTATCAAGGATTGAGTGATAAGCTATCGATTTAAGGTTGATAAACTATTGCAATAGGGTGATAAGTGATGATTTTATGCATTTTATGCTTGATTTATGGGATGAATCTATGCATGTTTTATGTTGTTTGAAGCTTGTAATGCCATGAAAAATAATTGCCCAATTTAGAAACCTTAATTTTAATTTTAAAGTAAGGTTTCATTGACATATAAATGGTAATTCATGAGGTGTTGTATTTGGATGCCATCTTTTATGTGTCAAATTGGGCAAAGATGTTTTAAAATTAAAGCATACAAAGTTTGATGAGCTAAGTATATGTACGTGATCACGTGAGGCTATTTTACTGCATTTTTTATGTGTGAAATTTGTAGTGGTTTGTCCTATGAGCACAAAGTATATTTGCACCGGCCAATTGAGGAAAAATGAAATTAGTATAAGTTAGTGGTGTGCTTGTGTGGTTACTTAAAGGAATTCATCACTCAACAGGAGTTTGGGGACGATGCCTGATTTTATCGGATGTGCGGTAGGGGTCTGGATGCCTATTTGCGGTAGATGCCACACCGATACTGTGACATCCAGATTTTTGGGTTCTGATTTCGATTAGATAGATTGGGCATTTCATCGGCGCGACTACAGTGCTTTTTTCTGAGTTGGCCACTCACGAGATAACTAGACTAGTTGGGTGAGTTATCAAGGACTTTAGGGCAAATAGACTTGATAATTCGACCATGAATCGACTTCTCAACCGTGCTCATCTTTAGAGATCACTACGGCACAGTATAAAATCGATTTGAAATCAGAGATAGGTCGGTTCGACTGAGATGAATGATCGATCGTGGGTGACTCCACTAAATTGAAAAATTCTCATCGACCGACACTGATTTGATTTTACTGTCGTTTTGGTACCCTGTGTTCGTATTTGAATCCTCGAGATTTTCACGACAATCGAGAGTCATCAATGTGTCGAGTGGGTTCATCGTGGCTCGAAAAAAATCGACCACGGGTCTTTTGTCCCAAAAAGTTCTGAAAACTACCTGGTAACCTAGGTCACACTAAACGCACGTCGGAGTAAAATTAACTATCAATTTGAGTTCGATTTCAGAAATTGGAAGTTCTGTGGTGTCACGAGCTATTCTAGGAACGTCGACTCACCTTTTGAGGAAATTCCGGCGAGTTTAGGATTTTTATGGAAAATCGGGTCGGAAATGCGGAAAATGAATGGAAACTCAGATTGGCCAATTTGAAGAGACTTTTGACATCTGGTGTAAGTGATTCGACAAATGAAAGTTGTTTGGGCTTTTTCTGACTTCAATTTGGACCCCAACAAAATATATTTGTTCGAAAAATCGGATACCGAAAAGAAAAGAGATGAAATTCGGAGCTTGGACGTGAGGTGCATTATTTGCATCAAAATTTAGTTTATTGTGGATTATCTCTCAAGAAAGTAATGGGGGACCATGGATAAGCTTGAGGGCTAATTGGGGGACCAAGCATTAAAGTGTTTGGATAGTCTTTATTGACTTTTTGCACCATTTTTCTCCCTCATCCAATTTTCTCTTTCTTCGTTGGTCTCTTGCACACGCCAACTCCTTCTTTGTATATATCTTCATCAAGCAGCCCACCTCTCCACGTTTTCTTTGCTATCCACTGAAGATCAAAACCCCCACGGAGCTTCCTCCCCACGCGTCCACCGAGTTGAAGCCACGAAGAAGCCATCATAGCTTCGTGTCTCCTTCAACAGCCAGACGCCAGCACACGGTCAACCGAAGAAGCCATTTCTCTTCATCGTTGACCTTGAAGCCTCTGCGTGCGCCAGCTCCACCGAGTAAAGACCGAACTGCTGCCCTTGTTCCCCTTTCATTTGTGGCTGTCTCCACGTGTCCATGGCCTGCAGCTCCATGGTCAACTCCAGCAAGAAATTCAACCAAGATTCTCCACCGAGAGAGCTTCAAGTCTCCACCGCCTGCATCCCTCAGCCCCACTTCGATTGATCTTCAACGGCCAGCAAATCCAGCGTCTCCGTCTGCTTCCTCCCACACTCGAGCGTCCCCAGCTCCATCGAAGATCAGGCCCACGAAATCTACAAGCCCACCTTCGGTTATGTTCAAGCCCAGCAGTTGCCTAATTCCAGCCCAATGAATTTCTTTGGGCCGTAAGTCAGCCCAGTCCAAGTGAATTAACTGCTCAAGCCCAGTCCAGCTCAGCCTATTTTCAGCTTAGTTCAAGTTCAGCAGTCGTGAAGCCCAGTCCAGATTTTTCTTTGGGCTTGCAAGTCCTTGGCCCGACCCAAGTTTGGCCGCCGTTGCGTTGTCGTCGCAGTGTCCCAGTCTTCGCTTTGCCAAGTGAGTTTTACTCATTGATGCCTTCTTAGTTTGCTAATGATGCCTAAGGGTTGTTTAGATTTATTTAATTGCAATTAGGTGGATAGATTAGATTAAGATAATTAAATTAAAGACTTATTGATGCATGTTAATCAAATTGATTGTGCATTTAGCTAGTAAGCATGTCCTATTAATTATTGGATGCTTCTTGGGATTTTTCCCGTCCCTTATCGGGTGTTAATTTAATAATTCGGGCCTAAAATGAATTTTTAGGAATTAATTATTAAATTTCGAAATTAATTTAATTAATTAATTATTTCCCGAAATTTCAATAAGGATGGCTAGGGACCGGAATTTTATGCTGATGATGGTGGCGCAGACCGTTTATTTAATTGAGCTTTATATTGTGCTAAATTGAATTTATTGTATTTATCTATTTATTAATTTAGAAATTAATTATTTAATCATTTATTTCCTGGAAATTCAATTGGGATGGCCAGTGACCGGAATTTTATGCTAATAATTGTGGTGCAGTCCATTTATTTAATTGAGCTTCAATTTGTGTGGAATTGATTTAATTATGAAATTTTAGGATTTATTCCTATTGAATTGATTGTTAATTATTTAATTGAGAAATTGTTGGATATTGGTTGTCGGTATTGAAAGTAAGTTGGTAATTAATTGAAAGAAGATACGTGGCTCGGTGAATTGGGATATCACCTGGAAAATCCACGTGAGTTCGGTGGTTGAAACTGTCACCTTGGCTAAAAGGTAGCCTTAGAAGATGCACATGACTTGGTGACAGAGCATTGAATCCGAGAAAGGTCGGGTGGGACCTTAAAGCCATTAAATCTCGAAAAGGTCGAGTGGGACCTTAAAGCCATTGAATCTCGGAAAGGTCGGGTGGGACCATAAAGCCATTGAATCTTGGTGACAGGGTATGGCATCGTAAAAAGGGCACGTGGGCTCGGTGACTTGATGCATCACTTTGGAGAAGGCACGTGGGCCCAGAGACTTAAGTATGGCATCATAAAAGAGACACGTGGGCTCGGTGATTTGATGCATCACTTTGGCGAACTAGTGCCTAAGAGAATGCACGTGTGCTCGACATCTCGATATGCATTATGAGAATTGCTTAGTCTGTTGGATATAAAATTGACTAGATCGATTGATCATTATTTGATCTAATACTTGTGAATTGATTGATTGAATGGGAATGACCATGAGTGGTCTTGTTGGCGTGTGATCGACTAAGTCGACATGATCGAGATCAATATGATCGATGCTTCGATCTGTGATGTGATTACTTGGGTGTATGTGCTAACATACAGGTGGAATTTGAGGTCAAGGTAAGTCCTCTGACTCATGTTGTGTATAGGCAGCCCTAAGGTGTATTAGTTTACTAATCGGGTCTTAGGGGGTAGAACTTGCTGAGACATAGTCTCATTTCGGTTGTGGGATTACATTTCAGGCCCCTAGATTTCCCGAAGACGAGCCGGCATTTGAAGTCAAAGATGAGCGAGAAGAAGGAGATGAAGAGTTTGAAGAAATTGAGTCTAGTGGTGAAAGACTTGAGGAGGACTGGGATGATGATCCCGAGCTTGGTCCTATCCTCTTTGTGAACCCTGAACTTGTGTAGTTGTGAATTTCAATAAGTAAATTTGTGACCTACTTTTCTATCCCATTATTTTATTGTCTGGGGATTTTTAACTACTTCCACATGTGCATATAAATAAAAAGAAAGGGTCGGTGATACTTATCCTGGGATATCGCATTTTAAAATCGACCAAAGGTGAGAGATGTGCGCGTGTCTGAGGATCGGGGCGTGACAGATACTACTTATGGAATGTCGTCTATGATGGGGGTCCAAGATGATGCCGTGCTCGATGAGGCGGGACGATCTCCACTCATGCCGAAAAACCGCCAACTCTTGTGTTGGCCATGGCCTGAGTGGATGTAATAATTGGAACACGTGTTGAGATATTGTGCATGAAAAATTATGAGAAGTGTTCTGATTGTATGCATTTTGGTGTATTGCTATGGGCATGTGCTAGTCAATAATATATAGGGGTGTGCAAAGGCAATATAAGAATGCGTGCGGGATTATTCGACGTGCTGCATGTGTAGGTTGCACTCGAGATGAATTAGTGTCCTGATCGAAGCTTAAGTTGTTGACTTACTGAGATTTTATCTCACTCATTATTGTTTGTTGTTTTTAGGCCCGTAGTATGGAAAACCATCACATGTGGTTTGGGGTCCTTATGGACCAAGATACGGTCATGACCCCAGATCCCATGCCGGGGTTCGACCAGGTATATGAGCTTTTTGTCACGGCAGTTTTGGTAGACAAAGGGTTGGCTCACTAAGGGCCCATCGGTTTGAGGCATTGTTCATTCGGGTAGGAGAAGAACATTTTGGCCTGACACAGGGTTTTGAAGGACCACTTGGGTAATAAGGACCTGCATTTCCTCTATAGGTATTTAATGGCTCCGTATTGAAATAAGGGAATAATCACTTAGTAGGGTTGGTATAATTTGGACAAGATAAATTCAGCGAAGTCCCCCAATCAATCCTCCATGGGATATTAGTAGTGAAAATGAATAATTACTAAGGTTTTGTTTATTTCATGAAAAATGTGACAATTCTTATTAATATTTTTCAGTATATGGCCAAAATCTAAAAATGAAAAAATATATATATTTTTTCATTGTTTGGAAAGAAAAATGACTCTGAGCAAAATTATCCTCAAATCATTTTTTTTTTTTTTGCCAGAAATGCTAATACTCAATGAAAATTTTCTAAACCCAATCAATCTCATAGTTCAAGAAAGAATAAGATAAAGAAGAAATAGAAGCCTACTAGTGGGCCTTATCTTTATTTTATTTTATTTTATTTTTTTTTCGATCAGTCCTACTTTAATCCTACTCTAACACTCACTTTCAGACTTTTGCCCTGCCTTTTGTAAAGTGTGAGAGTCGAAACCCACTTCTAAAACTTACTCGTCCTCACCCCATGCCCAGGTCATGCGCATAGTATATCCTCCACTAGGGGTGAGCATCGGTCTAGGGTCAACCTAGGACCAATCTTGGACCGACCTAACCTTGCTGATCCTGGTTGGGTTCCCATAGAGACTAGGTCGGTCCTTGGTCCTAGGTTTTCTCGACCAGCACTGTGAGGGTTGGTTCTCGGTCGTGGGAGTTCAGGATTAGTTCAACCTGAACCAATCTTGACTCTCTCTCTCTCCCTCCCTCTCTCTCTCTCTCTCTCTCTCTCTCTCTCTCTCTCTCTATATATATATATATATATATAAATTTTTTTATATAGAGAAAACCTTAAAATGAACAGCATCAATAATATTAAATAACTCTTTAGTGAGAAATTTAAGTAATTTTACATTGTTCTTTAATAATTTCAATTTTTAATGTCTTTTATGGAGTCAACATTCATAATTTACGAAGGAGCAAGATGTTTTTTCGAAGAATCCTCACTATGTCCAAAAGGGCATAAACAGCTCCTTACAACATCCTCCTTTAGTATTCGTTCTCATCTATCTTATTTGTCATCTTAGTCTTCAATTTGTTAAAATCGAAAGAAACAATTTCTCCACTCTTAACTCAATACTCGCCTCGCTCTCTTTAGGTCACTCGTGCCGTTCGTTGCTTGATGCTTGCTTGGCTTGCTCCCCGCTCGACACTCGATGCTTACTCTGGTCGATGCTCACCCCACTCAACCCTCACCGTTTGTCTTTTTTAGCTGACCTCACTTATCATCGAACACATTGAGTTTGTCTGGTCCTCGGTTACCTTTTCAAAGAATACAAAAAATGAAATAAAAAATTATTGGTTGGTCCCAGGTTGATCCTAGAACCTGGTCGAATCCATTGCGTCGGTTTAGTCCTCAATCGCTTTTTCAAAGAATACAAAAAATGAAATAAAAAATTATCGGTTGGTCTTGAGTTGACCTTGGAGTCGGATCAACCCACTGGATCAGTCCGATCCTCAGTCCCAAGCTCAATAAAATTGGTCCTCGGTCCCAAAAATTGAGGACCAGTACTGTATGAGTTGGTCTTAGGGTTAGGAGATGGACTGGCTCAATTTGAACCTTGCTCACCCCTATCCTCCACCACCCTCTCGCCAACTGAATCACAAATATGAATGTGGAGTGGGGCAGCTCTTATGAGATTCAAGGATTTTTGTTGTAAGCTTGAGTTTCTAAAGCGCTCAAGGACAATTAGGCACACGCATGGCTTATTAGCTTAAACTTGCATTGAATAACAAGATTTGTGGGGATTAACGTAATTAGTGAGAACTCTAGCTTACAACAAAAATCCTTAGATCACGGAAAAGCTTCACCATTGATTCTGTAAGTTATATCTCATTTTTCTAAGTATGGTTCGAAGTCCAAAAGACAATAGATTCAATGCATTACACTCTAATGTGAAACCAGCCTTCATTCCTCCTTTGTTTTGATAAACCTTTTTGAAATATGTCGAAGATAATTGTAGAAAATTATTTTAAATACCTTGATTCCTTTATTTTCACGGTCCCCGCTTGAGAAGTTCTTTTTTGTTCACTTACTAATAAGTTCAGTTTACTACCTGGTAACAACGAGAAAAAAATGTTCAGTTTGCGCACACGAGCTTGTGCCAAACCAAATTTAAAACCTTTGATTTTTTTTTTTAACCAGTTTTATTTAGTTATTTTTGTCTCGAGACCTTATCAAGAAAACCTATTCACTAATAAACCTTTGATTTGTGTGTTTTCCCATTAGTCAAAATGGCTGTTGTGATATTCAATTTGCTACCGTTTCTTTTTTCGTTTTGCTAGCCGTCTTCACATTAATTCTCCTAGCTATTATGACATTTAATTCGCTAATTGTTTCTTAGTTTATTTTGCTAGCCGTTTTCAACTTCCCTCCTATAAATATTTACCCGTTCTTCTTAGATCTACGCATTAGATATAAACGACAACCTCTCTTATTCCTGCTATGACCAAATAGTTTAGTGCATACTAACCGGAAGTTCTAATAAATCTTGGAAGATAGTCGCAACCCCCTGCATTCTCGGAAGAACGGTAACTATCCTTGAGAACAGTGCTTGTACGCCTCAAACTTTCGTAATTTTTCCATCTACATGCGACAGTTCTTGGAATTTTCACAACAGATCTAAGTTAGGCCCACCTTTGTTTTTATGAAGGCCACTTTAGATTTACTTAATTATTTGCATCGTATACTCTATAAGGACAGGTATAAAAAATTGACTATCTATAGTTTCACGGTACGTTTTCTGAGTCCATGAATCAATATTGTATGGATCTGTATGGGTGACTCTAAATGAGAACAATTTGTACACAGTTGATAGAAGTTGAACCGATGACTGCAATTTCTTAACTGGAATTCCACGGACGTTCTGGCCAACTTGCGTTAAACCTTGAGGGCTGGCTCCATTAAATTTACATCAAACCATTGGCTAATTGCATTTAAATCAATCGCTGCCATTGATAGAAAAATTAACTTTTCGACTTATCTTGTAGCTGCGTCGTCATTCTTTTCATAATCGGAGTCATAATATTATTATTGGTATTTCTCTACGGGGTCATCATCGCATGGTTCTGATACTATCCCATCGGTTTCTCATCATTAAAGTATTTTCATGCAAACGGACAGAACATAGTCTCCGAGTCTGCTCGATTGCTAGTGTCTAATTATTGATTTACCGCAAGTTGCATTCCGTCCATGTAGGAAGATGGAGCTTCTCCTAATCAAAATACATCAACATGGCCTATAATCACATAAATAGTTTCGATAATCTGATAGAGAATGAAGAAAGATTAAGATTATTGGTAATAGAATTTAATTTGCTAGACTTCAATTAAGGTCTCTTGTACAAGAAAATCTATGCCAAATCTAACGATGGGCTTTTTTTAATGACAACCTTTTACTACCTTGAATAGATTAGTTAAATGGATCGTTATCTAACGAGCATCTATACGACCAATCTTCACCGACCAGGTTTGAGTGCACCAAAAAAGGTAATCCCAATTTTTTGAGGAATACTGGAGCGATCGGAAGAGAATCGAGTATGAAGGTCGAAGTGCAAAGCAAGAAACTGATCAAGCCATCTGCCCCGACGCCGAACCACCATCAAAAGCTAAACATTTCATGCATAGATGAGCTTCAGCATCCAGGCTATGCCGGTTTCCTATTCTATTACCGGGTTGATGGCGAAAACCATGAAGATGATATTGTCCAGAGGCTTCGCCGTTTGGAGGAGTCGCTTGCAGAAACCCTAGTGAGCTTCTACCCTCTAGCCGGTCGGTACGTCGAGGAAGGGCTCTTTATCGACTGTAACGACCAAGGAGTAGAATTTGTGCACGCGAGAGTGAATGGCCAGCTTGATCATCTCCTCCAGGGAGACTTCGACACGGACCTGCTCGGCTGTTTGTCCGAGTTCCCAGTGGGACTAGCTGGCAATCCCCTAGTCGTAGTTCAAGTGAACGTATTCGAGTGCGGGGGACTCGTGATCAGCCTGCGCTCTTGTCACAAGTTAGGCGACATGTCCACCATGGCGACATTCATGAATTCATGGGCCACCGTGTGCCGAAGTGGAACCAACGAACTAGCCTCGCCATATTTCGAGCTGTCCTCTCTATTCCCAGTGAAGGGTTCGGAAGCCACACGTTGGCCTCCACTCCGTGGTGGAGTGAAATTTGTGATGAATCGGTTCGTATTCAGCGGCGCGGCCCTATCAAGACTAAAATCAGCTGCGGCTAAACAGGCGAGGATATCGAGAGTGGAGGTCGTGTGCGCACTCTTATGTAAGGCGTTTGTAACCATGGATCGAGCGAAACACGGCCGCCTAAGGCCCCTTGTAGTTTGCCAGTCGATGAACCTGCGTGGGAAAGTCAATCTCCCGATACCAACCGATGCGTTCGGTAACTTCTACACCATGGTCGTTGCCCGACACACGATGGATCCGGACAACCTGAACCTCGAGGCATTTGCGAGGGCGATCCACGGTACGTTGGCGAGCGCCAAGGCGAGGTATGCGGCGGTAGCAGACGGAGAGTCGTGTGTGGACATGGTGAGGGATTCCACAAGAGAATCCAAGGAATGGGCCCAAAGTGATGGAGAGAACGTGGTGGCCTTCTCAAGCTGGTGCGGATTCCCATTCTATGACATCGACTTTGGGTGGGGGAAGCCGGACTTGGCGAGCAACACCTGCATTCCTGTTCGCATGGTTTTTCTGATCGATAGCAAATCCGAGGGTGGAATCGATGCGTGGATCAACCTAAGCCAAGAGGAGAAGGTTCTTTTCGAGCAAGACCCTGACATTGTGGCTTTCACTTCCTGACTGATAAAGGTGGACAGCCAGCCGATCAAGTTACTTTCAGCATTTCGGAAATACGATTCTACTGTTCATTGCACTATTCACCTCCTTCCCCGCTTCATCATGCAGTTTGTCTTCCCCAATCCGCTGCCTAAGAGTCAGGCTTCTCTGGTGACTGTTAGTGCCACCTAGGGGTTGCGCGTCCCCTGTGACCCCCACCTAGGGTGGTTTGACCCGTGACTCAGGTGACATCGCCTAGGTGAATGACGTCACTTGGTGGTTCTTGTGTATTTTGATGCGAGCATTGGGTGAGTAATGAGAAATTTCATTTGCTAGACAGGTAGTGGCCACGCTTAGGATGGCCACACTTAAAAATAAAAATAAAATAAAATAAATTTAAAATAAAAGTTGCTAAAATAAAAATTTTTAATTTTTTTTAATGAGAAATTACTTTTGCTAGACAGGTAGTGACATAAACAAATTTCTCTCTCTTCCAAGCGGCCAAACCTCCCTGAACTGCGCAGCAACCGGGGCCACCTCGTCCTTCGCTGCTATTGCCCCTGCAAAGGCAAATTTGCTGCGTCCTAGGCAGCCCCTACCACCATGTCGTCATGGTCGTTCCCTGTGGCTAGTTGCCAGCCATCATCGAGTCTGCCGACCCATGGAGAAAGCTGAAAAGAAAAAACAAAAAGAAAAAAAAATTAAGATTGCAAAAATTATTTATGTCAGCTTTAGCCATACTTAGGATGGCCAGCATCCAATTAGTGATTTATAGTTTAAATTGCAAATGTTTAAGACTAAATTGATCAAATTAAACTAAAATCAAGCATCTTCAGTAATTTTGAGGTTAGATTTATGCCTTATCATGCATGCTCTTTATCATGCTCGTTTAGGTCCCTTAGAGAACAAATCTCATGTCAATACCTTCTTGACTATTAAAGTATGCAGAAGAAGCTTCGTGTGCATATGTGGCTCGTCATGCTTGAGTGTCATTTGGCATGTGAAAATTATGCCTTAATTAGGCTAGTTGCACTTTGAAATCATCAAGTATGTCATTATAGTCTTAAATCATTTGGCATTGTCATTGACTTGCATGACACTTTTATATGCCGACCTAGGATTAGATGTTCATCCTAATCATTTGTTGCATCCAATTCTTTGTTGTGTGTGAATTTCACACCATTTGTACATTGCATATTTTTGGACTTAATAATGCATGTTTGTATTCTGGCTTATTAATGCGCACACTTTCACAAACCTCAACTTTAAAGCTTCGAATTGACTTCGATTGAACCTGGACCCTTCTAAAAAGTCATAAGGCATGCTTAGATCTTTTAAGTGTCACTAGTTTCGTGCAATTTGCTCGTCATTAGGCTCATTTTCCATTTTTCCTAATTTAGATTAGAATTCTGACCTAGGAGTAAATTCGGAACCTTGTTTTTACCCTATTTAGGCAGACTTTTACTATTTTTGTAGCAATTTTTGAGTAGAGATTCTTGAGCCGGACCCTTAACAAAGTTTGTTTGTCACAATTTTATCTTCATTGTGGTGAAATTTCATGATTTTTAGACTTCACTGATAGGGCAAAGCTTAGTTGCAATGACTGGATATTATGCTGTTTTGGCAATTTCCTGATGTGATGATGTGCATTGTTAGATTTTTATAAAGTCATGCTTAGCACTTTTAAGGAAACTTTCTCCACTAAAGCTGTTCCATATGATATTATGCATACTGTTTAATTTTTTCAGTGGTAGACCATCAATGGGTGCCGTTCATTTTTGCTTATTTTATATACCTTGTTAAAAATGTTCTATTGTGGGCTTTTGTTGTGATTGTCTATCTAAATTTTTTAGGCTAGTTTGTGCATGGAATTAGGCCCTGTCATCTCATGAAATTTATTTCAAATCCCTTGATCTTCATTGTCATAAGGTTTTTAATAAATGAATTAACCTTTTAATCACATTTTTCCCAATCTTGATTGGAAATGCTTGTCCTTGCACATTGAAATGTCTTTAGTACATGTGATGTTTCCAATATCAAATGTTTAGAATCTTTCAAATACCTGATTTGACTTTGGAAATGTCGAGGTTTGGACCATATTTAAAATACCTGCGATGTCTGTAAGTGCATTTATGCAAGCCCTAGACTAACCTTGACAATTAAATGCATTCCATAGCCAAGATATTCCTCTGTCTAAATGTTTTCAAATTTTCTTAAGCTTTTGATTTAGCATTGTGGTTGTCATGGTTTGGATTATATTTAAAATATTTGCAATGTCTGTGAGTGCATTTATATGAGCCCTAGAGTAGCCTTAGCAATTAAATGTATTCCTTAGCTAAGACATCCTTTTGTCTCGAAAACCTCACTTTTCGTTATTGATTATTTAAAACTCATCTTTGAAGCATCACATATGCCACTCATGCATGAAACCATGTCATTCATTAGAAATGCTTGTGTTTGTGATTGGCACATGCCTTTAAAATAAGTGACCTATCAATAGTTCACTCACTTGATTTATTGGTTGAGAAATAAGACTTAAAAGGCCTAGCTATGTGTTTAATTTATGCCAATGCATGTGAATTTTAGATGTATCTTAGGTGCAATGCCTGATACCAAGGGAAAATCTTGAGGATTCACTTTGACCATCTTTCTAGGGACTTATAAGCATTGAATAATGGCTATAAGTCATAAAATGGATTCAATAGGTGTCTAAAGGGACCTACACATGAATTGCAAAGGCTGACCCCAATGCTCAAATTTGCTTGATTTTAAACTTTGCTTCACTTGATTGATTACTCTTGATCCCATGTTGTGCTTTTGACTATTTTGACGCATATGAAAGTTTCTTTCCATTGTATGTACTTAGTTTAGGTTTAGGGTAGAATTAGAATAGGACCCTAAAAATGAAGTTGACTCGAAGATGGTGGAAGGTCAATGTCCATTCCGACCATATTTTTGTACCATTTATCCCCGACATATATATTGGGTTTTCTTCATTTGTATAAATATTTGACGAGTTGTGGGTTCTTTCCTTTTCTTTCACTCCATTTCCTTTTATTTCTGTTAAGTATTTTAGGATTGCATGATAGATTTATTGCTTTACTTGGTTGTTTACTTGCCATTTTGTACTTTAAATTTAATTGCATGCTTTCTTTTATCTTTCTTAAAAATAGACCGGCACAAAAATGATTATCCACGCATAATCACTTAGTTTAGGTGAAACGATCTCGAAAAAGTAAAAAGAAATGCATTGACACCTTAGGTAACACGACATGCTATTAGCTAACGAAAGGGCACTAATAGAAATATTTGCGTAACCCAAGTCCTCGAACCTAGATATCTAGTTGCGTAGAAATCAAGGGACAACTCCCGACCCTCGATTGGGCTTTTTACTTGACTCCCAAAAAGGAGGCTAGTGGCGACTCTCGTCATATTTTAGATTGTCTTAAACAACTAGATCATTTAATAAACCTGTTGTGAGGGGTATGAACATTAGGAAAAAGGTTCATGATCATAATTTAGTACAGTTGATGTGGCAATACCCCAGAAGATAAAGTGATGCCATTCTTATGGGAGAAGACATATTTTCAAGAGGGCTATTATGATTGAAATACCCTTAAACTCACATTTATGTCCAATTTCCTTTCAACATTAAAACTGTCGATTAAGATGTGCTACGATGTCAAGGTTTGGTCATGACAAATTCCGTTGTCACACAAGGTATGAGCTTGGGAAAGCTTGTGACTCCGATTGAAAGAACTCACATAAGTTCGTTTCGAAAGGCCAGTTGATGACATCTTTTGAAACACGAACCGTGAGGGAACTCTTGTGGTCAAGTATCCCTAAGCCCAAGATTTTTTCTCGAGTTCAAGTCACGACAATGGCCAATATAAGGCATTCAACATTTATCTACTCTAGAAACAATTCATACTGACAAGAAAACTGTGCAACCAGTGAGTACACTTGCACTTGGGAGCTCAAAAAGAATTATCAAGTGTTGGAAGAAAGTTGGAAGAAGAAATGACTAACGTCTTCAATGCAAATAAACAAATTACCCAAGAATGTACATTGAATCACAAACGAATGATGGACAATATGACCTTAACGATGGTCCAAATATAATCACGAGGAAAGCATTCACATTCCATTGCGTTAATGCCAATTGTCTTCTCTAAGTAGTAATGTAATTGCCTTCTGTTCTTTGATGGAGAGAGAAGAAGAAGAGAGAACTGTTTATTAGAACGTTCTTTCTACCAATCGTTATGGTAATTATCTTCAGAAGTTATTTATATAACTTCCCTCACACCCTTTTAAAAGGTGTGTCTCCATCAGGCGAGCCGGTGCATCTTAATTGCACCTCATCATAGATGTACCACTAAAATATTAGATCAAGGTTGAAGAATTCTTTTGTAGACCATGCATCGGTTCTCATTAAAATGCTTCACGAATGTGCTTCCTCATTTCAACAAATAACAAAGTTGAGTCCTGTATACATGCTCAAACTTGAGACATAATCTAATAATTCTCCACCTTGGCTCGACATTTGAAGCAAAGTCATAGTGCCCATTCTCCATGCTGACTCTCCCAATGCCCAGACGGGCACTCATACTCTACAAACGCAAATCGAGCTATAGTAGAGCTTGACCTTTGTTGAAGGAACGAGCTTTATCATTATATTTGTCGAGTTCTCCACTATTGCCATTTTCTTCACAACAATTTTACCCTTCGCTATGACATCTTGGATGAAATGGTACTTATATTGATATGTTTTATTTGCTCGTGATATGTCGGATTATATGCTAGATATATCACACCTTGATTGTCACAATGCGTAATGACACTTTTCTGCTCCAATCCAAGGTCCAAAAGCAAACCCCTTAGTCATATGGCCTCCTTCACTACAAAGGTTAATGCCATATATCCCGCCTCAGTTGAAAACAAGGCAATATTATCATGTAAAGATGCCTTCCAACTTATTGCATCACCTGCTAGTGTAAAGAAGTACCTTGCTAACAATCTGCAGTCATCTAAGTTATTGGCATGATCTAACCACATACCCTATGGTCTCACCGTCATTATCATTCCTCTAATACGTGATGCCAATGTCTTTTGTCCCCTTTAGATATACTAGGATCCATTTCATAGTTTCCCAATGAGTTTCACCTGGGTGCTTCATGTAATGGTTTACAACGCTTATAGCTTGTGAAATGTCAGGCCTAGTGCATACCATCGTGTATATAATACTACCCACTACATTAGAGTAAGGAGTACGAGACATATGCTACTCCTCCTTAATCTATGGCAATAACGTATCAGAAAGTTCAAAATGTGTGGCTAAAGAACTACATACAGATTTTGTCGATTGGATGTTGAAACATGCAATAATCTTCTCAATACACGCAAAATCTCCATATCCAATATTTTCTCAATAGCACCTATATCTTTCATCTCAAACTCTACACTCAACTGCCGCTTCAGCACATCAATATCAAACATATGTTTAGCTACCATTAACATGTCATGAACATATAATAATAGGCAAATCAAAGATCCATCCTCCAATCTCTTAAAATAAACACAGCTATCAAACTAACTTTTTAAATAGTCTTAACTAGCCCTAA
The DNA here is from genome assembly GCA_014182555.1 of Eucalyptus erythrocorys. Lineage (NCBI taxonomy): Eukaryota > Viridiplantae > Streptophyta > Magnoliopsida > Myrtales > Myrtaceae > Eucalyptus > Eucalyptus erythrocorys. The sequence continues at coordinate 9,659,912 of CM024603.1, forward strand.
AAGCATCAAAATGCTTGTACCACTGTCTAGGAGATTGTTTCAACCCATACAAAAATTTTTAATAAGCAAACATGGTCTTCCTTACCCGAAATAGCAAATCCTTCAGGCTGTCTAATGTAAATCCGTTCCCCTAATTCATCATGAAGAAACACCGTTTTCACATCTAGCTGCTCTAGCTTAAGATCCTATTCAACAACTAAGGCAAGTAATACACGAACAGAGGTATGCCTTACCATAGGAGAGAACACCTCATAGTAGTCAGTGCTCGTCGTTGAGTATATCCTTTTGCAACAAGTCTTGCCCTGAACCTGGCTACCTCTACACCGAAAATGCCCTCTTTCCATTTGTAGACCCATTTGCATTCGAGATTTTTTCTGGCTTTTTGGTACTTTGACTAGCTCTTATTTTTGATTCCAATAGAGTGATTCCATTTCTTCACTCATAGCCTTTAGCCACTACAATGACTCAGCACTAGCTATTGCTTTAGAGTAGGACGAAGGCTCATCCACCTCCACCTCATTACCTATAGTAAATGCATAGACAATATAAGAATAATCATAACATACTAGTGGTCTAATTTGCTTTCTCTATCTGCCCGTGGCTTTATTGTGTCATGGCTCCGTTGGTTGTTCTATCTCACCGTCTTCAGGAACTATAGCCTCATTCATAGTCTCTTCCTCTATTACCTTTGAGGTGGAACTCCGCCTCACTTTTGACACCATGATCCGTTTGCTTTGCTTGTTGAGTCTCAAGACTCCTTCTTTGAAGCATTGCAGTCTTGTCGAAGATCATGTCTTTATTGATTAGAAAACCAAGTGATTTGGGATTAGTGCACCACAACTAGTCGCCTTTCACCCCTTGTGCATAACCTAAAAATATGCACTTCTTCTCCTTCGGCTCAAGCTCACCATAACTAACATGAGCATGCGCAAAGCATTTGAATATCCGTAATTCATAGTAATCAACAAATTTCCATGACCATATTTTCTCAAGAGTCTTCTACTCGATAGAAGATGATAGAGATCAATTAACTAGGTGATAGGCCATATTCACTGCTTAAGCCCAAAATTTTTTGCCTATTCCTGCATGCAAAAAGCATGTATTGAACTTACTTGAGTAGAGTTTTGATTTTTCCATTCTACAACGCCATTCTGCTATGGTGTTTAGGGAATTTTGCAGTGTCTCACAATTCTTTCCTTTTGGTAGAACTCGATAAGGTCCTTACCATAGAAGTTCATGCCATTATTGGCTCTCAAGTACTTGATTTGTTTACCTTACTGATCAAATACCAAAGATTTGTGCTTCAGTAAATATAGCCACACCTTTCTCGAGTAACTGTCGATGAATGTCAACATTGATAAAGGCTAGTAGGCACACCTAGAGGGAGGTGGATAGGTGTTTATAACTTTCTTTTGATACCTTTAATTCGAATCACTCAACTTGAAATAAAAATCAGAGTATAAAGATTTGAAACTAAACACTTAAGCAATTTTAAATCGTTAGCAATAAAATAAAGAGATTAGGGTAAGAAGATTTGAACACTGAAGTTTATAGTGGTTCAGCTTAGTCCAAGCCTACGTCCACTCGCCATGTTGAATTCACTATGTAGCAAATGAGACTTGTATAGCTTATGAACTAGATTTCTTTAGTAGAAAGTTTTGGCTATTGCTCACGCAAATTCTCACTGTATGTATCTCTCCTTTTGTAAATAACTATAGCTCAAGAAATTTGAGAACAAGGAGCTTCAGAGCTTCAGACTTTGAAATTTTCAATCAGCACACTCTCTCGAACAATAATGACTCCACCTTTAAATACTCCCTCGTGCCTTCATAGCCGTTAACACCTTCCAAAGGAGTTCATCCAATCTACTCATCAGAATAAATCAATTAAGGTGATCTTCAAGCTGTCAAATATAAGTGGAAGATAGTTCGTTAATCCTGTTCGCCCATACAATCAGGATCTTGAGTTTCCATAAGTAGAACCTTCCAAATTTGCTTGTTCTTCAACAGATATTCAGATCGAGATAAATCTTGATGTCAATAACCAAATAATCTTCGAGCTAAGTTCAGCCAGAGATCTTCTATGAAATAGAACGAATCATATAAGATATTATCCAATCTTTAAAATCCTAAATCGTTAGATTGAAAAGCTGTCAACTTGGGCAGTCTCTGAAATTGAGTCTAATAGTCTTCAAACTTAAATAGAAGAGTCTAGAGATCTTCAGACTAAAACAATTAGGTCTTTGAACTCTTCAAACTAGACTGACGAAGATGTTTTGTTAGCTTTAAAACACTTAAAGGATTTTTCTTCAACAATCTCCCCCTTTTTGATGGTGACAAAACATCTCGACAGATTTGAAAACTCTTAACCTACAAAGAAAACTTATACATAATTTGAGGAATAATTTATATTACTTCTACAACCACAAAAGAATGTTAGTCCTGCAAGTGATTATCCTCAAAAGTATAATATAAACCTGCAAGTTCACAAGTTCAAACCTAATCATTAATAGCATCAGTAATAAGAGTTCAAACACACCACCTGTCCAAAGTCATAAAACAAAAAATTCAAAACAAATCCAAATGTCCAAAAGAAAACAAAATAAGTCCAAATAAGAAAATCAAATCTGTAGCACTCCCCCCCTTTTTGTCACATCAAAAGGAGGCAGAAGATCAAGAAAAATTGATGAAAGAGATGATAAAAATCAGGGTTGTTTGGGGATTCGAATAAGCTGATATTCTCCTAACGAGTTAATTGTCTTCTCGAGGCTAGTAAAGGCTTCCTTCAATGATTCCAAATCAGCACCCTTCACGTTTGATTGAACTTGATGTTTGAGGGTGTTAATTTGGTCATGCATAGATACGGAAGTAGCATAGAGTGCTTTCTTCAAATCCCACATTTTGTAATCCATCCCATAAACCTGCTTCTTAAAATCCATCATAATATCTATCAGCTTTGAAAAATTAGCTGAATGAACATTTCTAGTACTTGGACTTGCAGACTCTATTCTTTGAGTCTGGAAGCTTGAGGGTTCATTTTCAGCCCTTCGACCTTCTGTAGGAGAAGATACTTCGACTTCTGGAAAGTGTGATGCATACGCATCTTCTGCATCTGCACCAGACCTACTAACATCACTTGTAATGAATGGTGTCGCGACCTTCCCGAAGGTGAATTTTTTCAAAGAAGGCTATTGGATTACTAAGTCCAAAGACTTGGCACGGACCCTCCCAAGTCCTACCAATCGCGACTTGATACTAGAAATTATCTCATTTAAACATGCAATTATACTCAAATTGGAGCCGCCACTAACCAATTAGGGTTGGTTAGAAACCCAAATAAAGTATGGGAGAATACTTTATTTATTTATTTATTTATTTATTTGCGAACCAGAGATTCATTAAGTCTGGGGACATGGTTACGCTAGAAAAATCTAACACCCTTTCGGTACCTTGTCATTAAAAAAAATATTTTTTGCAGGCAGTCTTGATTAATTTTTAACCTAAGCTACTAACATGCAAAGGGTGGTCATGCGGGTGCACAATTAATGAAATAACATCCGATCAAATGAAGCAATAAATTGTAAGAAATTATAAACTACAACCTTACAAAAATGCTAATGAAAATGCATGCCCTAAACATGATTTCTAAGCTACATGACGCCTAATTTTTCTTTTTTTTTTTTAAAATAAATGTTAATTATATGCAATGTTAATCTAAATTTGATATGCATGAGTTTTACTTTAATAAACAAATTCCAATTAAACCTATTATGCAAATTATTTGACATGCATGTAATGTTTTTTATTTTTTTATTTGAAATTCGGAATTAATAAAACCCTAATTAAACTATCTAAAATGATCAGTTTAATTCAAACTATATCTTATCATTAAAACTATTCTAAAAATAATGAGATATGCCAACACTATTTAAAATAGTTCTAATTAAAGAAAACATTTAGAAGTATAATCTAAAGAAACTATAGTCCTAAAAAAGTAATCCTAACTTAACAAACCTAAATACTCTAATGCAATATTTAGATTTTTATGATTTTTTATTTTTAATGTTTTTCCTTTTTTATTTTTCCAAAATAAGTAATTATTTTTAAACACCCAAGATAAGAATTAAAATAACTGAAAAAATAATCCGTTGTCTCACGGATTAAATTAACAACTATTTTAACTCTATAATGATTTAACAACTAAAATATTATTAAACTTCCTAAAAATTAAAGTAATTAAAAAAGTGACCCGATGTCTTATGGGTCAAATTAATAATTACCATAATTTGGGATAAAACACCTGCAGTTAATGCCTACGAGATTTATAAAAGAAAAGCACATCTCAATATTCTAAATTGAACAATAATAACAAAATAAATAAAATAAGAAAAAGTTAGTGAAAAGTAAGAATAAAAATAAAAGATTAAACTACCTAATTTTTTCCTTTTTTTTTTTTTTTTTTTCTTTGGCCACCGGTTCGGGTTTCACCGTCGGTCGCCGGTCGTCGGAGCTTCGACGAGGAGGATTAGTAGCAAGTGGACCGGCGGCGAGTAGCGGCGTCGAGAGGAGTAGCGGCAAGCGGCCTCGCTCGGGCTCGGGCAGAGAGGCGGAGCGGCTCGGCTCGGGTTCGAGGCTCGGATGGAGACGCGATCGCCAGCGATCACCGACCGGAGTGGCGCTGGTGGAGACCTACAAGCACAGACAACACAGGGGCAACAGTAGCGTCGTCGGGTTGCGGCTTTGACTGGCCGGGGGGTGGCGTCACAAGAGGAGTCGTCGTTTGTCGTGGGTCGGTGCGGAATAGCGGCAGCTAGTGGCGCAGAGGCGGGGCCGTCGGGATCGGCTCGGGATCGCGGACCGGTGGGCAGAGCGTCGCGGCTGGGCGGATGCTATGCGACGGATCATGGCGCGCTGGTGGGGGTAGAACACCCACACGAAGAAGACGACGCTTGGACTTTTCTTTCTTTTTTTTCTTTTTTTTGTTGCTGCACGTCCCTTCTCCCTGCTGCACGTCTTCTCTCTACTTCTTTATGATCTTGCTGACTTCTCCTTTTTCTTCTTTTTTTCTCTGCTTTGTCTGAGAAAATAAAAGACAAAACAGTCTTTTTTTTTTCTCTCTCCCTCGAAGACTATTCACACGTCTCCCTCACCGTACTCTCTCTTCTTCTCTGTTCACCCTGCTCACGTCACTTCCCCCTTTCACTTTTTCCTTTGTTGACTTTTTCCTTTCCCCCCCTTGAGAACCAAAGCCCCTATTTCTACTTTCTTGTGTTCTTCTTTTTTTACTTAGATGGCTTCCCCTCACTTTTCTTCTCTCTCCTTCTTCCACAAAAACCGAAGCCCTATTCTCTGTTTTCTCTCTTTCACTTTTCGATTTTTTCCACGAAAGAAGCCCCCACCACTTGAACCCGTATGCCCTCTTTTTATAGGCCAAAACAAAATGTGATCTTTTTATTGATATTTCGAAAAGATTGCCGATAACCTCCTGATCACAAAATATTTTATTCTCCTTATCTGTTAAGTATTTTCAACTGAAATCAACTGATTTTATCTATAAATAAAGATAAAGCTTGTTTGTTGTTGAAGATCAGATTGCATATTTGATTTTTTCAAAATCCCAAAAACCGCCGTGAGCCTCAAATCTCAATTTTCCCATTAATTAATTAAAAAAACAACAACGGGCTTGGGCTAATTTGCTCATTCCGTGGGCCTAGCTCGGCCTGCCAAACTAAAGCTAAAAAATGTAAATTTGAACCCTTACACCACCGACCCAATAAAAGTTAAATTAAAATAAATGCACCTAAACCTATGTGTTATGCAACTAAATTTTTTTCAGGGATAAAACTAACCCTTAATTTTTATACAATAAATAAATGATCGGACCGCCAAAATTTAGGTGTCAACAAATGGCGATGAAGTACCTTTTGTTTCAGCAACTCCCCTGTCTTGGTGCCAATAGGTGGAGTGGAAAACTCTTCGCCGTGCTCTGCCTCTTCTTCTATAGAGTGATGTTGTCCAGCCTCTTCTCCAGATGGTGGTACTGTAGTGGATGGCTCAAGGGATTCTTCGAATTCCTCTTGTGCCTTTCTTTCCTTCTCCTGTTCTTCTCTTCTCATCCTCTCTTCTTCTTCTCTTGCTTCCTCTTCTCTTCTTCTCTCGTCTCTTCTCTCTGTCTCTCCTTCTCTTCTTACTTGCTCTTCTCTACTGTCTCGAAAACTAACAAAGCTCTTTAAACCTCTTAGAGCTACAAGGGTCATGGCATCATCAACATCTTCATCATCCTCGTCTTGTAAGATGACTTTTCTTCTTTTCTTTTTAGGGGCAACCATGGGCTCCTTGCCTTTTGTCTTTGTAGCAGCAGCAACAAATTCTTTTGAGGGAGTTTTCTCTTTTAATCCCTCAAGAGCCTTGCTTAGTTCTTTCAGCTTCATCTTCATGATCATCTTATAGCCAACAAGCATGAGAGTAGAGTTGGTCAAACACAAGGGAGCAGGAATTTGAATCTTAAAGTGCCTGAACAGATGAGTGACCAGAGAAGAGTAAGGAAGTTGTCCCTTGTCCTTGACCACAGTCCTGTACATGTGGAACACGATTGTGTGTGGGAGAGAGAATTTAACTCCTTCATTAAGAGCAAACATGAGCTTTGCCTCTGTCTTCGAAACATCAGTTTTCGACGTTGACTTAGGCCTGAGACAGTTAATGACAATCTTGTGGAGCAATACGTTAGAGGCATTCATCCTTGTATAGGATATCTTGTGCTCTAGGCTTCTGTCACGAACTATCTCAAAAGTAGCATATGCAATTGACACCTTAATCAGTTGGAAACTCCTTTTTTCCACCCCGATTATGTTAGCAAGAGTGTCAACATCCACAACATACTCTCTATACTTAAAAGTAAACGAAAATCTATTTGCATCCAAAAATGATAGATTCGAATAGAAATAAGCAGTCAATTCTGGATAGGTGATTGTCAAATCAGTGCAAAAAGTCTCAAGCTGTAGTCGAGAAAATTTTTCTCTTAGATTGATCTTGATCGAATCAAGAAAATCAAAGTCTACGCTTCTGGGGTTCATGACCCCCCCTCTTCAGCAGTTTTGAATAGACTCGCTCCTGTTCCTTAGAGTGAAAAATGCTTCCCTCGGGACAAACAAAATTATTAGCAATCCCCATCCTTGGTTGGAATTGAGTAAATAGCCTCTCATCGTCATCTAAAGGCTGATTTGTGGTTCCAAACTGTGGATTGCTTGGTATGTTCTCAAAAGTACTCTTTGCAACTCCTTCTTTAACCACTCCCAACTTCTCCATCTCTCGCAAAAGATAGTTTTGTTTCGATAACCCCTTTCTTTTAGAAAACCATCAATTAAGTTCAACTGTGTTCCTCTCTCCTTCAATTTCTTGTAGAGAGAGTAAGCGAGTTTTGGTCTTAGGGTTCTTACCGATTCAACTTCCTCAATGACTTCTTCTTCATGTTGTTGTTGACTTGCTTGTTCCTTCTGCGGAGAATCTCCTTCCTCAGTGAGGTCCACTCGAGTAGGTCCCTCGAATTTCTTTTGTGGTCCCTTTCTAGCCAGTCTTGACGATTTCCTTGAAGACATGATTAACTTTAAGGGAAAAAGGACAAATTGTCCACATAAAGATGAGATTTTTATGGAGTAAGAAAAAGGAAAAGGATCGCAAGTGGAAGTTTTTTAACATCTAGGGTTTCGAGAAGAAGTGAGAAAGGCAACTGTTGAGAGTGAAAGATGAAGACGACGATCCAGAGGTATATATAGTAGGAACAAAAAGAGAATATTGAACCGTCGTAAAGGAAAGTGAAAACTGCCAAATTTAAAAAAGAAAAAACTGCCACTTTCTGAAAAAGAAAACTGCTGTAAATATGTCAGAATTTAAATAAAAGGCAGATCTAGATATTCCAAAAATAAATATAAGTCTATTATGGCATATATAAAAACTTACAGACATAATTATGAAATAAATTGCATTCAGACTTTACGTCAAAGTTTGAGTGTTTCAAGACTTTACGTCAAAGTCTGAACACTTTCCGACCTTACCCTTGAGTCTGAACATCTCAAGACTTTTCCTTACCAAAAAAAAAAAAAAAAAAAAACATCTCAAGACTTTACTTTACAGTCTGAACATCCTCAAACTTTATGATGTTCAGTCTTGAGCGAATAGATTCAAAGTGACTTTTCTCTACTGACTTTCTAAATATGTCCGCCAGTTGGTTCTTTGAATCGACAAACTGAATCACCACTTCACCATTTTGAACATGATCTCTAATAAAATGACGCTTAATTTCAATGTGCTTTGCTCTTGAATGAAGTATTGGATTCTTTGTAAGATTGATGGCACTGGTATTGTCACATTTGATTTCTATGCAATATTCTTCAACTCCAAAATCTTTCAGCTGTTGTTGCATCCACAATATTTGAGAGCTCTATACTCTGCTTCAACTGTTGAAAGAGCTACGGTACTCTATTTTCGTGAGAACTAAGATACTAACCTGTTTCCCAATAATTGACATGTACCCGAAGTACTCTTCCTGTCCACTTTGCAGCCAGTTAAGTCAGCATCAGAATATCCAAGTAGAGTAAAGTCTCATTCTTTGGAATACCATAGACCTAGCTTAGATGTAGTTGTAACATATTTGATAATACGCTTCACAGCAGTCATGTGAGATTCTTTAGGATTTGATTGAAATCTAGCACAAATACAAACGCTAAACAAAGTATCAGGCCTAGATGCAATAAGGTAAAGAAGCGAACCAATTATACTCCTATATAGCTTCTGGTCTATACTTTTTCCTTCTTAATCTTTGTCTAGCTTCGATGAATTTGACATTGGAGTTTCTGTCTTCTTGCAATTCTCCATTCCAAATTTTTTGATGAGATCTCTTGCATATTTTTCTTGGTGAATGGAGGTTCCTTCTTTGGATTGTTTGACTTGTAGTCCCAAAAAGAAGTTTAACTCACCCATCATGCTCATCTCAAATTCATCCTTTTTCCTCCAATGCTTTGTGTTCTCATTGGTCCAAACAAATCCATGTGCAAAAGTGTGGCATCCGAAATTTTGTAATGATCCTTAGATATATGATGGTCCATGACTAAGTGATGAGAGTGTCGCCGGATTATGACATTGGCCCATATCATCGTTGGATTGATGAGTCACATATGGAAATAGTTTGATCGTCGAATAAAATATAGATTTATCAAAGTCTCCTTAAGGCCATTAGTGAGACCAATCTCAGTCACATCTAGCCGACCATGGAAAAGAAATACCGATGTCACGGATTGACGAAGTGCTATTGGATTTTTGTCATCGACACCGAGGATCGAATCTTGTCATACCATCATCATCATCGGCACTACCATGGACCCCGCCAATTCATGTACATTTTTATAACACTACACGATTTATACTATCGAAGTGTATATGAAATGAGTGAGAGATTAAGATTTCGATCGATTGATTTTAGTAGGCCAAAAAAAGAAAAAGAGAACGAAATCCGGCCATGCGCGGCCATACAATTACGTGAGACTTGCTCCACGTCCACTAACCTACCGTGCATGGTCATTCGACCATGTTTTCCTTCTCTTGCCAAAGCTGGTCAAATACGGAATTTATGTTGACCAGAGAGCCACGTTTCTTCTTTCATGGCAAGCGAAGGGGACGTCCTGGAGGGGATGAGGCCACGTTTATGCATGAAACTCAACAAGTGGCATTAACAATGGAAGAGGACTCCCCATGTGAAGACACAATCATGAGTGGTGTCACCGTCCCCTATTGACACCAAATTACAGAATTTTTGATTTAATTAGTTGATTAACTAAAAGAAGGCAAGCAGAACAGCTTCGTAACACAAGAAGAGAGTGACTGACCGAAACAGAATAGGGAGAAAGAAAGGAAGAGAGAAATAGCGAGCGAGTGTGAGGAGAAGGACCATTCCCCGTGCATATGTGTTGCCACCGTCGACGCCGCCGATTCTCGTTGCCGATTGAGCCAAGCCGAGATCCCCGAACCCCTGTTTTTGGCTAGTAACTGAGTAGGAAAACTTGAGGCAAATAGAAGTTCTTCAACCTATGTTTTGCTTGCTGTTTTATCTAGTGAAAACTTGAGGAAATGTGAGATTTGGAGCTGCATGTTGTTTGTGATGAATGAGATGAAGCTGGCCGAGGTATTGGAGCAAGTTTCTAGTGGATTTTGCTTTTAAATTGAAATGAGAACACAAGGATTTAGCTATGGTGAATTTTTTAGAAGTAAAGAGGCTGTGTTGTGGTGTAATGTGCTTCTAAATCTTGGCTGTGGAAGTTGGATACCGAAACTCAAAGTATAGGAAGAGTCCTCTTTAGGCTAGTAAACTGTTTTCGCAAGAACAACATGACCACCAGTGATTTCTCAATTTTTCTGAAATTTTCTAGCCAAAATTTGATTTCGATGTCTCAACAAAAGTTAAAGAGCACATCTGTGATATTATCATATCAAAAATTTAGCAGATTTGGCCGATGAAATGATTTTCATACGAAATACTAAATCTGGAAATTTTACAGAAACTGTAGCAAGAAATACCGAAGTTTTTACTCTTGATGTGTATGGAATTTCACTTTCGTAATTTTCTGAGTCCATTTAGTATTTGTTTCAAAATTTCCACCAGAACTGTGCATTGTAAAAATTGAGCTATTATGTTCTCGAATTTTTACAAAAGTATCCGAAAGTGAAGGTATTTCGAATGACTATGTGATATGATGGTAATGGCTGTAAATATTTGTGCAATATTGAGATATGATAGAGGGTCCATGAGACGTCTTGTTTTAGCATTTGAGAATGTTTTGTGAATTAAAATACTAAATTGTTACCGTTGAACCCTCGGGTCAACGATGCCCTGGGAGTCGGGATGCCCAAAGGTTCGAATGAGTCAATGCCCTTTGGATGTCTGGTTGTATTATGAATACATGCCCAGAGGTTTCCCCGGGAGTGTCGGGATGCCCGGTTGTATTATGATACATGCCCAGAGGGTGAGGGGTTGTATTATGATGCATGCTCAGAGGTTAGGGGTAACCATGTCTATGGTCCCCAGTGATTCCTCGTGATGCCAGATGGGGTGCGAGATGCCCAAAGGTTTGAATGAGTCGATAACCTTTGGATGCCCGGTTGTATTTTGAATACATGCTCGGAGGCTTCCGCGATGCCAGGTTGGATGCGGAATCCCATAAGGATGCAAACATTGGTCCTCTATGGGATGAAACCTTTTGAATGATAAAACGGATGATTATATTAAGTGTGAGTGTGGTCTGGTCATGGGACTAAATTGTATGGCATGGAATGGGACGTGTCATTACAGTTTGGCCCCATGATCGAGACTTGCGTGGCTAGACACGATGTATCTTATTGGTTGGAAATGCACTGGTCATTGCATTGAAAAGTTATATGGTTTGGATGCATACTCATTCATGGATTGCCTATTTTGTCTACCATACTTGAATCTGGATATTAATAGTAATGCTTGATATAGCTTGTTGAACCATCTACTACTGAGTGGTTGTACTCACCCCGTTTGGGGACTAACATTTCAAACTAGACAAGATACCTCTGCCGCCACCGCCACCAGCAGATGGACCGAGTGGTTGGATATGGCCGCGAGAAGGAGGACAGCAGAGAAAGGAATTTTGGGATGCCGACACTGATCGATGGACTTTAAGTATATGACTGTTGGAGGAGATGTCGGTCATCTTTTGAAGTATAGCCGAGTATAGAAGACTACGACATTTTGATGTACCGACTAATGATGTCCATCAAGTTATGTAACTAAAAGTGTATGGCTTCCGCCATATAAAATGTTTAGTTGGTGTGCACTGTTTTCTAAATATAGGGAAGATAGTTGTTAGATATGCTTCCACCATATAAATTGCGCAGGGACCAACCTAAATATATATATATATATATATATATATATAAACCCCCAGGATTGATAGAACTTCAGGTCAAGAAAGAGAAAAGTAAGCGAACTGTGGCGACCCTAATGGATCAGGGGCCGTCGAGGGGTGTCACAAAAAGCTGTAAAACATATTTAGTAGAGACCTGATTTATAAATTTGAAAGAGTTTCTAACCTGTTTTCCTAGCATGCAAGATGTGCAAAGATCATATTTTTTATACTTCAGGTTAGGTAGTCCTCGGACTAGTTTCTTAGATGATACTTTTACAATTTGCTTCATGTTGATATGTCCAAGCTTTCTATGCCAGAGAATAGCTTCGTCTTGAATGGATATCAAGCATTGAGAACTATCAGACCTTATATCTAGTAAATAGATATTTCCATGTCTTCGTCCAGTGAATGATTGATAAAGGTTTTTGCTTATTCCAGAACATGTATCTTCTTGAAAGTTGGTCTTGTATCCAGTGTCACACGGCTGACTAATACTGAGAAGATTATAATTTAAACCTTCGACTAAAGAGACATTGTTGATTGTGAGATTTCCTATCTTCACGGCTCCATAAGCAACAATTTTTCCTTTGTTGTTGCCACCAAAGGATACACTTCCTCCTTTCACTTGTGAAAGATTTGTGAAATAAGTTGAATCTTCTGTAATGTGTCTTGAGCAGCCACTATCTAGGTACCATTTGATCTTCTTCTTGCTAGTAACCTTGACCTCACTATCTGAGTCTAAGTCTGAATTTGAGTCTAACTTTGCCATAAGACAGATGTTGGCATAATCTTCATCATTGTCTTCACATTCTGTGTCACTCCATGTTTCAGTTTTGAGTGCCTTCTTGAATTTTTCTGGTTTTCCTTTCTTTTTCTTTAACAAGGGACAGTTAGGTCTAATGTGTCCCTTTTTCTTACATTCGAAGCAAGCAACGGTTTCATCTTCTTCATTTGATTTCTTTTGAAATCTTTGATTGCTCTGTCTCTTCCCATTAAACCTTCTTCCTTTTCTGTTTAACTTTCTGAACTTTCTTATCAAGAGTGCTAACTCTTCATCATCCAAGTCATCTTCTGAATCTGTATCATTAGAATTATCATTAGATTTTAAAGCAATTGACTTCTTACCTTTGGGATCTATATCCTCATTGAATTGCTTGACTTCATATGATTGAAGTGTGCCAACCAACTCGTCTACAGAAAAAGGCATGATCCTTTGTGTTTCTCTTATGGAAGTCTTTACGTGATTCTAATCTTTGGAGAGTCCTCTCAGTAGCTTATTGACCTTCATTGGTCTTGAGATTGGCTGACCCTGATATGTTAAGCCATTTACAATTTCAGTAAAACGACTAAACATGTCAGTAATGGATTCTCATGGCTTCATCTTGAAGGCTTCATACTGTCCAAGAAGAATATTGATTTTGGTTTCTTTAACTCGATCTATTCCTTCATAAGTGACATGCAACCTGTCCCAGACTTCTTTAGCTGTTTCACAAGAAGAGCTATGTTATACTCAATAGGAGATAAAGCATAGAGAATAAATAGCTTTAACATCAAGGGCTTGTCTCTTTGTTATTTCGGTTTGTGACAATCCTCCTCAATTTGCCATTTCTTTCCCTGTGGATGATGTAGCTTTAAGAATAATTCCTTTTTTCTACTACGTCCCATTCCAGAGGGTCATTTGGTCTTAGGAATGCCTTCATCTTTTTCCTCCATATGTTATATTCCTTCCCATCGAAGTAAGGTGCTCTAGTGTTGCTTTGGCCTTCAATCAAACCTGGAGCCAAAATACTAGAATAGATCTTTAGCTTAGGAAGTATAAACACTTCCAACAATCAAGCACACAAACTCTTATACCAATTGATAAAGGCTAGTAGGCACACCTAGAGAGGGGGTGAATAGGTGTTTATAACTTTCTTTTGATACCTTTAATTCAAATCACTCAACTTGAAATAAAAATTAGAGTATAAAGATTTGAAGCTAAACACTTAAGCAATTTTAAATCGTGTTGCAATAAAATAAAGAGATTAGGGTAAGAAAATTTGAACACTGAAGTTTATAGTGGTTCGGCTTAATCCAAGCCTACGTCCATTCTCCACGTTGACAACCCACTGACTGAATTCACTATGTAGCAAATGAGATTTGTATAGCTTATGATCTATATTTCTTCAATAGAAAGTCTTGGCTATTGCTACACAAATCCTTACTGTATGTATCTCTCATTTTGTACACAACTATAGCTCAAGAAATTTGAGAACAAGGAGCTTCAGAGCTTCAGACTTTGAAATTTTCAATCAGCACACTCCCTCGAACAACAATGACTCCACCTTTAAATATTCCCTCGTGCCTTCATAGCCGTTAGCACCTTCCAAAGGAGTTCATCCAATCTACCTGTTAGAATGAATCAATTAAGGTGATCTTCAAGCTATCGAATATAAGTGGAAGATAGCTCGTCAATCCTATTCGCCCATACAATCAGGATCTTGAGTTTCCATAAGTAGAACCTTTCAAATTTGCTTGTTCTTCAACGGATATTCAAATCGAGATAAATCTTGATGTAAATAACCAAATAATCTTCAAGCTAAGTTCAACCAGAGATCTTCCATGAAATATAACGAATCATAGAAGATATTATCCAATCTTTAAAATCCTAAATCGTTAGATTGAAAAGCTGTCAACTTGGGCAGACTTTGAAATTGAGTCTAACAGTCTTCAGACTTAAATAGAAGAGTCTAGAGATCTTCAAACTAAAACAATTGGGTCTTTGAACTCTTGACGAAGATGTTTTATTAGCTTCAAAACACTTAAAGGATTTTTCTTCAACAAGCATATATCAGGCACTTCCTTTCGATGGAACCGGAGACAGCCCCCAGACGTCTGAATAAATGTATTTGACTGGTTGCTTGGTTGAATGCATAATTGTACCGAGTTTAACTTAGTGTTGCTTTCCGAAGATGCAGTGCTCATATAGGTCCAACTTCCTTATCTTCTGACCTTTCAGCAACCCCCTTCTCACTCAGTATCATCATAACAACCTCACTCATGTGCCCCAATCACATATGCCATAACTGAGTTAAGTTCGAATTTGACTCACTTGATAAAAGTACAGCAACTCTAGTGATGATTTCTTCCAGTAGATGATATAAAGAATGCACCTTCTTCCCTTTCATTACTATCATGGCACATCGAGAGATTTTCAATACTCTATCTTTAGTGGCGTACTTGCACCTGAAGAAATAAGGCTCTTCTTGAACTTCAATACATGCCTTATGTCTGTCAACGTTTGCTTTACGCCATTGTGCATCCAAATTCGAATTGTCCATATTCACACAACCTTGCAGTCTACATTATTTCCCATAAGAACTTTACCACCATCTGCAATCTAGTAGGTAGTGAACCATGAGGTGTCATATGATAGGAACATCCAGAATCTAGCACCTATTCGTCTCTTGACGAACTTGTAGACACATATAGGATGACCTCGACATCACCGGTACTCTCCTTGACAACATTTGCCTCGTTGCTTGTGACATTTTGCCCACTATGTAATTTTTTAACATAGGACAATCTCTCCATATGTGTCGCTCCTTGTGACATTTAAAGCACTTCATGTAACCTTTTGATTTTCTATATCGCGACTTTGACTTGCTCTTGCTGCTGCTTTTGTTGTTGGACCTTCGATGTTGGTCTCTACCTCGAATCATCAGTCCTCGCGTTACATCTTGCGCTAGACTATCACCATGCAACTTTCTCTACCACTCCTTTGAAAATAGGGTGGGTTTTACCACTTCTGAGTTAATTGTAGTACGCCCTTGTAACAAGGAGTTAGTAAAGTGCTCCTACAACTCTAGTAGAGACGCCAACGACATCATGCCTTGTTCTTTCATCTAAAATCTTACCGACATTCTTCAAGTCCATCATGAGTTTATTAAACTCATCTAGGTGGGATCTAATGGATGTATTTTTATTGTATCAGAACTGAAACATGCTTTTCAGCATATATGAGCAATTGTTAAAACCTTTCATTACATAGAGGGCTTGAAGTTTTGCTTATAACGCCGTTGCATCCTTCTCATTGGCTACCTCTATTAGCACTTCATCCGATAAGTTCAACATGATTATGCTCATGACTTTTTCCATTAGCTCGTCCCTTTTGGCATCTCGCATTTTTTTGGGCAACTTAGCCTTGCTCTCTAATGCCTTGGATAAACCTTGAGTTGTTAATAGTGCCTTCATCTTGACACTCCATAACCCAAAGTTGTTCCTCTCGTTAAATTTTTTAATTTGTACATTTGCTCCACATATAATTGCAAAGTCTTAGCTTTGATACCAATTGTTGGAATTGGCAGGGCAGTGGAAACGGATTGTATCTTTGCAATTATATTGTGAGCTATAGAAATTGACATAAATAAAATAAGGAACAATAAATTACACCGAAAATTTATGTGGTTTGGTCTAAATATCGGAACTTATGTTCATGGGAAGAGCCAACAAATAACCCACTATAAATTGGAGAATTACAGGATTTCTATAGCTCCCAACTTAAATGCAAAGATACGATATGCTTTTGTGCACTATGGATTAAAAGCAAAAATGATGCCAAACTAGAGAGAATTAAATATAATTAACATGAAGCACATTGAATTACAATAGTGCCATTTTCATAAACAATGCGAAACTTGACATACCTTATTATCTGTCATCTATAGTATTCTTTAAGGCAGAGATCTCTCTTTTGGCCACTAAATTACCTTAAAACCAAGTTATGAGAATAACTGGAATTAACTTTAAATGAATGCATGGGTTATTGTCACTTAGCGCACTAGATAATGAAAACTGAAAATCGCCGCTATTTTAAATGAATCCGTGGGGCATATATTTGGTGACATTCAAGATGTACCAACACTAGGAGAGAAGTAATATAGGGGGTTGCACGATTTTCTGGATATATTTTGCAATATATCTCAGAAAGAGGAGATATCTCGTTGAAAGAAAGAGAGAACGAAAAGGACAAAATAATTTTCTTTGCTTTATGGAACCAGACCCACTCACCTATAAAAGGGGGGGTGTTCTTTCTTCGGTGGGACACGCAATAGAAAAAAATACAGTCAAAAGAGAGCGAGAGCTGTGGGTTTTCTTCCTCGAGTGTGAGCCTCCATAGCCGCGACTGAGTTCTACAAACTTTGCGACTCATCTCTGCTAAGGCTGCTGCCGATTCTCGCTGGTGTCGCCCTCTGCTGATTCGAGTGGTGCCGAGCCTCATCCCCTTAAGCTGTCATCTCCAACCGCATCTGTGACGCCAAAGCTTCTGTCCCGATGTTGTTGCCGACTTCGTTGTGACGTTTAGGCTTGTTACTATCTCGTCGAGTTAATGCCACCTTGTCGTGTGACGAGTCCTGTTCCGATGCCGTGCCACTGCCGTGTCGACGAGCTACTTCACCAAGCCTCCTGTAGTACCAGCGAGTCACCGTTCTCCTGAAGTCCACCAGCGAAGAGAGAGAGAGGGACACATAAGACCAATAAAAAAAGAATACAAAGATCACTTTCTTTTAATTTGCAGGCCATTCACGTCTCACCTCCTCCCTGCCTCGTTGACCATTGAAGTCCAGTGAGCCGATCCCCGCGAAGCTAGCATCTCTCGCTTTTGTGACGCAAGTCTATCAAACATACAAACAGCGAGCCATCCTTGTGCCATCACGCTGAGCCTTGACTATGATTCGCGAGTCGCCATTCGCTAAGCCAAAATTCAGGTTAGGTAAAAATCTTGCCTTATTTGATTTTCGAATACTCCATTTCCTTTTTTTTGATATATCATTGATGCACATGATTGAAGTTCATGATATATTGTCCTATCCATAATTTCAAGTAGTCTTTTAAATTAGAGATTAATTTCTAATTTCACAACACGCATATGATTAACAGTTCAATTTCATACCTAAAATATGACTTGCAACCGCACGGAGAAATTGCCAATTTGATCTCACGCCCAATATATGATTCACGATTTCGTTAAAAATAGGCCGATCCAATCTCATGTGCATGATATAATTCATCAATTTATTTAAAAGATTAGATTGGTATCAATCATATCTTGCTTGATTTGTTGCCGTGTTGGTTTATGTCTTTGCTTGAATTGATTTTGCTTCTATAAAAGAAAACCCAAGAAGATAATAATTATATTTTGGTTGGATTAGGTTCATGCTAGAATATTGCATGTTTTGGGATAGTTTGCATATTTAGGTAAGACATTCTATTTATTCGAAATTTTTTAAATAAAAAACCAGAAATTTAATTTAGAATGTTAGATTTTCTTTTCATTAATTTAAGTTGCAGGTTTAACTATTAGGTAATTTTAATTTCAAATTTTATAAAAAAAGGAAAATAAAACATAAAAAATATCATGTGCGTGTCAGCTAAAATTAGGTCATTTCTTGTATGTCGTCTAGTCATTGCATGATGAAGATCATTTAAATGTGTGACATAATAAGATAGTTTCATTTAATATTTACCCATCATTAGCTTAGGTCATTTAATTAATGTTGCATGACATATAGTTTACACAATAGGTTTATTTAATTCTATGTTGTATGTCATGTTAGTATAGACATATTTTTGCACCTAAATTAGGTTTCATTAAATAAGAGAAAATCCTAAAAAGAGATTGAGTAATTACGTGTTAATTAGAAATCGTATCTAAAACTGTTAATATGAATTCTAAGCTAACATTGCACATATTTTTGTTGCTTTAAAGTAAGTCTTTTAATTTATATATTATTTTATTGGATGTTAAATTGATGAATTGTGTACTTACATGGTTACCTTACATGTTAGAAAGTAATAAAATGAATTCATTTTACTCGATAAATATCTTTTCATGAAAAGGGCATTAGAGAAATCTAGTGTAATCAAGTCTCCGTACCCGAATTCTCTAGTTTGTAGGAGTAAAATAATTCTCTCATTATTTTACTTAGATGACTAATCGACCTATTATAAATTGATTAATGGTTACCCCTAGATAAAATTTATTTATATGCTAAAAATTGAACTTAAGTCGCGAATTAGTATGGACTTGGGAGAGCCTGAGCTAAGTTTAGACTTAGCAATTCATTAACCAAATCTTAAGTGGTGCAACTAAGGTTAGGTCACGACAAAAGTCAAAGGGATTATGCTCTAAGACACAAAATAAATGACTTAAAAAAAAGAAACAGGCTTAGTCTGACACATGCTTAAGAATTCTTTAAAAAAATGATAACGAATTAATTAAAAAAATATTGATCACACATGTAGTAAAAACGAAGGCTTAAATTGAAAGTAAATTTCTTGAATATTTCCCTTTTTTTTACACAATTTTTTTACCTTTTTGAAAATGATGGGAAATTCCTTGGAAAACAACAATTTATGACATACTTAGAAAGATAAAGCATGAATTGGAAGTAAATTTTTTTTTTTAATTTTTTTTTTTTTTTTTTTTTTCTGGATAGACTCAATGATTGTGACTTCCAAATTGAAATGATCATAGTATTAAATCCACAACTAACCTAGACTAATCATGGACCAAATGAAACAAATGAAAAAGTAAGTAAATCACGAAGTGGAAATAAACACTTTTTCACTAAAGACCTAATGGCAATCTTATAGACATGCACATGCAAACTTGTAAGGTTTGATGTCTAAAGGGTGGGAGTCTAAGGTTAAGGCTTTATTTCCAATGAAATGGAAATCCTTCCCCAATGTTGCAAACTACGGATGGGTCAAACTTATTTCTTTTGAAGAAAGTAGCGGGATTGAGAATGATTGTCTCATTATAGCTAATTGTGTATGGTCCAATCAATTCTTGACGCCTTCTAAGTAATTCTTGGTGGTGCGGCCAAAGTTTAATAGCAGTTTGTGTGTGCAAAAGTGTCATGCTAAAACATATAAATGCATGCACAGTAGTTTGTATCAATGCACTACTTCAAAAGTTCGAAAAATAAATATTCATTTCCAAACTCCAAACCTGCAAGGTAAGGGGTCAACAATCACTCTTCCCTATATAACTCTCATTGCAAGAACATTTAACATTCATATTAGGGACATTCCTAGAATTCTCACTACCAAACAAAAATATTTTTGAACAAGATAAATTTCAGCCCGAATCCATTAAGAGTTTTAACTCAACTTCCCAACAGAGTTGCCAAGCTGTTATGATCTATCTTTTTTTATTTGAAGGGGCAAAGACATGGGTTTACAAATACTACTTGAAAGGTGAGCCCATAGTTCATGATTAGGCACGGGCTTTCCTAAGCTCATACCTTGCGCAACGTTAATTACTTAATTTTAACTTCAATTGACATTATGACAGTTTTCGAATAGAAGTCATTACTAGCCTATTGAAATCGACAGAAACCAAATGAGGTATAAAAATATACCTCGGCAACCATTACACTAATAAATCTTGACTTGTTCATTTCAATAAGATATTTGTCAGTTAGTTTGGATTTAAACCTATTGACTAATTTTTGAGGTGATTATGAATCATTAAAATAAAAATAAATGACCAATGAAAAATTAAATAAATTGTAAAGCAAAAGCAAGAATCTAATGCTTAGAAATAAGAAAAATGCAATTCCTAACTAGTCTAAAGGGAAGCACAATCAACATATTGGAAGCCTGCAATAAAGTGATAATCGAAATAGAAACGCGCAAACAATGATTTAACATTTGTTTCTAAGAACATTCAAAATTCGTGGTAAAGTCAAAAGAGTTTATTCAATTTGAGCATAATTTTTTATCAAGGATTTTCACACATTTTAAAAGAAAAGTACTTAAAAACTAATTTTTCAGTTTTTTTAAATAATTTTTAAAAAATTAGAAAAAACCGTGAAAAATAAATTTTTGGGTAAGAATTTTTTAAAATTAATTTAATCCGAAAATAAGGAACCGATTCACATGTCTAGTCCAGCCCATTTTGAGATCGGCCTGGGTCAACCGACCCGGATCATAGGATCCTCGTTGGACTAGGCTTCATTCACAGGCCTAGTCCAGCTCAAAAAAAAGGAAAAAAAAAATGGTCCAACCCCTTAAAAAACTAAATGAATCTAGCCCAAGAAACCAAAATAAGCCCACTATGCCTAATTCAAGCCAGCCTATGAACCAAACTCTAATCGGTCCAACTAAACACCTAACCCGACTTGGCACGCCCTCGCATCCCCTTGATGAGAATACTATTCAGAAAATTTTGCTTCATATTGGTCTACCGTCAGCTCCCTTTGTTCTAATTGAACAAACTCTGTGATCTTCTTATCCTTGGCACAATAAGAGAAATGCTTTCTATTGAAAGCTCTAACAAACTCATCCCAATTTATATCAGTACCTGGTGGAAAGATCATGTCTCTTGAAGCTCTCCACCAAAACTTTGCATTTCCCTCCAGTTGGTACTCTGTCAAAGTTATCTTTTCAGCATCGCTACAATTCAACAATCGAAAAATCTGTTCCATTCCATCAATCCAATGCTCCGCCTCCTCAGGACTTCCTATTCCACTAAACTTAAGTGGTTTCAACTTCAGGAATTGTTCCACTAGTCCTTGAGGGCGACGTTTTGCTCGGGTTGTTGCTGTGCTTGCCTTTCCATCAAATTTCCTATATTGGCCAATGCTTGCAAGATATCTTCCATTCAGGGTTCAGCCCTTGAAGCAAAGGCTTCAACACTCGATGGATGAGAACTCCCAGTTCGTACCATGATTTCCCTGCAGTTTACCAAGCATTCGCCTCAGGAATAATTTGCGACTCGATGTCATTGGTCAGATACTAAAATGAGGTCATTACTAAAGTCACATAAGTAACATAAAATGTTACTGACACACAAAAGTAACTCACACTAGTCACCAGAGATCTATGAGTGAATACCCATCACCCGTTGTTCAAAGTTAGTCAACTACTCTTGGTTAGTATCCTATGGTGTGCATCATTCTATCCTCATTTCCATCTGAGGCACCTTATCACTTCAAATTAACCTTTGCTTTGATACCATTACATGTGGCACCCCTCGACGGCCCCCGATTCGTTGGGGTCGCCATAGTTCGCTTACCTTTCTCTTACTTGACCTAAAGGTCTATCAATCCTGGGGGTTTATATCTTTTAGGTCAATCCCTGCACAATTTATATGGCGGAAGTGTATCCAACAACTCCCTTCCTTATATTCAAAAAATGGTGCACACCAACTAAACATTTTATATAAGTTAATACCGAACACTTTTATTTAAATAACTTGATGGATATCATTAGTCGATACATCAAAATGCCAAGACTTTCTATACTCAGTTATATTTCAAAAGATGACGGACATCTCTTCCAACAGTCATATACTTAAAGTCCATCGATCAGTGTCGACATCCAAAAGTTCCTTCCTCTGCTGTCCTCCTCCTAGCGGCCATATCCAACCACTCGGTCCATCTGCTGGTGGTGGTGGCAGCAGAGGTATCTTGTCTAGTCTGAAATGTTAGTCCTCAAACGGGGTGAGTATAATCACTCAGCAGTAAAAGATTCATCAAGCTATATCAAGCATTACTATTAACATCCAGATTCAAGTATGGTAGATAAAATAGGCAATCCATGAATGAGTATGCATCCAAACCATATATTTCAATGCAATGACCAGCATTTTCAACCAATAAGATGCATCGTGTCTAGCCACACAAGTCCCGATTATGGGGTCAAACTGTTATGACACGTCCCATTCCATACCATACAATTTAGTTTCATAACCATACCACACTCGCACTTAATATAATCATCATTTTTAAATCATTCAAACGGTTTTATCCCCCAAGAGGACCAATGTTTGCATCCTTCTGGGATTCCGCACCCAATCTGGCATCACGAAGTCCTCCGGCACACACCTCCGAGCATCCGACACACACCTCCGGGCATCTCACATCCCACCTGGCATCATGAGGAATCGCCGGAGGCTCGCCATGAAAATGGTTACCCCTGCCTTTCGGAATTACGTACCGACATACCACCAGGCCTCCCCCGGAATTACGTACCGATATACCACCGGGCATCCCGAAACTCCTGGGGAAAAACCTCTGGCATTCAGCCACTTAGGGCCACCGGGCATCCACAAGGCATCGACTCACTCGGTCCTTTGGGCATCCCGACTCCGGGGCATCATTGACCCGAGAGTCCAATGGCAACAATTTTAAATTTTAAATTTACAAGAATCCTTTCCAATGTCAAGAACAATCCATTTCATGCATTCACTATCCAATCTTAATATTGCAAAAATATCCACAACCAGTACCATCATATCACATAACCATTACAAACACATTCACTTTTAGGACATTTCTGTGATAATTCGAAAATAGAGCAACTCGATTTTACCATGCACAGTTCTGGTAGATATTTCGAAATAAATACTAAATGAGCTCAAAAAATTGTGAAATTTTAACATGTTGTCAATGAGATTTTAAGGAAAAGGTTTTGTGAAGAACACCAGGTCAAATTCCATACGTATCAAGAGTAAAAATTTCGGTATTCCTTATTGACGTTCTGTAAAATTTCCAGATTTAACATTTCCGTATAAAAATCATTTCATCGACCAAATCTTGTCTATTTAGCTAAATTTTTAATATGTTACTCTTACAGATGTGGTCTCCAACTTTCATTAAGGAATTGAAGTCAAATTGTGGCTGGAAAATTACAGAAAAATCAAAAGGTCACCGAGGGTCACACTGATCTTCACAAAACAGTCAATTAACCTAATGAGAGTTTTCCTACTCCTTGAATTTCGAATTCCAACATCCACAATCAAATAGATATAAGTGTATTACATTATAACACAGCCTTATCACTTCCAAAAATCCTCCATAGTCAGATTTTTAAATTCTTGTTCCATCTCAAATTTGAAATCCACAATGCATGCCCTGTTTTTCCTAGTTTCCTTGATCTAGCTTCATCTTACATGTCCAAAATCCAACATGCATCTCTAGAATTTCACCTTTCTCACATCCACCAACTCTTAGCTAGATAAAACAGCAAGCAAAACATATATTGGAGAACTTTTACTTGCCCTAAACCTCTCTACTCGATCATTGGCCAAAAAAACAGGGGTTCGGGAGGGTCTCGGCTTGGCTCAACGGCGACGGGGATCAGCGGCGTTAACGGCGGCAGCTTGGACACGATGGAAGACGGCCTTCCTCTTCCCCCTCGTGGCTCATGCCCATATGCCCGCTCACCCTCTCTTTCGGTCTCTCACTCGACTCTCTCTCCCTCTCTCAATTGCTCGGTTCACTCCCTTTCTCTCTCTCTCTCTCTCCCTTCAATTCCGAAACCCCCTCCCTTTTTGTTCTTTGATTAATAGTTAATCACCCTTTTTTTTTTGCATGCAGGTAACAAGTGTTCTCATGGAAAGGACAAGTGGAAGGTAAGCATGGACAAGTGGCTTCAAATAATGAACAAGTGGAGGCAATTCAAAGACAAGTGTAAGTTGGCTTTGGACAAATGTAATATGGCATGCACTCTTCCTCGCCCCCCCTCGGCCCTCTTTCGGTCGATGGCCTTGGGGGCTCTTTGGGCTTGCTTGGGCCCGAAATTTTGGGCCCAAAGTCCTTAAAATAAAAGCCCAAATTAATTTAATATCCCCATAATCAAATTGTTTCATATACAAGGATAAAATCGAAATTCTTGCGTGCCGTCCAACCTCCTCAAAAATTTTATTCTTTAAATTTCAGCATGCACATTCCTTACGAAAGACCGAATTCCACCCTTTCGGTTCAAAAATAAAATATTAATCAATCATAGTCCAAAGATTTTCTCTTTTTGCATGGTTGATCAATCCATTGCTTAACATACTATGCCAATCCGACAAATAAACAAATACAGATGACTGCCCGTCATTTATACCATTGCTATAGTTCAATAATACTTTTTATCGATTGGTCACAACCGTCACTTGTCCGAGGATTGTCAAAATTTCCGGATGCCACAACATCTCTCTATACAATGAATATTCATCTCCCCTATTCTGTACATGTATCAATTGATACATTGATATTAATAATAAGTACATTCTTATTTCCTATAAATAGGAGTTTAGTTTAGATGTACAAAAGAAAAACACAGAACAACAGTGAGATATTGGAAATAAAACTGTCTCCTCTAGCTTTCTCTACTATCTCTGGTATTCACTTGCTTTCTCTTCTCAATCTTTTCTCTATTATATATTCGCAACGCAACATTTTACAACATGTTATCAGCACGAAGATCACCGACTAAGTAAGTAATTTTTGCAAAGTATGTGCTCCTTTTATTAATCAACTTATACTTCATCTTCTTCTATCGATTCTTCATTTTTATTTTTTCTTGGCCTGAAGCCAAATTTCAAATCTAAAAGTATCCTTCTGCTCCTGAAGTAGCGGTTGATATATGGAAATCCTTTTAATTAATTTAAGGATTTATTTTTGTAAGGATTATGACAAATATTGAAAAGCCCAAATTCCACATCTTCGAAGTAAGTGGAAAGAATTATCTATCCTGGTGCCTTGACATGGAAATGTACCTCCACAAGGTCTCGCTAATGCAATTACAGATGACGAAACCTCAAATGAAAAGGATAAAGCAAATGCGCTGATTTTTATTCGTCTTCATTTGCATAAGAGCCTGCAGACTAAATATTTATTCATTCGAGACCCTCATATCTTATGGAGGAGGTTGAAGGATAGGTATGATCATACCAAGATTGTTATCCTCCTTCAAGCACAATATGACTGGCAAAATCTTAGACTGTGAGATTTTAAATCAGTATCTGACTATAACTCCGCTTTATTTGATATTGTTTATCGCCTTGAGTTATGCGATATCAAACTCACTAATGCGGAATTATTAGAGAAAACTTTCATCAGCTCCCATGCTTCAAACATTGTATTGCAATAGCAATACCGATAGCGTCAGTTTACCACATATTCAAAATTAATTTATGTGCTTCTCACTACCGAGCAAACTAATGAATTGCTGCTCAAAAATCATGATCTTAGACTTGCTGGCTCAAAAGCATTGCCTGAAGCACATGCTAATTTTGAGAAAAATACTGGTCATTTTAAGGGTTATAAGCGCGAGCAAAAACATAATCCTAGAAGGGATGGCAAGAAATTTAACCGCCCTAAGAAATCTAACTTTGGCCTAAATCATGGCAAAGAAAAGAAGCCAAAGAATGTGATTAATGAAAGTTTTTGTCATCGCTATGGCATGACTGGACACTGGTCATGTACTTGTCGTACGCCAAAACACTTTGTTGACCTATACCAGACATCTTTAAAAAATACGGGCAAGCGTGGTGAATCTCATGCCATTGAAATTAATCATACTGCCATAACCATTGTTGAGACCAATAATATTTCCATTGGTGGGACTCCTCTTGCTCCTAAAGTAGCAAATCTAAGGACCTCTGATTACTTTGATGAGGCATAAAATTGGTGGATGATGATTTGAATTTCGAATTTTATTATTCTAATAATTTCTTTTAGTTGTTTCGCTTTAAATGTATTACTTCTTGTTGTTCTTTCATATGGTTATAAAATGCTTATGAACCTTCTATAATATGTATTTGACTCTATAACTACGATGCAAGATTGATTAGCCCCAGAAATAGTTATATGACTCAATTGAAAAGGAGATATTATGAACTATGCATTACAGCATTGATATGTGGCGAGTTCACAAGATGCAAGATTGATTAGCTTCAGCAGTGACTATATATACATTGCACTCTTTTTTCTTTTTGTCCAGTTTTTTTTCCATAGGATTTTTTCGGTTTAAAGTTTTTAACGAGGCAATTAATGCATTCATAAAAGGGAGAGATCATAAAATTTGTGCTCTGCACTCTTTTTCCCATTTGTCCGGTTTTTGTCCCATTGGGTTTTTCCGGCTTAAGGTTTTTAATGAGGTAGTATCATTCGATGCACATTCATAATGAATACAATGAATATTCAAGGGGGAGTGTTATAAAATACATAAATGAATGAAATGCATGAATGAATATTCATTATATTCATCTTATCTAATGTACTTATTATGGTACATTTGTATCATACATTATAAGTACATCTCCCTATACAATGAACGTTCATCTCCCCTATCCAGTATATGTATCATTTGATATATTAATATTAATGATAAGTACATTCTTATTCTCCTATAAATAGGGGTTTAGTTTTGATGTACAAAAGAAAAACACAGAACAACAGTAGTTATCTCTGGTGTTCACTTACTTTCTCTTCTCAATCTCTTCTCTATTATATATTCACAACGCAACATTTTATAACAACATTTAAATTTTACCTCCCGCGTATATTGCATTAGAGAAATAGGAATTGATCCCAACCCATAAATATATATAGATATAGATATATATATATATATATATATATATATATATATCATTTACACCATCATATTTACATTGCCGCTTTTTTCTAGGATACATTCCTTGCATTTTTGGACTAACCAATGTTACAGGACCAGAGGAGAAGTTGAAAGTAGCCCGAAGAGAAATTTGTGATCATGGTGGGGAGATGAGCTTGAATTGACAATTCCAACATTCTTTGAACCTGAACTTTAAAGATAAGATCGGGATTTGAATTTCCTATATTATTGGAGTTCAAATTTGGATCCGAAAGGTAGGGCGAGCCCATAATTAAAATTTTAATACTATGGAAGCTCGAAACTAGCTCGATGAACTCAACAATAAGCTTTTGAAGAATCTGGAAATCGAAGAGTCTTGGATAGTAACTTGAATGATTCCAAGATTGTGAGAGACGGATAAGGTATGGACATAACAAATAAGTAGCATTGCATGTCATCACGTGACAAGATCCCGGGCATCCATGAGCCTTGAAATTCATGGCCACATGTGCATTTCGCATGGCCAATGTTCACATGCCTCACATGACTCGATCATGTCCCATTCGCACGGTTATTCTATTGCATCTCCATGAACTATCACACACCAAAATAAGCGCATAGCATAGGAGGTCATGTGCCATGTACATGATTTTCTCACGTGTAAGTCACATGGCCTCTCAATGGATGATACCGCGAACTGTCGCATGCACAAGCAAGTCCTAAGGTGGCTGGCCATATGGGGGGATTTTCCCCTACTATGCTACACATTGTTGATAAGATTCGATTGCTTAGTTGTCCATTAATCTAACGGTTGCTTTCGCTACCTAACTCGCCCCATCTACAGACGCCATTGGATCAAAGTGCGTATTATATTCCTATTATGGTTGACCACGACATCTAATGCTCACCGTCCGTCCTATGTTCATTTCGATCTCGACCGTTGATTCATATTGTACACGTTAGCCTTCAAGTTTCTGTCAAAACATCTCTAATTCTAATTTGAGCTGACCTTTAGAGCCTATAAATAGACCCCTCCATCATCCGTTATGAGGACACGCTCATTCAGAACTCTCAAAGCAACTCTGAAATTTTCTATACCTCAGTGGTTATGATCCTAGGGGTCAACGCATTGTCTCGCCCAAACAGATCATTATTTCAGACCAAAAGAAAGGAAAAGAAAAGAAAAACAGATCGTAATTTTGTGGAGGAGATTATATTCGAAACAAGTTCTTCGAGTTGTGGTGAGTACCTGATTTTCCGCCCAATCAAGTGGCCATTTCCGTAAAAATCTAGACAGGCAAATTTGCATGCTCATACTGACTAACCATCATAATTTGGTATAGCAGTACAAACTTACGGTGTTTAATATTATGCAGTTTTTCACTTCCATTTATTATGCCAAGGAGATACATTTCAGAATGGTTTCAGCTTACATCCATCAGTACTGTATGGTTCTTGCACCTTGCATCACACAACATTAAACGTTTCATACTTTTCCCAAAAAAAAAAAAAAAAAAAAAAACATTAAACGTTTCATAAGGTTGCTCTCAAAAGAGTCCAAACAGACTAGAAGCAGTAGACAATCACACATTCATTTTTAACAGAATACAGCACAACAGTAGGCTGCACAAATCATATCTTTACCTGGTTCGGGCACAACCCTTTATGGAGTACTCTCCTCTGTTTAAATTCCATGTACTCCTTGTAATTCATCGAGATGTATGTGGCCTGGTTGTGCTCGCCATCCACCAGCTGCTCTGCTGGCACAACGACAGTGTCAGGTGATGGTCCAGTAGAGAAAGGGATCGATATCCTTGTAGCCTTGTTGTTCACGATAGCTCGATGCAGAACGCTCTTGTATTTCCCATTGCTCATAATCTGGCATAGTTGAAAAGTGTCAACTTTTTAGCTGATTAATATCCTGTTAAAGAAACAAAGGGCGATAGAGTACGTTTCTGCAAACTTTTAAGACTAACTGTACTTTCTACATTTCTATGCCATAACAGTTTTCCTTCTATACATACCTGCACTGTATCTACATCTATAGTTCTATGTATAACAATTTACCTTCTACAAACCAAGGCACACAGTACACACCAAGATTTGAAATTAATTGGACCTCTCTTGCAAGACCAATAAGGGAGATCAGAAAGATAAAACGTGGATATCTGTATGCTTACCTCAAGCTGATCAGCGGTGTTGACCACAAAGGCATTTGGAATGGGATCAACTTCGATCTACTTCCCGCCATGGTGCACTTGGAGGCCGCCAATATCATTCTGCATGAGAATGGTCAACAGGCCATAGTCCGAGTGCGAGGGTAGGCCCATAGCAAGTTCTGGCTGTGGGCATGGCGGATACAGATTCGCTGCTAATATCTGTAGGCTTGAATCCATGTTCATTGCCTCGTCAATATAGCCTGGTCCGAGTCCTAGGCTCTCCGATATACCCTTGAGCAATTCCCTGGCTAATTTCCGGAGCTGCCCAGTGTACTCTGCTAAAACTTCACTGCAACAAATATTGCTCTCATTTATCAGAGGAAATGCCGTGGTGGAGTTCTTTTCATCTTTAGGGATTTCACAGGTTTCTATCACTCTTATCTTTTATCTGGGGTATTACCAATAATTTTGCCCTCTCAAATTGAATCCGCACTTTGCTTATTTTTCTAGGCATACAAAATTGTTCTCGTCTGACATCAAGATGATCCAAAATAATGGTATCCTAACAAAAGAATCGCATACTTTCCATTGCTATATTTCAATATTGCCAGATTTCTAGGTAAATATAGATCTATTACACAAAACTAACAAACCGGAACCAAAGATGCTGAAGAGCTTGCACATCAGATGGATTGAGGTTGTTCAAGTTCAGATCCCACATGATTAATTGAGTGGTCAATTGCTTCCTGTAGATATGGCAAATCTGGTATCCAAATCACGTCGTGTCGTCTATAGGTAACTTTGGAACTCAAATCTGCCAACCAAGTGGACAGTCTTATACATAGACAGAGATTGGAAATAGTCAAGTTGAAGATTTGGATTCTTGTGTTACCAAGAAGAATTGGTTCAAGTTCCTCATCATGTTTTCTTTTTCTGATGTACGTGATAATGTTACACTGTGCACTAAGATCTGGATGCATTGATAACTCTGAAGTACCAAGCCAAAGATTGATAACTCTGAACATTATTTTAGCACGACATGGTGAGAAGAGTACGTACTCTTCAATTTTTTGCTCCCTCAAGATTCTGTAATTTCATTCTATACTCGATTGACAAAAAAATGTCCACAAGGGATAGGTTCAGTTGCTGCTTGGACTGTAGCATCAAAGCTACAGTAAGGAAATATAGTTGTCATTACCACTATTTGTAACCTAATGATCACTCACCCGCAAAAAGAAGAAAAGAACTTAATAGACAAATGATATCAAGAACACAGAAATTTCAAGAAAACAGAAATTTCAGTACGTATATGCAAACTGAGAACTTGCACGCAAAACCGACGTAGGGAGAGAGGATGGATACCTCAATCCTTCTGGCTTGGGAGGGCAGTGAAACTTTGGATGCACCATCATCTTCAGAAAATCTCTCCAGAGGAACACTTTGTCGATCGAAGCTTTAAAGCTCGTCCCGTATATTATGGGATCCAACACGTGCTTCCCCAGGAACTTATTCTTCTCCTCCTCTGTCAGATCGAAAAATCCCATCAGCGTGTTGACCGTCGCCTTCATTTGACTCTCAGGCACTCCGTGGTTGATCAGCTACTCACATAGACAACCAAGGGCTATTATCAATACTTAGCAAGCAACACACCGTCGAATCATGTATAGAGAGTTTATGTCATGCCGATGACGAAGAATGACTGCAGCTTTGATACAATCACGAAAAATAGATTTAAAGAGACAAAAGCGGTCGGGTTTGATTTACCTGTAGCGCCCAATCTTGTGCAGGCTGAGCCATGAGAATAATTTCTCATTAAATAAAAAGGAATCAGATCTAGGGTTATGGAGACCCTCACTACCGCTGCCCTACCATCACCAGAAGGGGTTGACAATAGTGGGGTGAGGGTCAGCTAGGGTCGCAAGCCCCGGGCCATTGGCCGACAACCCTGGCTGATTGCTAGGCCTTCAGCCAGATCTAGGGCAATGCTTTGTGGCCAGGGTCGCCGCCTATGTCGGATGTCTGGTAAGTCTTGCCGGAGTTGGCATTTTAAATGTCTAATTTTCAAATAAAATTGCGCTCGAGTGCACATTTTGAAAGTTTTGATACATATGTGTCCATTCGTACCAAGTTTTGACACTTGGGTTTTACACCTTCTGTCTTTTAAGTATTAATAATGACTTTGACAAGCAAAAGCTGATCAAAGATACTGATTGTTTGTTTCACATGTTCGCAACAAGATCTAAAAAAAGAAAAGTTCTATGAAGCAGATAATGAACTAGCTAGGAACGTACCATGAAGACGCCCCAGTCTTGACAAGCCTTTGCAAGATCGGAGACGGCTTTAGACCGGTGATCGGGATTACTTGAGGAGAGGAGAGAGAAGTCGATGACGGGGATGGAGTCATCATGGTCGGCATGAACGGCTTGATCACCGGAAGTGGGGGTGGTGAAGGCGTAGTGGGAGGGAATGGAAGTGAGGTTGGAAGATTCAGCTAGAGTCTTTGCACTGGTTATTTGAAGCCGAGGAGTACTAGCTTCTTGATGTAGTTGAGTGACTGGAGAGATGGTATCCATTTGAGGCGAAGCTGACTCTGTTTTGCCGCAATGACACTGTTGTGATCGAATGATACGTATCATTAAGCAACGATTTCTCTTATATAAGAAAATGGATAGATAATCTTATCACCCAAACCATTTAATTAAATAGCCAGTGGGTACAGCTGACCGCTTAAATTTATTAGCCTACGATAAAATAATGCCAAACTAGAAAGAATTAAATATAATTAAGTGAAGCACATCAAATTGCGATAGCACGATAGTGCCATTTTCATAAACAATGCGAAGTGACATGCCGTATTATCTATAGTCTATAGTATTCTTTGAGGGAGAGATCTCTCTTTTGGTCACTAAATCACCTCAAAATCAAGTTGTGATAATAGCTGGAATTAACTTTAAATGAATCCATGGGTTATTGTCACAAAGTGCACTGGAGAGTGAAAACTACAACTCGCCCCCCACTTTCCATTATCTAGGTGCAGTTAGTCTGCGAAAAAAAAAAAAGTGCAGTTAATCAAATGTCAAAAAAAAAAAATATATATATATATATAGATATATATATATATATAATTAAAATATGGAATTGCACCTTTTAACGAGCAAACTATTTATCATTTGAAAATTTTTAAAGGGATTGCCCGCCCAAGTCAAAGTCAGTGACATGACTGCAACATCACTTCCAACTCATTGGATTCAATAGCCAAAGAAGTCATGTTTGCGCTGATTGTCACGAGTTGGCAGTTCCTCGACCTCGAAATAGCCTGTGCGGCGCTTGGTGAGCGACAACACCAGGCCAGCCTTTTCTCTATAGTTGTTCTAGAAAATAATACAGTAAATAACTTCCTCGTATCAAGTTGTACCATGCTCAACTTAGTTTGAGCGTATAGTTGCTAATATCACTTTAGGCTCAACAAATGATTTGCCCTACATGACCTTATCAGAAGAGCGGCATCAGTTTCCAACCAGTTTTTGCATAGGAGGTCAATCCCACTTTCAAAGCTTCGTAGAGATATATTCGTTCTATTCTAGAACTCATAGCACCCACCATGTCACGCCTCGAACCTCGAGTACACGCACATCTCACTGTGGTCGATAGAAATGCGACTTCCCAGTACACGTCGCTGACCCATTCAATTAATTACACATGCGGAAGCCTATAAATAATCCCTAGACAAAACTCAATTGGGATAGAAAAGCAAAATCACATTTTAAAATCCAAACCACACACCTTTATACACATCAAACCAATTCATTTACAGGACTAGGCTATTAACAAAAGATATATAGAAGATCAGTCCTCAAAAACTAAGTTGTCCCCAGCAGCTAGTCAGATCCATTCGCTGGCTCTTCTATTTCAAGCAGCTAGTTAGATCCATTCACCAACTCTTCAATCTCCACCGGCACCGGGGGCATCGGGTCTCCCACCAACCCATTTGAAGGATCAACAGCACTCTCACCTAGAGCGGCATCATAATACCAGGGGGAATATCAAAACACCTTAGAGGGCCATCCAGGAATCCATTGGGTCTGTAACGGTACCATGCTCTGAATCGATGAGGAACCTTATGAGGAAGGTTCTCATTGACCCAGACAGTAGTTACTACAAGCTCATAGACTCAATGACTTCCGAGATCGGCATAGTCATAAATCCTCTCAGTGACCTTCACTAGTCTACCAAAAAGCTCTGGAGGATCCGTCATCTAAGGACTTGAAATTATTATCCCACAATGGGGTGAGACAACATCTCAGTGAGTCCTACCCTCTAAGGCTTGATTAAGAAGAAAATACGCCTCAATGCACTCTAGCCACACAAAGAGAATAGAGGACTTACCTCGCCTCAGTTCCTTCCTGCACGTTAGTACAATTCAAATATCAATCAACTCATTCACTATAAACCACGGTCCAAAGGAAGAAACCTTAAATAGGTGGCCAATTAGAATTGAGTGGCATTATGGCCCCACTCGGCGTGACCTTTATCGGGTGGCAGATTAGAATTGAGTGGCATTACGGCCCCACTCGACGCAACCTTTATCAGGTGACAAATTTAGAATTGAGTGACATTACAGCCTCACTCGGCACAACCGATTCCAAATTCGGTGAGAAGTCTTAGCCTGAAGGCATAGCCATACTTCGGCGGTTTTCTAGATCCACTCATAAACTTTCACGATCAAAACCAATTAAACACCGGCATTAAACAATCATGGAATAAATTCCTACATAAGCGTCCATTCAATCAATCAATACAAACTGGTCCTACAAACCAATCACGGTGTCAGAAGCCGACACCGAGTATTTTCAAGTCAAATACCAAAATTTCCCCAATTTCACATAATTCCACACTTTTGGAATAATTAAACATAATCATTAATTGACACAATTTCTCAATTAAACATACAATTGGCACAAACTGACCACACTGCTGCGATGAGCGTGAAATTCTAACGACCGGCCATCTCGGCATAATTTTCGAAATTATTAAATAATTAAATTTAATTCCGAAAATTAAATAATTAAATACTATATTATAATAATATATTTTAATAAAATAATAATTATAAATTCTAAATAATTAATTAATAAAAAATAATTAATTAGGGCTTAAACAATATTACACTAATTTAATCATACAATTAGCCCTAATTAATCAATCACTAAACTAATCATACAACTAATATAATTAACATTTAAATAATCTAATCTAACCACATAAACTTACTTAGACTAATCTAAGCACCCCTTAAGCATGATTAACTTACTAAGCGAGGTTTAGAGGATAAACTCACCGGTTTTGTGCACCGGTGAGTTCACGATGACCACAACGCCAAGGCGGTCGATAAACCCCAAAGCGGCGTAACCAACGGAGGCCGGGAAGGGCTTTAAAACGGGCCACAAAGTCTCCAAAACCTTGCTGTCTTCTGCTTCTGTTCTTGGCTGAACTGCAGAGAAGAAACTAGCAGCTTCAATGGTGAAAACGGGCTGATCAAAGCTCCGGCGAGTGGGTGGTTGGCAACCAACAGCTCTTGAGGGTCTTGGGGGTCTTGTATGTGGTTGGGATGGCCAAAGGAATGGTCAGAATGGGGCAAAACAGCAAAAAAAGGCAAAACAGTGTAAGCGGGCAGTAGACCGATGGACCAGCAAGTGGTAACTTCACAACAACGTACCGGATGAACGGCGGCTCCGTTCGGGGAAAGGTTGGGCTTTTTGGAATGGCCTGGATGTCCTCTTGGCGGCGATGGGTGGCTCATTTGCTGATTCAACCGGAAAGACTACTTTTGACTCCAATCTTTGGCGAAAGGTCGGCTAGAGCAGAAACTGGAACAAGGAGAAAACAAGGGGAAAAAGAGGTTCGGTGGGCAAGCGATGGTCTTGGACGGCTGATGGCTGATCTCCTCTGGTTTTTCCAAGCTTCCTCTCTTCCTCTACAATGGAGAAAGCCACAAAATGGGGGAGAAGAAGGCTGGCTGAGCAAGGGGGACCTCAAGGCTCTCTAGAGCTCAACACTTGTCTCTCCCTCCCTTAGCTTGCCCCCACCATCCATGGCCCTCACCCTCTGCCCTTTGCAGCCACAAATCTTCCCCAACAAGCTTGCCAATGGGTCCAAAATGTTGTGTACCCCATGGTCTACGAATTTTTGACTTTACCTCTTCAATCTCATTAAATTCCATTCAATTCTCAAGCAAATCAATCCAATTGAAGCCCAAATAAATCAGCCAAGGTGTCCTCGTCCCTCTTATGACTTTTCCCCATCAAATGATTCAACTTGCATCTCAAAGATTCGATCAAAAAGGCCCTCTGACAATCCCGAACAAAAACGGCTTTACTTTGCTTTTCCACCAAAAAATCTCGATTTGCAGAAAAAAAATCTTCTGAAGATGAGTCGACGTTCCTAAAATGAATTGTGACATGCCAGAACTTTCAATTTCTGAATTTGGGTCATCATGGTTAATTTCAATCTAGCGCAATTTGAGCGCATCGTAATATACCAGGTAGCTTTTAGAAATTTTCAGTGCAATTAACCCATGGTTGATTATTTTCAAGCCACAACACAAATGTTGGACACATTGGCGACTCTCGATTGTCGTGAAAATCTCAAGGTTTCAAGTACGGACACAGGGTACCCAAAACGACAGAAGAATCAGTTTAGTACTGGTTGATAAGAATTTTTGTAATCAAGTGGAATCATCCATACTCTAATCACATATTTCAATTGAATCAACCTATTATTGATCTTTGTTCGATTCTGACAGTGTCGTAATGATCCTTGCAGATTAATACGGTCGAGCAGTCAATTCATGGTCAGATTCTCAAGCTTATTGCATTTAAATTCCTTAACGACTTCACCAGATAGACTAATTATCTCGAGAGTGATCAGCTCAGAGAATTGAACTATAAATGTGTCGATGAAAAGTCCGTCTCATTTAATTGAAAACAAAATAAAAAATTTGGGCTGTCACACACCATCCTGACTTTACTCCCACGGACCAATTGTTTCATCCCCTCTAACCCTAAGCTCCATTCACAAGGGTTCATGAGTATGGGAAAATCATGGACTGTGACATTATCCTCCACTTAATTCCATAATACCCCTGTTGTGAGCTGTTTTGTCGCTTTCCTTGACCATTGATACACCACTTTGGATTACACATCGAATGGAAATGCTTACCCAACAAAACATGGCACTTTATTGGTAGCTTCTTTTGATCACAATTGTTTGAGCCCCTTTGGTCACTTGTGCTTTCCCTAGCAAGTGTGGCATTTTTTCACCAACTACATCTTTCAGCAGCACTTTATTTTGTCTATTAAGCTTTTCTTGATTCCAGCAGACCAATGGAGGATCTTTTCAAGCAAGATCCTGACATTGTGGCTTGTACTTCTTAGCGACTTCTTCCTAGATATGTTCTTATTAGAAAGAACCCTAAAGAAAAAGTGAGTATTACTAACTCGAGCATGTTCAAATAGTAAGTTCACCTGTTAATTTTCTTTTCGCTGTCATTCTATCATATTCTACTCATTTTCTGAATTTTGGATACTTCCGAGTTTGATGTGATGGACTTGGGCTACCCTTTTGCGTTTGATGGGAGGAATAAAGTTATATGATCGCCAAGTAATACATCGTAAAAAAATCGCCATTAGAGAGAGAGAGGGAAGAGCCGAATCAAATGTTAGGTATCATTAAGCAACATTTAAGTGAACAAGAAATGGAATAGATAGATATACCACCTAATCATTTAATTAAATTGTCATGGTTACGCATGGCCCCTTTATTAATCAAGTGACCGACAAATCCACATTAAAACTCCTGTATCTACATTATGAATATATTTGCCATTGATAAAATGGCGCCAACCGAATTGATAGTTCGAGAGAATAGAATAATTCTCAATGTGAAGCCCATTGAATTATGATAATACCATTATCATATAATATGCGTAATTTTTAGGGAGAGATTTCTCTTTTGGTCTCTCTACCTAAGTTATCTTAGAATTAAGTTGTGTTAGTAGCTTGAATTAACTTTAAATGAATCCATGGACTATTGTCATTTAGCACTTGAAAAATGAAAACCACCATTAACTGCCCTTATCTACTACTTTCCACTATATAGATTGCACTTTTTTAACGAGAAAACTATTCATCATTCGAAAATTTTCAATGGGAATTGTTATGGAAAACAAGCGAACATACAATAAAATTGACAGAATAAGAAAATAAATCGAGTACTAAATTTACGTGGTTCGGTGGTAATGATATATGCCTATAAGAAAAATGTTGCTAAATTTTGTTGTAAATCAAGTGATATAATAGAAATTACAACTACACTCAAATTTTTTCAGTATTTGGCTTCAAATTTCTTATGAAATAATTTTTTATTCTCACAAAAGAATTATATACAAATTCTCATCATAATAACTTAACCGGCTACAAATACTAAAAATTCTTGCTGTAATCGTACAAGCAAAACCAACTAAGCAATCCACGACCAAATACTCTTAATGGCGCTTCAATATTTCTTCGTCCACAATGGCACACCTGATGCTTCAAGGCTTTATTCTCAACAATGGCACGCCTAGCACCGGCGCACAACTAGCACTAGTACAGAAAGCGACACTTCAAGGCCCTACTGTCAACGATGGCACACCTGGCACTGGCACAGAAAGCGACGCTTCAAGGCTCTGTTGCCAACAACGGCATAGCTAGCACCAGCACAGAAAACGACGCACGACGCTTCAAGGCTTTATTGCGCTGTTACTTGCAATAGATATATATGCGCAAGCATAATACACGAAAAACAAAGATTTAAATAACAGCCTGGAGAAGAGAAGTGCACCAAATCCTAGAAGATAACACGCACGTCTCGACCAAATCCTTGAAGATAAGCTACCGGATAATGAAGCAAATTAAAGTGAGATTCGGTCAACATGTCGGACTTTCCTCTCCCTCCTCTGACACAGATCTACTCTCCTCTTCTTTTATGGCTCGACCGATTCCAGTAAAGAAATAATGTGCCCACCTTCCTTTCTTTGCAATTTCCACGATCAAGAAACATTTTATTTAGGCCGGATTTTATCAAGCAAACTCAAATTTGAGACATTTTATAACAAGTCACCAGCCTAATATAAGGTAAATGACGAGCTTTCCTTTTATCTATTTTCACTTATTTATTTCTGATGCGGGTTTTTTTATATAGGATAGTGTTATCTAGTATGAAATTTACGTCGGCAAAACAATTGGTTGCTTTAAGATTTTAAAATAATCATGCAGTTACCATCCTCCCGTACAAAAGAAGACAAAGCAACTATAGAGCACCACAATGTCAAAAAATGATCTATTTATATAGCCACATTAAGGAATTTATCAATGTGTACTTTCAGAACACTCGTAAAATAAGTATTCAAGGAACTGTGATAATTTTCAATGGATTAATTATTTTAGTATAATATCTGACAAAAAAAAATTTATTTAAGTATAATGCGAAATCAATATTTTGAAAATTGAATTTCTTATAATGCATGTTTTAACAAGTGCCGGAGGAGTATTCACTATCAAATATATATATATATATATATATATATATATATTTATTTATACAGCGCATGAAATGAAAGTTGGATAACATTCGGTGTCATGGGTGCTCTCGAGTTGCTTCAATACATAGTACTGGAAAATACTAACATAATATTGTTAAGATCACTTTTATCGTATACATGTTTTGGTTGATTATAAATAAATGCAAAATGCTCGGAACTTAGAACTTGGCGGCTTCTTATGTGTGACATCTTGATTTTTGGGCTCTGTTTTCGATTAAGTTGGGCTTTTCATCAACACGCCTATAGTTCTATTCTCTGAGCTGATCACTCATGAGAAAACTAATCTATCAAATGAAGCCGTTAAGGAATCTAAACGCAATAGACTTAAGAATTCAACCAAGAATTGACTGCTCGACCATCGTCAAAATCGATCAGAGATCGGAAATAGTTAATTTCGACGGAGGTATGTGATTAGTGTGTGGGTGATTCCACCTAATTGCAAAATTCTCATCGAATGGCACTAAACCAATTTTTCTATCATTTTTGTACCCTGTGCCCGTATTTGAAATCTCGAGATTTTCACGACAACCGAAAGTCGTCAATGGGTCAAAGATGTACAATGTGGCTCGAAAATAATCGACCACGGGTCAATTGCACCTAAAATTCCTAAAAGCTAACTAGTAAGGTAGGTGTCGCAACCTAATTTTTCAGAGTACCCCACCTAGATTTTAGGTTAATGGTCTGCTAAGCCTAGACTTAGCTTAGGCTCTCCCAAGCCCATACCAATTCGCGACTTAATGATCTAATTTAGCATGCAAGTGATTATTATCTAGGAGTCACCACTAATCGATTTATGGTAGGTCGATTAGACACCTAAGTAAAATAACGGAAGAATTATTTTACTCGTACGAACCAGAGACCGAGGGTACGGGGACTTGGTTACACTAGATTCTTCTAATGCCCTAAGTTTTCAAAAAAAATGTTTTTGTAGGCAACTTAGATTTATTTTAACTTAGCTAACTAACATGCAAATGGTGATCATGCTGGTGTACAATCAATGAAATAACATTCAAATTCAAAATGATGAATAAATTACAAATTAACTTCAAAGCAACAAAAACACTGCAATGTTAAATCAGAATTCACATTGATAGACCTAAATATGATTTTCCAATTAACACGCAATTTCTTTTTTTGTTTTCGCTTAATTAATGAAAATCATGCAATATGCAATGCATGTCACTAATTTAATACGAAATGATATGACGTGGCAGTATAGCCTAAGCTATATGACATGAGCAAAAGAAATGCAATAATTAAACATGCAATTTAAATTAATCTAGTGATTTAACTCTAATGAAGAGTAATTTCTAATTAGATGGACCTAGCAATTATCACTAAATGACATGCACTTTCATGATCCTAATTCTATATGACATGGGCATGTTATTTTCCTAGCAAAAACATGCAATCTATCTAAGGGAAATTATCTAAACCCTTAATTAATAAACATGCAATTCTAATATGCAATGACGTGCAAAGAATTATCCTAATTCTACATGACATACAACATGCAAGCTAATATGCATATTATATGTCATGCAACACTTAGCAAATGACCTAATCTACTGACAGGAAAAGGTTAATGTTATTATGCTAATATGATATGCATTACCCTAAATATGATGACATGATATCTAATTTTTCATTTAATAAATATTGATTAAATCTAATCTTAATTTAACTTAATGTGCATGAATTTATTTTAATGACATGTAAGATGCAATTCATATGGCATAACTTGAACTATCACTATATGTATGCAATCTAATTTATATGATCCTAGGTATGCATGTGTTACATGATATGGGATGAATGACGTGGTATTCCTATATGCATGTTCTTTTATGATTTTTTAATGATGATGCATATCTGCAACCTATGCTAAATGCTGATGATATGAAATGAGATTAATTGTAAATTAACCTATTAATCAACTAAGTAAATGACCTTTTTGTTTTTTCTCTTTTTTTTTAAAAAAGATAAGTGATTATTAAATAAATATTAAACCTAAATTATCAACACAATCAACAAATAAAGGATTAAAGTAATCGGAAAAATAACCTGTTCTCTCACAGGTCAAATTAACAATTATTCTAACCCTAATTATCACGACAAAGATATTCAAAATAATTAAAAATCTGATCTGAAGTCTTACGGATCAAATTAATAATTATATCGATTGCATAATCAAAATGCTATCAACAACCCCAAAAATTAATATAATTAAAAAAATGATCC
This sequence comes from Eucalyptus erythrocorys, assembly GCA_014182555.1. Lineage (NCBI taxonomy): Eukaryota > Viridiplantae > Streptophyta > Magnoliopsida > Myrtales > Myrtaceae > Eucalyptus > Eucalyptus erythrocorys. The sequence goes on from CM024603.1 coordinate 9,701,250, forward strand.
GACATTTTACGGATCAAATTAGTAATTATAATAATTTTGGGAAAACCCCGGTGGATAATGCCTACAAGATATTATGAATATTAAGATCCAATATTGCAATTTAAATGAATAAAATAAATAAAATGAGATAATTAGAAAAGCAAACCACCTAATTTGTTTTTCCTTCTTTTTTTTTTCCTCCTTTTTCCTTCTAGGTCACGTGCAACAGTGGGTCTTTGGATTTCTGGGCCGCCGGTGAGCAGTGCGTCGTCGAACCGATAGGGGAGGGGGCTTCGGTGAAGGTGAACCGCAGGCGGATCGGCGCGGCGGTAGGGATCAGACTCGGACGGAGCGGCAACGGTGGCGGTGTAGGGGCGGCGCGAAGATGGGCTGAACCTGCTGGCGTCAGGGGGAAAACAAAGTCGAAGGAGAGATGGCCGTCGCAGGGGGCGGAATCAGGTCCGGCAGCAACTTCGAGTGGCGCCTGTGCAACGAACAGGAGGGGCGGATCTGCAAAATCAGAAATTTCGTCGGGGCTAGGGCCCGGATCGACAGTCGCAGAGGTGAATCGTCGCGGATCAGAGGGGGGCAGCCACAGTGACGGCTTCATCGGACTAGCAGAGGCGCATCGAGTGGCTCGGATTGAGTCCGGCAGAGGCTTCGGGCGTCGTGAGTAGCCACTGCGACAGCAAACGGTGGCGTCGAGATCGGTGAGGCGTCGGCGACGAAGCGATGGACTGAGGTGGCTGCGTGGCAAGGCTTCAGACCAGAAACGGAGGTGTGTGGCGAGACTGGGTCGGATGCGGCGGCGATGGCGCGACTGGGTCGCGGATGTGGCTGGCGGAGCGGTGTTGGGCACAGGGGGTTCTTCGCAGATGGAAATTGCAGGGGGTGCGAGTGGCGAGGGAGACGATGAACAGTCGTCCCTCTGCCCTTGTACTTTCTCCTCTGCCTTTTCCTTTTTGCTTTTTCCTGTTTTTGCTTTTTTCTCAAAGAAACCAAAAAATCCCCCCCTAAAGCACAAACTTTCTTTTCCCCTTGTGTGTATTTTTTTACTTTTTGTGAACCAATCCCCCTTGCTCGAAACCATACGCATCCTTTTATAGACGAAACAAAACGTGATCTTTTTTGTTAATATTTTCATCTCACGAATATTGCTTATAACCTCTTGATCACAAAAATCATTATCTCATGAATATTCTCCCCCGATTTCACCATCTATTGATAAAGATAAGATTATAATACGATTTCCTTAATTTTCAAAAATCATCATAATATCGCATCAAATCTCAATTTTTCATAAGATAATTAATTAAACATAACGACGGGCTTGGGTTAATTTTCTCCTTTCATGGGCCTAGCCCGGCCTGCCGAACTAGAGCTCATAAATATAAATTTGAACCCTTCCACCATCGGCACAACATAAATGCAAATTAAAAACTAAATGCACCGAATACTCTATGCTATGCAATTAATTAATTAATTTTTTTGGGGATAAAATTAGCCCATGATTTTTAATGCAATAAATAACTAAATGGACCGTAAAAATTTAGGTGTCAACAGTAGGTCATGCTAAAATCGCGCTAGATTAAAATTAACCGTGAATTTAAACCCAATTTCAAAATTAGAAAGTTCTATCATGTCATGGTTCATTTTAGGAACATTGACTCATCTTTCGAAGATTTTTTTGCAAACTGAGATTTTTGGCGAAAATTCAAAGTAGGGCCTTTTTTGATTGGGAAAATCAGAGGACCGTTTTTTACTACATTTTTGGGATTCAAGTTGGACAAATCGATGAGGAAAAATCCTAAAAGGGACGATGGCATCTTAGCTGATTTTATAGGGACCGAGTTGAGTTCAATTGAAAGAGAATTGAGGAGGAATTGAATTGAATTGAATGCCAAGTTTACAAAATTCGTAGCCCCCATGGTGTGCTACCTTTGGACCACTTAAATGGCTTGCTTGAGAAGTTTGCGGGCTGCCAAAGGGCCATGGATGATAGCTAAGGGCTGGTGGGGCATGCCATGAGTGTTTAGAGTATAGAAGGTGGACTTTTGAGGCAATGGTGGTCCCCCTTTAGCTGAGCAGCCCTCTTCTTCGTCCTTGCTCCTCACTTTATCCATTGTTGAGGCATTTGAGAGCTTAAGAGAACCAGAGAAACCAACCCTCACATCTCTCTCTTCCCTCTTCAACCCCAAGTAAATTCGTAGCATTTTCTCCCCTGTTTTCCTTCTCTTCCTATTTCTGCTCCAGCTGACATTTCTTTGAAAAACTGAGTTAATAGTTGCCTTCCCATGCGAATTAGCCTTCGTGCCACCCACCATCATGCTTAGAAGGCCCAAACCGTTCAGGAGGACCTGACCACTCGCCAAATGGAGCCACCGGTCGACTGGGAAGAAACTACTCGCTGGTCCGTCAATTTGCCCAGCAGCCTGCACTACTCCACCTATTTCGCCCGTTTCAGCTGTTTTTCTTCCATTTCGACCCTACCTCCACCCATCCCAACCACTAACATGTCCCTCTTAACCCCCAGGTGCCGCCAGTTGCTAGCCAACCTCTTGCTGGAGCTTCGGCCAAGCCCGTTCAACTCTGTTCCTTCTCTAGCAGTCAAGTTTAGTGTTCTAGTGGGAATCGAGTTTGTGGTTACTGTTCTAGCCTTGGGACCGCCTTGGATTGTTGTGGTTAAGGTTCTCGAGCGTTGCCTTTGTCATTGCCGCCGTGTCCGTGTCTCCGGCCCGTTTAACGCTTGAGTTTAGCTCATAATCTTTTAATTAGTGCCTAAGCTTGCTTAGAAGGTTAATTATGCATAAGGGTTATTTAGATTAGCTTAAGTATGGATTAGTGATCATCTAAAATGGTTATATTAGCCTTAGAATGGATTTTTGTTAATCTAATTAGTGAGATTAGCATATTTGAGGATGGATTAGTCCAATTCAGTGGACTTTTTACAGTTCAGATTTCTAGACCCTTGCCGTTTGCCATTTTTGTAGATCGAAATGAGTTGCAAATTTGAGGTTAGTTCCTCTGGAGAAATGTTTTAGAAATCGTCATTTATAACATATATTTTACTCACAATTTTTAGAGATTTCAAAGTATGAGATTTCAGCTCCGTCATTTGCAAACAGAATCTCGAATTGTGCTAGAATTTGTAACCTTTGGGGATTCTAGGGGTTTTTATCAAATCTTAGGGTTGAAATTTCAAAATGGTTTCTTCACAAAAGTTATTTGTCACATTGTCTAGTTTAACATAGTCAAATTTCAGATCAAATGGACAAGTTTTGGATCTCTAATCAAATTGATTTCGGAAAATAGACTTTCTAGAAACAGACACAGTTTTTGTGCTGGATTGAGCAATTTACTAGGCTTAATCTAGAAGGATCTGAGTTTAGGTGTCTCATGAAAAATATTTGTTTATATGTCCTTTACAACATATTCAAATTTGGGAATTTTCTAAACTCGTTTGGTTAGGTTTTTGGATTTAAACTTAAAGACGTGCGAGTGGCCTAGTTTCTGTTAATTATAACTGATTTTAGTTTGGTGATGGTTCTTGATGTTTTGCTTGCCTTAATTAGTGTTTTTAATATCTTGTGGATTTAATTTATTTGTTATTTAATTCTGAAAATGCATTGTTCATGAAACACTGTTCATGGGCACTGTTCATCCAAGAATGAAAAGTGCCTAATTTCATGTGTTTTGATCTTATGAGGTGATTTGAGTGTATAAATACATGGGCATCCACATGAATTGAGTGAATTTCACAAAAAAAGGAAACACGGTTTGTCCGAGGGACACTAAAATGAACCGCCTTTAGGAGAAAATATATATGCAAGCGTGTGTGCATTGGCTAAGTGCCCAAAGATAAAAAGGTAGTTGTGGTGGTGTGCTTGCATGATCATTATGTTGAATCCATCCCCCACTGTGTGTCGGGTGGGCAAGACTCCTATGTGGAATGCCATTACCAATGTGTGGCGGTAATAGATCATGCTTGTGTGGCGGTAATAGATCTTACCTGTGTGGTGGTAATTAGATTTTGCCTGTGTGGCGGTAATAGATCTTACTTGTGTGGTGGCAATCAGATCGTGCCGGTGTAGCTGTAATCAAGTAGATCGTGCCTATGTGGTGGTAATCAATTGGAATGTATGATAGGCAGTGCCTGTGTGGCCGTATATCTGTGTGTTGGATAGGTCATGCCTGTGTGGCCGTAATTAATTGGAATGCACGAGTGGATCATATTGTTCGTGGCATGCACGCATGAATCGATAACGTGTAGGGTGTGGCAATGGCCAAGTGAGATCGCTTGTGACGCAACTCGCATGTGTTTGATGAACCGTATCATCTAATGGTCATGTGCATTGTGTGTATTGTGTTGAGATTCAACGTGCAGAGTATGGCATACTGGGTAAGGTTGCATGCAAACCGATTATTGTTTTGTTGGTCATGGACTTGTTTGTGGGGTAGTTTTGAAGAAATACCCCGAGTTGAGTCGGTGTCATAGATAGGGCTTGGGGAGGACTCACTGAGATTTATATCTCACTAATTATTGTATAACTATTTTCAGGTCTCTAATGTGAAGAACCTGGAGCTTGAGGCAGAAGGGTTAGGAGCATGAATGGCTCAGTAATTCTTTTTGGAGATAGATCTCCTGTACAAGACCTTAGGGTTGGCCTCTGTGTATAAACATTGTGTGTTTATGAAAGCATGTTTGGTTGTGAAATTGTTTCCTGCTTTTATATCCCGTATCAGTTACTGTTAGGGGTTTTCGTATACGCTTCCGCATGTGTATTAAAAAGAATGGGTCGGTAACGCGTCCTGGAAATGTCGCAATATTATCGACCATCGAGGGATGTGCGTGCTCGAGGTTCGGGACGTGACATTATGGATGACGACCCTTGACTTTAGTTTGGAAAATAGGAAATTGTTGGTTGTGGAGTTAGGATTTGGGGGAAAGGATGAATCGAGGTGACAATGGTTGAATTTTAGTGGATCATAATAGTGAAGTCACTATATCTCTTACAATACCCTACCATGTATTTAAGTTGTCTGTAAAAGATTCTACTCGTCACTTAATAGGAATTGTACTTCAAGGCGCCTCACATAGTTCATTTGTTGTGAGGGCTTCACCAACGATACATGCCCTTGGGGAACAAGTTCCCTACTATAGGTTGGCAATATCTCAATAAGTTTTGTGGCAACATAATTGTTTAACGAGATAAGTACAGAGGGAGTGAGTACCATAAGTTTTTTTTTTTTTTTTTTTTTTTTTTCATTTACTTAAGGGCCACGTTAGAGTAAAATCGATTATATAAGTGTCATTTCCTGCACATTTTCCGATGTGGATATTTTTATTAATTTCCCATTTCGACATTGTTTTTTATTTTAATTTTAATTTTTTAATTGTTTACAATAATGCTGATGAAGCCCATGTAGGATGACTAGCATCCGTGTTAGATTTTCCAGTGAGACAAATTGCCAATGGCACTTAAATGATCAGTTTTTCAAATTTGTGGTACTTAAGTGAGCGTTGTACAAAAGTTTTTGACATTCCTATTATTGTACAAATGTCAATTCAATTTTAACTTTCTAATTTTATCAATATAGTCCTACACGTTTGCGTAATATTTAAATGTAGTCTTTCCTGCTAATTGTCATCGCAAATTGTGATATGGAAATCAACAAATTGCCTATGTTATCATGTCACTTTGGACGGCCAATGATGACTAGACGTCATGACAGCGATTTTCGATGCTAATTAGTGGAAAAAGGCTTTCTAATCTATTTCTAGATGACTAACACAATAATACAGGCCTGGACACTATTAAGAGGTCAACGGTTTATGGAGTTCGTAGATCCATCAATTGCATCCACACTCAACCCCATGGAAGTTTTACGATCCATCCATGTGGATTTGTTGTGTGTTCAAAAAAATCCGCGTGATAGACCGGAAATGTCGTCTGTGGTTATGATGTTGGGCAGTGAGAGCACGTTGCCTCAGCCTAAACAGCCTGGTTTTTTTGACGAGACGTCTATGTCCAAAGCAAGTTCTTCAAGCGACGGCAAGCATAACAAATTTTCGGCCAATGAATTAACTATTTCACGTTTACTGCCTCGATGATATATCTGTAATTTCAAGTATGTTTTTATTGATCCCATATGAATACAAGAAGATCATGGTTTTTGTACCAATGGTCATCTCTTAATCTGAAATCGCAAGACGTTACAGGGAAATATGGAAGATGCGCCTTTTGTTCTTCCAAAATTTGCTGGATTCCAGTCAGAAAGCGAAGAGTGAGTATATATACCGCAAAAGAGTGAAAATTTCAGGGTGGATATGATTTTCTAGCAAAGAAACCGTTCAATATCTTGTTGTAAATACCTGTGAACTTAATGAAGTAAACTCACATTTTTTTAAAAAATTCTTCATGTTTCGATGTCTGCTTCAGTTTGAATCGACGAAATTATAATTTAGGGAATAAGTAGCCCCAACTACAAGCAAGATCGGTAATCAGTACCAAAACCTTTGCTCTGTCAGAGTCTGTACAGTGATGTTTCTTCTATTCTACAATGCCAAAATAACCATGTCCTTCGAATGACAGCCTGCATTATGGCGACATAAAAAAGCTCGGAGAAAAGGAAAAGGAGTTGACTTCCCAAAAGTGTTGGCTATTATTGAAAGATTCTCGTATCATCTTAAAAGCCATTTTGGGACTCTAGAGGAACAGAATAAGAACTGAAATCTTACCAGGATAGAGGTGTTGGAAAATGCAAAGAGAAGTAGGAATTGGGTGGGAATGAGATTGACTTTGACCTACTTTCCACTGTAGTCAATGGGCGCAAACCATTGCAAGCACAGGATTGGCCTGAACACTTCACTATCATCAAGAGAATGAGAAAGAACTATCCTCCCTGATATTGGCATGGATATGAAGATACTGGACTTTGTTCAGAAAGATGTTTACAGAGACCAAGAGAGTTGTCCTAACACGGTGGGTTCTCTTGTGAAACATCGGAAAAATGCCTGATTTGCTTCAAGAACTAATCGGTCTGTTTGATCACTCAACATAGTGGGAATATACATTCTCAACATTCTATCAAGATTGGACAAAATCAGGTTTCATTAGTGCAGTTTCTAGTCGAAACTGTGAAAACTAAAAGAAACCAAGGTTTTAGAGTCAGACTAACCAAAGTCCTAAGATGCTTTTGTGGTTACGATGCCAGTGGTCAACGCATTGTCTCAGCCTAAAAATATCAGTATTTTCGTCATGGAGATTATACTCGAAACAAATTCTTCGAGTCATGGAAAGTACCTAATATTTTAGCCCAATGAAGTGGCCATTTCCAGTGAAAATTTAGACAGGTAAATTTGCTTGCTCATACTGACTAACCATCATAATTTGGTATAGTACTGCAAACTTACGGTGTTTGATCAGACATTATGTAGTTCTCACTTCCATTTATAATGTCAGGAAAATACATCACAGAAAGGCTCAGCTTACATACATCAGCGCTGTATGGTTCTTGCACCTTGCATCACATAATATTAAACGTTCCATGAGGTTGCTCTCCAAAGAATAATACAGCATAACAGTAAGCTGCACGAAATCATATCTTTACCTGATTCACCCACGATTTCCCATCAAGTACTCTGCTCTGTTTGGATTCCAGGTAGTCCTTGTAATTCATCAAGATGTACTTGGCTTGGTCGGGCTTGCGATCCACCAGCTGCTCCTCTGGCATGACGACAGTGTCAGCTGATAGTCCGGTAGAAAAAGGGATCGATATCCTTGTAGCCTTGCTGTTCACAGCAGCTCGATGCGGAACGCTCCGTATTTCCCGCTGCTCATAATCTTGCACAATTGAAAAGTGTGGAGAAAATAAAAAAGTTACGATAAGCTTGATCTGTTCAATGGGAGAAACAAGAGCAAATCACAGGGATTCGTATCACCCCTTTTACTCCTTAATATCCAGTTAAAGAAACAAAGACAATGAAATACATTTCAGCAAATTTCTAAGGCGACCGTATGTAGTATAGTTCTATGTATAATAGCAATGTCCCTTCCATAAATACCTATCTCTAAACTCTATTTTTGTTCTGCTCTATATCTAAACTTTGCTCTCATCAACTTAGCTTGTGGCTTGCGGATATCAAGAGTCGGTCATTGTTTAGGGTCGATACTAGGGTTGTGGAATCAAGCTGTTCCCAGATTTCCAAGATTCTCTCTCCGTGTCTCTTGCTTCGGTTTATTCGTTTCACCATCTTCAGAAAATAGTTATCAAAACATTTAATTAAATGGTCAGTGGTTTCCTGTGCTCAGATATAAATTTATTAGCCAATAATGAAATGAGAGAGTAGAATATACTTGACGTGAAGCGCATTGAAATATGATACTGCAATTTCAATGTAAGATACGAAAGTTTACACATCATTTATGTATAATAATATGGAAAAACTTGACATACATTAATGGGCATCACACGCCCAATCTAGCGTAAATAGCACGACGTGCATTTGGTCTGTGTTCCTAAAAAAGTCCTATTAGCTAGTTATTCTATTTGTCATGTGGCATTTTCTATGTTAGAGGGCGTGGTTAAATATATAATTATGTTATGTGGGATCATTGCTAACTGTTCAAAAAGCTTTAGTTAGTAGATGAAAGTATGGTTTATTATTTAAGCATTCCAACACTTCTCCTCACACTTGGTTTGATCTTTTGCCTAGTACTAAGCATGAAAATTTAATTGAGGAGGTAAATGGGTGTACAAAGATTAGAACTCAGGACCTTTTGTTCTTATATCATGTAAGATTATGTGGAACCGCTGCCAACTATTCTAAAAGCTTAAACTATTAGATGAATGCATGGTTGATTATTTAAATATTGTAACACTCCTTGCTCTTAGTCTTGTCTTTTGCTTAGTACAAAGCATAAAATTTAATTGGGAAGGCAAATGGGACCTGAAACAATTACATTTTTTGTGACAAAGTTTAAGATTACATCAATTTGACAAGTTTTAGAATTCAATTACACATTTTTAACAAATTTGAAGACTTCCAATGCACTTATATCTAGAAGATAAGATTTTCCATATCTTTTTCGTTTTTTGTACCTCTTAGGATCGTGCATATCCTTCATCAATTTTTATTATTATAATTGATATTATAATATCTCGTTAGTTTAAAGTTATTTTGTAAAGTCTAATGGGTGTACGGCATATGAAAGTTTCTAGGGACAAAGGGTTTGACAAGGAACGAAGTCGCACGACTGAAAGGTAAGTCTAATGGGCGTACGTCATATGATGCCCGAGGAAATATACGGTTGTAGTACAATATAGACTGTTGTGTTCATTTTGCTCACTAACTATTTTTTTCGGTGCAACTTGTGGAAAATGAAATTCTTATATCCCTTTTACTCCCGGAAAAATTGTCCAAAAAGTGCAAGGGGAATGTGACGTCTTTCATATAGAATTGTGTTCCTTGGTACATAACTAGTCTGGGCAACAACACGTGGCTGTGTTTTGAATTAAAACAAAAAAGGGAAATTTTCAAAGAGGCTCGTGATATAAGACCGTTTTCCCAAAAGAGTCGTCACTTAGAAACGATTTTACTTCAAATAAGACATTGAAGTGGACAATTAAACCTTAAGAGGCAGCCTTAGCTCATCGGGTGTCAATACTCTAGCATTAGATTATTAGATTCTCCTGATCACCAAAAAAAAAAAAAAAAAAAAAAAAAAAAAAGTAGACCTGCCTCGTCATAATTTTTATTTTTGTGTTCCGAAAGATTTGTACACAGCTTGTTGCAAAGGTCGACAAGAATCACCCATTTCCTCCATTATATATGTAGACTTGTTCTCTCTTCTTTTCTGGCTTATAACTTAAAATGTGTTTGAAGAAGATCCGTTGAACTACTTAAATTAATACCCAGGTGATCGACAGTGCATCAAACATGAAGGTCGAAGTATAGTCCAAGAAACTGGTCAAGCCATTTGCTTCGACGCCAAATCAAAGTCAAAAGTTTGGCCTGTCCTCCATTGACGACCTTTTATTTTCTAAATATGGTTAATACCCCGAAAGATCCTAAACTGATACACTTGTGACAAATTTATCCCAAATTAATTTTTGAACTACTAAAATCCTCAAACTGATATATCAAAGTTTACCCCCAAACTGATATATTTGTGATAAATTGTCCTTTACCAGTTTTCATTTTTGTGATTTTTTGTGTTATTAATCTAATTTAACATAAGGTATATTTGTCACAAATGTATTAGTTTATGATTTATTGCAGTCGGATAAATTTGTTTAGAGTAAATTTGTTTAGAGTAAATTTGTCATAAGTGTATCAACATGGTGTTTTTTGTGGTCATTTTGGGTAAATTTGTCACAGGAAAAATTGACAAAAAAGTTCTAAATTTATTGCACTTTTGCTAAATCAGTCATAAACCTTTTTTTCCGCCAATTGAGTCCTAAACATTTTTACAACAGTGCTAATTCAGTCCATCCAGTCAAAATTGGTCGGTCGGAGTTGACGTGGACGCCGGCTAGAGACAGCTGGCCGCTGTCACGACCCCTTTTTTTTCGGGGGCACCCGGCCGGATCGGGTACGAGCGCCTAAAGGAGGCTAATGGTTTGGCTGAATTTAATTAAAGCCTGGACTCTCCCAAGTCCGCCAATTCACAACTTTAAAATATTTGGTTTGTAAATTGATTTTTAAAACGGAGTCGCCACTAATCAATTTGAGGTAGGTTGATTAGAAACCTAAGTAAAGTATCGGGAGAAATACTTGCTCTGCGCAACCGCAGAAATTAGGATCGGGGACTTGATTACACTAGTTAATCACTAATGCCCTTTCGGTACCTAATCTTGTTTAAACTCTAAGGTTTTTTGGATATTTTGGGGATTTTTCATGCATTTTTGGAAAAATCACATTTTTTGGGTATTTTCCTCATTTTTGGACATAAAAGGGGTTTTTGGATTTTTTGGGGTATTTTCTGAGAAAATACAAGTATTTTTGGGCATTTTATGAAAATTTTGGGCTTTTTATGAATTTTGGCATTTTTTGGAATTTTTGACATTTTTTTGATTTTCTGGAAAATATTAAAATATTTTAATATTTTTGGATATTTTGGAAAATAATAATATTTTTGATTTTTTGAATATTTTTGAAAATAAATGATTTTTGTTTTGATTTTTGATTTTTTTGGAAAAATAAAACATTTTTAAAACATTTTTTGATTTTTTGAAAATTAAAATGATTTTTAATATATTTTGAAAATAAAATATTATTTTTGATTTTTTGCATTTAAAATATTCTTTTATTTTTTATTTAAAATATTTTTTATTACTTAAAAAGGACCCGGGTCGGATCCACGTGTCGGACCCGACCCGAGAGAAGACGGGCCGCGTTGCGGGCCCGACTTAGTTTTTTTTTTCCTCTTTTTTTTTTTTTTTTTTAAAGAAAATAACAGCAAAACGGCGTCGTGACCGACGCTCTAGGAAACCCGGCTCGACCCGCGACCCGGCTCCTCGACCCGCTTCACGACCCGGATTCTCGACAAAATGACGTCGTGGCCTGCCTCTTTGCAATACGGTGTCGTAGCCGACCCGACTCGCGCAAAGCGTGAAACGACGCCGTCTTACGAACACCCGATCCGGATCTGAACCGGCTCGCGACCCGAATTCTCGGCAAAACGATGTCGTGGCCTGCGTAGCCCTACCCGACCCGGCTCCGACGCTTGACCCGACTCGCCGCCGCCTCCGTATTTTACGGAATCCCTACCCGGTTCCCGATCCGAGTTCGACCCGGCGGCCCGGGATCGCGACCCGGAAAATCGGGAAACCTAGGGTTCCCGAAATCAAAGGTGACAGCGGCGGTGACGGAGGGATTCCGGCGACGATGGCGGTGACGGTGGCGGCGACGATGAAGGCGACGACAGTGTGAACCTTCTTGACGGTGATGCGGCGACGGCGTGGCTTGGGCGGCACCTCCCCTCCTCCTGCAATCTCTGTCTCTCTCTCTAGATTTCTCTCTCTCTCTCTCTCTCTCTCTCTCTCTCTCTCTCTCTCTCTCTCTCTCTCTCTCTCTCTAGCTCTGGCGACCTCAGATCTGGTGTGCTCGTCCTCGGCCCCCCTATCCGAAGTCTCGCTTGGGAGGATTCGAGGATCCGCAACCCCGGATCCATGCCGTTGCTTTTCGTGCTGAAACCGAAGGGGGAGGGGGGTATTTATAGGCTAAGGGTGGCCGGCCGACGGGGTTCGGCCGGGAAGACTGTCGCGGCTCTGGCCGGCCGGACCGGCGTCCCATCCGACGCGTCCCGTCAACCGGCCACTCCCCCTGCTCCTCCACGTGCTCCGTGCAGCTTGCGCTGCTCCCCCGGCCTGCATCGCGCTTCGGGCGCGTGTATCGCACACGAAACCGGGCGAGGAAGATGAAGATCCGGGTCGGGTGATGAGAAGCGGGTCAGGCGCGGGGGCCCAAGGGAAGCCCAAAGGGCTGCGGCCTGTCCTTGTCCGTTTTTGCCCCTTTTTTCAGTTTTTCTTCTGTTTTTTTTCAATTTTTATCAAAATAAAACAAAATAAAATAAAACCTAAAGAAAATAGTAATAATGATAAAAATTAATTAAAAACCTAAATTTAAAAACTAAAAATTAGGCGTCAACAGCTGCCCCTCTTTGAAGGTGAGCTCGCAGAGGTTGCATTCAAAGACAAACTGATGCCTAATTTTTACCTAGCATGGGCAGCAGATCATATCTTATTTAGGACATACTATCCCATGCCAAAAGAGAGCAATATAACTTTACATATACTAAGACAGATAAGAAGATACCTGGAGTTACTTATCGAGAGAGAGTGAGATAGGGTGTGAACCCCGGGTTTTTTGGCAAGTATCAAGGTGTCATCATACCTGGTGATATGAGGAGGCTGCTTTTCCAGGACTCGAACCATTCTTCGGTCACCTGTTAAAACAGTAGGTAATTTGTCTAGGACCCGAGCCTTTCTTCGGTCGCCTTGACGGGAAATTACTCCTCCAGGACCCGAACCATTCTTCGGTCGCTTGTCGGAGCAATTAGGGGGGTGTCTCGGACCCGAACCATTCTTCGGACGGGGAATTCGACCCGAACCATTCTTCCCGTTGGAGCAATCAGGGGGTGTCTCGGGCCCGAACCATTCTTTGGTCGCCGTGACGGGAAATCACTTCTTCAGGACCCGAACCATTCTTCGGTCGCCTGTCGGAGCAATTAGAGGGGTGTCTCGGACCCGAACCATTCTTCGGTCGCCTGTCGGAGCAATCAGAGGGGTGTCTCGGACCCAAACCAATCTTCGGTCTCCGTGACGGGAGATGCGCCGACCTTTCTCAGGGCATCTCATTTGGGGGGTGTTTGACTTCTGTCAGGGACACTAGTTGGTACCTGACCATTCTCAGGAGATGCGCCGACCTTCTCGGGGCATCTGTTTTTGGGGGTGTTTGACTTCCGTCGGGGACACCCGCCTGAGACCCGACCTTTCTCGGGGATGCGCCGACCTTCTCGGGCATCTTCTCCGGGGGTGTGTGACCTCCGTCGGGGACACCGTTGAGACCCGACCTTTCTCGGGGATGCGTCGACCTTCTCGGGCATCTTCTCCGGGGGTGTGTGACCTCTGTCAGGGACACCTGTTGAGACCCGACCTTTCTCGGGGGATGCGCCGACCTTTCTCAGGGCATCTGTTTTGGGAAATATCTGAACATTCACAGAGATATTAGAGAGTACATGGATATTCACAAGTACTAACCTGATGGATATTTGAGCCTTGGCAGGCGTCATAAGCATTGAAGGGGTACTTGGATGATCACAAGTACGAGTTTTTAGGGATACTCGGACATTCACAAGTATCGAAAGGGCTTTTTGATAATTAAAAATATGGAGAGCATACCTTAGGTATTTGTGAAGGTCTCTTTCTTTATGGAAATAGGGAATATTGAGGACGTACCTGAGATATTCGCGGAAGCTTCTTACCTCTTGGGAGTTGGGAATATCGAGGACATGCCTCGCATATTCATGAAGGTCTCTCACCTTCTGGTAAAGGGGATGTCGAGGACGTACCTTGGACATTCATGAAGGTCTCTCACCTCCTGGTAGTTGGGAATACCGAGGACATGCCTTGGGTATTCATGAAGGTCTCTCACCTCCTGGTAAAGGGAATGTCGAGGATGTACCTTGGACATTCATGAAGGTCTCTCACCTCCTTGGATATTCATGAAGGTCTCTCACCTCTTGGTAAAGGGGAATATCGGGGACGTACCTTGGATATTCATGAAGGTCTCTCACCTCCCGGTAAAGGGAATATCGGGGACGTACCTTGGATATTCATGAAGGTCTCTCACCTCCTGGTAATGGGGAATATCGAGGACATGCCTCGCATATTCATGAAGGTCTCTCACCTCCTGGTAAAGGGAATATCGGGGACGTACCTTGGATATTCATGAAGGTCTCTCACCTCCTGGTAAAGGGAATATCGGGGGACGTACCTTGGATATTCATGAAGGTCTCTCACCTCGGTAAAGGGAATATCGGGGACGTACCTTGGATATTCATGAAGGTCTCTCACCTCCTGGTAAAGGGAATATCGGGGACGTACCTTGGATATTCATGAAGGTCTCTCACCTCCTAGTAATGGGAATATTGAGGACATGCCTCGTATATTCATGAAGGTCTCTCACCTCCTGGTAATGGGGAATATTGAGGACATGCCTCGCATATTCATGAAGGTCTCTCACCTCCTGGTAATGGGGAACATCGAGGGCTTACCTGAGATGTTCGTGAAGGCCTCCTGCCTCCTGGAACTTGGGGAACATTGAGGGCTTACCTGAGATGTTCGTGAAGGCCTCTCGCCTCCTGAAATTTTGAGAATGGCGAGGGTACACCTAGCATATTTGTGAAGGTCTTCTACATTCTGGATTTTGGGAATAGCGAGGGTACACCTCGCACATTCGTGAAGGCTTCCCGCCTTCTGGAATTTGGGAAATACCGGGAGCATACCTCGGGTATTAGTGAAGGCTTCTTACCTTCTGTGTTCTGGGAATACCGAGGACGTACCTCGGATATTCATGAAGGCCTCCCGCCTTCTGGAAATTGGGGAATACCGAGGACGTACCTTGGGTATTCGTGAAGGCCTCTTGCCTTCTGGATGTTGGGGAACATCGAGGACGTACCTGAGATGTTCATGAAGGCCTCCCGCCTCCTGGAAATTAGGAACACCGAGGGTGTACCTGAGGTGTTCATGAAGGCCTCCCGCCTTCTGGAATTTTTAGAATGCCGAGGACGTACCTCGGATATTGGCGAAGGCCTCCCGCCTTCTGGAAATTGGGAGCACTGAGGACGTACCTGGGATGTTCATGAAGGCCTCTCGCCTTCTGGCAATTTTTAGACGCAACACGAAGCTTACCTGGGTAATTGCAGATGCATGATGTGGGGAAATGCTTGAGAGCTTGCTAGCATCCAATGTCATGATTTTGAGGACAACTCTAACAGGTCGAGTGTCATAAAAAGGGGGTACTCGAACAATGGTCGGTACTTAAAGATGAGAGGATACTTGGACGGTTACAAGCATCTGAACTTTAATGACAGCATGAATAGGTCGAGTGTCAATAGAGGGAGCACTTAAGTAGTGGCAGACATTCGAAAACAGGGGGATGCTTGGGTATTTGCAGATGTCGATATTTGAGGGACAAATCAAGCAAGCTGAGCATCGGTACCTAGACAGTGGTAGGTACTTAAAGATAAAGGGACACTTGGTCAGTCACAAATATCAATACTTTGGGGACAACTTGCTCAAGCTAAGTGTCAATAAGGAGTACTCAGTGAATGGGGGGTACTCAAAGATTATCAAATATAAAGCTCTGGGAACAGGAATGGGGATATGCTTCCTGGTGACATCTCTAATTTTTATGAGTATGCCTGTCATTTGTACAATGTGCTCATGTGTATGCAATGACTGTATATGCTGTAAATTTGTGAATAAAGATGTGATTTATGCATGATGACCTTGTCAGTTTTGCATCATTTGAATTCCATTGGGGAAGATTTTGAAAGACAACTTTTGTTTAGAATGTAGATGTCTTGAGCATGCCAGATGAGGGACTTTCGCCCGAAAGGACTTTCTACTCACTCTTATGGGAAAGGTTGTTTTATCCTGACCATTGATGCAGGATTTATAAGGACCACACTGTCTCACTATCATCATGTCAGCAGGTGTCTGAGTATTCTCGCAAATGATACGACTTCACCAATGTGAGAGGTCTTTTTTTTGAGTTGTGATGAAGGCTCGGATGCTGGCTTTTCAAAGGGGACCAATAAGGTCAAGGCTTTGTAGGGAGGATGTTGCATGGTTATCTCCGGGTGTTTGCAAGTCGAGGATTCTACGAAAAGAGATAGGATAATCTTGCTCGTACTTCTTCGAGCGATGTTTACAGACATATGAAATCCTACGTTAATTGAAGTGCCCCTAGTTTGAAGAGACTTTTTACAATAGGACGTTGCGTAGGCTTGACTCTTGTGACAGCTGGTGATCGTCTCGGCGCTTGTCACCGATCTCTCTTCTTACAGTCTGGCAAAGGTTCTATGGATCTCAATGGTAACTCCTTTTGGGGATACAAATGACTGTCTTTTTGTTCGGGGCATCGGCCTTGCTTTTACCAGGCACACTGCTTTTTTATGCCCCCATTCTTTTTTTTTTTTTTTCAATTTTTTATTCACGGGCATTGACCTTGCTTTTACCAGGTACACTACTTTTTATGCCCCAGGTTTTTTTCGTCTTTGTTGCTTGAGGTCTTGATGAGTTCAAGCGCATGCCTTCGTTAGACTTGTTGAGTCTTCATCTTTTGCTGGCTCTTCGATTTTGCTTTGTTTGAGTGGCGGCTTCGCTTTGCCTCCTTGCGAGGGTGATTTTACGACTCAATTGAGTTGTACAATGGTTACAAGTGCGTAAAGACAAAATTGCTCTTCATGACTCTAGGGCACTTAAATTAACGCGAGTGTTCATATATAAATAAAGACACTCAAAGATTGATGCAAGTGCAAGCAAGAGAATCTCTATCCCTTTCCTCACCTCGTGATGTTGACTTGCCTTTGGCTGGCCCCAGTGTGGGGTGGTTCTTTGATGGGGGGGGCTCGGATGGAAATTTGGCCAGTGTATGAGGCTCAAGGTGGGTGAGGGAATGCCTCCCACTGTTTTGGTTATCGTACCATTCGCGAGAGAACTCTTTACCCTGTAGTCATGGAATTTTTTGCACTTATCTCACAAGTGTGTAAATGGGGGACTGTGTATGGGATACGGCTTGCCTGTCATCTTTCTGATGTGCCTCATCCAGCATGCTCAATTAGTCTTGTATTCTTTACTTGGCTGTCTGTTCTAATAATCCTCAACGGAATCAAAGATTTAGACAGACGAAATCATCATGCATAATTCACATGGAAAAAGGCATGCAGTATGATGTGAAAGAGTTTTGTGTTTTCTCAAAAATGAATGACTTTTTACTCAAGAAACAATCTTCAAGAGAGTTTACTTGGTGAAATGGTATTTACAAATGTGTTTAAAACTTGAACATCAAAAGAGGTTATTTACAAAGGGTTATTTATAGGTGGGTGTCAATAAAACGTTCCTATTGGTTATGACACATGCATGATCAGCCGGGGATCGGTGATCTGATCCGGAATTCCTATTCTTGCCTTTTGCAAGCTGGGAAGCTGTGGGAGTGGCTTAAATAATAGGGCCTAGACTGTAAACGATTTGAAGCCTGAGGGATCTCCTCCATTTGCTTTAGTGGTATTTGAGATGTCATTCTGCTTGGAAAGTTTATCAAAGACAAGACTTTCATTGATTTGTTTTCTGCATCTTTGGCGGTTCATGTGATCCTATAAAAGACAAGAAGGGGCATGTTAGTCATGAATCTTTTTCAAAGGTCAAACAATTGGAAGTGATACAACGTTACTCTTCACTGGTTGGCAGATGATCGGGTGGATGAAGCCTCGCGCTTCCCACCTCGTCAGGTCGATTACTCTCCTTAGTTGGCTTGTGGATGACACATCCCCTTGCACGAGGTT
The DNA here is from genome assembly GCA_014182555.1 of Eucalyptus erythrocorys. NCBI lineage: Eukaryota > Viridiplantae > Streptophyta > Magnoliopsida > Myrtales > Myrtaceae > Eucalyptus > Eucalyptus erythrocorys. Next base: position 9,719,303 of record CM024603.1, read on the forward strand.
TAGTGTATCTGATGCAAGTCATTTCCGTACATTAGCTTAGGTAGGCTTGATTTATCTAACCTTTGAGTTTGGTTCTTGAGTTGCGAAGTTTCCTGTCAAATAGGGAAAACATGTCAAGGGTGGATTCAGATAGTAGGGGTATTGAAAACGATACCAGATTACCCTTCACCAGAGCTTGTCCGTGCTAGCTCTTAAGAATACTTGAATGTTGATGCCGGCCTATTTATCTCGGCATAGTTTAATATTTCCTTCAGTTGGCCTTTCCTATTTGCGACCATATATGCATGATTACTGGTCGTTGATTCATCTTCAACGCATTCTTTCTGTGGAATTTCTTCCTTTGTCTTTGGCTACAGCATTATTGAGCAAAAGTCATGTACCTCAAGCTTTTATGGAATTTGAGATGGACGATCAAAAACCTCCAATTTTGGTGGCAATTACTCCTCGGAAGAAAATGCCCCTGGAGTGAAGCTTCTGGATTTCAAAGCCATTGTCCAAGGTGTGGGGTCATAGATCACCTTGACTATCTGGATTTTCTCCGTGGCTGTGTCGCGTGACGAGATGGTCTTTTCGCTCAGGAGGGAGCTGGGCCGGAGTGAGGCACGTCATAGATGCTTTGATTTCAACTCTATGCCTGTACCTATTATGTCCCATCTTTTGTATCCCGTAAATGGAAGAGAGGGGTTGTTATTTTCAATACTACACTAAGGGAATAAGACTTACCCCTTTTTGAAGCGGGATGCTCTTTTTGTTTGCCCTCGCTTTCTTAAAAATGTGTTCTTGAGTTTGGTCTGTTCACATGATGTGCCAATCTCAAACGCCTTTTGTCATGCTAAATTTAAGGGGACGATATTCGAGACATAAAGTGAGAGAGTCAAAATGACAAACATGCTTAAATTTATCATCTTATTTTGACCAAGGTTTTCGGCGATGAAATTCTTTTCTTTTTTTCAAAATGCATTTTTGGGGAGAAAAAGCATGAGGCAGCCCAACCCTCGTATTCTCCTTGGATGACTTTTTCTTTTCGTGGTTGGATAACATCGCCGGGCTGGTTTAGGTACCGCCTCATGCTCTCGGAATGTTTTCAACTTTATTTAATAGGTGGATTTACACGTTGGAATAGTGATTTCAAAAATAGTTCCTTAGCGGAACTGATGTTGAAAACAAGCCAGACTTAAGAAAGATATACAATCTTCTGTGAGGAAATAAAAAAGGATTCCACTTGGGTGTGCCTGCACCCATTTCCCCTCATGGTCTTTCGTTGACGGTGTCCATGAAAAGGCCTCCAAACATGGTGGTCACGTCATCTGACCCTTCTTTCTCTGTTGCTAAGGTAGGTACTTCATTGCTTGAATAGTACCCGGCCTCTACCAGCCTTTGATGGATGTCAGCGGTATGCCCCTCAATATTTCTGCTTCGACTATCTTCAGGACTGAATACTGTGTTTACTGTGTCAGCGTGATCAGGGAGCAGATTGCTTTGGAATGTGAAGGCTTTAGTGTCTAACAGGTCCTAGATCCGACTCTTGAGGGCGAAGCAGTCATCAGTCGAATGCCCCACTTCTCCCATGTGATAGTCGCATGTCTTGGATGAGTCATAGCTGGAGAAGTTTTCGACGTTTGGTCGCTTTGGCTTGGTCGAAAGGAGATTCTTCTTTCGGAGAATCGCTAGTACCTGGGATGGAGATCTAGGAAGAGGAGTAAATTGTCTTCTATTGCTGTAACGCTGGGACGACTGATGACCGGTGGTCTGTTGCTGTCTTGCACTTGTCTGAATTGTTGGAGAATGATTGTAGGTTGCATTGACATCTACCGAGGGTTCTTTATCTTTCTTCAAACTGAACCTGTCCGTGGGTGTAGGTTCAGTGAACCAACCTTCCCTAAATCCTATCTCAATTTGCTCTCCAATTGGAATGAGTTGATTAAACGATTCGGCGATCGTGGTTACCATTCGATTGCGGTACTCATAAGGGAGAGTTTTGATAAACATTTTCCTTAGCTCGAAATCGGTTGGTTCAGGATTGATTTGGGCGGCGAGATTCCTCCATCTGATAGCATACTCTTTGAAAGATTCCTGCTTTTTCTTTTCCGTGTGGTCGAGATCCTCACAAGAAGGGGTAATATCCATTATGAATTTGTACTGCTTGAGGAATGTCTCGCTTGCTTCACTCCATGTTTCGACGAGATTTATATTTTTCTTGATGTACCACCTTAAGGCAGGACCTGCCGGGCGTGACTAGAATGACTGGATCATTAGAGGCGCATTACTGACGTACTAGGTCATTCGAATCAAGTACATTTGCAAATGAGCTCTTGGGCAGGTCGTGCCATCGTACTTCTCGAATTCAGGCATCTTAAACTTCTCAGGCATTTTGACTTTGGAGTAGATAGAGAGGTCTGTAGGAGTAGGATCTTGTAGGCCCCGCATCCGCTTCAGCCTCTCCTCGAGCTTCTCGAGACGCTTGTCATGCTCAGTTTTAGATGAAACGCCGGGCTTGGCTTTCTTTACTATGCTTTGGTGAATGTCGTCTTCCAATTCGGGCATGTTATCATCGGTATCTCTCCCTTGGTTTCCTCGGGCGGATAACTGTGGCAGTACCACTTCGATTGAGGCCGGGGTAGGGGTTAGTTTGCCTTGGATGGAATCCATTTGTTTTGAGAGTTGCTGGAGCACATTGAAGACTTGCTTCGTTTCATTTTTGATGATCTCAACACGGCTTGGTACACTTTCTTCAGCCATTCTAATCTTTGGATTTGGCAAATATGACTATGATTTCCTGTTTATGTAAGAAATAGGCAAAGTGTAAGTAAAGGAAACACAGAGGACACTGGCTCATGGCAAGGATCGAGTCATTATTTATTTATTAACAAGAGATTTGTACAATATCAAAAGAGCCTTTTTACACAAGTCGAATGACCCTAGATATTCACATTAAAAACCACGACGCCCATTTTTATATGCGATGGGAAGTCTCGATCTGCGACGTCGCTTGCTTTCTTGAGATGGTTTTGATAAGTGTCTCTTGCTGGTCTCCAAACTTTCTTCAAGGAACTTGGTCTTTCTTTGCTTGGTAAGCTTCTTACTTACATCAGGGATTTCCGGTTGCAACTCTTTAGGAATCTCGTGATCGAGGATGTAAAAAGTGGATGCATGATGGGCTTTCTCCGTCCCTTCGTCTTCGGGGCACGATAATCCTCTCTGGTTGGCATTTATCCCATGCATCTTGAATCATGCTAATTTTCCCCGAGTAATCACAACCTGTGGGGGCGAAAGAAATCTGAAACCGTTCTGGCTTGAGTGGTGGCGGGACTTCTTGAAAGGCTCTATACTAGCGGGCCACCCTATATGGGTAGTACGAGGTAGCTCCGGAGAGGCCCAACAGTGGGATGGGATTGTAATAATCAAGTGCGAAACGTGCCTCACTTGCAGTGAACCACTTCGCTCGCCATATAAATGTCTCTAGGACCGGGTTTCTTAACAAGTCAATCCACCGAGAATACTCTTTATCGAGAGAATGTTTCTCCAAACTTTGGAATTTTTGCAACGGGTGTCTATACTCATTAATTTCAAATATTTGCATGTGGTGCCCAAACCTTTTGACATGGGAAAAGAACCATATTTGTAAAATTTCTGGGGCGACTCTCATGATTTTTTCTTTTTTGTCCTTGAAACGATTAAGGGATAAAAATGTTTCGGCTAAAACCATGTTTACATATCCCGCACCAAAAATGATTTGATTTACTATCCTGTGATTGAAGGATTTATGGCATTCTTTCTATAGGGGAAAATGATGAATCCAAAGAATGCCAAGAGGAAGATCTTGGTTTTTTGGGACATTGATTGTTTTTCAAAGCATTCGGTTAAGGATGATAGTGGGAAAGCATAGCTGTTGGCTTTAACAATTTCTCTTACCGAATTATTTTTTAAAAACGTGATAGACCGATTATGGGGTCGACATCGGTTAGTGGCTTAGTGAGCTCCGCTCCCGGGGGGCATTCCTATGGCGAGACCGTATTCCTCAGTGGGAGTCAACTCAAATTTTCCGAACACGAAGGTGGATGTCTCCGGACACCAGAAATGTGGTAGGGCTTGCATGATTCCGAATGGATATTGATTTGGAGCAACGGGAGGAGATGACCAATCCTCATCTTGACCGCTCTTGACCAGCGGCTCTAACCGATTCCACCATCTCGAGGAGCTCTTTCTTTGGGGCAGGGATAAATTTGATGTCGATTCTTCCCATGGCATTTAAAAATGGGTTTACACGACCTGATCCTATTTTGCCATGAGCCAGCAAGGACTGAGTAAAATTTAAATAAATTACCTTGCTTTGAAATAAATATGGCAAACACAGAGACATGTAGATGGGACGTGCGGCTCGATTTCTAACTCAGAAGGCTTGGTGAAATTAAAAGGGCATCCGCCGGTCGCATCTCGCGTCGCGCCGTACCCTCTTAACCTCGGCTAAGAAATTCGGGGAAAAGAAGGGCAACCTCTACATGGCAGTCTCGCTTTCGAGGCCGTATCCTTCTTAACACCATCCTAGAAATCCTATGGCGGCCCAGGTCCGGCGGCCGGGTTGTGCGTGCCATGTGTAGTGTTTGAAAGCAATAAAGCATGCATAACAGTTTATAATCACAAGACAATTTAATTTAAGTAAGCTTTAAAATAAACTTCTTAAATAATTGACCTGTAAAAAGAAAAAAACCTAATTCAGTAAAGAATTTAAACAAAATAAATATGGCCTAAGTCCTCAAAAGTCCCCAGCGGAGTCGCCAAGCTGTCGCGACCCCTTTTTTTCGGGGGCGCCCGGCCGGATCGGGTACGAGCGCCTAAAGGAGGCTAATGGTTTGGCTGAATTTAATTAAAGCCTGGACTCTCCCAAGTCCGCCAATTCACGACTTTAAAATATTTGGTTTGTAAATTGATTTTTAAAACGGAGTCGCCACTAATCAATTTGGGGTAGGTTGATTAGAAACCTAAGCAAAGTATCGGGAGAAATACTTGCTCTCGCGCAACCAGAGAAATTAGGATCGGGGACTTGATTACACTAGTTAATCACTAATGCCCTTTCGGTACCTAATCTTGTTTAAACTCTAAGGTTTTTTGGATACTTTGGGGATTTTTCATGCATTTTTGGAAAAATCACATTTTTTGGGTATTTTCCTCATTTTTGGACATAAAAGGGGTTTTTGGATTTTTTTGGGGTATTTTCTGAGAAAATACAAGTATTTTTGGGCATTTTATGAAAATTTTGGGCTTTTTATGAATTTTGGCATTTTTTGGAATTTTTGACATTTTTTTGATTTTCTGGAAAATATTAAAATATTTTAATATTTTTGGATATTTTGGAAAATAATAATATTTTTGATTTTTTGAATATTTTTGAAAATAAATGATTTTTGTTCTGATTTTTGATTTTTTTGGAAAAATAAAACATTTATAAAACATTTTTTGATTTTTTGAAAATTAAAATGATTTTTAATATATTTTGAAAAAAAATATTATTTTTGATTTTTTGTATATAAAATATTCTTTTATTTTTTTATTTAAAATATTTTTTATTACTTAAAAAACGACCCGGGTCGGATCCACGTGTCGGACCCGACCCGAGCGAAGACGGGCCCGCGTTGCAGGCCCGACTCAGTTTTTTTCCTCTTTTTTTTTTTTTTTAAAGAAAATAATAGCAAAACGGCGTCGTGACCGACGCTCTAGGAAACCCGGCTCGACCCGCGACCCGCTCCTCGACCCGCTTCACGACCCGGATTCTCGACAAAACGATGTCGTGGCTCGCCTTTTGCAATACGGTGTCGTAGCCGACCCGACTCGCGCAAAGCGTGAAACGACGCCGTCTTACGAACACCCGATCCGGATCCGAACCGGCTCGCGACCCGAATTCTCGGCAAAACGACGTCGTGGCCTGTGTAGCCCTACCCGACCCGGCTCCGACGCTCGACTCGACTCACTGCCTCCTCCGTATTTTACGGAATCCCTACCCGGTTCCCGATCCGAGTCCGACCCGGCGACCCGGGATCGCGACCCGGAAAATCGGGAACCCTAGGGTTCCCAAAATCAAAGGCGACAGCGGCGGTGACGGAGGGATTCCGGCGACGATGGCGGTGACGGTGGCGGCGACGATGAAGGCGACGACGGTGTGAACCTTCTTGACGGTGATGCGGCGACAGCGTGGCTTGGGCGGCACCTCCCCTCCTCCTGCAATCTCTGTCTCTCTCTCTAGATTTCTCTCTCTCTCTCTCTCTCTCTCTCTCTCTCTCTCTCTCTCTAGCTCCGGCGACCTCGATCCGGTGTGCTCGTCCTCGGCCCCCTATCCGAAGTCTCTCGCTTGGGAGGATTCGAGGATCCGCAACCCCGGATCCATGCCGTTGCTTTCTGTGCTGAAACCGAAGGGGGGAAAGGGGTATTTATAGGCCAAGGGTGACCGGCCGACGGGGGTTCGGCCGGGGAAGACTGTCGCGGCTTTGGCCGGCCGGACCGGCGTCCCATCCGACGCATCCCGTAGGCCAGCCACTCCCCCTGCTCCCCCACGTGCTCCGTGCAGCTTGCGCTGCTCCCCCGGCCTGCATTGCGCTTCGGGCGCGTGCATCGCACGCGAAACCGGGCGAGGAAGACGAAGATCCGGGTTGGGTGATGAGAAGCGGGTCAGGCGCGGGGGCCTGAGGGAAGCCCAAAGGGCTGCGGCCTGTCCTTGTCCGTTTTTGCCCGTTTTTTCAGTTTTTCTTCGGTTTTTTTCAATTTTTATCAAAATAAAAAAAAAAACAAAATAAAAATTAAAGAAAATAGTAATAATGATAAAAATTAATTAAAAACCTAAATTTAAAAACTAAAAATTAGGCGTCAACAGCCGCCAATCAATTTTTTAACATTTTTTTTTGAATTTTTTTTGAATTTTTTTCTTTTCCAACTTCTTCTTCCGGTGTCGGCCGGCTAGAGGCGAGGGCTGACGAGGTCAGCCTCACCGGCCACCGGCGAGGCTTGCCCCGGCTAATCACTGGCGAAGGCGAGCCTCGCCCAACAACGGCGAGGCCACCGTCGCCCAACCGAGGCGAGGCGAGGCCTCGCCCACCCATGGCGAGGTTGAGCCTTGCCAGATCTGGCGATCACGGCCTTGCCATCGCCGCCCAGCCAAGGCAAGGCTTGGCCTTGCCCAACCATGGTGAGGTCGAGCCTCGCCGGATCTGGCAACATCGGCCTCGCCATCGCTAGGCGAGGCTCGCCTTCGCTAATGGCCGGCGGGGGCAAGCCTTGCCTAACAACGGCGAGGCCACCGTCGGCCGCCCGAGGCGAGGCTCGGGCCCTCCTAGCCATGGGGAGGTTGAGCGTCGCCGATCCGGGGCGACGACGGCCTCGCCGTCGCCGGGCAAGATTCGACCTCGCCATGACTAGGCGAGGCCTCGCCCGCCTCGGCCGGGTGACGGCGGCCTCGTCGGGCGAGCCTCGCCTAGTGACGGCAAGGTCGCGGTCACCAGATCTAGCGAGGCTCGACCTCACCATGGCCGGGCGAGGCCGAGGCTCACCTCGGTTGAGTGATGGCGGCCTTGTCGTCGTTGGGCAAGGCTCGCCCCGCCGGCCACCGTGGCGAGGTCGAGCCACGCCGAGATCCGGCGAACGGCCTCACCGTCGCCGGGCGAGGCTCGCCTTCGCTAGTGGCCGGCGAGGGCGAGCCTCACCGGTGGCCGGCAAGGCGACCTCGCCGGCCCTCGCCTGGCCGGCCGACGCCGGCGCCGGCCAAAGGAAGAAGAAGGTGGAAAAAAAAAAAAAAAAAAAAAAAAAAGTAAAAAATTAATAAAAATATTAAAAAAATCGAAAAAATAAAATAAATTTAAAAATTGGTCGCCAGCCTGCTGTCTCTAGTCGGCGTCCACATCAGCTCCAGTCAGCCAATTTTGGCCGGATGAACTGAATTGGTACAATTGTAAAAGGTTTAGGACTCAATTGATAGAAAAAAAAAAAAGCTTTATGACTGAATTGGCAAAAGTGCAATAGGTTTATGACTTTTGGACAATTTTCCCATTTGTCACAAATACACCGGTTTGTGATTTTTCGTGATCAAAAAATTTATTTGAAGTAAATTTGCCACAAGCGTACAGATTTGGGGTTTTTCAGGACATTAAATCTTCTAAATATGTTGGCATCGTTTTGTACTATCGATACACAAGATCCATACGCTTTAGAGGCTTCACCGCTTGGAGGAGTCGCTTTTTGAAACACTAGCCCTCTTTTAGCCTCTAGCCGGTCGATACGTCGAAGACGGGCTCTTCATCGACTACAACGACCTAGGAGTGGAAGTTATCCAAGCCAAAGTGGATGGCACTCTAGATCGGCTTCCTCCAGGTAGAGCTGTTAAACAGGTGGGTCGGGACGGGTTTGGGTCGGGTCATTAATGGGTCGACCCAAATTGACCCATTAACCCATCTATGACCCATTTATGTCTAATGTAAATTTTTCGACCCATACCCGACCCGACCCATATTAATAAAATATTTTCATATTTAACCAAATTTAGGAAAACTTATTCTTACATTTTTTTTTAAAGATTATATTACTAAAAAACTTCAAAGCAATACAAACTTATTCTTACATTTTTTTCATATTTAACCACTATGGCCACATTCATGAACTTGTGGGCCAACGTATGCCGGAGCAGAATCCACGAAGTAGTCCCGCCGAATTTCGAGCTGCCATCTCTATTCCCGGTGAAAGAACCTGCACTCACACAATGGCCCGCAGTCCCCTTCAGGAAAAACTTCGCTCTGGCTAGACTCAAATTCAGCAGCCGAGGCTTGCCGAGACTGAAAACTGGTTCCAATGCTCCCAACTCGTCGGATTCAATAGCTAATAACAGCCAAAGGTCACGGGTAGAAATTGTGTCTGCGCCGATATGTAAGACTCTTATCAGCATTGATCATGTGACAAAAGGCCTGCGGAGGCCTTCCGTGTATTCCACATCTATCAACTTGCGCGAGAGAGTACAACTAAAGATGCCGAGGAACGCATGCAGCAACTTCTTTGCTCATATCCCCACTCCACTTACTGTAGAAGAGAGAGAGCCCTCTTTCAATGGAATACTGAATCTGATAGGCGACGCACATAGGAATGCCAAATTGAAGGACGCTGCGATAGCAGACGCTGGTGCGTTGTGCTCAGTGGTGGCAGATTTGTTGAGGGATTACGTGAGTGTACTAGGCAGAGATGGAGCAAACGTGATTCTAATTGGTAGCTGGTGTAGATTCCCGCTCTACGACAATGATTTTGGGTGGGGGAAGCCAGACTCGGCGAGTAACGCAGGCTCTCCTCTGAGGTCAGTCGGTCTTGTGGATGGTCCAGTTGATGGTGGAATTGATACTTGGATTACTCTAAACCAAGATGAGATAGCTCTTTTCAAGCAAGATCCTGACATTGGGGCTTATGCTTCCTAGCCTCTTCTTCCATAAATGTTCTTAATAAAAGTGGGTTTTACCTATTAATTTGCTTTTCGCTGTCATTCTATCATACTCTGCTCATTTTCTGAATTTTGAATACTTCAGGGCTTGCAAAACAATCTGAAAGATAATCCTTCTTTGTAACCCTATCATGTCCTATTATGTCGGTATAAATTTATGATTTGTGAATTTTCAATATGTATTCTGAATATTCATTTTGAATAGTCTATTGATTTCAATTTGGGCTGTTAAAGGTACCATATAGCTTGGAAAAACTTCTTTATCTCCCTATTTATTCTAAAATCACATTTCAAAAAGTAATAATCGGAATTTATGAATAAACTCCATCCACCACCAAATAACCACGTCTTCTGCTAAATAGTAATTACTAGAGCTGTTAAACAGGTGGGTCGGGTCGGGTTTGGATCGGGTCATTAATGGGTTGACCCAAATTGACCCATTAACCCATTTATGACCCATTTATGTCTAATGTAAATTTTTCGACCCATACCTGACCCGACCCATACCCGACCCATACCCGACCCGACCCATATTAATAAAACATTTTCATATTTAACCAAATTTAGGAAAACTTATTCTTACGTTTTTTTTTTTTTTTTAAAGATTATATAACTAAAAACTTCAAAGCAATACAAATCCAATCAATAATTTTTCAATTTTTTATAATTTTTCAAAAAAATTATTTATTATATATATTTAAAAACTAAAATAGTTTTATACATTGGACAATTTTTATAATTTTTAAAATAATTATTTTAAAAATCAAATTTTAATTATTTATATTTTTATTAAAAATCTAATTTTAATAAAAATATTGGTGTGATAATTTTTCAATAATAAACCTCAATGAGATGAGATATGGCATTAATATGCCACTATGTGGAGTCGTGTAGGCTTCACTTAGAAAAAAGCAAAAATAAAAAATAAATTTCTTTTTGTATTTATATATATTATTGGTACCATATATAAAAAGAACTTGCAAAATCTTTTCCGTGCTCGTTTAGACTTTGATTCAATGTCTTGAACACTTGCTAGCATAATTTGAGTTCAAACCACAAAACTGTGATTTTAGTCCAAAAAGTGACTTCGAATTTATTTATTTATTTTTCATTTTTTAAAAAAGAAGTGTTCCATTATAGGCGGCACAATGAATACGCCAGTTGACCCGTGCTTCCCGGTTGCGGTTGGGTAGTTGATGTGGCAAAAAACCCCACTGCAGTTGTCGCGTGTGGGTTTCGTCACCCTATTCCTCGCACGCTCCAAAGTCTCCCACGACGATAGTCGGCGGTCGGCCATAGGCGAGCCTCGAGCTCGCTCGACTTGCCGACACTGGCGAGCTCACGGCTCGCCAGATCCAGCGAGCTTGAGCTCGCCCCTCATCAGATCCGGCGAGGCTCGAGCCTCGCCCGACACCGATGAGTTCAAGTCTCGCCAGATTAGCGAGGCTCAAGCCTCGCCGAGTGTTGACGAGGCCTTCGCCTTGCTAGATCCAGCAAGCTTGAGCTCGCCCGACACCGGCGAGCTCGAGGCTCGCCTAGCCGGTTGCCGGCCATCGCCGTGCCGACGACAAGAGGAAGAAGAAAAGAAGAAAAAAAAAGAAGAAAGAAAAAAGAAAAAAAGAAAAAAATAATTATAATTTCGGTTTTTTAAAAAAAAAATATTTTGTAAAGTTAAAGAGAGGAGAGAGAGATGGTGAGGTTTTAGGTAAAAATCAATGGGTTCATTTTTAATGGGTTGATAAATGGGTCATAAACGGGTCAGAGAGCTGAACCATTTAAAACCCATATATCTTAGTCTTGACCCATTAAAACCCATTATGGGTGCTTTATGAAATAAAGCTTGACCCATTAATGACCCATTTAACCATAAATGGGTCCATAAATGGGTTGCACAACTCATTTAATACCTCTATTAATTACTCTAACCCATTCTTCTGTTAAAAATTAACTATCCTCTTCCGTTTTTGGAGTTTAGCTCCCAATATATTTTTTCACATATATACTCTATTTTTCGCACACGCGTGGCGAATGCTTGATTCTGGGATTTTTCAACTGTACCCATACACACACGTATATACATACATACATACATATATATATGTATATTGCAATTTTGAAATGAGTTTTCTCTCAATTTTAAATTCCAGTTTAGGCCTCATCTACACATTACTTTAATAATATATTGCATTTTAGCTATAAAGAAAGTAAAATCGTTCCCAAAAAAAGGACAAAAAGGTGAAAGAAAAAAAAAAATTAGCTACCATCTTCACACTAAAATTTTCTCTATCTGTCCTTACATTCTAATAACCAATCTCATCCTTCTCCCATATCTTTTTCTAAGTTTTGAATAAATATCCAGTGGTAAAAGAGAAAATAATGTGTTAATTTTATTATCAATTCATTATGACATTGCACGAGAAATGAGAAATAACTGCACACCCATAATGCATGCATGCAAGTAATCTCTCTTTTATGACAATTATGAGGTTTTGGGTTTTGCTTGCATGTGATTTTGACCATTTAAATTTTGTCAATTCATAACTCTTAGAATATTTTGCGGATTTATATAATTTACACCTTTAATACACAAGCAATCTCAGAATGGTTATCAACATATTTATAAAATAAATCTATATGCTAAACATAAAAAGTGTATATATGTCTTTATCTAAAAGCCACTTCTTTAAAGAAATTTTTACATCATGAGAGAAAAAAAGAGTCTATGTAAGAGGTGACAATTGAATTACTGATTTCCATGTCAAATGAGCTGCTTCTTCACGTCACGTGGGATTTGGAATGATGTTAGAAGCTAGCCCTGGTCCATACTGACTCAAGAACTCCTCGTGTAATTAGCAAAACTTCAAAATTTATAAACAATTGATAGGGTTAGGCTTGGCCAAACCAGACTAACATGGTTTTAGGTGTAGTCAAATTGTCTATGTCAGCACTGGTCGTACCACATAAAATAATTAATGTTAACTAAATCATCACGTTAGCGATTTTTCAGCCAAAACTTATTGGAATGACTAAATTGGCAAATGGTAATTGAATTGGCAATTTGTCAAAAGTTTTGGAAATAAATTATCACAATTAAAATGTTTATGATTGAATTAGTATATTATCAAAAGGTACATGACTCAATTGGACAAATTGAAAGGTTTGAGACTATATTGACATGAGTGCAATAAGTTTTTTTATTTTTATTTTTTTTGTAATTTTCCTCATTTGCACAAGGTTACTGAAAAATTTAAGAAAAACATATGACTTAATCAGCAATTCTATTTCAATTTCCTTTTATTTCACGAAAGATAAAAATTTGGATTGAAAACGAAAAATAGAAATAATCGCTTGTATTGTTTACAAAAATGAATTAAAGAAAATAATTTTCGTTATCCATAAAAATATTTAGATATACATTATTGTTAGTAATGAAAATATTTTTTATTAGCTAGTTATTTCAAGTAATATAAAAATCGTTTTTAAATATTTTTTGACTCGTTTATTTTTTATGAAATAGATAGAGCCCCTCGAGAAAAGGTAACGCAAAGCACCAGCATAAGCTTTTAGCAAATTGTCCATGGAACATGCAACGACGCCCGTTGACACAAAGCAAAAAAAAGAAATTCAAGACATGTCAAACAAGATTCAATTGCAGAAAACCCAATAAAACCAGGACTGGAGAAACGACATGTCTGTGCCCATCAGCGACGAACAATTTCAAGAACACGGTCGTATCATCAAGCAAAACGAGAAGCATCGAGGAGAAATTGAAATTCCCGTTACTCACAGAATAAATCCTGAAGAAACCACCTTGAACCTGAAATTCACCATCCACACGCCGTCGCTCAGCCTCGCGTTTGTCGTTGCAAGGCGCGACCCAGTCACCAAGCTCCGACTGCAGTCGCCTTCCTCTCTCTCTCTATGCGACGGGGTGTTCTGTCAAAGATGATGGGCTGCACTTGCTTTCCCGACCAAATCGGTGCTCTCGAGAGAGTAAAAGGGGAGTGAGAAAGGGACGACGAAGAAGAAAGCACACGCGAAGATGAAGACGAAGAGAGGAGGAGGTGGTTGGAACCCGTAAAGATTTAGGATGTGTTTGGTTCGACTTTGAGAATGTCTTTGAAAAACACAAAACCCGATTGGAACCGAACCGAAGAACTACCCAAGTTTCTTTACTTATTACCCAACCTGAACTTGAAAATTTCGAGTCAGGTTGAGGAACGACGCTCCCGCCTAGCTACTTGAAAGTCAATCCCACCACTGAAGTCAAAGTCCTTCAAAGTCCTGTTCGAGGATGCTTATACCTGCCCGCGAGTCCCAAACATTCTATGCCCTCACATCCTAAGATCCATGACCATTTTCTAGGAGACGTAGCTATTAATGCATCAATTGTAGCTATGCAGACTCTAAGGCAGCACATGGTAACATTTCTCTTCCCCCCAATTTCTGTTCTTTTGTTCCCCCGAACAAAAAAAGAACAGAAATCCGTTTGGTAACGCCAAGTTATTTTTTTATTTTCGGGAACAAAAAGTTAGCCCGGAAATGGTTTTGAAATAGAAATGAGAAGTAAAAAAAAGTTGATTTTTATTCCCGGGAACAAGTTTCAAAAAAAGTGAATTTTTTTTCTTTTATTCTTCTATTGCTGTGGCCGCTGACCGTTGCTTGCCGTTGCTCGCCTCCGCCGCCGCCGTTGCCTCCGACCGTTGCCGGAGGCCGACCGACCGTCGCCGCCGTTGTCACCAGCTGACCGATACCGCCGCCAGTCACTGGAGGCCGACCGACCGCCGTCGCCGGCCGATCGCCGTCAGACGCCATGGCTACCCTCCGCCGCACGTTGCCGTCGGCCGACTGCCGCCATCGATTGCCGCTACACGGCACATCAGCCGCCACCTCCCGCGGCCGGCTACCGACGGTCGATGGCAGTCGATGGGCCGTGCGGTGGCGATCGATGATGGCAATCAACGGCCGGCGATCACCGGCAAAAATAAAAAATAAATAAATATAAAAAAGAAACTGTTTTTTACTAAACGCATTTCTATTGTTTTTCTATTTCTAGAGTAAAAATTTTGTATGGTTACAAAACGAGTTTTTTTACTTAGAAATTGTTTCCTAGAATAGAAATAAAAAAGAAGCATTTCTGAAAAATAAAAAAATTTCTTCATTCAAGAAATGTTACCATTTGCACCCTAAGAGGGTGCATGATAGTCATTTTATTATTTTATTTTTCTATTTTTCTATTCTCGAGATAAATTTGGAACAGAAATCTGTTTGGTAACGTAATTTATTTTTTCAATCTCTGGAATAATTTTTTAATCTAGAAATAAATTTGGAACATAAATAAGAAGTAAAAACATTTTACTTTTATATTTTTGGAACAAAAATGGGAAATAAAAACTCTCATCATTATTAGTCCTTGCCATTGGCTAGCCGCCCACTTGCCGCTAACCTCAGAGTGATAAATTTTATATCGTTATCAATCAAATACATATTTTTGCTTATAAACTTGTCTGGAGAGTAAAAAAAAAAAAATATATATATATAAAATATATATATATATATATATATATATAGTCAGAAATTGATTTTTGAAACAAAACAGTTATCATTTGCGCTTTAACACTCCTCTTTGCCTTTGCACTCACTACAATTCCAACAATTTCCTCCCCGCTTGCCGTCTTTAAGAAAGTTTGATTTGGCCTTTTCAAATGAAAAGTCAGTTTTTCGTCCTTGTTATTAATTGCGAACCAGTCTCCTTTAACGGTTTTGATTGGTTGATATATTTCCGTCGACATCAGCCTCAAGGCAACGCTAACTTCCTAATGGTCAATTATGGAGAAATGGGTTAGAAAATCACCAAGACCCTTATTATTTACGGTAAAATTGACATCCTCAACTCCTTCATGAGACACCCCATAGAAGGAGTGTCATCCATAGAACTTGAACGGTACTGGTGAAACAATCCATCTATAGTCATACCGAGACTGATCTATAAAAGTAACGTATGCCAACGGGAAGGGGGGGAGCAGGGATCAAGTGAAAAGCACTGTGAAGATGTCTGTGATGTCCACGACCCCGAAGAGGGCTTTGATGATGAGCCGAATGGCCGCTTCTGCCAATTCACGAATCTGTGGCGACGGTATTTTCACGCGGATTACTATTCCTCGCTGAGTCCCTCCATTTTCTGAGGCTTCATCCTGCTGCTCCTTCTGCATGATCCTACTCTTCACACACCCGACATGGTAACAGTAGTTCCCGCAGGTACTATTGTAAGCCCATCCCTTGGCCTTGCCGTTGCACATGGGGCAATTGCCAGCGATCCTTTTCTTGAGCTCTAGCGTTATCTTCGGTTCATCGGGATCATGGATCTTTGGAGGAAGTATCGCGCAGAGTGGGTGGAAGACACAGTTGTTTAGGAGCAGGTAAAGGTGCCCGCGCCACACTTCATACCTGAGCCCCTGGACTGGGTCGCCGCATGCGACACAGTGCCGTACTTTGCTTGGTGCTCCCTCCTCGAAATTATAACGCCCAATCGGGTAGGGACGGTGGTTGCCGAGTAAAGGTGCATTATGCCTTAAAATTTCGCCACAGTGCTTGTGATAATGGAAACTGCAGCCCTCGCTGGTGCACAAGTAATAGGGCCCGTATCCGGGTTGTTGGCACCCATTACACTGATCCGTGCTGCCCCTTGTTGTCCGCTCTTGAAGGGAAAACGGGTGGGGGTGGCTGCCAATGAATACCCGTATATTCGTGCTCTTACCCTCCCTTTTTCCGTGAGAATCCTTTTTCTTGCTTAAAGAAAGACAGTACTTGAAGCAAGACAGCATCCTCGTGCTGATGAAAAGTGGTGATGTAGCAGGTTGTTTCGGGCTTTGATTCGTTCTTGTTAAAGGAAGGGGATTTGAGCTTGAAATTGTGGGAACGCCTTATCTCTGTCAAATTCCAAACTCCTGCGCATCGATCAAATTATGAACTGTGCAACGCAGAGGTAATTGCAGGTTTGATGCGATGATAAGAAAAAAGGCCAAACCTAGAAGGAAAGCTTGCTGCAGGGGGACTCACACTAGGCCAGATAGCTTCCTCTCCGCTCGTTCCCTCCTTATAAATCCTGCAATATCCTTGCACACACGAGAAACTGTGTTCATTGTGGTGATGAAAACATTTGCTATAAATACCCTGATCACCGCATTTGCTTGCATTTTCTTGGAAATTTCGTCGAGGTAAACCTACTAGAGAAACCCTACTTCTGCAAGTAGATTTTATTAGAATCATTCTTCTGACGTGTTATACCCATCGGACAAGAAGCTGGAAAGTCCACAATGGACTTTATTTACGAATAACTATTACATGGTGAGAGAGCGTTTACCATTTCATACATGCCTAGCTACAATGGTAATCGTAATTTCCCTAAATAACCAATTAGTAATCATTTTTTAAATGTATTAATTTACCTCAAAGCATCATAAAAGCTGACTTTCCTAGAGTCCACAACTTCCTAAAATATCATAAACAATCTGAGTTCGTCTTAATTTACATGTTGATCATCTTATCCTGCCCTACCAAAGAGCGACGCATACCAAACCGAAACAGCCAGAAGTACTTTTCAAACCAGTTGCTACCATATATTCACATGTTGTTGCTTATAATAACCCCATAAAAAACCAAAAGGAAGGGTCTTCTTCCCCGCTTCCTAGTTCCATTTACTGTTCCCAACCAATGAATCGGGACCGCCAGACCCTCTCCGCATGTGAACCTAGCTTTAACACCAAAAAACCCCTAACTCGCAACCTCCCCGTCTCAATTTCCTCCTTAACTTCACTCTATCATTGCCATTGTCACCTCCGCATTTTCTTTTGTTTTTTTAACCATTACACAACTGCTTTTGACCTGACCATGGACTTAACAACCCGTTGGCTTGCTCTTGCCTAATGGACAGGGCTTTTTAACTAGAAGTTTGGCCCAGTGGATTGATTGGAGACGTATGCATGTCCTTTTAACGATGAGCAGACCTAGGTGATTAAGTTAGGTCTGACATTCGACCATGGACCAGGCCCCACTTAATTTTTAACCTCTCTCTGTTTGCCACCATGAAGTGTTCTTTAGATTTCCACCACCATGTCGCCTTTGCCTTTTCCACCATCGTCGCCTCCACGTCTAGTTTCCACCACCACATCACTCGCTTAACCTCGTTGGTATCGAGCTTTAGATTGAGCCTGATTTGAGGTTCTCTCGGTCCCGCAGATTGAGCCTCTGTCGGAGCCTTAGATTTGAGGCTCCTCCATATTGGCTTCTCATTGATGGAAGAGGGAGAGGGAGGGAAGGAGGCGGGGGGCTTAAGGAGCAATGTTGGTAGCCAAAGTGGGACACGGCTGTGGCCGATGGATGGATGATAGCCAATGAGGTCAACCGTGGCGGCCAGCAACGGGTCTGCAGCTCTTAAGCAGAGAAGACAAAGACGAGTACTTAGTTGGCATCAAATTGGGGTTTTTTGTGGCAATTTTCAAGAAAAAGCAAATGATGGCTACACTTGGCATCCCTCCAGCGCTAGCAGTGTGAATATTGGAGATAGTTGATGGGTCTATGAAGCCGGAATCGAGCCAAATCCCTAAAAAATTCCAATAGAAACCCAAAAAACGTAATTTACCATTCACCGCGTCTTCCCATTGTCGGGTTCATCAAACGGGAATGATAGTTGGCTCAAGTTTTGTGCCCGCGGCGGAGGTAGTTGATGGTGGAGAGGAGAGGAGAGGAGAGGAGAGGGAGGGCGACGACGGGCTAGGGCTTACTCGAACTCAGAAACCAAACCCAGTCAAATTATGTACGGTGCAATGTAGAGATAACTGCAGGTTAGATGAGATGATAAGGTAAAAGGGCCAAACCTAGCAGGGAAGTTTGTTGCAGGTAGACTCCACACTGTTCCGGATAGTTTTTTTCTTCTTTCGTTCCCTCCTTATGAATCCTGCAATATCCTCATATATACAAGAAATCAAATCATTATGGGGATGGAAACCCAGATGCAGATAACATACACAACAAGACTGATTGCTGGTCCAAAAACTTAACTGAAGTTGAACTTAAACTAGAAAGGGCAAAGACGGGGGTTGAAGGATATGATATATAAATATATATATCACGGCAGTATTCATGCAATTTTTGGAAATTTCCTGGAGGTTATGTCCGTAGCTACTCAGGTTCATTAACACTAATTAATAAACATGCATATTCCCTCCTCGGCCAAACCAAATTAAGCACACCGGGGACATGATGATAAACGTGCTTGGATTTCACAATTTCCAACTTATCATTTTAGGGACATGTATGGTTTCCTTTACTAGAATTAGGAATAGAATAGAATTCCGATAGGGATTCCACCAACTTAATGAACACCAACCCCGGGCCCGCGTCGCTCCAATTGTCTTCCACCCTCTCCAGCGACCCGCAGAGGGTCACGTCCTCGTTCTCCAGCACCTCAAACCCCGACGCCACCCGAGATGCTGACGCTGTCGGTGCTCAGGTACGTCACCTCGAGCGTGTCCTGTTGGACGCAGTTGCGCTGGAGTGCCACGGATGATCGGCCTCAGCTCCGGGACACGGGCGCCGTTGATCTTGAGGGAGACCCCGAGGTTGCCAAAGGGAATCGAAGGCCCGGCGGGGGAGCTAGTGTCGCACAGCGGATTGTGATTGCAGCGATCGGGAGAGAGAGAGAGAGAGAGAGAGAGAGAGAGCATGTGGTGGGAATTCGTGGTTCTTTAGGTGCATGTACTGTTTCCTTTACTAGAATTAGGGATAGAATAGAACGTGATTAAGTCAATGGAATTCTGATAGGGATTCGATGATTGGTTAAAAAGGCCAAACCTGGAAGGGAAGTTTTCTGCAGGTAGACTCAGATTACGCCGGATAGCTTTCTTCTCCTCTCGTTCCCTCCTTCTCGATCCTGCACTATCCTCGCGATGAAACGTTCCGCTACAAATATGCCCCGATCACCGCGTTCGCTCTTCCTGGGGAATTTCCTGTGGGGTGTGTCCGTCGCTACACCAATTCATGGGCCCTACTTGTGCAGGTAGACTCTATCAAAGTCGTTCTTCTGGCGCATTAATACTTGGCACCGGACCAACAACCAGGAAATTACAAAGTGGACTTTTAAACAAGAAGCGTCAGAGCGTCAAAAGAGTATTTGTGACTTTTTACTTGCACCTTACATTCCAGTAAGGTCCAAGGGTCGTATACTCTTGTTAAACCTCAAAGAGGTGATTTTCTTCTGCTTGGACTCGAAAATCATCAGCATCTCTCTCTCCTAGAAACAAATATTTTTGCCATCTACCTATTTTATTAAGTTAAAAATTGTGTTTGTCTCACCTTTTTAATTTTCTAGTGTTATATTTGCTACTCCCTACACTAGTTTTATCAAGTAGCCATTTCATGCATGTATAGTCAGTTGTTATGCAAACCATGCAAACCGCAAAAGCAGTAACTCTTCAAAAAGAAAAGAACCGAGGTCTTTTATTTATAAAAGAAAGGATTAATGCTACAAAAACTCTCAAACGTACACTTGCGCCACATCTATCCTCAACTAATTTTCATATATCGTAAAAAATCTCAAACCGGTACACCCATACCACATTTGTTGATGCATAGAGTCAGAGAAAAAACAACAACAAAGTGTTTATTATGGCTCAACCCCAATTAGGGTTGAATGATATATATATTTATAGGAGTAGTTAATTATAGAAATGGTACCGATAGGAATATATTTACAAAAATACCCCATGATACATATAAGATAGACATTAATAACATTACCCTAAATTTTTTTGCATTACAAAAAATCCCAAGCTGGTATGGCCACGCCTTTCTTACCCCAAACTAATATTCATGTCATAGAAAATCCCAAACGTAAAGATAAGCTTGAGGTTAATACAAATATATTGGGTTTGGGATTTTTTTGATATGCAAAATTTAGTTTGGGGTAAATGTGGAATGTGTATATCAATTTTAAACATTTTGCGACACAAAAATTAGTTTTAGATAATTGCGGCACTCAATTTGACATTCTTGGAGGTTTAAGGGAAAAGCATGATCATTGATCGATTCACAAATAAGGAGCACATTTGTAAATATGAAGCGGGCATTTAATGAAAATTGGTCCTCCAACGATCCTAGTGGTTTTGATGTAAATACTATATTTTGAGGAAAATCATATTCATCAACTTATCTTGAAGTATATGTTTTTGGATTAAACTCTAACCTAATAAAGATTATACACACTACAAGTACTAAGTTGAGACAATATTTCATGTAATATGATGAGAAAACAATACAGAACTAAAAACCGACGAATCCCCTAATAACATGCAATCTATTTAGAGCGTGGGTAAATCCAGTAGATAAAAGAGCGGGACAAGTCCTATATAAGACCTTTGTGTTCCCGAAGTTTTGTTGTAATTTACCTGAAATCATCGCAAGGTTGGTCATATATATGTAGTAATTTAACTCCATGGGTCTATAATTCGTCTATAGTTGCGATTTCTAACCTATAATTAGCGATTTACCTTTAACCTGAAAATAGTAGCCCTTAATAATCAACCAATAACATAGTAAAGTGCCACACATTTTTGTGAGTGACGGTACCTAAATTGAATAGTAAGTGTAATTATCTTGTGAGCCCTTGGGAACGACTTATTAGTGATCATTATTCAAATGCGGTAATTTTCGTATGAGCCATTGGGAATGACATATTAGTAATCATTATTCAAATGCGGTAATTTACCGTAGAGCATCGTAAGGCCAAATTTCCCGAAGTGCGTAACTTCCAAAAAATATCGTGAACAACTTGAGTTCATTTGAAATTATTTTCGCTATAGTAGTAACTTATCTTAGAGATCATAATATTTCTTATACAGTTAGTGAATTTAACAGCCCTGCTGTGAGTAATTGGTAATTTCTAGAAATCAATAGTGACATCAACAATTTTCTTTACAGCCAGTGATTTCTCTTAAATGTGCCTATGTCATTATCTATCTAAAATCTTTCGAGGATTGGAACGTATTCTCTGTTAATTTAACGACTCGGATTGAGCGGGATGGATGCAATATTTTCCTATACGCGACTCTAGAATTTCCTTATGTCGAGATTGAATTGTGCTGGACCACTCAATTCGCGTCCTTGTCGTGTCGATGTTACCTGTCAAACATGGTGGGCATATGGGCCATCATGGTGTCTCAGTCTAACTTAAGGAACATTCTCTTTGAAAAGTTCATGGTCGCTTGTACTATCTCCACAAAGACTCGGTTGCCTGTGACCGATTCTAATTCTTGCTCGAACGTGTCCATAGTTTGTAGGAGAACGCATTTAATTAACCAGAACGAATAATGATAAAAAGTTTATATTATGATGCGGCTAATAAAATAATGATAACAAGTATGTTTCAGATAAGGAAGAAAATATTTTTTATGTAAAAATATCTCACGGGGGATTACAGTAATTACGTGGCATAATTTTTGCCATATCTATTGGCAATAGGATCAGATCTAGGATGAGCCGTCGACAAATTCTTCGACAAGGCTTATGCGGCCGCAAGCCTCCTCTTTTTCGCCTTCATCTGCGCGGCACTTCTATCCCTAAGAAAGTTTCATGATTCGCTTGTCTTCCCTCTTTTACGAATTTTGCGAAATGTGCGTTTTGCTTGCACTAATGCGAGGGTTATATACAAAATCGATACTTTCTGTTTGTAGCGTTTTCTAACCTCACTTGAATTCAGGTAACGCTGAGTAGGGTGTTAATATGTCGCATATAATGGGCTCGTTGTGTTTATATCGACTCCTCACTTTTCATATCTAAGACCTAATTACACGCATGTGAAAATGAAAGTAGAGTAATATGCATATATCACGTTGCGTCATTTTCTATCGGTTTAAATTTTGAGAAGGATGAGTCTTCAAACAAACTGACCTTAAATTCCAAATGAAAATGATTGAGGGAAAACGAAGAGACTCTCGAGCTCCGCTCATTTTGAGGAAAATATTTTCCAAAAACGTTTTCTGGATTTTCCGGTATTCGTTTCATGAAAAATGAATTAGTTGGAGAAAATATTTTCCATGAAGAGAAAAAAGTCTTTTGAAAGAGGGAAAAATATATTCCACTTTTGAGAAAGAGAAAAACATTTTCCTCCCTCACTTTCTCTTGTCTCAAACACTCATTTTAACCTTTTTATGTTTCTTTTTTTAATCTTTTTTCATTTAAAAAATTCAAATTTTTAATTTTTTTTTTTTTTTTTTAAGTTCTGTCTTGGCCGATCGCTGGCCACAACAACTGTTGCAACCTGCCATAGGCAAGCCTCAAGCTCATCGGCCTCGGGCAAGGTCCGGGCGAGGTCAAGGCTCACGACTCGCCCGATTAGTGATGAGCTCAAGGCTCACCGCTTGCCCAATCGGCGATGAGCTCGAGCCCTAGCTCGCTACTTGCTTGATTGATGGAGAGTTAGGGCTCCAGGCTCGCTAATCTAGCTCACTGCTCGTCAAGCTCGCCGATCTGGCAAGCTCGAGGCCTTAGCAAGCCTACTCGCTTGGCTCGCTGATCTCAACAAGCTCGAGCTCACCACGCACCAAATCAGTGAGCCAAGCGAGTGGCATGCTCGAGCGTTGCCAAATTGGCGAGCCCAAGCCTCTAGCAAGCTCTCCACTTCAGCTAGTTGCTGGCCATCGACATGGTTGGGGGCTGTATGAAGAAGAGGAAGAAAAAAACAAAAAAAAAAAATTAAAAATTATATTTTAGAAAGTAAAATAATAATAATAATTGGACCTGTAGGTAATTTCGACTCGACGGTGGATCTTCCTCGCCTCTGGCGTGTTTGGTAGCCGGGTGTCCATGCCGTGCGTCTGTTGGTGTTGTTGCTCTAGTGGTTGCGCCGCGGTTTGCGGCTTTTTCATCTTGTCACCCTTACACTTCTTTTGTTCTTTCATTAGGAGTGTAGGTTTCTGGTAACAAGATTTTTTGTGCAATTGGCCCTTCATCTATTTAATGCTTACCTTTTACCAAAAAAATAATAATAATAATAATTAAAAAAAGAGTGCATGAAAAAAAAATATTTTCCTTACCGAATAGTAGAAAATATTTTCCACTTCTTTTCAAGTTTCGGCTGACTATAAGAAAATAATTACGTTTTTCAAAAAAATGACTTCCTAAAAAATATTTTTCGAAAATTTTATATTTTTCGTGAAACGAACGAAACTTCGATCCGAATTGCATAACTTCCGTAATATTCGGGTCAATGATTGCAATCCTTCACAAGGAGGCGGCCATCTCAATTGTTAATTCCCCATTGACTTGTAAAGTCAACCACAGGATGACCTTTCGCGTCTCAATATGTTGGCACGGGACAAATAGACATAGGTGAGAAATATTAGGTGAGTGGAGTACTCCACATATGCCATGCAATAAACCATTCAGCGATGGACAGGTGTCATCCAAGCCCACACGGAAATCTTTCAAATTGGTACAGACCTTGTCTCTCTCTCTCTCTCCCTCTCTCCCCGCTTTCTCTCAATTCCGGCCCACATTTGCAACAGACCCTCTCCCTTGAAAAGTACCGACACTTCCTCCCCTCTCCTCTCCCTCCCTCTCTCCCTCTCAAGAAAACTTCTACTCCTCTGTCTTCTCAAAAATTTCAAGGGAAAATTCCAAATAAAGATTCGAAATGTTCTTATTTTCTCAAATAATGACTTAAAGTAGATGAAGTGCCATTAAATAAATCTTGTTTAAATAAAGATTTGAAGTGATCATATCAGTATCAATAAAAGGGCTTAAACTTACTGTTTAGTGAAAGACAATTTTGTCTTTTAAATTTTTTAAATGTTTCTTTTTTTTCTTTTTTTTTTCAATTCAAAAAATAAAAATAAAAATAATTTTTATTTAAAAAAAAAAAGATGAACACACATGGGAAGGAGGCTCCTCCCGCCTATGACTACCGCCCCATTGTGACAATAGCCGACGAGGTTGTCGACATCGAGGCGAGGCTATCGCCTTTGGCCGACAAGGGTCATCGACCCTCACCTAGGCGCTCGTGACCATGTTGACCATTGCCGCCACCCCATCGACAATGAGGTAGCAACTACAAGCAAGAGGGAGCTGTCGCAACCAAATTTTCAGGTGTGAACCACCTAGGGTTTGGCTAATGGATTGTTAAGCCTAGACTTAACTCGGGCTCTCCCAAGCCCATACCAATTCGCAACTTAGGTTCAAGTTCTTAACATGCAAATGGATTTTATTTAGGAGTCACCACTAATATATTTTTGTCAAGCAAGGATTTATCTTCCATCAAGTTATATGATATGCAAGGAGTTTAGTCCAAATGATCTCATTGATTTTGACAATCATGTTCATGTTGTGATGACTTAATCAATAATGCATAATATAACTTAAGATTACACATTATAACTAATAATAATGTATAAATCAGTTTCATTTATATATATATATATATATATATATATATATATATATATAAATGTAAACAGAATTAGTACCAAGTGTTCTCATCTAGCAGAGAAAGGCAAGCACATACTTTACAACTACAAACAGAATGCAAAATTGTGGCCTATTATTGACAACATTGATGCATCGTCGTAATCCATCCAAGTGTCAAACCAAGGGCTTTGTGACTTTCCACGTGGAATCTCGTATCTCATTGAGTCCTTGATGCATGAAGCGAGGTCGAGAACTTTGGATAAGATCAACCTCGGGATATGTCTCTCCCAAAGAAATTTAGCGATCACCAATCCAGCAGCTATAATATTTGGCCCATTAAACCCAGCTCATCTCTCCTTTAAGCCTAAGCCCAGGCCCAAGGCCAACCTTTTGTCTTTTTGCTTTATTAGCTAGAGCAAGTTTTAAAGAGAGAGAAAGAGGACTCGGTGACAAAAACAGAGAAAAAAATAAAGAAGCGTCTGTGAAGGAGGGAAAGAGGAAAGGAAGAAGAGAGCCCAGGCCTTCACGATCCGGACTCTACAACAAGTCGAACCAATTGCGAACTTCAACACCGGGTAAGTATTCAAGCCAATTATTCATCTAATTAGAGTAATTTTGAAAGTTAAGGCACAAACTTTGAATTATGTAGATCTTGAACGATGAGGTTTGAATGAGGAGGTTTTGAGTTACAATTTTTGTGGAAATGATAGTTTAAGGTGTTGTGGAGCTTTGGGGTTTGATGAAATTCAATTATGAAGTACAGTTTGATCGGAACAAATTTCTAAAGTTTCGCATTCGAGTTACGCATGGTGGACAATTTGCGTTATGAAGAAAAATGAATGTTTGATATAAATGAGTTGCTTTGATAGCACGTAGGTGTAATTTTATCGACGAATAAGTATAGTTTAGTCAAGTCATTAGTTAGAGTAGCATATTGAATGGTTTTGATATTGTTTTCGATTAGTTGATAGGAATACAAGTACGTTGGCTCAAGTAAATTATTGTAGACTAATTTTTGGCTTTCCCAAGTAAATAGTTTTATCTCTTTTAAGAATTTGTAAACTAATTTCTTCAAAATGATAAAAATTTGATATATTATGTGTTATGAATAAGCATTTTTATTGCATAAAATTTGGATCAACATCTACTACATTTTGATATTTGTGAATGTGTGAGACCTTTGGTGGAAATATATATATGTATGTTTTTTTTTTTTTTTTTACAAACAAAGTTGAGGAATATTATATAATTTGGGTTTGCAAAACCTGTTTTTACGAAAGGTATTTTTGGCGGATGAGTTGAGTTGCGAAAGGTTATGTGATTAATTTGTGAAATGTAATTTGATATATGTGATTGTTTGTGGATTGGATTTCTAGTATTGGGGGATAATGTTTGAGTACTCAATATCATTGTGAACCCGTTTGAGGGTTTGTGGGTATGTACATACTAGTCTAATATATCAAAAGCCAAGTGACTTGCTAATAATAGGTGAAGATCTAACCAAGGAGAGCATCTTGGTTGCCTTATTATAGGCGTTATGTGTGACCATGAATAAATATTTGAACATGAGTTTGGTCAATGGAGTGAACCATTGACATGTAATTTGAGATCAATCGATGGAATGAACCATTGACGTATGGTTAAATGAAATTAATCAATGAAATAAACCATTGATAATTAATTTGTTACTGTGAACTAATATTATTATTGATTTATATGTAAAAAAATTTGTTAGAAAAATATTATCCACTTTTAATATTTTGCATATATAGTGTCACGCCCTGATCTTCAGGCACGCGCACATCCTTTACCTTTGGTCGATTTTGAAATACGATATCCCAGGACTATGTATCGCCGACCCTTTCATTTATATATACACATGCGGAAGTATTTAAAAATCCCCAAATAATAAAACAATGGGATAGAAAAGCAGGCCAAAATTTTATTCATTGAAATTCACATCTACACAAGTTCAGGGTTCACAAAGAGGATAGGACCAAACTCGGGATCATCATCCCAGTCCTCCTCAAGTCTTTCACCACTAGGCTCATTCTCTTCAAACTCTTCATCTTCTTCTTCTTGCTCAACTTCGACTTCAAGTGTCGGCTCATCTTCGGAAAATCTAGGGGCCTGAAATGTAATCCCACAACCGGGACGAGACTATGTCTCAGCGAGTTCTACCCCCTAAGACCCGATTAGTAAACTAATACACCTTAGGGCTGCCTAAGCACAACATGAGTTAGAGGACTTACCTTGGCCTCAGATTCCACCTGCATGTTAGCTCAAATCAAATAGGCACTCAAGCAACTACATCACAGATCGAAACATCGATCAAATCGACTTAGTCGATCACACGCCAACAAGACCACTCACGGTTATTCCCATTCAAGCAATCAATTCAAAACAATCTGATCAAAACAATGATCAATCGACCTAGTCGATTACATGTCATTCGGACCACCTCTCGGTCACATCAACACCACACTTTATAACCTCCATTCGGGTACTCAGTCACAGAGCAAGATGAATGCTCTCGGGCGTCTTTTTCGCCAAGGTGACGTACCAATTACTGATCATGATAACCTCCAGCAGTACATTTAGTCACAGAGCCTCATTAATGCTCTCGGGCATTGTTTCAGCCAAGGTGACGTGTATAATGGACAGCACTTGTGCGTTCTTTAAGGCGCCATTTTCACCAGTGATATTCTCCATCACCGAACCACGTATGTCCATACTGCTGCATGTAATAGACAGCACTCGTGCGTTCTTTAAGGTGCCGTTTTCACCAGTTATATCCTTTAATCACCGAACCACGTATGTCTCATCACATCGTTCCTGATTGGTTTCAGCCGAGAATTTCCCCAATTCCCTTTCACAGTTCCCTCTGCTTTACTGCTCAATACAGCATCATTGATGCTAAATAATAACACTCGGCCATCAACCAATTAATCATTCAATTTCATTCAATTTGAGATAAATCCCTAAAATTACTCAATCAAATCAATTCCACGCAATGTAGAGCTCAAATAAATAAACGAACTGCACCACGACAATCAGCACGAAATTCCGGTCACCAGCCATCCCGGGTGAATTTCCGGAAAAATAAATAATTAAATAAATAATTTCGAAAATTAAATAAATAAATACAATAAATTCAATTTAGCACAATATAAAGCTCAATTAAATAAACGGATTGCACCACGAGCATCAGCATAAAATCTCGGTCACTGGCCATCCCAGCTGAATTTTCAGGAAATAAATAATTAAATAATTAATTTCTAAAATTAATATTTAATTCCTAAAAATTCCACCTAGGCCCGAATTATTAAATTAACACCCGATAAGGGACGGGAAAAACCCTGTGATGCATTCAATGATTAATAGGACAAGTCTACTTGCTAATTGTACCTTCAATTTAGCTAACAAGCACTAACAAGTCTCTAATTTAATTATTGTAATCTAATCTAACCACCTAATTGCAATTAAATAAATCTAATCAACCCTTAGGCATCATTAGCAAACTAAGAAGGCATCAGTGAGTAAAACTCACATGCGTAAAGCGAAGACTGAGGCACTGCGACGACGACGCAACGGCGGCCGAATTCCAAAATTTCGGGGGCGTCGATGGACCCTCGGGCCGGGCTCAAAAGCCTTCTCAAACCCATAGAAATTTCTAGACTTGGCCTCGCGGGCTTGGGCTTGAAAATGCTGAAATTCAAGGCTTGATGAACTGCAATTAATCGGGCTGAAGAATTTCTGGACTGATGGACTCGTGGGGAGTTGCTGGCCCAAACTATAGGCTAGGCTTGTGGAGACAACACTGGAAGCTGGGCTGCTTTGGCTTCGCTTGTTGATTGCGGCAATGACACTGAGGACGCACGGCTCAAGACAAAACGCGAGGAGAGTTGGCGTCCACGGGAAGCGGCTGCAGGTCAGCAAAATGGCACCGCTTGAAGGCTTCTATTGAAAACTACCCGAGCTTGAATGT
Source organism: Eucalyptus erythrocorys (assembly GCA_014182555.1). Classification (NCBI taxonomy): domain Eukaryota; kingdom Viridiplantae; phylum Streptophyta; class Magnoliopsida; order Myrtales; family Myrtaceae; genus Eucalyptus; species Eucalyptus erythrocorys. Next base: position 9,748,210 of record CM024603.1, read on the forward strand.
GGCAGCTTGCATAAAACGAAATTAGAGAAGCGGCGGCTTCACGTGGGGTCTTCACGTGTGCTGAAGTTGACTGCCATGCTGGCCGAGAGAGAGAGACTTGAGACGTGGGGCTTCTTCGGTTTTGGTAGGGCTTCTTCAATTTTGTTTGTTGACTGAAGCTTGTCAAGTGGCTGGCAGGTGGCGGGGGCAGCTTCGGTGGAGGAATTTCAGTAGGGGACGTGTGGTCTTGGAGAGAGAGAAGCAATGGACGGGCGCTGGAGTCTTCAAACCGGCCGAACTTCACAAGCGCTGCTGGGCCGAAGGAGTTCAGCCGAGAGAGAGAAAGAACGACTTTTTAATTAAAAGGAGAAAACGCAAGTAGGCGGGGTCGAGGAAGAAGGAGTTTGGCTGGGACTTGTCCAAGAAGATTTGTGGAGAGAGAGAGAAAGGCAAAAAGTCCACAACCTCATCTCTTGCATTGAATGCTTGGTCGGCCAAGAGGAAACAAATGTGGAGGAAAAAAACAAAAGAAAAGGAAGAGAGAGAGAGGTCGTGTGAGTGGATAAGGAGAGAGAGTGCAGAGGATTTGCATTGACTAAAAGTCAATCAAAACAAAACAAAATGGAGGCCAACGTGCATGGGAAAATCGGCCAAGGGGTGTGCGCAAAGAATTAAAGAAAGAAGTGGGGGGAGTAAAACAGAATTTATAATTTTGTTCAACTTCAACCCAAGAATAATCGGTCATCCAAGGCTAATTTCAACCTCAATTTCCACAATTGGAGTCCAAGATAAGACAGTCTTCCTAACTCCCAAATTTCACTCAAATCCGAATTTATTTCATTTTTCTCTAATCCGATTTTCCGAACAAATAAATTCCGTTGGGGTCCAAATGAAGTCGAAAAAGCCCAAACAACTTTCATTCACCGAATCACTTACACCCGATGACAAAAGTTTCTTCAAAATGGTCAATCGAGTTTCCGTTCATTTTCCGCATTTCCGATCCGATTTTCCGTAAAAAACCTAAACTCGCCGGAATTTCCTCAAAATGTGAGTCGACGTTCCTAGGATAGCTTGTGACACCACAGAACTTTCAATTTCTGAAATCTGACTCAAATTGGCGGTTAACTTCATTCCAGCGCGCTTTTAGTGTGACCTATACTTCTTGGGTAGTTTTCAAAACTTTTCAAGACAATTGACTCGTGGTCGATTTTCTTCGAGCCACAATGAGCCCACTCGACACATTGGCGACTATCGATTGTCGTGAAAATCTCGAGGATTCAATTACAGACGCAGGGTACCAAAACGATAGAAAAATCAAATTAGTGCCGGTCGACGAGAATTTTTCAATTCAGTAGAGTCACCCACGATTGGCCACACATATCAGTCGAACCAACCTATCTTTGACTTCAATTCGATTTTTAACTGTGCCGTAATGACCTCTAAAGATGAACACGGTCGAGAAGCCGATTCCCGATCGAATTCTCAAGTCTATTGCCTTAAAAGTCTTTAATGGCTTAAAAGCTAGTCTAGTTATCTCAAGAGTGATCAGTTCTGAGAACAATCCTATAGACGCGTCAATGAAATGCCCGCTCAATTTAATAGAAAACAGCACTAGAAATTCTGGATGTCACATATAGTTTCTAGCTTTGAGACTAATAAAATATCATGTTTGTAAATGTATATAGTATATATTCGATCCGTTTAGAGGATGTGTACTACTAATTAAGTTATGGTTGCTCACCCCTTTATTTCTCAATCTTTTTCAAGTTATTCAACTAGCGTTGAGTAGTATGAGAGTGATATCGACAAGAGGGCTTTTGGGGAATTGGATTTTGTGGTTTGAAGCCGCATCCTTAGAGTAGAAGGATGACCATGTTATCCCCCCCCCTTTTTTTTAATGGTTTTGGGGTGTAACAATTGAAGCTCCAAATGAAGCATGTAACCTTGTGCAATAGTACTTTGCCATTAAAATTGACCACCTGTCCTTTCTAATGACATTTTGAAGAAAAGGGAACATCCTCACACTACAACTCAAATAAGCAAACAAAGCACAAAATATATATTAGAGGTGTAATAGAAAAGTCGAATGAATCTAAGCTTCGTATTGTGATTTCCAATTCTCTGCTTACCTCATGATTCTCTTAGACAAAGCTAACAACTCGATTTCCCATAGGTAACATCAGAAGGCACAATATGTGGAATATATTGTTAATAAGATGCAAATAAGTACAATGGAGGAAGAAAATAATATAAAAAGAAGAAGAAAAGTCAATGCAAGACCCATGATATCTCAACATATTCTTGCTGATGAGATACTAAGAGATTTAGGAAATAATCTATTGGGATAATTTGCAGGTGAAATATTCATAACTCAATTAAGAGAAGGAGACTTTTAGGGCATGCATAACAAAATTTCTGTTTCAGAAATTGATTTCTAGCCAGAAATTGATTTCTCAATTTCTACTCTCCGGACAAGTTTCTGAGCAAAGAAACTTGTATGATAACGACTCAAAATTTCTATTTCTGGAACAAAAATCCGTTTGATAAAATAATAAAATTTCTATTTCTAGGAATAGAAATTGATTAGAAATTGATTAGATAACAACATAGGAAATCCTCAAATACAAAATAATAGTAAAAAAAAAATATTAAAACAACATAGGAAATCCTCAAATACAAAATAATAGTCGAAATAATACTAATACATTACAAAAGTTGAAAATACAATTTCATGGAATTTCCTATTACACATGCTTACGTTTCCTATTACGTAATATTTTCTTTCGAAAAATAAACAATGTGGCAAAAAAAAAAAAATCAATTGAAATTCAATTGTAGTGAATATGTCATTATGTTTTTGCCGAAATTGATTTCACATTAATCAAATAAGTCTAATGATAGCCATGATTATAATAGTCTAATTCCAATTTCTTTCCAAATTTTGTTAAAAAAATCCTCGCCATGTTCAAAAATTGTCACCAATTTTTTTTTTCAAAATTATCAACACTAGGATTATTTAAAAATTTATTATCAAAATCTATATTTTCATTAACACTCTTACAAGAACAACAGATTCCTTATTAGATCTCTTTTCCTTATAAAAGAAAAATTGGATGAAACCCTAATGATTTGACCCATTTTTACCGTCTCAATATGAAGTTTATGATTAAAAAAATAGTTAGCCGATAGAGTCGTTAGCTGGCGTATTACGAAAGAGTAGGTAAAGAAAGACTCGTTAGATATGAATATGACAAGTTGACTATTATTATTCGTGAAATCTCTTAGGTGCAACAAATGAAGCCTTGTTCATTCAATTCCCACCATTTGGCCCAATGGTTAAGATTTTCAATCAATATTGATTGAAATGATTATATTAAAAAATCATTAAAATATTTTGGACTAAATTAACTATTTCTATTTCTATTTTAATATTAGTGATCTAAAATATTTTGGACCAAATTGAAAAGTTGAGAAAAAAATTTCTATTTCTCGTTTCGAGAAATTGGAGAAGATAAAATTTTTAGCTTCGATTTCTCCTCCAAATCAGTTTTCGGAATAGAAATCTGTTTCAAAAATAGAAAAATCAAATTGCGTTACCAAATGGATTTCTGTTCCAAGCCTGTTCCGGGGAACAGAAATCAGGAGAAAAATAGTTTCAGAAATTTTATCATGCAGGCCCTTAGACTTTTTATTTATGTGAACTTATTTCATCTTATTAGAAACGATTACAAGATTTGCCAATTTATAGGCTTATTATATGACTCTCGCTCTAATTATTAAATGACTCATAAACATAGAGCATTCCAAGGAAATAGATTCCTAAGAATTTATAAAATATTTATTAGATCTAAAAACACAAACAGTCAAGACATAGAAATACGAATAGACTCTTGTAAATCAACATTACAATAAGACCTTTAACTCACACACTAGTCTTAGGAGTCAAACGGATATCATGTAAATCTATAACTTGTTTAGTAAATCATAACCTCTTTGCTTAATCAGCAACATCCAATGAATTTCGTTTAATTACTAACACTCCCTCTTAAACCAAATTTTCTTCCATCAATCATTCCACTTAGACTCTTGAACTTCGGAAAGGCATCGATTTTGAGAGGTTTAGTACAAATGTTTGCCACTTGATCTCCCGTCTTCACATGTGACACTTCAATTTCCTTCTCTTTCACTCGTTCTCAAATGAACTGATATTGAACATCGATATGTTTAATCCTTTCATGGAAAAACTAGAATTTTAACAAAGCAATAATAGAAATATTATTGACAAAAAATCTCTATTGCTTTCTTATGTTGTGGGCAATCTTCTGAACCATATTGCATGACAAACACATGAAGATTCTACTACATAATCAGCTTCACATGTCAAGAGAATAATGACGCATCGCTTCTTTGATGACCATGTAAAAGCAACTTCGCACAAGAAAAATACAAAGTCGATAGTGTTTTTTCAATCATCAATGTCTCCATCATACTCACTATTTGAATAAGCTCTAAGCTAAAAAAGGTTTAGATTGATAATAGCATAAGCCATGAAAATAATACCTTTGATGTAGCAAAGTATTCTCTTTGTAGCTTTAAGATGAGATGACTTCAGTTTCTCCATATATCAACTCACAATTCCAATATTGTACATGATATCCAGTTTAGTAAATTTCAAATATCTCAAGTTTCTAATTAAGTTTTTATAGTGCATTGAATCAACATCAACACCATCATCAAACTTCGAAAGATTGTTTATGCACTCCATTGGTGTATTGATTAGTGTATAGTTCTTCATATTGGATTTTTCAATGATATTTTCTGCATATCCTTTTTAGGAAATGAAAATCCCACCTGCACTTTACTTTTACTTTTATACCAAGGAAGTAATTTATGAGACCATTCAAATTCCTTCACCATGGATGCCCTAAAAGCATCAATCATTGGTAAATTATTTCCTATTAAAACAAGGTCGTCAACATATAAACAAGCCAATAGAAAATCACGTTTTTCTTGCTTCAAATGAAGTGCATGCGCACATGGGCATTGAGAGAAGCCATTTACTTTGAAATAAACATCAACTATGTAATTATATGCTCTCAGTGCTTGTTTGAAACTATTAAGAGCTTTTTTCAACCTTAACATTGTATCTTCATGAAGTTATATAATAGATCCCTTCGGTTGCTCAACATAAATCACTTTCTTGTCCTTCAAAATATCAACAACCTCCCATATTTGTTTCTTCTCAATGACCTCAATTTCTTCATTCGTGGCTTTTCTTGGTAGCATCATTATAGACAAGTGGTTCATAGTCTGCAAGAAGGCATACAAGAGAGAGCTCATTGGTGGCTTCATAAATCTCAAAAATTTTACTTTTATGTTCCCACATCTTCCTGCATCCTTCCATCAACTTCTTATCTTTCTACATTGTACTTCAATCGTGCCAATGCAAAAGGAAATTTAAAACATAAATTGAAAATTTTCATTATACTTGTGTTTGATAAGGTTTGTCAAATTTTTGCTGGGCTGCCGAATGCTACAAAGTAGGTTATGTCTGCAACTTGACATCATTGATTAAGCATAGAAAAATCCATCTCTAGAGTATAGAAAAGCTCACCATAAGAGGAACAAGAGCAACGGACCATTTCAATGTTGCAATGGAAGTATCATCTTCCTTTGCCAATTCAAAACTATGAGCATTCTTCACAAAAGAAGCTTGGTGAAGCTTAAATCCTCACTTGACTTTCATTTGCTTCATGTCTAGCCTTTTGAGATATTTATGCTTCTTAGAATAGGAAATAGATTTTGGGCATGTACATGAGACTTGTAGAAAGAGCTGGCATATGTGAGATCATGAAAATGACTAGTAGCACCGCTCCCACCCTTTTTTCTTGCACAAATCATGTGGAATCTAAACATCCTTGGTCCCCAACAAACAATTACAATAGAGAAGCACAATTTTCAACGTAACAAAAAACCATTTTGTTGACGCCTAAATTTTTGTTTTTAATTAGTTTCTTTTTTAAAAAAAAGGCTTTTATTTCATTTTATTTTATCTTCTATTTTGTCTTTTTAGAAAAACAAAAAAAAAGGAAAAGAAACGAAAAACCGAAAAAAACTGAAGCCCCCCACTTATGGGCCCACAAGGTCCGTTTCCGCCTCAGCTCGGCCCGGTCGAGTCACCTTCTTCCTCGTGCCGTTGCAGCGCATGTGCGTGGGAGGCGCGACACTGGAGGAAGATGAACAGACGCTAGCGTAAGAAGCACAGAGGAGCAGTTGGCATCGACGAGACATGACCAGAGGAGGAGCCAACGGTGGATGGGACGGTGGTCCAACCGGCGGGCGAACCCTCGTTGACTGGCCGCCCCCTCGCCTATAAATAGAGGGGGCCCCGTCGGCGTCGAAGGGAGAGCAATGGTGGCGGATGCAATTGCAGTGGTGGAGAGAGAGAGAGAGAGAGAGAGAGAGAGAGAGAGAGAGAGAGGGGCGACAAAGGTCGAGGACTGCATATCCTCGAAACCTCCCAACTGAGAGACTTCAAAAAGGGGGGCCGAGGACGAGCAGCCCAAGATCCAAGGTTGGCCGGTGTCGAGAAGGCAGATCTGAGGGTGGGGAGGCTCGAGGAGACACGCAGACGCCGAGAGGAGAGGTTCCGGTTGGTTCTGATCAAGTCTTGGTTCTCGTCAACGCTGTCGTCGTTCGCCGTGGCCCCCGCCATCGTAAAACAGCCCTCGCCGTCGCCGTAGTTGTCTCCGTTCAAAAAAGAGGTAAAAGAAACCGTCGTCGTTACCGTCGTCGTTCATTCTAGTCGTTTCTGTTGATCCAACCGTTGTCACCATCGTCGTTGTCGCCTTTGTCGTCACTGTCGCCGTTGTCACCTTCGTCACCGCCGTCGTCGTCATCGCCATTGTCGCCGGAGCGCCTCCTCGGCACCCTGATTCGGAATCCCTAGGGTTCCCGATTTTTCGAGTCACGATCCCGGGTTGTTGGGTCGGACCGAATCAGGAACCGAGTAGGGATTTCGCCAATCCCGGGGGCAGCGGAGGCTGGGTGGCGAGGCGGGTCAGAGCCGGGTAGGGTTTTCGCAGGGGAGCCGGGTCGTGGAGCGAGTTGTTGAAGAGGGTCATCGGGCCAGGTCGGGCATCCCCAAACACCCAGCCGCGGCGTCGTTTCATCCTTTTAAGAAAGCGGGCCCGTCTGCGTTTTGGGTGGCCGGGTTGGACCCAACCCACGGATTCGACTCGGGTCAGCTTTTTAAATTTTATTTTTATTTTGAATAATATTTTAAATAAATAAATAATTTATTTCAAAAAAGGGTCCACAATAATTTATTTTCAAAAAAATATTAAAAATATTTTAATTTTTAGAAAACCGAAAAATATTAGAAAATGTTAAAAAATGTTTTATTTTCCAAAAAATCAAGAAATAATAAAAATAATTTATTTTTAAAAATATTTAAAAAAATATTAAAAAATATTTTATTTTCCAAAAATAAAAAAAAAATAAAAAATATTTCATATTTTCAAAAAAGCCAAAATCCCAAAAAAGCCCAAAATTAAAAAAAAAAAAAAAGACCAAAAAAATTCAGAAAAGCCAAAAATTTGTATTTTTCCAAAAAATACCCAAAAATCCAAAAATCCCTTTTATGTCCAAAAAAATGAAAAAAAGGACTCAAAAATGTTTTTCCTCCCCAAAATATATGGAAAATCCCTCAAACATCCAAAAAACCTTAGGGTTTAAACAAAATTAGGTACCGAAAGGGCATTAGTGATTAACTAGTGTAATCAAGTCCCCGATCCTAATATCTCTGGTTGCACAGGAGTGAGTATTTCTCCCGATACTTCGCTTGGGTTTCTAATCAACTCACCCCAAATCGATTAGTGGCGACTCCATTTTAAAATTGATTTACATATTAAAAACTTAGGCTTTTAAAGTCGTGAATTGGTGGACTTGGGAAAGTCCGGGCATAACTATTTTCAGCCGAGCCATTAGCCTCCGCCGGTGCTCGTACCAGATTACAGGCGCAAAAAAAAAAGAGGTTGCGACACATTTCCTCATTAAGTTGTAGATCACATAAGCATTACTCTAAGAATAATGTTAATGTGACGGTTTGTTACTTTCTTAAAGAATGATGGTGCCTTCTACATTACTAGTTATCCTTGAGGCAACTAGTTAACAAGTTTAAGTGGCTCCCAAGCATTAATGCAGAAAATTGGAGAAAAAGGGACACATATCATTTGGCTTCTTATTCTCTCACTTTAGTTACTTTGTTTCATGAAATATTAGACATTGCTAGAAAGTATTATTTTACATAAATTATTTTTGAGAGATATGATTTAAATTTTCCTATGTCCTCAACCTTCATTGGCACCTCCAGATTTTGGAACTTTGACCCTTAGTGCTAGGCTTGAAATCTCACCTAAGGTTGGCAAGGTTCACAATGCCCTTCACCCAAACCAAGTGAAGCTCAACTGGTGACCTTAGTGCTAGGCTTGAAATCTTGATGCTTGGAAATTACATGGTTGCTCAATTTATTCGGTTTCCTTTAGAAATTTAGAATCTCACTTGGTAAAATATTTCTTTTTGGTAAATCCCGCTAAGTTTATGTCTTAAATTTTTAATTTAGAAAAGGTTGGCCACAATGAGAACAAGGAAAAAGAAAAGCAAGAAAACAATCACAATTTAGATACTTAGAAGTATGAAATGATTTATTTATTCCAATTCAGCATCATAGATTATCTTGATTACTTGTTCTACTATCAATCTTCTGATGGAATTTTAATCTCACATTATGAGAAATTGTAGAATAAACATAATCAAAAGTTATATTTGATTTTTGGTCTGTATAAAATTATTTTATTGTGATTTTATACCTAATGGCAACAAAAAAGAACTATAAAAATTTCTTAGTTATTTTCCTTTATTTGAAAATTTGAGGCCATTTTAGAAATTACTCTAATCAATTTTAAATCTCATTATATTAGTTAATGGACTCCATAATGCATGTAAAGTGAAATGCATATTTCATGTGCTCTAATATCACAATCTCTTTCATGTAAGAGTATCAAACATCTCAAGTGCCAAAACTTGGCACGGGTAGATACTTAAGTAATAAAATTTCCAAAAGATATACTTAAGCGCCAAAATCGGAGAAGAAATGGACACTTAAGTGCTAGTGGTGAGAAATTCCAACCGAAATGCTAGCGTGGCATTTTAAGGAAACTTTTTTTTGCTAAGGTGGCAATTATATATATATATATATATATCCATGTGGCGCTGACGTGGCAATTTGTAATGACCCCGGCTCTGTCTCTAAGGTTTCGAGTGGCAAGGGTTATTTTTGTGACGTCTCAAGCTTATTGCCATCCCAATTCTTTTTATCTTGTTGATAGGCACATGTGGAAATGTGAACAAACAAAATCCCTAGACAAACAACAGCTAGAAGATTAGGATATACATTACACAGAACACACTACTTTATATTACAATAGTATATTTACAAGCCATTCTATCATGAGCCATTATATTTACAACCATTACATATTCTATACTCAAAAAGGCTGGAGTAAACCTTAACTCCTCTAGCAAGATTGCAACTCTAGAACTAGTGTGAGACCTCTATACCTATAATGGTGAAAAATAATAGGGTGAGTCATGGACTCAGTAAGTAAAATCACTAATCCTCATATAGGTGGACGTCTCATCATTGAACCTAGCATGCGAACATCACTCATGCGAAAGTATCAATGATAGATCAATAGCAAAGGTTAAGCTTTGCCTCCACCATATATATGGAGGAACCTATCATCTATCTAAGCCTCTTAAGTCCTAATTAAAGGCATGGAAATCCACATGTACCATCAATAGTGTAATTAATAGCCAATAATATTCACATGTGTCGGATATTAGCATATAAAACATTATCGAAGCCCTCGAGACTCAATCAATAACCTACAGAACATTCACATGCCTCTCATTTCATAAATAACCTCAACCATAGCATGTGTCTTCCAAGTCACTAAAAATGACAATTAAATCATGCATGTGTCCCATGCATCATATAAGCCCATGACTAACATGCACAAGCCATAAAACAACTTTTTAAGTATGCACATAACACTAAAATGCTTCGCACATGTTTACTGCCTCGAGAATCACATGGGATCCCATACTACCATGCTATCTAGATAACATGCAAATGTCCATTACAACATACTTCAATGTATGCTTACATTCATCATATCAATAAATACATCAACATACCATACTTATGCATATATTGACACGTATAAAAAATTCATTTAACTTTGTCTTGGCTCAACCAGGCCCTTTCGGCTTGACCCAGACTTCTAGCTTCATGTTAGGCTTTTTGGCTCAATCATGGCATCTCGGCTCAATCGAGCTTCTCGAGGCTAGCTTTTCGAGGCTTCTGGGCTTAAACCTAAGCATCCGTTGGCATTGGGCCATCGTTGCTACCTCAAGTGGCGATGGTTCTCATTTTTCATTAGGTGATCACACATAGTGCATCACACATGTCGGTTCCTTCATCTTTCATCTTAGCCATACACCCAAGGGTCAAAAGATAACAGGACCAAGGTTTGAATAGAAATTCATAACTTTCCAAAAATGAATAGAACATAATAGTTTCGAGCAATTTTCAAAATCAGTTTCATTACCTTATCAAACAACTCAAAAAATTATAAAAATTTAATATGTTGTAAAGAAGACCTTAAATCACATTTTTCATGAAGGAAGCTAAGCCTAGTTCATTTTGTGGAAAGAGCAGCAAATCACCAAAGACAACTCAAAATTTTGTTCGTTAGATTCAATGACTGTAGGAGGAAACCCATTCGAAATCCAAATCTTCATAAAATACCGTCAAATTTTTATATATTGTAAACATGACCATCCTTTACAATTTTGTGAAGGAAGTATATCCAAATTCAAGAGGAAAATTTTTATAAAAAATTGAGAAGATAAATAGGTCACCATTCTTACCACACTAGACAATATTCACATGATAAAAGATTGAGCTTTTGTACCAACCATTTTACCTTAGAAAAAATGAGAACTAAAGTATGCTGTAGATCAAGATGGTTGAACAACTTTCATGAGCAAGTTTCATCAAATTTGAACAAAAAAAAAAAAAAAAAAAAAAAGCTCTATAAAAGTGGAAAACATGGAGGGTCCAGTAATTTCAAAAACTAAAATCAAAGTTAGAACTTAAGAAACCACTCAAAACTTTGGTGCTATGAATTTCAATTCAAGAACACATAAAGACTAGCACATTAAAGACATATTCATCAATCTATACAATGAGTAAATCAACATAGCATAAAGGATCAAAATTTCACTTGCAAATCCAAGGACATGAGCAAACCATACAAACAACCATTAACATGCATACAACTAAACATGGATGAAGACATAACCAAGGCTAACAACGTAGCACATCGCCCTAGCTAAGGGTGGGGGACTCTAGTTACAAAAAACTGAAACACGAATAAGGTACGGACAGTGGCGGCTCATGGGTCACGGTGGTGACAACGGCAACACCGTGCGGCAATGTGGCAGTGGATGACGGCGTAAGGTCGGTGGTGGTGAGCAAACCGAGAGGGAGAGAGGCGTGAGAGCTAGGGGGAATGAGGGGGCCCTGAGTGAGGGAGAGAAGAAGAAGAAGAAGAAGAAGAAGAAGAAGAAGAAGAAACTTGAGAAGAAAGTTGTCTTTCAAGCATCAAATGCTCTTGAATTGTTGTCCTCCTCTCATGATAACAATCAAACTTGGAGAGCAAGATGAAATCTTGGTCATCCATCTTGCCTAAGTCCTTATCCAAGATCAAGGGTTAGGATTGCTTCGTGGAATTCAATTAGTGGATAGACTCAAGAAGGGTAATTTGGTATATTCCTCTTGTCTACCCAAAAAGTAGTGCCTATCTCTTTTCCGTGGCCTAACAAAGTTGGTCTCATCTCAATTTAAATTTTAATAGGCTAAATTGGTCTCACCTTTAGGTCTGTTAAAGTCTATATACTCAAACTAGCGCATTTATCCAGTTAATACATTGATGGGCTCACTAAAATCATTTCAATTGGAAAGGAATGCCTTGATAACATCTATAGTTGATACTTGCAATTGGATTAGGGTTAGTGGCTAAATTTTGATTGGAAACATGTTTAACGCGACCTATGCAGATTTAGGTAGCATTAGCAGAATTCACATGACTATACTTGAAGCAAGGTCGATGCCTATCCGGGGATTTACGCGTGACTTTTAGTTGAGCTTAATCAACCCATGAAAGACCCTTGGCTGTCATGTAATTGAGTATGATTGATCAATCTGCCCTGACTCACGATCTTTTGGGATCAAATTAGGGTCATTCATAAACAATACATTGACCGTGCGACGTCACCCCTAGTCGGTTTATACTTGAGCTAAATCGATCTATACCCATCCATTGATTGACTTGTGACGACACATGATCGTCCATAGTGATTCTTATGGTCGAATGCTCTGGTCTATCGCAACCCTAATCCTAAATTGCCTTGCCCCTAATCAGCTTGTGAACAGTCCCTAGGATTGAGTCAAAGCATATTGTTGTTACTAGCATACTGATCCTTAGTCCATCCCTTGCGGTCTAGATAGGGATTCAAATCGAGGAGATCACAGCTCTTTCCCTCTAAAAGAAATTTCATCCTTGAAGTTTGAAGACATACTTTATTCTTCAAATAGGTGTAGATATCGGAGCCTCATTGATTCCTCACTTTCCTATGTGGCTCCTTTCGTCCCGTGATGTTGCTAAATAACCTTAACTAAGGGAATGGTTTTATTCCACACCACTTGCTAAATAACCTTAACTAAGGGAATGGTTTTATTCCACACCACTTGCTCTCTTCTATCCATGATCCACACAACCCATTCAACATATGACGTTCTGTCGTCCACTTCCATCTCTCCAAAGTTTAGTATGTTTGCCAGATTTGGCCCATACTTTCTTAGCATGGATACATGGAACATGTCATGCACTTGAGCAAGTCTGAGCAGAAGTGCTAACTTGTGTGCTAAATTCCCTATTCGTTCTAAGATCTCTAAAGGTCCTACGTACCTTGGACTTAGCTTTCATTTCTTACCGAAATGCAACATACCTCTCATAGGTGACTCCTTAAGGAAAGCGCGATCACCTATCTAGGATTCTAAATGTCTCTGTTGCCTATCCGCATAACTTTTTTGGTGGCTTTGGATGGTCCTAAGTCTTTCTCTAACCTTCATTACATCAATTGACATTTGGACTAATGATGGGCCAATGATCCTTCTTTTCCCAGCCCTATCCTAATAGATTGGAGTTCTGCAAGTTAGACCATAAAGGACTTCAAATGGTGGATACTTTGCTATTGTAGGCAAATTTAATGACGTTTAACCACTCGTCCCAACTTCCTTTGAAGTCTAGGACGCAGGCTTGTAACATGTTTTCTAACTTTGGCTCCGCCATTAATCTGTTGTGCTACTCTGATTACTATTCTTTGTTGGTCACTACGTGACCTGAAAATAACACGCGGTTTAGCAAGGATTTGTACTTGCTGAATTTGACATATTCTGCATGTTCTCGAAGTGTCTGCAACACCATTCTTAAATATTGCTCATGTTTACTTGGACTTTTTTAGTATAGCAAAATGTCGACTATAAATATTGCAACTAAATGGTCCAAGTATAATTTGAACATTCAACTCTTCAAGTTCTTATGATAACGGTCTAAGAATTTTCTATTTCCTCCTCAGTGACAACATATGGTTGTTTTTGAGTTGGGGGATAGTTGGGATTATCTTGGGGCAGAATTCCATTTTGCATCCTTGATGGTTGTTGTTGCAATTGCTTTCCTTGTCATTGCGGGCAATCTCTTGTCATGTGTCCTTTTTGGCCATAGCCAGAACAAGCTTTTGTTTGAGCCAAACAGGGAGCATTGCCATGTTGCTTCCCACAACTAGGGCATATCTCATTTGAAGTGGAAACTAGTCTTAGATTCTTATTCTTCTTATAAGGATGCTCTCCTTCCTATATCAGCTTCTTACCATGACGCTGGTTGGATTAACGGGTCGGATAATATGGCCAGGATGTAGCGGCTCATTCCAACGAATCCATTTCGATCAATTAGGCTTGCTCATATAGCTCATTGTAATCTTTAATGTTCAACAGCATCAACTGACTCTAGATATTAGGTTTCAAGCTGTCCCGAAATCTTTTCACCCTATCCACTAGGTCTTCAATTAGCTTAGAGGCATACTTTGACAGTTTAATGAACTTTGCTTTATGTTGATCAATTGTCATGTTGTTTTGTCAGAGTTGCAAGAATCCTGTCATCTCCATGTCATGAACACACTTAGAAAATATATTTCCCCTTAAATGCCTCAAAAAAGGCATCCCAAGTTAGGACTGTGCCTTCAGGAAATACTCATTCCTTCATGGCCTTCCACCAATGACTAGCATTTCCTTGTAGTTGGTACACTGCCAATGTGACCTTGTCTTCACTCAAACACCTTAGGAGTGTAAAGGCTTTCTCCAGCTCATCAATTCATGAAGTTGCCTTTTTGGGATAACTTGACCGGGAAAACTTTGAGGGTCGTTGTTTCAAGACCAATCCATGCATTGGTTGTCTACCATTCCTACTGTCAAACTGATTTCTAGCTTCTAGGGAATTGACTAAGGCGGTAATGGCTTGATTTTGAGCTTGGTGTTCCATTATATTTCATATGGTCTCAAAAGCTTGTAGAATTCTATCTAGATGGGGGTCCTCTTTTGACTTTTCTTTTGAACTTGATTGGATCTTAATAGTCCTTCCTCTTGGGTTCCTTGGTTCTTGAGTACTCATGTTGTAGCTAAAGGAACTCTAAGAGAAGACTTCTACAAGTTCCAACAAAAGATTAGACACCGAGAACGTTAACTAAGAAAGCAATCAACAATCACAAACATGAATGTTTTCCTTAGCTAACTATCTTAAGATTTCCAACGCACCTCATTACTCCAAATAATAACCCCGCTTTGACACCAAAAACTAATGTAATGACCCCGACTCCATCTCTAGGGTCTCAAGCAGCAAAGGTTATTTTTGTGACGTCCCAAGCTCCTTGCCATTTTGATTCTTTTTATCTTGTTAACAGGTTCATGTGAAAATATGAACAAACAAAATCCCCAGATAAATAATAGTTGGAAAAATGGGACATACATCACACAGATTACACTACTTTATAATACAACAATATATTTACAAGCCCTTTTATCATGGACTATTCTATTTACAACCACTACATGTTCTATACTCAAAAATGTCAGAGTAAACTTTAGCTCCTTTTGTGACATCCGGATTTTCAGGTTCAATTTTCGATGGAATAAATAGGGCTGTTTTCGTTCAATTGAAGTTGGGAATTGTGAAATTGAGGTACGAGGTGGGTTATTGGATGAGGAAAAATAGCAATTGAGGCATTGAGGCATCGATTGATTTTATGAGATCCGATTGAGAATAAGTTAAGGGAGAATGGATGTGCAATTGAAGACTGGAAGAAATTAAAAGGGAAAGAGAATTGGAAAATAATAGTAATTTTAAGAATAAGGTGAGTCTCTTATTCTTGTTCTATTTCCTTTTTCTATTTCTTTTTCTCTCTTTTTCTCTCTCTCCCTTTCTTTTTCTCTCTCTTCTCTCTCCTCCCCTCTTTTCCCTCGTGCGTGAAACCCCCACCGAACACCTCCCCTTGCCAATTTCAATTTCACCTCTACCTCTCTCCCTTTTTGACTTTTCAAACATCCCTATCTCTTCTCTCTCTTATCTCTTCTTCTCTCTCCTCTCTCTTCTCCCCTTCCCCCCTCCACGTGACCGAACCAGCTTCTTTCTTCTTCCCCCTGTTCGTGAAAATCAGAAGCTGAAGAAGAACAAAAGCAGCCGCTCGCCGAAGCAGCCGTCGCCACCCATCCCGCCGCCCGCGCACGCCGCGCGTCCACCGTTCACCGCCCGTGCACCGCCTGCGCCCCCGTCCCTACTTGTGCGACCCAGCCTTTGCCGCCTCGCCGCTCAGCCCCTGTTTCGCACCGTCCAACCACCTCGGCCGCCGCCAAGCTCCGTTCGGCCACTGCCCTTCCTCCCCGGCGTTCCCCTCACCCTCTACCGGCCTCACCTCGCTGTTTTGGCCACCGGACTAGCTCCGGCTAGCCAAGAACAGCAACTCACCGAGTGGGTTTCCAGCACACTCGTGGGCCGTTTTGAGCCGTTTCCGGGCCCCGAACCCTAGCCGTGCTTTGGAGTTTATCGTTCCTCGCGTCGTCCCCGTCGGATTGATGTGTTTTGCCCGCGATTCCGGTGAGTAACCTCACTAATCCCTGCTTAGTTTGCTAATTATGCTTAGGGGTTGTTTAGTTTTAATTAATTAGGTTTAGGTGGTTAGATTAGTATGGATTAGTGTTTATTAATCAATTGTGATGCAAATTAGGTAATTTGATGGTGCAATTAGCATGTAGATGTGGTTTACTATTTATTGAAAGCATCTCGGGATTTTTCCCGACCCTTAGCGGGCTTCAATTAGGCTTTTCGGGCCTAAATTGGATTTTTAGTAATTTATTATTAATTTTCGAAATTAATTTAATTAATTAATTATTTCCCGGAAATTCAACTAGGATGGCCAGTGACCGAGATTTTATGCTGATAATTGTGGAGCAGACCGTTTATTTAATTGAGCTTTATATTGTGCTAAATTGAATTTATTGTATTTATTTATTTAATTCTCGAATTTAATTTAATTATTTATTTATTTTCCAAAAATTCACCCGGGATGGCCGGTGACCGGAATTTCGTGCTGATTGTCATGACGCAGCCCGTTTATTTAATTGAGCTTCAATTTGTATGGAATTGATTTAATTATGAATTTTTAGGATTTATTCATATTGAGTTGATTGTTAATTATTTGATTGAGAAATTGTTGGATATTGGTTGTCGGTATCAAAAGTAAGTTGGTAATCACCTGAAGGAAGATACGTGGCTCGGTGAATTAGGATATCACCTAGAGAATCCATGTGAGTTCGGTGGTTGGATATGTCACCTTGGCGAAAAGGTAGCCTTAGAGAATGCATGTGGCTCGGAGACTCGGTATGTCCTCCTGGAGAATGCACGTGGCTCGGTGACAGAGTATGGTATCGTAAAATGGGCACATGGGCTCGGTGAATTGATGCATCACTTTGGTGAGTTAGGACCTAAGAGAAGGCACGTGGGCCCGGGCATCGTAAAAAGGACACGTGGCTCGGTGATTTGATGCGTCACCTTGGCGAACTAGTGCCTGAGAGAATGCACGTGGGTCCAGTATTAAGAATGACATCTAAAAGGGCACGTGGCTCGGTGACTTGATGTACCACCTTGGCGAAGAGGTCACCTTAGAGAATGCACGTGGGCCCAAGGTTGAGGCATGTGGCTCGAAGACTTGGGATGTCATCCTAGAGAATGCACGTGGTCTGATTTCTAAATATTCCACCATGGGGAAATGATTTGGATGACATGTAATCGACTAGGTCGATTGATCATTGTTTTGATCTGATGTTGCGGTGAATTGATTGATTGATTGGGAATGACCGTGAGTGGTCTTGTTGGCGTGTGATCGACTAAGTCGATTTGATCGATGCTTCGATCAGTGATGTGATTGCTTGGATGCCTATTTGATCTGTACTAATATGCAGGTGGAATCTGAGGCCAAGGTAAGTCCTCTGACTCATGTTGTGCATAGGCAGCCCTAAGGTGTATTAGTTTACTAATCGGGTCTTAGGGAGGTAGAACTTGCTGAGACATAGTCTCATCCTGGTTGTGGGATTATATTTCAGGTCCCTAGATGGCGATCATGAAGGACTGGGAGCCCTGGAGTTTGGAAGGGTGGAAATTGAAGATTCAACAACGTGTCCGATTAGTGGGTCATAAAACCATTACCTTTTGTGGAGTCGATAGATTTTGTAATTAGTCGGCAATTGTAAATAAACAAGTTTGTTTGTAAAAAGGTTTGAGTTGGTTTGAAGAGTTTATGGTCCTGTTACTCTATCCCATTGCTTTATTGTCTGGGAATTTATAACTGCTTCCGCATGTGCATATAAATAAAAAGAAAGGGTCGGCGATACTTAGTCCTGGGATATCGCATTTTAAAATCGACCAAAGGTAAGGGATGTGCGCGTACCTGAGGATCGGGGCGTGACACCTTTAGCCAGATTACAACTCCAAAACTAGTGTGAGACCTCCATGCATACAATTCTGAAAAACAACCGGGTGAGTCATGGACTTAGTAAGTAAAATCACTACTCCTCATATAGGAGGATGTCTCATGATTGAACCTAGCATGAAAACATCACTCACGCGAAAGTATTGAAGGCATATCAATAGCTAAGCGTAAGCTTTGCCTTGACTATATAAATAGAGGAATCTATTCTCTATCTAAGCCTCTCAAGTCCTAATTAAAGGCATGCAAATCCATACGTACCATAAATAGTGCAATTAATCGCCAATAACATTCACACGTGGCGGATATTAGCATTTAAAACATTATCGAAGCCCTCAAGACTCAACTAAGGCCTTCAAAACATTCACATGCCTCTCGCTTCATAAATAACCACAACCATATCATGTACATGTCTTCCAAGTCACTAAAAATGATAATTAAATTATGCACGTGTCTCATGCATTTCATATAAGCCCATGATTAACATGTACGAACCAAAAAAACAACTTTCTAAGGATGCACATAGTACCCAAATGTGTCAGACACGTTTAGCACATTGAGAATCACATGGCATCCCATACTACCATGCTATCTCGACAGCATGCAAATGTCCATTACAGCATACTTCAATGTATGCTCATCTTAGCTTATCAATAAACACATCAACATACAATACTTATGCATATATTGGCATGCATAAAAGATTCATTTAACTTTGTCTTGGCTCTACCAAGCCTTCTCCGCTCAACTGAGGCTTTTAGTTTCATGCTAGGCTTTCTGACTCAACCAGGGCATCTCAAGTCAACCAAGCCTTCTCGAAGCCAGCTTCTCGAGGCTTCCAAGCTTAAACCCAGTCATCCCATTGGTGTGGGGGGATCGTCGCTACCTCAAGTGGCGACGGTTCTTATCTTTCATTAGGTGATCATGCGGTGCATCACACAAGTCGATTATTTCATCTTTCATCTTAGCGGATGCAACCAAGGCCTGAACGATAACAAGATCAAGCTTAAAATAGAAATTCGTAAATTTCCAAAAATGAATAGAACATAACAGCTTCAAGCAATTTTTGAAATTAGTGTCATTACCTTATCAAATCGGCTCAAAAAATTATAAAAATTTAATATATTGTCAAGAAGACCATAAATAACATTTTTCACAATGGCAGCGAAGCCTAGTTCACTTTGTAGAAAGAGCAGCAAATCATCAAAGACAACTCAAAATTTTGTCTATTAGACAGATTCAACGATTGTAGAGGAAAACCCATTTGAAATCCAAATCTTTATAAAACTCTCTGAAATTTTTATATGTTGTAAACATGGTCGACCTTTACAACTTTTGTGCAGGAAGCATGTCTAGATTTGAAAATTTTATAAAAAAAATCGAGAATACAAACTAGTCACCATTTTTACCATACTGGACAGTTTTCACATGGCAAAATATTGGGCTTTTGTACCAACATTTTACCTCAGAAAAATCTGAAATTAAAATATGTTGTAGGTCAAGATGTTTTGAACAACTTTCATGAGGAAGTTTCACCAAATTCAGACAACAAAAAGCTCTATAAAATTGGAAAATAGCAAGGGTCCAATAATTTTGAAAACTGAAGTCAAAGTCAAAACTTAAGGAACCGCTCAAAGCTTTGGTCCCACAAATTTCAATTCAAGAACACACCAAAACTAGCACATTAAAGACAAATTCATCAATTCGTAGGACGAGCAAATCAACATAGCATAAAGGATTGAAATTTCACTTTCAAATCCAAGGACATGAGCAAACCATACAAACAACCATTAACATGCATACAACTAAGCACGGATGAGGACATAACCAAGCCCAACAACGTAGCATATCGCCCTAGCTAGGGGTAAGGGATTCTACTTATAAAAAATCAAAACAAAATGAGGGACGGACGGTGGCGACTTGCAGCTCACGGTGGTGACGACGGTAATGGCATGCGGCTAGGCGGCGGCGAGTGGCTGATGTGGCAAGCTAACCGATGTAGAGTAAGAGGGAGAGAGGCATGAGACCTAGGGGGGACGAGGGGGGCATGAGTGAGGGAAAGATAAGAAGAAGAAGAAGAAAGTTGAGAAGAAAGTTGTCTTGCAAGCATTAAATGCTCTTGAATCATTGTCCTCCTCTCATGATGACAATCAAACATGGAGAGCAAGAGAAAATCTTGGCCATCCATCTTGCCTAAGTCCTTATCCAAGATCAAAGGCAAGGATTGCTTCATGGAATTCAATTATCGGATAGACTTGTCGCGACCTAATTTTTCCGAGTGCACCACCTAAATTTTAGGTTAATGGACTACTAAGTCTTAAACTTAGCTCGGGCCCTCCCAGGCCCATACCAATTCTTGACTTAGGGTTCAAGTTTTTAAACATGCAAATGAATTTTATCTAGGAGTCGCCACTAATCATTTTCCGGTAGGTTGATTAGACACTTAAGTAAAATAACGGGAGAATTATTTTACTCCTACGAACCAAAGACTAAGGGTATGGGGACTTAGTTACATTAAACTTCTCTAATGCCCTTTCGGTACCATTTCTTTTTATTTTTATTTTTTGAAAATGTTTTATGCAGGCAAGCTTGGATTTATTTTAATCTAATTACTGTCATGCAAAATATGATGACCACACGGGTGCCCATCCACTATTAAACATTCAATAAATGAACAAATAAATTGCATCACACAAAATAAGCAATTTTTTTGGGGTTTCTCTTGAAATTAGGATTTTATCATATAACATGCATTTTAACTAAATGACTTAATTTTCTAATATGTAAATTCTAATTCAATGGACCTATTATGCAAACTAGCTAGCATGCGCCTCGTAATCTAATTCTAATGTATTTATTTTTTTGGTGACCCAGGGAACCCTCGCACGGCCGACAACCGGAGAGTAAACCCTGGAGTGACGCTAGCGGAGGACCCACCACCCCGATGCCACACTTAAGAATCCCTAGCGACCGTGAGGGGATTTGAACTCCTCCCCTTGCGTTAGGGGGAGAGAGCTCAAACCATCGCGGCCACCGCAGGCGGTGGTCTAATTCTAATGTATTCTAATTGAACAATCCTATCATGCACCTAATATTACTAATAAACAAATTTTAATTAAATGACCTTATTATGCAAATTAATTAAAATGCACCTAATATTTTTGGATTTTTTATCTGAAATTTTGAATTAATAAAAATCCTAATTGAACTATCTAAAATGAATAATTTTCTAACTCATGTTTGGGATCAATTTGAATTAACCCTATTTTGACTTAGAAAATTAATTTTTGTTTTTTATTTTTTATTTTTTATTTTTCTAAAAAATGATAGCTTTTCTACAACTCTAAAAAAAAAAAAAAAAAGGTTATCTAGGTCTAATCCTAACCTATTTAAAAAAAAAAAATTATCTAAAAATGCAATCCTAGAAATGTAATCCTAAAAAAATTAATTTAAAAAAAAAAAAAATTTCTAATTTGCTGACCTACATGTCTAATTTACTAGATCTATATATCTAATTTACTAATCCTACATGTCTAACTTAAATCTATATATCTAACTTACTAAACCTATATGCTCATGCAAGATTTTAATTTTTTTAATTTTTTTATGATTTTATGATTTTTTTTATTTTTGTTAAGACAAGTAAGTATTAAATCTAAACTATCAACAAAATAAAGGATTAAAATAATAGAAGAAAATAACCTGTTGTCTCACAGGTCAAATTAACGATTATCCTAACCCTAATTATCAAGACAAATCAAAATAATTAAAAATTTGATCCGAAGTCTTATGGACCAAATTAAATAATTATTGATTTAACAATTGAAATTCCACCAAAAGCCCAAAAATTAACATAATTACAAAAAAATGATCCGACGTCTCTCGGATCAAATTAATAATTACAATAATTCTGGACAAAATCCCTGTGGATAATGCCTACAAAAATTATAGATATTAAGATTCAATATTACAACTAAACTAAAAAAGAGACAAAATAAGATAAAATAAATGAAAAACAAGAATAAAAATAAAAATAAAAACAACCTAAGGGGGCACTCCACGATCTATAACACGACAAGAGAAGGAGCAGCAATGGGGAAGTCGGATGGCCGGCGTCGGAGCTTCGGCGGAAGCTGGCGGGCGGCGATGGTGAGAGGCGTCGCGGGCGGTGGTGCCAAGGCGGAGGTGCAAGCATGGGCGTGGGGTCGAGCAGCGAAGGGGCTCGCGGTGTCAAAGCGGAGGCATCGGTGATGGGCGGATCGTGAAGGCAACTGCTGTAAGGATGTGATGGAGGGCTTTAAGGGCCAAACTCCGGGATGGGGCTTCGATGGAGGGAGACACGATTTGGTGCTGCAGGGGTCGTGAACGGCGAACGGGGACACTAGATCGCTGGGGGGTTGTTACAATGGCGGAAAGGAAGCAGCAATGGCGGCGACGGGTTCCAGTAGTGCTCGGTGAATGGCAGAGGCACGGAGACCGCTGGGTCACGGATTGCAGAGGCGGTTCGTCACGGGCAGCAAATCTCGAGCCGATGGGTGAGCGAGCGGTGTCGGACGAGGGCACTGGAGGCATCGCGGGGCTGGCAGCTGCTAGCGTCGCGGCGAGGCCGACAGTCGACGGGCAGGCTGACGGTGCGGCGGTGCTGGCGCGGGGGTAGCACCGACCGAGGGTTGAGCAAAAGCCACGAAGAAGAAGACCTGCGCGAGGAAGATGATTTGCTTGCTGCTATTCTTTTTTCTTGTTTTTTTTTCTTCTTCTTTTCCTTTTCCGCCTGCACACGTCTTCTCAAGGTCTCTTCCCTACAAGCTTTTCAGAAAATAGCATCAAAACACTTTTGACTTTTGACTTTTTTTTCTCAGAAAACAATCTTCTTTTGTGCACGTATTTTCTCTCGAACATTTTTCGAAATTCCTCTCAATAAAATCAAATCCCCCATTTTCATTTTTTTCTTTTTATTTGTTCAAAATGCAATTTTATTTTTCAAAATTAGGTGTCAACAAGACTCAAGGAGGGCAATTTGGTCTATTTCTCTTGTCTACCCAAAAAGTGGCACCTATCCATTGTCCATGGCTTAACAAAGTTTGTCTCATCTCAATTTAAATTTTAATAGGCTAAATTGGTCTCACCTCTAAATTTGTTAAAATCTATATCCTCAAATTAGCACATTTCTCCAATTAATGTGCTAATGGGCTCATTAAAATCATTTCAATTGGAAAGAAATGCCTTGATAACATCTATTGTCACGTCCCGAACCTCGAGCGCGCGAACACCCCTCAATGGTTGATAGAATTGTGACATTTCTAAGATGCGTCGCCGACCCATTCATTCTATGCACATGTGGAAGTGAACTAATAAACCCTAGACAACAATCAACACAGGGATAGTCAAAACATATGCCAACACCTTTTTACAAAACATACTTTATAATTGACCAGGTTAACCTACAAGTCTATACACGCCAGTTTGTCTCCAAAAGAAACTACTAAGCCACCTATGCTCCGGACCTTTAGCGTCGGGTTCCGGTTTCTTCACACTAGGGACCTAAAAATATTTAAACCACGACGGGGTGAGAATAAATCTCAGTGAGTCAACACCCTAAACCCCAATTAGGACAAGAATTCACTCAGAGATGGCCTAAACATGTACCATATAAGACTTACCTCGCTTCAACACCTCCCTGCACATTAGTACATCTCATAAATCATATGCATACAGTAAATGCATCCAATAACTGGGACACCTCATATCACTCATCAAATAATCACATAGGTCTTGATTATAAGACCAAATTGTTATGACACGTCCTACTTCGTGCCACACAATTGTCCCATAATTAGGCACAGCTATCTCAATAACTCAAGCATGTTCCAATTATTTACGACCCAATGGTCATGGCCAACTCAACAGTTGGTGGTCATCAGGTGTAACTAGGCATCATCCCGCTTTGCCGGGCACGGCAATGTTTACATCTAGACAGCATTTCCCAAGGAGCATCGGCCCAGCCTCCATTGCAACCAACATCTGTTGGCAAGAGCATTTCATAAAGGAGCATCAGCCCAACCTCCACTGTAATTGGCATCCGTTGACGTGGGGCATCTGAACTTAATCAGGCATCGCCCTCAACATTCGTCAAGTGACGGGTTCCGATAGTGATCTCATGCACATCCATTCTCGGACAAGGACATCATGCTTTGCACTCTAATGCCTCAATTCCAAATAATGAACTTGGTCTATTTTTCCATATTAAAAATAACTAGTGGTTACACGATCAAATTGTTACCATAAAACGTAATATACTCTCTTTTCAAAATTCCATGATTTCATATGGTACCTTAAATATTTTTGGTGTCAAGACTCGACACTCGGTATTTTTCTAATTAAATACCCAAAAAATCAATTTTTTTTTGCAATAATAATTCAAAATAACAGTCTAGCACCAATTGCACAAATCAGTATTCAATTTCACATGTAAACGCATCCACGACAATCAGCATAAAATTTCACTAACCGGCTATCTTGGTATAATTTACACAAATTATAATTAAATAAATTGTAATTAAATAAATAAATTGTGTTTAATTAAACTAGACTACTTAATTAACCTGACCATGCAGGCACATCATCAATTGAGTCAACTTTTACTTTCCATCATATAACCAAAACACCAATATCCCATTTTTAAAATAAACTTAGTAACTCTTTTTTTTTTTTTTTTTTCAAACTTTCCGAAATAAATTCATACGAGGTCCCGTATTTGAAATTATCCTGCCAAACTTTGTACGCATCTCATATAAAACATCCTCGTTTTATTGAGCACATAAAACTTGCGTCCAAACCCGATACCATATTTCTTTTCTAATTTCTTTTCCAACCACCCTCTTTTGAAAACCAACCTTAGTAACCCCCCTTTTTTTGTTCGAAATGTTTAGAAATAAATTCATAGGTGCTCACAAATTAATCTATCAAACTTTGCATGCACCTAGTGTCCAAAACATTTATTGGGCAAATAAGTTCTAGTGTCCGAACCTAACACCTCATTTATTTTCTATTTAATAGTCCAAAAGGTCACATTTTGCAATAACAATAAACCATCACCATGGAACAACCACTCACATATTATCGCGCATACGTTCTAAGCGTGCAAAAGTCAACCAAAGCACAAAATCAACATTATCCAGCAAGCAAGACACAAGAACCACAAAATCACTATAGACCCTTACCGGCAGAAACCAGGCCACTCACACGTCTCCAAATTTAAATCCAGAAACCTAATCAAACAAGTTCAGAAATTTCCCAAATTTGAATATGTTCTAGAGGATACCTAAAAAACATTTTTAACGAAAACACCTTGACCCAGATCATTCTAGATTAAGAGCAGTAAATCACTCAAACCATTATAAAAACTATGTCTGTTTCCAGAAATTCTGTTTTCTAAAATCAGTTTGGTTCGAGGTCCAAAACATGTCCGTTTGATCTGAAATTTGACTATGTTAAACTAAAATATGTGAGGAACAACTTTTGTGAAGAAACTATTTTGAAAATCGAACCCTAAGAGTTGATAAAAGTCCTTGCAACACTGAAAGGTCACTAGTTCCAGCACAATCCGAGATTCTATTTTGCAAATGACCAAGCTGATCTATCATTTTTTTAAATCCCTAAAATCTTGAGTAAAATATATATCATAGCTGAAGATGTCTAAAATATTTCTCAAGAAAGAAGCAACCTCAAAATTGTAACACATTTTTTCTCACAAAAATGGCAAATAGCGAGGGTTCAGTAAACCAACTCTGAAGATTAAGCTAATCTAGCTTACACTAATCTAACTAGCTAATTAACACTAATCTAACCCCCTAAGCATAATTAACAACTTAGTCAAGGATTAGGGAGTTAACTTACTGAAATTTGACGGTGGCGGGCTCACGGCGATGGCAATGCAAAGGTGGTGAAAAACTGAGGCTACCGTGTCTCCAATGGAGGCCTAACGGTGGTCGTGGCTACAAGGTGGGCTCATAGCCAAGGGGAGGGGACTTCGGCTTGGGCTAGTCGGTCTTTGTTCTGTTTGGAGGCTTCGGTGGCTATTGGTTGGTGGTTGCTGAGTTCTGGAACGGGCTGGGTAGTGCTAGAGTTTCAATGGATGGGGCTGGTGGAATGATGATAGTGCTGTGGGAGGAAGCGTTCAGTGCTGGTGGCGCTGATATGAGAGGAACACTGGTAGACAAAATGGGGGAAAAGATCGTGGGGGAGTTGGTGGCTGTTCTATTGGTGGGTGTGAAGGTGGGTGGAATTTTGGGTGGTGGGATGTGAAGGTGGAGAGTTGGCGGTGAAGTTGGGATAGTGGGTGAAGTAGCAACATGAAGAGGTGAACAAGAAAATGGAGATGAGGGCAGAATGAAATGAAAGAGAAGTGTGGGGGAGAAGGGATCGTGCGTGAAAAAAAGGAGAGAGGGAGGAAGTGACTGCAGGGGCTGAACGCGTGGGAGGAGAGGGGGTAGAGAAAGAGAGGAGGGGCTGAACAAGGAAGTCAAGAGCTTGGCCGATTAGCAACTTGGTGAGATATCTAAATGATCATTGCCCCAACCCCTAAAGTCTTCATGCCAAAAGTCTTGTCGCCATCCAATGGCTATTTTTCCTTTCAATTTCTCACATAATTATTTTTAGAAAAATTATCCACGTGGTGCTGATGCAAATGGCTTGTCCAAAATGACATCTTTTTGCCCTAAAAAATTGATTTTTAATATAAATATTAATTAAATTAAAGTAAATATATATATTTTTCTAAATGGGAGGGAGAAGCATTCAGAGAGGGCCTCTACTGCCCTTGTTGCTGCTGCCGCCCCACCATTGTTGGAAAGGGCCAACACAATGGGGCAAAGGTCAGCCGAGGTTGTCGGGCCCTAGCTAGTGGCTGGCAACATTGGTCGATTGCTGGCAAGGGCTACAAGGCCATCACCCAAATTTGGGGCGAGGGCTTATAGCCCTCCCCCAAGACCTGGCAAGGATCGTTAAACCTTGGCCAGAGGGGCCAATGGTCATCGTTGGCTATGGCGGGGCTAGGTGACCCTACCCTAGCCAGTAGTTGCCCTTAGCTTGATTGGGCGAGGGTCGGCGACCCTTTCTCAATATGGGCTCCTCACCAATAGTCAACTAGGGTGGATGGCACTAGTTAGAGCCTGGTGACACCAGACGACCCTTGCCCCACCATTGTCAGCCCTTTTTGATGATGGTGGGGCGGCGGCAGAGGCAAGGGTCATGGAGGCACTCATCGAATGCTACCCCTTCCCTTTTTATATATAATTTTTTACTTTAATTTAATTAATATTTATATTAAAAATCAATTTTTGAGGCAAAATGATGTCGTTTTGCACATTGATTGCTGAGTAGACGACTCCGGCGAGCCACATAGATCACATTTATTCTTATAAGTCACATAGAATTTCCGGCTACCCTCATGGGAGTTGGTACTTAAGTGTCCCAAGTCTAAAAAAAGTAGCACCTTTTGGAACTTTTGACACTTTAGCGTCACCTATGCCAAGTGATGGCACTTGCGGTGTAGTCTGGCCTAAAATTGAGTAATTTGTCTCAATGTTTGCAATAATAAAACTTTCATCAATTAAACTATTGTTGGACGAATTCCTTCATTTGAAAAATATTTAAAAAGATTAATTTTATCATCTTTATTTCAAGATGAAACAAATATGTTGACATATTATAACTAAAATTCTATGCTAGATACCCCTTATTGTCGTTTTAGAAAATTAAGAGAGATTGGTACTTTTCTTTTTTTAGAAAGAAAGATTAATTTAAATTTAATGTGTATATAAAATAACTTTTGTTGTTGCGTATGTAAATACTGACAGACCTAAAAGAAGTGAAAGTCCACAATCTACTATCTTTGCAGAGCATAATTTGTTCACATCATCGGTGAAATGCCGGTTGCCGTTTCCATCTAAAGTGCAATGTGTGGTTGCCCTTGCACCGATACTAGATTATAATAACCCTATGGGTATACTAGCAGTGTCCTTATTCAAATAAATAATCATCAATGTCAATTTGCCGTCGAAGTTTCTAGGTCAATGTTAAAATTTATTGGTGAATTATTGAGTTTTGTGCTTAATATCATGGAAAATCTATTGTTTGGACCCCTTAGAGTAGGGTCTATGTGCCACATCACTTAGATATGCACGAAGTGTTTCTTATATATCTAATTCTGCGAAAGGAGAGGCCATTTAAATCTCCCCTTATGGCATACCCTGGGCCGCTATAAAGGCTATTTGCTTTAGTCCCTCTAGCCTATGAGTTAAGTCTTGCTCCTCGTTAAGCTTCATGCTCAGTATTATCATAAACAAAAATGGTATAGAATAGAGTATGTGAGAAATATTCATATTATGAGCCTAAGTTATAGTAATCCTGCTAAATTATTATATTGTCTATTCTTTGATAAGGGTTGTTGTTAATCGATCTATCTATTGTTAAGTAGTTAAGAATAGTCTTGTATTGGCGATATAGTGTAAATAGAACAAATAGTATATCGCAATTGACCCATAATCCGTTGTATTAAACTTTGGCATGAAAATAAGTCCAATTGAATATGTTAATTGGCTTAATCTTAGGCTCGTTCTTGGAGATCTTCTCAAGCGAAGGTATCATGTTCCTAGTGTCGACCAAACAAGTGGTGTCACGGCAATTGGTTGATCAGTGGCCCACTTTCTAAATGTATTCGTGTATGGTGAATATCTCAAAGAAGAAAAATCTTGAATGTAACTCAAGCCTATGAGCCCATCCAAACTTGCAGAAAAAATTTCCAACCCACGAAATATCAATTTAACCAAACCTAAGCTAGATAAAATTTAAGTTATTGACCCGACGGATCTACCAAATTTGCATGCTTGGATCACAACTGAAATAATCATAGTCCGGCCATTTTGAGTGTTATTATCCACGCTAAAAATAATGTTCCATGGGAGTCACTTTATTTTATAGTACAATGTTCAATTGTTAAATTACATTTTCCAAACATATTAACCCGATGGATCTACCAAGTTTTTTTTTTTTTTCTTTTCTAAAAAACATAATCAAAATACTAGGGGTGAGCACGCTGGACTGTCCAAACTAAGAACCGTCCAAATTGGGAACTGCTCAGATCGGACTAGATTGGCCAGTTTGGTTCAACTCCTAGAGGGATCGGTCCGGTTCCCTATTCCATAAAAATAAAACCAATCATTGTTGGTTCAATTCCTGATTCCGAAGAGGACTGGACCAAATTGGACCAACCCTTTTTTAATAAAAAAATATATTTTTTAATTTCTTAAAAATAGCAATAAAACTTAAAAGTAGTAACATTTCTTGTGTTTTTCTTAATTTTTTAATTTTCTTTGCTAAGTAATCAGTTCCATGAGACCGACCGGTCGGTCCGGTCCGATTTCAATCCTAGGTCAGTTCGATCCAATTCTCGGTCCCAAAAATTGGGAAATGGTTCTCCTGTCCAAATCCCAGTTCCTAGGTGGAATTGGACCTGACTAGGAACCAATCACCCCTACAAAATACATGCAGTGTCTTTTAGATGTTGACATCTAAATTTTATCTCCCCTATATATTGCATTAGAGAAATAGGGATCGATCATAACTCATAAACAAAAATATCATTTATATCATCATATTTGCATTGAATCTTTTTTCTAGGTTACATTCCTTGCATTTTAGAACTAACCCATGTTACGGACCAGTGGTTAAGTTGAAAGTAGCCCGGAGAGAAATTCGTGATCATGGAGAGGAGATGAGCTTAAACTAAGAGTTTCAACACTCTTGGAACCTGAACTTTAAATATAAGATCGGGCTTTGAATTTCCTATATTCTTGGAGGGCAAATTAGAATCCGAAAGGTAGGGTGAACTCAACAATATGCTTTTGAAGAATGTGGGAATCGCGGGTCTTGGATAGAAACTTGAATGATTCCAAGATTGTGAGAGACGGATAAGGTATGGAAATAACAAATAAGCAGCATTGCATGTCACCACATGACAAGATCCGGGCATCCACGAACCTTGGAAATTCTTGGCCACGTGCATCTTGCATGGTCAATGGTCACATGCCTCACACGACTCGATCATGTGCCATTCGCACGGCTATTCTGTTGCATCTCCATGAACTATCACACACCAGAATAAGTGCATAGCATAGGAAGTCGTGACGTGCACATGCTTAGGTGACCTCTCTATGGATGATACCGCAAACCGTGGCATGCTCAATCAAGCCCTTAGGTGACCGGCCATATAGGGGGATTTTTCTCCACCATGCTACACATTGTTGATAAGATTTGATTACTTAGTTGTCAATTAATCTAGCGGTTGCTTCGGTTACCTAACTCTCCCCATGTACACACACCATTGGATCAAATTGCAACGGTATCTTCCTAATTCGATTGACCACCATATCTAATGCTCACTGTCCATCCTATGTTCATTTTGATCTTCACCGTTGATTCATATTGTACACATTATCCTTAAAATTTCTATCACAACATCTCTAATTCTAATTTGAGCTGACCTTTAGAGACTATAAATAGACCCCTCCACCATCCGTTATGAGGACACACACTCATTCAAAGCACTCAAAGAAACTCTGAAATTTTTAATGCCTCTGTGGTTGATACTAATTTCAACGCATTGTCTCTGCCCAAACAGATCATTATTTCAGACCAATAAAGAAAAAAAAAAAAAAGATCATTATTTTTGTCGAGGAGATTACATTCGAAACAAGTTCTTTGAGTCGTGGCGAGTACTTGATATTTTACGCCCAATCAAGTGACCATTTCCGTGAAAATCTAGACAGGCAAATTTGCATGCTCATACTGACAAACCATCATAATTTGGTATAGCAGTACAAATTTACGGTGTTTAATCAGACATTATGCAGTTTTCACTTCCATTTATTATGCCAAGAAGATACATTTCAGAAAGGTTCAGCTTACATCCATCAGTACTGCATGGTTCTTGCGCCTTGCATCACATAATATTAAACGTTCCATAAGGTTGCTCTCCAAAGAGTCCAAACAGACTAGAAGTAGTAGACAATCATACATTCATTTTTAACAGAATACAGCACAACAGTAGGCTGCAAACATCATATCTTTACCTGATTCGGGCACAACTCTTTATTGAGCAATCGGCTCTGTTTAAATTCCAAATAGTCCTTGTAATTCATCGAGATGTATGTGGCTTGGTTGTGCTTGCCATCCACCAGCTGCTCTGCTGGCACAACTACAGTGTCAGGTGACGGTCCAGTAGAAAAAGGGATCGATATCCTTGTAGCCTTGTTGTTCACGACAGCTCGATGCAGAACGCTCTTGTATTTCCCATTACTCATAATCTTGCACAGTTGAAAAGCGTCAAGAACAGAAAAAAAATAGTATTAGCAATAAGCTTGATCTTTCAATGGCCAAACAATAGCAAATCACAGAGATTCGTATCAACTTTTTTGCTGATTAATATCCGGTTAAAGAAACCAAGATGATAGAGTATGTTTCAGCGAAAGACAACTGTATTTTCTACATTTCTATGTTAAAACAATCTTCCTTCTATAAGTACCTACACTGTGTCTGCATCTATAGTTCTATGCATAACAGTTTACCTTCTATAAACCAAGGCACACAGTACACACCAAGATTTGAAATTAATTGGACCTCTCTTGCAGAACAGATGAGGGAGATTAGAAAGATAAAACGTGGATATCTGGACATTTACCTCGAGCTGATCAGCGGCGTTGACCACAAAGGCATTCGGAATGGGATCAACTTTGACCCACTTCCCGCCATGGTGCACTTGGAGGCCGCCAGTATCATTCTGCATGAGAATGGTCAACAGGCCATAGTCCGAGTGCGAGGGTAAGCCCATAGCAAGTTCTGGCTGTGGGCATGGCGGATACAGATTTGCCGCTAATATCTGTAGGCTTGAATCCATGTTCATTGCTTCATCGATATAGCCTGGTCCGAGCCCTAGGCTCTCCGATATACCCTTGAGCAATTCCCTGGCTAATTTCCCGAGCTCCCTAGAGTACTCTGCTAAAACTTCACTGCAACAAACATTGCTCTCATTTATCAGAGGAAATGCCGTGGTAGAGTTCTTTTTATTTTTAGGGATTTCACAGGCGTCGGCCACTCTTATCTTTTATCTGGGGTATTACCAATTATTTTGCCCTATCAAATTGAATCCGCACTTTGCTTATTTTTCTAGGCGTACAAAATTGTTCTTGTTTGAAATCAAGATGATCCAAAATAATGGTATCCTGACAAAAGAATCGCGTGCTTTCCATTGCTGTATTTCAAAACTGCCAGATTTCTAGGTAAATATAGATCTACCATACAAAACTAACAAACCGCAACCAAAGATGCTGAAGAGCTCGCGCATCAGATGCATTGAAGTTGTTCAAGTTCAGATCCACATGATTAATTGAGTGGTCAAGTGCTTCCTGTAGAAAAGGCAAATCTGGTATCCAAATCACACTGTGTCGTGTATAGGTAACTTTAGAAGTCGAATTTGTTGGAAAATAATGACTTCAAATCAATTGAGTAATTAAGTCAAACCACAATATTACTAATGGTCATCGGCAAATATCTTTCAAGATATAATAAAATCTCAAATG
Organism: Eucalyptus erythrocorys; assembly: GCA_014182555.1. Lineage (NCBI taxonomy): Eukaryota > Viridiplantae > Streptophyta > Magnoliopsida > Myrtales > Myrtaceae > Eucalyptus > Eucalyptus erythrocorys. The sequence continues at coordinate 9,781,047 of CM024603.1, forward strand.
AGAATAGTAAATAGCAACTCTAATTTTTCTCCAATGTTGCTTTAGGACACAATTCAAAAGATGACTGTAGTTTTGGAAAGACTCGAAAAATAATTTCATACTCGTTTATCCAAAAATTGACATGTATATATAAACCGGTCTTAAAGAACATAGGCAACTCTTCACAAAAGATTGCAAAGTGAACAAAGGTATCTCTTCAAAAGAAGTTGCAAAATGAACAAATGCAACCCTTGGGGAAATATTGTAAACCGAACAAGTATAATTTCCAAAAGTTGTCTTAAATAACACATAAAATTCGAAATAATAAAAATAATAAATAAAATAACAATTTTTAATAAATAAAATTCCGAATTTTCATAATTTCCAAAAATACTGAATAAACAAAAAACAACTTTTCAACTAATAAAGGTTAATAAGATAATCGTACAAAATAAAATAAAAATAAAGAGGTAGTGCTAATTAAACAAGTATAATTTCCAAAAGTGCTAATTAGGCACACCTACCTATGGGTAATATGAGGACTAGTCCACACCCCCAATCCTTTCTTTAAACATATTAGAGAAGGCTCACACTCATAAATTGTCTCATTTCCTTCCAACTTTCCTACATGGGATAAGGAAAAGCATACTTTATTTGTTTTACCGACAAACTTCCAACAGAATCTACCACCTAAGTGGACAGAGTCTTACACATGGACAGAGATTGGAAATAGTCAAGTTGAAGATTCGGATTCTCGTGTTACCATGAAGAATTTATTCAAGTTCCTCATCATGTTTTCTTTTTCTGATGTACCTTACAAAATTACACTGCGCACTAAGATCTGGATCCATTGATGACTCCGAAGTACCAAGTCAAAGATTGATAACTCTGAACATTATTTTAGCATGACACGGTGAGGAGAGTAACAACTTATTTTGCTGTACCCACATACGAACTCTTCAATTTTTCGCTTCCTCAAGATTCTGTAATTTTATTCTATACTCGATTGACAAAAAATGTCGTCAGAAGAAAGGCTCTGTTGCTGCTTGGACTGTAGCATCAAAGCTACAGTAAGGAAATATTGTTGTCATTGCCACTATTTGTATCCTAATGATCACTCACCCACAAAAAGAAGAAAATAACTAAATAGACAAATGGTATCAAGAAAACAGAAATTTCAGTACGTAAATGCAAACTGAGAACTTGCACGCGAAACCGACGGAGAGAGAGAATGGATACCTCAAGCCTTCTGGCTTGGGAGGGCAGTGAAACTTTGGATGCACCATCATCTTCAGAAAATCTCTCCAGAGGAACACTTTGTCGACCGAAGCTTTGAAGCTTGTCCCGTATATTATGGGATCCAACACGTGCTTCCCTTGGAACTCATTTTTCTCCTCTTCTGTCAGATCGAAAAATCCCATCAGCGCGTCGACCGTAGCCTTCATTTGACTCTCGGGCACTCCGTGGTTGATCAACTGCTCACATATACAACCAAGGGCTATGATCAATACATAGCGGACAACAAACCGTCGAATCATGTATAGGGAGTTTATGTCATGCTGATGATGAAGAATAACTCCAGCTTTGATACCAATCACGAAAAATAGATTTAAAAAGACAAAAGGGGTCGGGTTTGATTTACGTGCAGCGTCCAATCTCATGCAGGCTAAGCCATGAGAATAATTTCTCATTATTTCTCTTTAGCTTCGGCATGAAACCATCGGTTGAATCAATCAAACCAATTTATATCGTTGCTAGTCTTTTAAAGGAGGCGCAGAAACTCCAAGTCCTAAAACTTGGCATGAGTGGATACATAAGTATCAAAATTTTTAAAAGATATACTTAAATACAAAAATTAGAGAAAAAACACTTAAATGCCAATTACAAGAATTTCCGGCCAAATAGCTAATATGATTTTTTCTGGTGAGATTTTTAATTGATATAGCAATTTATTTTTAAAAAAAATTATCCATTGGCACTAACGTGGCTAGATAAGCCTAAAATAACGTCGTGTTGGTCTAAATTTGATTTTTGATATAAATATTAATTAAATTAAATTGAAAAAACTAAATAAATAAATATATAAAGGAATCAAATCTAGGGCCATGGAGGCCCTCACCGCCATTGCCCCACAATTGATAGAAGGGGTCGGCGACGGTGGGGCAAGGTCAGTTGGGGTCATTGGCCCTTGGCCAGATGGCTAACAATCTTGGCCGACCGTCAAGCCCTCACTAAGAACTAGGGCAAGGGGTCGCAACCATTCCCCAGAGGGGCCAAGGGTCATCGCTGGCGGGGGCCGTGTTGCTGCCCACGTTGGATTTCTGACAAGCCTCAGAGTTGACACTTTAACTGTCCAATTTCACATAAAGTGGCACTTAAGTATACATTTTGAAAATTTTTGTACTTATATGTTCATTTGTGTCAAGTTTTGATATTTGGAGTATACTTCTTTCAGTCTTTTAAGTATTAATAACAAAGTTTGACACGCGAAAGTTGGTCAAAGATACCAACTGTTTGTTTCACATGTTCGCGACAAGATCTAAATAAGGAAAAGTACTATGAAGCAGATAATGAACTAGCTAAGAACATGTGTACCATGAAGAAGCCCCAGTCTTGACAAGCCTTTGCAAGATCGGAGACGGCTTTAGATCGTTGATCGGGATTACTCGAGGAGAGGAGAGAGAAGTCGATGACAGGGATGGAATCATCGTGGTCGGCATGAACGGCTTGATCACTGGAAGTGGGGGTGGTGAAGGCGTAGTGGGAGGGAATGGAAGTGAGATTGGAAGATTCGGCTAGAGTCTTTGCACCGGTTATCTGAAGCCGAGGAGTACTAGCTTCTTGATGTAGTGGAGCGACTGGAGAGATGGTATCCATTTGAGGCGAAGCTGACTCTCTTTTGCCGCAATGACCCTATTATGATCAAATGGTACGTATCATTAAGCAACAATTTCGCTTATATAAGAAAATGGATAGATAAACTTATCACCCAAACCATTTAATTAAATAGCCAATGGTTCCACGTGACCGCTTGATTAATCAAGTGAACAACAAAATCTGCATTAGAATCCCCATTTTCACAATTTAAATTTGTTGGCCAACAATAAAATAGCTGGAATCAGCGGCACAGCGAAAGTGGATCGTATCTTTGCCATTATCTTGGGAGCTATAAAAATCAACAGAAATAAAACAAGGAATGATAAAAGGACACCAAAAATTTACCTGATTTGATTAGAATGTTGGAATCTACGTGTACGGGGAGAGCTAGCAAATAATTCACTATAAATTCAAGAATTACAGAATTACAATTATTCATGCACTTAAGTATTTTCCAACCCTAGTGTATATCCAATACCCACAGGTGTTTAACAACTCACCTCAATGAACTCAACTCTATGCACAATTCTCTCTAAGCTCACAACCTTCTTTGTCCACGCCCTTCTTTGTCCCTTTAGCTCTCACTTCTTGCTCTGCCTTTCTTACACCCTCTGCCGTCCTCTATCTATAGGAGAATGCGTGTGGAGACAAGACAAATGTGAAGTCCACAATTGCCAACATCCGCAGAAACCATGCGCACACATGCCATCACCATCATGCACTAACCTAACGCATAGCTTGTACCTTTTTCCTTCTTCATCTACTAATAACGCCCTTAGCCCACAGATTGACACCGACTTCAAACAAATCTATGGACATGGGCTACTTTTCTGTTTCTTTGACTTCTATAAACCCATGTGCAAGCGATTTGTCCAACTTCTTTAAATGCTGCACAGTGGCCTATGACAAAAAGAATCATGAAGTGTTGGGATACTTTTCTCTTTCTTTGACTTTTAAAAATGGAATGCTTTTCTTTTTCTTTGACTTTTATAAACCCATGTACTTCACTGAATGCTTCACACTGACGTATGACAAAAAGAATTTATCAAGTGTTGGAAAAAAGTTGGCAAAAGAAACGACTAACTTTTTGATGTGAATAAACCAATTACCTAGGAAGGTACATTGAATCATGAATGAACGATAAATGATACAACTTTGATGATGGTCCAAATACAATCACGAGGAAAGCATTCACGTTCCACAGTGTTAATACTAATTGTCTTCTCAAAGCAGTAATGTAATTATCTTTTGTTCTTTGATAGAGAGAAGAAGAAGAGAGAACTATTTATCAGAATATTCTTTCTACCAATTGTTATCGTGATTATAACTTCCTTCACATCCTTTTAAAAGATGTCTCTCCATCATATCAAAACAAACCGGTACATCTTAATCGCACCCCATCATGGATGTATCAATAAAATATAACATCTCCCACTCAGACATGATTGGCATTGACACCTGATTTTTAGTTGACCCATAAAAAAAAAAAAAAAATCAAGACTTGGGCTTTTGAACGCAACGGAGCCGGTTTCTAGACCAAAAATGTCATTTTTCATTTCTTTCTTTTACGTCGTCACTCTTAAGTATTTTCCTATCCATTTTCAAGAAAAATTTTGAAAAGTCAAACGGTTGATTTTTAAGTTGACTTTTTGGTTAACCATTTTGATCAAAAGTCAATCCTAGGTCAAAAATCGACTTTTCACCCCCTCCAAAAAAAAAGAGTCAATTAGCCTTAATTTCACTTTTGTCAAATCAATTTCTCAAAAATTCAAATATTAGACTCAAAAACCATCCTTTTAGAAAAATTTGGTTGACTTTTGATGAAACTTTTGATAAAAAAATGGAAAAATTAAAAATCCTCAAAATATTTTGTTTTAGTGTCAATTTGATTTGTGTGTTGAAAATTTCACAAAATTCGATTAAAAACATTGCTTTTCAATTTTTTGGTTTTAGGTTCTATATCAACCAAAAACAAAATTACTTTTATTCTAGTTATAATTATGTGTAGTTCCTTTTACGACATTTGGTCTAGGGGCTATTTCTGATCCACTCATTTGTTTGATTTTGTGAATTGCCATGGTGAAAGGTGAATTGCCGTTTTAAATCCTAATCGGGGGGTCAATATCGATTCTTCATAATTTATGAATTGATGATTGTTTTCTATTCATTTTCTTAAGATAAATGCAAATCCAAGGTCAATTTTAATGAATTCACATGATGACTTCCCAATTTGAGAAATTTCACTCTCTTGAAAGTAAGAATATTGAGCTGTCAAGCTTTAATCGAAGAAATTTTAATTGATCTATTCAAGACTATTATTCAATTTCATGGATCTAAGTCCAATTTTAATATTAGAGCTCGATTTATTTTTGGTCTAGGTTTTGGCACTTTAATCCAAGGTCAATTTAAATGCATTAGGTGATCCCACATATGGGTAATTGGTCAAATAGGTTTATTGCAATATTAATTAAACTCAATTTTAATTAATTTGCAATTTTCGCCAAAGAATTGTAAAATTGCGCATTTTAGACCTTGAGGCTTGATTTCATATACCCATGGTTTTGGTCCATTGCTTTTCATAATAATCACTCAATTAAGTAATAGAGAGTCCATGGATAGCATTTATGAGATTCAATTAGGTTAATTTGATTAAAATTGGACAATTCCTCTTCTAATTAGGCAAAGTTTTCTTTTGAGGGACCAAATTGCATAAATTTTGAACTCTCAAAGACCATACAGGCATGAATTAGCAAGAACTAGCCAGGATCGATCAAGAACCAATCAAACCGGCATTAACCAATTTGACCGGTTAGATCGACTATTGGTGAGGTAGGCTAGTTCGGTCCCTTTTCAGCTGGTTTTGGACCTCTAGCAACTAGTTCTAGGCTCCTCTCCATGTCATTTTTATCCACGTATTCTTGCATGTTCATAATTTTACAGATTGATCCTTGAATTTTGTGAATTTACAATTTGACCCCTAATTATGCCTTGAACTCAATTCTCATTTTAAACTCAAATTTTTGCAGATCGGACCCATCTGATCAGTCTCTTGAGACCTCTTAGGTATGATTAAACTTTTTAAATCTTAATTTGCCCACTAGATCAATTTTTGACCTTCGAATTGAGCTAACGGCCAAGATCGGCCAATTTGAGACTAGTATAAAAGCTTTTTCCCTCCATTTTTGAAAGGGGGTTCATTTGTGTAGAAAAACTCTCTCTCTCTCTCTCTCTCTCAAATCGGCCCTTGCTGGTTTGCCCTTTACCAGTCTCACCCCCTAGCAACCTCTGCTTCTCTGTCCAAGCCTTAGGTGATTGAAAAACACTTGAAGCTTGATTAGAACCTTTTCGATCAAGCTAGTTCCTCCAACGCCCCCCCAAACCGGTCTGAATTAGACCAGCTTCTTTGGCCGCTTGAATTGGCCGCCAACAGTGGCCCAACTGCCATTGGACTTGGTCCGATCTGTTCCTTAGGCTATCCCTATCCTAATCAAGGTTGGGCCTTGCTTGATCGGTCACCGGATCCACTCCGGTGACCTCCTCCTTCTCTGACGCTAGAAGGCTGGTCCAAGCTTGGACTGGTTCTATGTTGGCGCCAAATCGACAGTTTGATCTTGCCATAGGCAGTCTATAGGCATCCCGATCTAATCCTTGAGATGTCGTTCAAGCTCTGGCAGTGATCGTTTGGTCCGATCGTGAATCAAAATTGAAGAACATGCAAAAAAAAATGTAATGATCTCGAACTCAAACCCGATGAAGCGGGGTTGGCATAACCAACTAAGGCTAGGGTTCGTAAGTAGATTTTTGGAGTATACTTAGATTTGATAATCATGAACTTGATTGATGACTTGCTGGGTTTAAAGATTGATTGAAGATGAGTTCATGATTGATCGAATGAGTTTTTTAACTAATATGCAATTTTCATGCATCTATGATTTAGTTTTTATTTGGCCTAAAATGAGGCATTAGATGACCTTATTCGATCTTGAGGCCTTCAAGACTTAGAAAATACATTCTGAGACCTTAAATTTGATTGGTCATAAGTTCTAAACAGGCAACGTTTGACCTTGAAAAACACCTTGCAATCTGCTTGATTCTTCAGTATCCTAGTTTCAATTTTGGTTCTATTTTGGTTTCGCCTTCTGACTTTGCTATTTTTGTTTTGAGAAAATTTTCTTCATGAGATTTGTTCTAAATCATCTTGTGTGTAACATACTTTTTTCCTAGATTTTTGGATGTGTTTTGGTAGGTCAAAACTGCCTAGATCTAGGCATAGATCAATCCGCCATGCACTAATCGGAGATGCATTTTGGCATAATTGAGCATATAGATGAGTTGATTTGTACTTAGATCTTCATGAAGATTGAAATACACGTTGTGTGCATTCCAAAGATGCATGATTCACATGAATTGCCAATTGATATGTCAATTGCATGTTTAAACACATGTAAGTTCTGCTACAATTAGGATGTTTAGTAACACGTATCTGTTTTGCCATTTTCATCACGATTCGTGTGATCTCAGTTAGGTTTTGATGTCTTAACAAAAAATGCTTGTCATTATGCATCTATATGTTTGATTTTTCCTTAGATTTTTGCATGCTCCTAGGTGACTAAAATCAAGCATGTTCAATGATTTTAAGGTTAGATTTATGCCTTCTCATGCATGCTCTTTATCATGCTCGTTTAGGTCCCTTAGAGAACAAATCTCCTGTCAATACCTTCTTGACTATTAAAGTATACATAAGAAGCTTCGTGTGCATATGTGGCTCATCATGCTTGAGTGTCATTTGGCATGTGAAAATTATGCCTTAATTAGGCTAGTTGCACTTTGAAATCATCAAGTATGTCATTATAGTCTTAAATCATTTGGCATTGTCATTGACTTGTATGACACTTTTATATGCCGACTTAGGATTAGATGTTTATCCTAATCATTTGTTGCATCCAATTCTTTGTCGTGTGCGAATTTCATGCAATTTGTACATTGCATATTTAGGAGTTAATCATGCATGTTTGTATTCTGGCTTATTAATTACTAATGCGCACACTTTCACAAACCTCAACTTTAAAGCACCGAATTGATTTCGATTGAACCCAGACCCTTCTAAAAAGTCATAGGGCATGCTTTGATCTGTTAAGTGTCACTAGTTTTGTGCAATTTGCTCCTCGTTAGACTCATTTTCCATTTTTCCTAATTTAGATTAGAATTCTAAGCTAGGAGTAAATTCGCAACCTTGTTTTTATCCTATTTAGGCTGACTTTTGCTATTTTTGTGGCAATTTTTCAGTAGAGATTCTTGAGCCGGACCCTCAACAAAGTTTGTTTGTCACAATATTATCTTCATTGTGGTGAAATTTCATGATATTTAGACTTCGTTGATAGGGCAAAGCTCAGTCGCAATGACTGGATGTTCTGCTGTTTTGGCAATTTCCTGATGTCATGATGTGCATTGTTAGATTTTTATAAAATCAAGCTTTGCACTTTTAAGGAAACTTTCTCCACTAAAGCTGTTCCATATGATATTATGCATACTGTGTAATTTTTCAGAGGTAGACCATCAATGGGTGCCGTTCATTTTTGCTTATTTGATATACCTTGTTAAAAATGTTCTATCGTGGGCCTTTGTTGTGATTGTCTATCTAGATTTTTAAGGCTAGTTTGTGCATGGAATTAGGCCATGTCATCTCATGAAGTTTGTTTCAAATCCCTTGATCTTCATTATCATAAGGTTTTTAATAAATGAATTTACCTTTCAATCACATTTTTCCCAATCTTGATTGGAAATGCTTGTCCTTGCACATTGAAATGTCTTTGGTACATGTGATGTTTCCAATATCAAATGTTTAGAATCTTTCAAATACTTGATTTGACTTTGGAAATGTCGAGGTTTGGACCATATTTAAAATGTCTGCAATATTTGTGAGTGCATTTATGCAAGCCCTAGACTAACCTTGACAATTAAATGCATTCCATAGCCAAAATATTCCTTTGTCTAAATGTTTTCAAATTTTCTTAAGCTTTTGATTTAGCATTGTGGTTGTCATGGTCTGGATCATATTTAAAATATCTGCGATGTCTGTGAGTGCATTTATACGAGCCCTAGAATAGCCTTAGCAATTAAATGTATTCCTTAGCCGAGACATCCTTTTGTCTCAAAAACCTCACTTTTCATTATCGATTATTTAAAACTCATCTTTGAAGCATCACGTATGCCACTCATGCATGAAACCATGTTATTCATTAGAAATGCTTGTGTTTGTGATTGGCACATGCCTTTAAAATAAGTGACCTGTCAATAGTTCACTCACTTGATTTATTGGTTGAGAAATAAGGCTTAAAAGGCCTGCCTATGTGTTTAATTTATGCCAATGCATGTGGATTTTAGATGTATGTTAGGTGCAATGCCTAATACCGAGGGAAAATCTTGAGGATTCACTTTGAACATCTTTCTAGGGACTTATAAGCGTAGAATGATGGCTATAAGTCATAAAATGAATTCAATAGGTATCTAAAGGACCTACAGATGAATTGCAAAGGCTAACCCCAATGCTCAAATTTGCTTGATTTTGAACTTTGCTTCACCTGATTGATTACTCTTGATCCCATATTATGATTTTGACTATTTTGACATGTATGAATGTTTCTTTCCGTTATATGTACTTAGTTTAGGTTTAGGGTAGAATTAGAATAGGACCCTAGAAATGAAGTTGACGTGAAGATGGTGGAAGGTCAATGTCCATTCCGACCATATTTTTGTACCATTTGTCCCTGACATATATATTGGGTTTTCTTCATTTGTATAAACACTTAACGAGTTGTGGGTTCTTTCCTTTTCTTACATTCCATTTCCTTTTATTTATTTTAAGTATTTTAGGATTGCATGATAGATTTACTGCTTTACTTGGTTGTTTACTTGCCATTTTGTACTTTATATTTAATTGTGTGCTTTCTTTTATCTTTCTTAAAAATAGACTGGCACGGAAATGATTATCCACCCATGATCACTTAGTTTAGGTGAAACGATCCCGAAAAAGTAAAAAGAAATGCATGGACACCTTAGGTAACATGACATACTATTAGCTAACGAAATGGCACTAATAGAAATATTTGCGTAACCCAAGTTCTTGAACCTAGATATCTAGTTGCGTAAAAATCGAGGGAAAACTCCCGACCCTCGATTGGGCTTTTTACCTGACTCCCAAAAAGGAGGCTAGTGGCGACTCCCGTCATATTTTAGGTGGTCTTAAACGACTAGATCGTTTAATAAACCCGTCGTGAAGGGTATGAACGTTAGGAAAAAGGTTCGTGATCATAATTTAGCACACTTGATATGGCAATACCCCAAAAGACGAAGTGATGACTATTCTTATGGGTGAAGATATACTATCAATAGGGCTATTATGATTGAAATACCCTTAAACTCACATTTACGTTCCAATTTCCTTTCAACCTTAAAACTGTCAATTAAGATGTGCTGCGATGTCAAGGTTTGGTCATGACAAATTCCGTTGTCATGCGAGGTACAAGCTTGGGAAAGCTCGTGACTCCGATCGAGAGAACTCACATAAGTTCATTTCGAAAGGCTAGTTGATGACATTTTTTGAAACACGAACCGTGAGGGAACTCTTGTGGTCAAGTATCCCTAAGCCTAACATTTTTTCTCGAGTTCAGGTTACGACAATGGCCAATATAAGGCATTCAACATTTATTTACTTTGGAAACAATTCATATTGACAAGAAAACTACGCAACCAGTGAGTATACTTGCACTTGGGAGCTCAAAAAGAATTATCAAGTGTTGGAAGAAAGTTGGTGGAAGAAATGACTAACATCTTCGATACGAATAAACAAATTACCCAAGAATGTACATTGAATCACAAACAAATGACGGACAATGCGACCTTAACGATGGTCCAAATATAATCACGATGAAAGCATTCACATTCCATTGCGTTAATGCCAATTGTCTTCTCCAAGTAGTGATGTAATTGCCTTTTGTTCTTTGATGGAGAGAGAAGAAGAAGAGGGAACTGTTCATCATAACATTCTTACTATCAATCGTTATGGTAATTATCTTTAGAAGTTATTTATATAACTTCCCTCACACCTTTTTGAAAGGTGTCTCTCCATCAAACGAGCCGGTGCATCTTAATTACACCTTATCATGGACGTACCAATAAAAAATTAGATCAAGGTTGAAGAATTCTTTTGTAGACCATGCATCGGTTCTCATTAAAATGCTTCATGAATGTGCTTCCTCATTTCAACAAATAACAAAGTTGAGTCCTGTGTATAGGCTCAAACTTGAGACATAATCTAATAACTCTCCACCTTGGCTCGACGTTTGAAGCAAAGTTATAGTGCCCATTCTCCATGCCGATTCTACTAATGCCCCCATGGGCGCTCATACTCTACAAACGCCAATTGAGCTATAGTAGAGATCAAGCTTTGTTGAAGGAACGAGCTTTATCATCATATTTGTCAAGTTCTCCATTGTTGCTATTTTCTTCACAACAATTTTACCCTTCGTTATGACATCTCGAATGAAATGGTACTGATATTGATATGTTTCATTTGCTGGTGATATGTCGGATTATATGCTAGATATATCACACCTAGATTGTCATAGTGCGTAATGACACTTTCTGTTCCAATCCAAGGTCCAAAAGCAAACCCCTTAGTCATATTGCCTCCTTTACTATAAAGGTTAGTGCCATGTATTATGTCTCACTTGAAAACAAGGCAATATCGTCTTGTAAAGACGCCTTCCAACGTACTGCACCACCTACTAGCGTAAAGACGTACCTTGCTAACAATTTGCAGTCATCCAAGTTACTGGCGTGATCCAAATCCACATACCTTATGGTCTCACCACCATTACCATTCCTCCAATACGCGATGCCAACGTTTTTTGTCCCCTTTAGATATCTGAGGATCCATTACATAGTTTTCCAATGACTTTCACTTGGGTGCTTCATGTAATGGCTGACAATGCTTATAGCTTGTGAAATGTCAGGTCTAGTGCATACCATCGCGTATATAATACTACCCACTACATTAGAATAATAAGCACTGGACATATGCTCATCCTCCTCAATCTATGGAAATAACTTGTCAGAAAATTTAAAATGTGCGGCCAAAGGAGTACTTACAGATTTTGTTGATTGGATGTTGAAACATTTCATAATCTTCTCAATATATATCTTTTGAGACAAACACAACATTCTTGGAACCTTGTCACGCAAAATCTCCATACCCTATATTTTCTCAACAGCACCTATATCTCTTATCTCAAACTCAGCACTCAATTGCTGCTTTAACACATCAATATCAAACATATATTTAGCTGCCATTAACATGTCATCAACATATAATAATAGGTAAATCAAAGATCTATCCTCCAATCTCTTAAAATAAACGGCTATGAAACTAACTTTTCAAATAGTCCTAACTAGCCATGAAAGCATCAAAATGCTTGTACCATTGTCTAGGAGATTGTTTCAACCCATATAAAGATTTTTAATAAGCAAACATGGTCTTCCTTACCCAAAATAGCAAATCCCTCAGGCTGTCTTATGTAAATCTGTTCCACTAATTCACTATGAAGAAACATCGTTTTCACATCTAGCCGCTCTAGCTAGAGATCCTATTCTACAACTAAGGCAAGTAATACATGAACAGAGGTATGCCTTACCACAGGAGAGAACACCTCATAATAATCAATGCTCGTCGCTAAGTATACCCATTCACAACAAGTCTTGCCCTTAATCTAGCTGCCTCTACACCAAAAATGCCCTCTTTCCATTTGTAGACCCATTTGCATTCGACAATCTTCTAGCTTTTAAGTATTTTGACTAGCTCCTATGTCTGATTCCAATAAAGTGATTCTATTTTTTACTCATAGCCTTTAGCCACTACGATGACTTAGCACTACCCATTGCTTTAGAGTAGGACAAAGGCTCATCCACCTCCACCTCATCACCTATAGTAAATGCATAGGCATTATAAGAATAATCATAACATACGGGTGGTCTAATTTGCTTTCTTTGTCTACCCGTGGCTTTATTGTGTTGTGGCTCTATTGGTTGTTCTATCTCACCGTCTTCAAGAATTGTAGCCTCATTCATAGTCTCTTCCTCTATTACCTTTGAGGTCTCAGGATGTTCCACTTGAAGCTCCACCTCACTTTTGACACCATGATCCGTTTGCTCTGCTTGTTGAGTCTCAAGACTCCTTCTTTGAAGCATTGCAGTCTCGTCGAAGATCACATCTTTATTGATTAGAAAACCAAGTGATCTGGGATTAGTGCACCACAATTGGTAGCCTTTCACCCCTTGTGCATAACCCAGAAATACGCACTTCTTCACCTTTGGCTCAAGCTCACCATCACTCACATGAGCATACGCAAAGCATCTGAATATCCATAATTCAGAGTAATCAACAAATTTCCCTAACCATACTTAAGAGTCTTCTACTCGATAACAGATAATGGAGATCGATTAACTAAGTGACAGGCTAGATTCACTACTTTAGCCCAAAATTTTTTGCCTATTCCTTGCATGCAAAAGTATGCATTGAACTCACTCGAGTAGAGTTTTGATTTTTCCATTCTACAACGCCATTTTGCTATGGTGTTTGGGAAATTTTGCAGTGTCTCACAATTCTTTCCTTTTGGTAGAACTCGATAAAGTCCTTACCATAGAATTTCATGCCATTATTGGCTCTCAAGCACTTGATTTGTTTACCTTACTTATTCTCAATCAATGCCTTAAATTTTTTAATCGATCAAATACCAAAGATTTGTGTTTTAGTAAATATACCCACACCTTTCTTGAGTAATCGTCGATGAATGTCAGCATATATCGAGCATTTCCTTTCGATAGAACCGAAGACAGCCCCTAGATGTCTAAATGAATGTATTCCACTGGTTGCTTGATTGAATGCACAATTGTACCAAGTTTAACACAGTATTGCTTTCCGAAGATGCAGTGCTCATACAGGTCCAACTTCCTTATCTTCTGACCTTTTAGTAACCCCCTTTCACTCAGTATCATCATATCAGCCTCACTCATGTGCCCCAATCATATATGGCATAACTAAGTTAAGTTCGAATTTGACTCACCTGATGAAAAGTGTAGCAACTCTAGTCATGGTTTCTCCTAATAGATGATATAAATAATTCACATTCTTCCCTTTCATCACTGTCATGGCACCTCGAGAGATTTTCAATACTTTATCCTTAGTGGCGTACTTGCACCTGATATCATTTAGTGCACCCGAAGAAACAAGGCTCTTCTTGAACTTTAGTACGTGCCTTATGTCTGTCAACGTCCGCTTTACACCATCATGCATCCAAATTCGAATTGTCCATATCCACACAATCTTGCAGTCTGCATTATTTACCATAAGAACTCTACCACCATTTGCAATCTGGTAGGTAGTGAACCATGAGGTGTCATATGATAGGAACATTCAAAATCTAGCACCTATTTGTCTCTTGACAAACTTGTAGACACATATAAGACAGCCTCGACATCACCGGTACTCTCCTTGACAACATTCACCACATTGCTTGTGACATTTTGCCCACTATCTAATTTTTTAACATAAGACAATCTCTTTGTATGTCGCTCCTCGTGACATTTAAAGCACTTCACACAACCTTTTGATTTTCTATATTGTGACTTTGACCTGCTCTTGCTACTACTTTTGTTGATGGGCCTCCGACGTTGGTCTCTACCTCGAATCATTAATCCTCGCATACATCTTGCGCTAAACTATCATCATGCAACTTTCTCTACCACTCCTTTGAAAATAGGGTGGATTTTACCACTTCTAAGGTAATTGTAGTACGCCCTTGTAACAAGGAGTTAGTAAAGTGCTCCTACAACTAAGGGTGATCGAGTCCAAGGTGGGTAGGGTCTAGACCTAGACCCTGTACCCAACCTTGTTATAGCTGGTTATCTTTTTTTGGACCCTATACTCAACCCTATTTGCATTGGACTCTGTTCCCGATCCACCCTATTTTTCCGATCCGGGAACAGAGTTAACCCTGTTTATATTAGAACCTGTTTTGCATAAAAATTGCTATATAGCACTCATATGTAAGATAAAGCGTTTACAATCTCAATCAGCATAAGCACATCCACCGTTGTAGCAAACAATTAAAGATGCTAGTTTATCATATGAAACAAAATTTTTATACACCGGATTTCTGAAATAGTTCATGAAACTGTACTACTATGCTGCCAAATTTTAATCCCCACGCAAGCCACTGGAACTAGCAAAAAATTTCTTACCACCGTATTTCTGCAAAATAAATAGGATCGTGGCCATTACTTGAAAGGCGATTATACTAGTAGTAAAAGTTGCAAAAACCAACAAACTAGTGGGAAAATTGATTTGCATAGCAATATGAAGGATTAGTATTTAACAAATGGACCATATCAAATCATCCAAATGAGTTTTTGCCACAAACCTCTGTAAACCATTTGTAAACTATCTCTATTGCATAGTTCATAAGAATAATACATATACCAGCACCACAAAGAGATCTCACTTGCTTCCTAATGCTGAATGGTATATACTTGTACTTGATCATGTGTGCAATTTGACGTCTCATGGTCATGATGAAAAGCACGAGCCAGTAAAAGAGCAATATGGGCCAAAAGATAGGAACATCAAACATGGAGAAGAAGGTCATGAGGAATGCTATTAAAAATGCAGTTGTTATGGAGCACCTGAAAAACATAAAGAAACCAGTCAAGTAGTAACTTAACTCAGTGCACACATAATGACCAGGAAAACACTTTCCAGTTTATTAGGGCGGAGTATGATCTTATTCTTTGCGTACCTGCATATGAATGCTGTTAAGAATGGTAATCACTTTCAGCAGGAAATAGTTAAAAGGCACAGTGCAATGCTGGAGAAATAGACATGAAGATGGTAAAACTGAAATGGTTCACTAGTTAGATCTGTTGTTCCCTGATGAGGATTTCGTATGACATAATATACATCTGAGAGTAGACTTTGTGATTTGGGACAGGAAAAAGAGTTGATGAGCTTTCAGTCAGTCATTGATCCCTCCACTTCCATTGATATGTCTTTGTCTTGATCCATTGACTGAAAACTAAAAAAAATTATATAACATTAGGATTCTACAAAAACAGATTAGTTTTCATAGTAAATCAAATCTCTCAACATAATAGACAACAAATAATAAAGTGTAAGAGATAAGTATATCAAAACAAGGATTATGAAAGAGGTTGCAGTAGCAAAATAGTAGGGGGAAAAAACTTTAAAAGCACGCCAATCCAATGGACAGATGATTACTCCTACAAAACACACAAACACGGCAGTCGCATGTTTCTGTTTACCGACAATTCAGTACTTTCAGCAACAATACCACAATAATATATCTCAAATCATAACGTGTCCATCGCCAATTCAATCAAATAGTTGATTGCGAAACCAATTCCGTTAGTTCCCCATAACAAACAAGAATCCTCAAAGCATCGAATCGGAATTTCCTACCAAGCGTTGAAGCTTCAAAAAGCACATGGGCCTTAATAAGAAGCTCAAAATAGCAATCGCTAGAATGCACCAAAGCACTGCTCGATCAATCCAGCGACCGAAGAAACCAGATCTAGTTAAACCAACCACTCAACACAGAACCCCAGCACGAGCTAACGAGAAGGTCCAATTTCACATGACTCGATCTATACATCCGACAACTACCCAAACCCTACGACATGCAATTCAAGCACGAATCGCATCAAATTGAACCCGAGACGACACGGGATTCGAGGGGGGAAGGATTTGGGGGAAAAGGACGAGTAATCGGGGCAGCAACGACGACTACTGACCGCGGCAATCGGGGAAGAGCTTGATGAACCAGTCGTGGAGGCAGATGCCATCAGAGGATCTGAGCCAGACGTCCTTGTAGGGGAGGCGGAAGCGGGATGGGGTCTCACGAGCTGCGAGTGTCGCGGGAGGAAGGCAACGGTGGGCGAGTGGAAGTAGCGTCAGCGCTCAAATGGAACTAGGATTGGCGAAGGTCACGAGCTCGGGGAAGTTTGCGGGTGTGAGGCCTGAGAGGTAAAGATAAAAACAAATTAGGGTTTTGGTATTTTTGAGCTGCCTTAAAAACCAATTCTCCAACCGGTTCCAAAACCGGTCTAGTCGATCTGGTTCTCGGGTGGGTAATCCCTCGGAACCGGTTCCTAGATTGGTTCAAACAGGGTCTGAATTTTGGGAATCGATTTCAACTGGAACCAATTCCCAACCCTGTTTTTCGTTCGGGTGGGCAGGACCGGGAACCGGATAAACTTGGTCCGGTTGCACACCCCTACCTACAACTCTAGTAGAGACGCCAACAACATCATGCCTTCTTCTTCCATCTAAAATCTTATCGAAATTCTTCAAGTCCATCATGAGTTTATTAAACTCATCTAGGTGGGATCTAATGGACGTATTTTCATTGTATTGGAACTGAAACATACTTTTCAACATATATAAGCAATTGTTCAAACATTTCATTACATAGAGGACTTGAAGTCTTGCTCACAACGCCGTTGCATCCTTCTCCTCGGCTACCTCTATTAGCACTTCATCCGATAAGTTCAACATGATTATGCTCATGACTTTCTCCATTAGCTCATCCTTTTTGGCATCTCGCATTTTTTTGGGCAACTTAGTCTTGCTCTCTAATGCCTTGGATAAACCTTGAGTTGTTAATAGTGCCTTCATCTTGACACTCCATAACGCAAAGTTGTTCATCCCAATAAATTTCTTAATTTGTACTTATGCTTCACATATAATTGCAAAGTGTTAGCTTTGATACCAATTGTTGGAATCAACAGGGCAGTGGAAGCGGATTGTACCTTTGCAATTATATTGGGAGCTATAGAAATTGACATATATAAAACGAGGAACAATAAATGACATCGGAAATTTATGTGGTTTGGTCTAAATGTCGGAACCTACATTCATCGGAAGAGCCAACAAATAACCCACTATAAATTGGAGAATTACAGGATTTCTATAGCTCTCGACTTAAATGCAAAGATACGATATGCTTATGTGCACTGCGGATTAATAGCAAAAATGATGCCAAATTAGAGAGAATTAAATATGATTAACATGAAGCACATTGAATGACGATAGTGCCATTTTCATAAACAATGCGAAACTTGACATACCGTATTATCTGTTGTCTATAGTATTCTTTAAGGGAGAAATCTCTCTTTTGGCCACTATTACCTCAAAACCAAGTTATGATAATAGCTGGAATTAAGTTCAAATGAATCCGTGGGTTATTGTCACTTAGCGCACCAGAGAATGAAAACTGCAAATCGCCGCTACTTTAAATGAATCCGTGGGGCATATATTTGGTGACATTCAAGATGTACCAACACAAGGAAAGAAGTAATATAGGGGTTTGCACGATTTTCTGGATATATTTTGCAATATATCTCAAAAAGAGGAGATATCTCGTTGAAAGAAAGGGAGGACGAAAAGGACAAAATAATTTTCTTTGCTTTATGGAACCAGACCCACTCACCTATAGAAGGGGGTGTTCCTTCTTCGGTGGGACACCCGCAATAGAAAAAAATACAGTCAAAAGAGAGCGAGAGCTGTGGGTTTTCTTCCTCGAGTGTGAGCCTCCATAGCCGCGACTGGGTTTTACAAACTTTGCGACTCATCGCTGCTAAGGCTGCTGCCGATTCTCGCTGGTGTCGCCCTCCGCTGATTCGAGTGGTGCCGAGCCTCATTCCCTTGAGCTGTCATCTCCAACCGCATCTGTGACGCCAAAGCTTCTGTCCCGATGTTGTTGCCGACTTCGTTGTGACGTCGAGGCTTGTTACTATCTCGTCGAGTTAATGCCACCCTGTCGTGTGACGAGTCCTGTTCCGATGCCGTGCCACTGCCGTGTCGACGAGCTACTTCACCAAGCCTCCTGTAGTATCAGCGAGTCACCGTTCTCCTGAAGTCCACCAGCGAAGAGAGAGAGGGACACATAAGACCAATAAAAAAAGAAAAGAAAGATCACTTTCTTTTAATTTGCAGGCCATTCACGTCTCACCTCCTCCCTGCCTCGTTGACCATTGAAGTCCAGTGAGCCGATCCCCGCGAAGCTAGCATCTCTCGCTTTTGTGACGCAAGTCTATCAAACATACAAACAGCGAGCCATCCTTGTGCCATCACGCTGAGCCTTGATTGTGATTTGCGAGTCGCCATTCGCTAAGCCAAAATTCAGGTTAGGTAAAAATCTTGCCTTATTTGATTTTCGAATACTCCGTTTCCTTTTTTGATATATCATTGATGCACATGTTTGAAATTCATGATATATTGTCCTATCCACAATTTCAAGTAGTCTTTTAAATTAGAGATTAATTTCTGATTTCATAACATGCATATGACTAACAGTCCAATTTCATACCTAAAATATGACTCGCAATCGCATAGAAAAATTGCCAATTTGATCTCACGCCCAAGATATGATTCACGATTTCGTTAAAAATTGGCCGATCCAATCTCATGCGCATGATATAATTCATCAATTTATTTAAAAGATTAGATTGGTATCAATCATATCTTGCTTGATTTGTGGCCGTGTTGGTTTGTCTTTGCTTGAATTGATTTTGCTTCTGTAAAAGAAAACCCAAGAAGATAATAAATATATTTTGGTTGGATTGGGTTCATGCTAGAATATCGCATGTTTTGGGATAGTTTGCATATTTTGGTAAGGCATTCTATTTATTCCAAATTTTTTTAAATAAAAAAACCAGAAATTTATTTTAGAATGTTAGATTTTCTTTTCATTAATTTAAATTGCAAGTTTAACTATTAGGTAATTTTAATTTCAAATTTTATAAAAAAAAAAAAAAAAGGAAAAGAGAACATAAAAAATATTATGCGTGTGTCACCTAAAATTAGGTCATTTCTTGTACGTTGTCTAGTCATTGCATGATGAAGATCATTTAAATGTGTGACATATTAAGATAGTTTCATTTAATATTTACTTATCATTAGATTAGGTCATTTAATTAATGTTGCATGACATATAATTTACATAATAGATTTATTTAATTGTATGTTGTATGTCATGTTAGTATAGACATATTTTTGCACCTAAATTAGGTTTCATTAAATAAACAAACATCCTAAAAAGAGATTGAGCAACTACGTGTTAATTAGAAATCATATCTAAAATCGTTAATATGAATTCCGAGCTAACATTACAGATATTTTCGTTGCTTTGAATTAAGTCTTGTAATTTATATATTATTTTATTGGGTGGTAAATTGACGAATTGTGCACCCGCATGGCTATCTTACATGTTAGAAAGTAATAGAATAAATTCGTTTTACTCGATAAATATCTTTTCATGAAAAGAATGGTATGAAAGGTTATTATAGAAATCTAGTGTAATCAAGTCCCCGTACTTGAATTCTCTAGTTTGTATGAGTAAAATAATTCTCTCATTATTTTAATTAGATGACTAATCGACCTATTATAAATTGATTTGTGGTGACTCCTAGATAAATTTCATTTACATGTTAAAAACTTGAACCTAAATTGCGAATTAATATGGACTTGAGAGAGCCCGAGCTGAGTTTAGACTTAGCAATCTATTAACCAAATCCTAGGTGGCGCAACTAAGATTAGGTCACGACAAAAGTCAAAGGGATTATGCTCTAAGACAGAAAATAAACGAATTGGAGAAACAAACGGGGTTAGTTTGACGCATGCTTAAAAATTCTTTAAAAAAAATGATAACGAATTTATTAAAAAAAAATTACTGATCACACATGTAGTAAAAACGAAGGCTTAAATTGAAAGTAAATTTCTTGAAAATTTCCCTTTTTTTACACAATTTTTTTACCTTTTTGAAAATGATGGGAAATTTCTTGGAAAACAACAATTTATGACATGTTTAGAAAGATAAAGACATTAATTGGAAGTAATTTTTTTTTTTTTACTTTTTTTGGATAGACTCAATGATTGTGACTTCCAAATTGAAATGATCATAGTATTAAATCCACGACTAACCTAGACTAATCATGGACCGAATGAAACAAACGAAAAAGTAAGTAAATTGCAAAGTGCATGAATAAAAACTTGTTTCACCAAAGAAGTAATGACAATCATATAGATATGCACATACAAACTTGTAAGGTTTGATGTCTAAAGGGTGGGATTCTAAGGGTAAGGCTTTATTTTCAACAAAATGGAAATCCTTCCCCAGTGTTGCAAACTACGAATGGGTCAAACTTATTTCTTTTGAAGAAAGGAGAGGGATTGAGAATGATTGTGTCATTGGAGCTAATTGTGTATGGTCCAATCAATTCTCGACACCTCCTAAGTAATTCTTGGTGGTGCAGCCGGAGCTTAATAGTAGGTTGTGTATGCATAAGTGTCATGCTAAAACATATAAATGCATGCACAGTAGTTTATATCAATGCACTACTTCAAAAGTTCGAAAAATAAATATTCATTGCCAAACTCCAGACCTACAAGATAAAGGGTCAACGATCACTCTTCCCTGTATAACTCTCATTGCAAGAACACCTAACATTCATGTTAGGGACATTCGGGATAAGTACACTAATGGTGCCAAAAGTTGTGTACGACGCTCACTTTGGTGCCAAAAGTTTCCCCGGATCACTTAAGTGCCAAATTGGAGAAAAACGCTCACTTTGGTGCCACCGGCGAGAATTTCCGGCCAAAATGATTACATGGCTTTTATATTTAAAAAAAAAATCGAAAGATCTTTTAAACGACATCGTTTTCCGTCTTCCTTAAGAAAACGACGTCGTTTTGCCATCCTACGTGGATACCCTCGCAAAAACGACGTCGTTTTGCCATTCTACGTGGATACCCTCGCAAAAACGACACCGTTTTTTTTATTTTGTTTGGAGATTGAAATTAGGGTTTTTTTTTTTTGTTCGCCGTCGCTCGGCCGCCGTCCTCAGCCACCATCACTTGGTCGTCGTCCTTCGGCCACCGTTGCTCAGCTGCCATCCCTCAACCCCCATCGTGGTTGCTTGCCACAATAAGACAAAAGAAAAAAAAACGAACAGAAAATCCTGAGAGAGAGGGAGGTGTCGACGATGAGGGCGGAGGAAGGGATGGCGAGGCCATGGCCGCCGCCTTCGTAGCAGCTGGCTTCGCCGACAGCCTTTGTGGTGTTCCGGATCTTCGTGGCTATCATTGGCCGATTGCTTGTGCTTCTAGAGATTCTTCAAGCTCGCGTTTCCTCTGCACCCAACGATATTCCTTGGGAAAAGGCGGAGGTGGGGCTGAGATTTGGGGATTTGAAAGGTTGATAAGGTGATTGAAAATGGAGGAAAACTACTAGGGGAGGGCGGAGGCGGAGGCGAATGCGTGGTTTCTTTTCTGGAAAATTACTGGTGTTGCTGGTTTTGCGTTGCTGGTGTTGCTGGTTCGGAGAAGAAGACGTGTTGCTGGTTCTGCGTTGCTGGTGTTGCTGGTTCGGGAAGAAGACGACACAAAACGGTGTCGTTTGGGGATTTAGGGTTTTGAATCTGGGAAAGACACAAAACGGCGTCGTTTTGGTGTTAGGATGCTAAAACGACGTCGTTTGAAGGCCTAAGTGATCCAATGGAAACTCCGGCGAGCCACATCAGCATAGAAAATTAATAAAAAATGCCACGTCAGATTTCCGGCGGATCAGATTGGCGTTGGCACCAAAGTGAGCGTTTTTCAAATTTTTTGGCACTTAAATGATCCGACGGAAACTTTTGGCACCAAAGTTAGCGCCGTACACAACTTATGGCACCATTAGTGTACTTATCCCGGGACATTCCTAGAATTCTCACCACCAAACAAAAATATTTTTGAACAATATGAATTTTAGCCCGCATCAATTAAGAGTTTTAACTCAACTCTCCAACGGAGTCGTCAAGTTGTCATGATCTATCTTTTCTGTTCGAAGGGACAAAGACATGGGTTTACAGATACTACCTAAAAGGCGAGCCTATAGTTCATGATTAAGCATGGGCTTTCATAAGCTCATACCTTGCTCAACGTTGGTTACTCAATTTTAACTTCAATTGACATTATAATGGGTTTCAAATAAGAAGTCACACTTGGCCTATTGGAATCGGCAGAAACCAAATGAGGTATAAAAATATACCTTGGCAACCGTTACACTAATAAATGTTGACTTGTTCATTTCAATAAGATATTTGTCAATCTGTTTGGATTTAAACCTATTGACTAATATTTGAGGTGATCATGCAGGTGTGTAATCATTAAAATAAAAATAAACGACCAACGAAGCATTAAATAAATTGTATAGCAAAAGCAAGAATCTAATGCTTAGAAATAAGAAAAATGCAATTCCTAACTAGGCTAAAGGGAACCACAATCAACATATTGGAAATCCACAATAAAGTGATAATCAAAGTGGAAATGCGCAAACAATGATTTAACATTTGTTTCTAAGAACATCCAAAGTTCATGGTAAAGTCAAAAGAGTTTATTCAATTTAAGCATAATTTTTTATCAAGGATTTTCACACATTTTAAAAGAAAAGTACTCAAAAACTAATTTCAATTTTTTTCTAATTTTTTAAGAAATAAAATTTAAAAAATTTAAAAAAATTAGAAAAACCGTGAATTTTTTTTTTTTTTTTTGAGTTAAGAATTTTTAAAATTAATTTAATCCAAAAATAGGGAACCGATTCGCATGTCCAGTCCAGCACATTTCAAGATCGGCCTGGGTCAACCGACCCGGGTCATAGGATCCTCAGTCAGACTAGGCTTGATTCATAGGCCTAGTCTAGCTCAAAAAAAGGAAAAAAAAAAAAAAATTGGTCCAACCCCTTAAAAAAACTAAATGAATTGAGCCTGGCACGCCCTCACGTCCCCTTGCTCTTCGCGGCCTCGATGAGAACGGCCGAAACGAGCAGCACCGCTCGTCTTGACTTAGCTGCACGCCCACATCGGCGTGGCCTCGGCTAGCCTGGGCCGAGGGCTTGCCCTCCGCCTGTCCAGCCATCTCCGCTAATCGAGACTCGACTCGACCTCCTCGCTCCCAAGGTTTGGCCGAGATTCCGCTCGGCCACGTCCAACCACACGCCCGGCCTCGACACAACCACTACTTGACATCCACCCGAGTCACCACTGCTAGGTCGGCTCAACTCCTCCGCTCGAGAACCCCACTCCCGGCCAGACACCAAAAGTGACGAAATAAAGAGAGGCCGAGACGAAACGACACCACGGATGGCCCCAAAAACACCGGACAGGATCGGCCCCCAGAACACCTAGCGGATGCCACTCGGGCGCCAGACTTGAACATGAACAAAGAAGACGGGCAATGAAATTCACATAGGCATTTCATCGAACACCCGATAGGCGAGAATAGAAAGGGGAAAATCGAGTCGATTAAAGCTCGACTTCACGCCTACAGTCAACACCACAACAGACAATGAGGCTTGCCGACACTCGAAACCGAGCGTGAACAGGCGCCGGTGAGTCGCGGCCTCGGTTGGTCGAGGCAAGGCAAAACAAAGTATGCTACAAGGGTGGGGAAAGAAAGGAAAAGGGGCTGGGCCACGAGGAAGGTTGGGCCGAGAAAAGGAATAGAGAAAAGAAAAGGTCGGGCCCAAGCAGGGGCAAGGAAAAGGAAAGGAGGCTGGCTGGTACGTGGGCCGAGCCTAAGCGTGCCAGTCAAGCCGGCCTGGTTCGGCTTTTTTTTTAAAAATTTATTTTCTTTATTTTCTTTATTTTCTTTCTTTTTAACTAAATTTTACTAGATTCTATTATTGGTAATGCAAATACTCATAATATCCATATGCTTTGCAATTTAATGAAAATTATTTTTGTTCAAAGGCTAAAAATTAATTCATAATTTTATATGTAATTAATAAATGATTAAATGAATCGTTAAAATTTAGATGTTAAACTGCTCATAATTGTTTATATATTAACTTGTCATTTAAAGAGTTGCGGTATTTAAGAAAGTAAACATGTTTAAAATGTTAATAAATAAGGAGAAAGTTTAATTTCCTTAGAAATTCTCATATGATAATTCTAATTGAAGTTTCAACAATTACAATTGACATTCTAATTGAACAACTAGGCTAATTATAATGTTGCTTCTATACTTTAATAATGATTTCATTGACCCGCGCAAGAAGCAAACCTAGGATTAGTACCTAATCAATGTTTGTCCGTTTATGGTGGAAGAAAGTATGTATTAGGCTAATTTATTAGTGGTGGAAAAGGATGAAAGGACCATCTGCGATGGCAAAGGATGAAATGATGGATAACTCAACAATGTTTGTATATACCTATGACAAATTTAAGATTTTTCATGATATTAACTTTATGGATTTCCATGTGGACTTGCCACATCAACATAACATGTCATCCACGTCAGCAAATTTAACGAAAAAACTTGACGGTAGTTAATAGATGGTATAATTAGGGGTGTGCATGGTCCGGGCAGACGGTTCCCGACCTAGAACCAAGAACCGCCCGCTAAGGACCGGTTTCTAAAAATTGGAATCGGAATCCACCCATTTGTTGCATGGATCCACCCTGGAACCGGATCGCCGGTTCGGTCCGGTTCTCGGATGGATCTATGGAACCAATCTTGACATGAAATAATTTTTGTTTTTAACATAGAACGACTAAGTGACATCAAAGCAAGCCAAAAAAAGAAAAACCAAATTTAAGTACGTGGAACAAACTCATCAAGTAAAGTAAATTAGAGAAGTTTACACTTTACAACGATACAACAATCACAACAAGATTCGCCTAAAACTTCACAACTTATAAAGCTCGTGAATCCCAAATTTTGAGCTATGAAATTCCAAGTTCCAATCTCCTAAAAGTAAAACAATAATTAATAGATGATTGCTCAACATTAGTAAAAATTGAACTCAAACAATTATTGAAAATCTCACCACATATATTAGGAGGAAGAGGAACCGAGGAAGAGATAGAGAGAGAGAGAGAATTGAAGACGAAGAGAGTGAGGTGAGATGCGGGGGTTTCTTTTAGTAATTTTTTTTAATATTAAAAAGGTTTCGGTCCGGTCCGGGGTGGGTGGACGGGCGAGATCCGCCCATGGAATCGGGAACCGGACCGGTACCCACCAGTTTCCATAAATTGGAATCGGGAACCAAACCGGTTCCCTCAAGAACCACCGGTTCCGGCAGTTTCGGTCCGGTTCCGGGAATCCGGGCGGATCCCGGGTCTTATGCACACCCCTAGGTATAATTGTCGTAACTTTATCAGTTTGGAATTTTTGCAGTAAAAAAATTAGTTTTGAGTACATTTGTCACAAATGTACTAGTTCCTAATTTTTTATGGTCATGTAATTAATTTGAACTAAAATTATCATAAGTGAATCAATTCAAGATTTTTCGTGATATCAACCCTTTTGTTTTTGGAAAAATGCCACTAAAAATCCCAAACTTTGCCCAAAGTGACAAATTTATCCCAAACATTTTTTGTGCCACGAAAAACCCCAAACTTTCATTTGTGTGACACATTTACCCTAAATCTTAGGGGCATTTTGGTCATTTTGCTCCCTCGCCCGACACCGGCGAGGGGTGCCCTCGCCCGACGCAGCGAGGGCGGCCCTCACGGGCGTCGGGCGAGGGTGCCCTCGCCCGACGCCGCTAGGGCCGCCGCCAACGCCGGCGAGGGCGGCCCTAGCCGGCATCGGCGAGGTTCACCCTCGCCCGGCCCGGCATCGGGCGAGGGTTGCCCTCACTTGGGCCGACGCGTCGGCGAGGGCTGCCCTCGCGGACGCCGACTTCCCTCCGCCGATTCCCTTCACTAGCTCTGGCGGAGGGAAGAGAAAAGGAAAAAAAATCAGAAAAGACGAAAATGTCTTTAATGGAGTAAATGTGTCACGGTTTGCAAAGTTTGGGGTTTTTTGACGAAAAAAAAAAAGTTTGGGGTATTTTTGTCATTTTAGGCAAAGTTTAGGGTTTCTGGTGGTATTTCCCCTTTGTTTTTATAATAAGGACGACGTAAGAGCTTTGATTTCAATGGAAAGGCACTCTTCTCGGACATTTGCCGGACTTTACTATGATTTTTGGTTGTGTTTGTGATTGTGATTTTGGGGTTCTATTCAGGTAGGCTTTAATCAGGGATGGGTCGTTCTCTTTTCTAGGTTTGTCTTCTTTTTGGCACCGTAGATGAGATTGACTCATTTATAAAAAAAAAAGCAGCATTAGGTAAACGCTTCTCATTATTGAAATGAGTAGTGCTTTGCCAATAAGAAGATACAAGGGTCCAAGTTAGGGCCAAGACTAATATTTCAATAAATAGAATATCATCCAAAATTGCTGTTGGAGACACAAATTTACATTTTAGAACTATTTGATCTGGATTCAATTTTTTTCATATTCGTTTGGCTTGATTAATTTTCTTTTATTTTTGTATGATTTCATTGCTTGTTCGAGTCTCACGAATCACGTGCAAATTATTCTGAGTTAGAATCACCTACAAAAGCCAAAAGCATGAGATTAATTCTTTTATTTTTGTATGATTTCATTGATGACTCTGCACCGAAAGATGTCTGCACAGCCGGCAATGAAGGTCAGTGAGAATTACACATTTCCTCTGCAATAAACTCAAGACTTGTGTTCTCTTTTTTTCTGGCTCATAACCTCAAGGTGTGCATGAAGAAGATCCGTTGAAATACCTAAACGGGTACCGAAGCGATCTGACAGTGTATCAAACATGAAGGTCGAAGTACAGTCCAAGAAACTGGTCAAGCCATCTGCTTCGACGCCAAATCAAAGTCGAAAGCTCGGCCTGTCCTTCATTGATGACCTGTTATTTTCTAAACATGTCGGCATCGTTTACTACTATCGAGCTCACGAAAGTACGCACGAGATCCAGACGCTTCAGAGGCTTCACCACTTGGAGGAGTCGCTCTCGGAAACACTAGCCCTCTTTTACCCTCTAGCCGGTCGGTACGTCGAAGACAGGCTCTTCGTTGACTGCAACGACCAAGGAGCGGAAGTTACCCAAGCCAAAGTGGATGGCACTCTAGATCAGCTCCTCCAGGGAGATCTTGGCCGTGACCTTCTCAACAGCTTGTCGGAATTCCCACTGCCAGCAGCAAACAATCCACTGGTTGTAGTTCAAGTGAACAGCTTCAATTGTGGCGGATTAGCAATTAGCCTGCGCTTTTCTCACAAGATAGGCGACATGTACACCATGGCCATGTTCATGAACTCGTGGGCCACAGCCTGCCGGAGCGGAATCCAGGAAGTAGTCCCGCCAAATTTCGAGCTGCCATCTCTATTCCCGGTGAAAGAACCCGCACTCATACAATGGCCCACACTCCCCTTCAGAAAAAAATTCGCACTGGCTAGACTCAAATTCAGCGGCCAAGCCCTGTCAAGGCTGAAAGCTGCTTCCAATGCTTCCAACTCATCGGATTCAATAGCTAATAACAGCCAAAGGTCACGGGTGGAAATCGTGTCTGCGCTGATATGTAAGGCTCTTATCACTGTTGATCGCGCGACAAAAGGCCTGCTGAGGCCTTTTGTGTATTCCACATCTATCAACTTGCGTGAGAGAGTACAATTAAAGATGCCGACGAATGCGTGCGGCAACTTCCTTGCTCACATCACCACTCCACTTGCTGTAGAAGAGACAGAGCCCTCTTTCAATGGAATACTGAATCTGATAGGGGATGCCCATAGGAATGCCAAATTGAAGTACGCTGCGATAGCAGATGCAGGCGCATTGTGCTCAGCGGTGACAGATTCGTTGAGAGATTACGTTGGTGTATTGGGCAGAGATGGAGCAAACGTGATCCAAATCACTAGCTGGTGTAGATTCCCAGTCTACGACAGTGATTTTGGGTGGGGGAAGCCAGACTCGGTGAGCAACGCAAGCCCTCCTCTGAGGTCAGTTGGTCTTGTGGATAGTCCAGTTGATGGTGGAATTGATGCTTGGATTACTCTAAACCAAGATGAGATGGCTCTCTTCAAACAAGATCCTGACATTGTGGCTTGTACTTCCTAGCTACTTCTTCCTAGAAATGTTCTTAATAAAAGTGCGTTTTGCCTACTAATTTGCTTTTCGTTTTCATTCTATCATACTCTGCTCATTTTCTGAATTTTGAACACTCTGGGTTTGCATAACAATCGGAAGGGTGATCCTTCTTTGAAACCCTATCATGTCGTGTTATGCCGGCATAAATTTATGATTTGTGAGTTTTCAACATGTGTTCTGAATATTCATTTGAATAGTCTATTGATTTCAATCTGGACAGTTGGAAATTACCATCATCTTTTGTCAAGCAAGCATTTATCTTCCATCACGTTATATGATACACAAGGAGTTTAATCCAAATTATTTCATTGATTTCGACAATCATGTTCATGTGGTGATGACTTAATCGATAATCATGCATAAGATAATATTACACATTATAACTAAGAATAATGTATAAATGGGTTTCCTTTTTGTATACCTAAATGTAAACAGAATTAGTACCTAAGTCTGCTCATTTAGCAGAGAAAGGCAAGCCCACACTTAAATACAACTACAAACAGATTGCAAAACTGTGGCCTTTTCTTGGCAACATTGACGCATGGTCGTAATCCAACCAAGCGCCCAACCAAGTACTTCGTGACTTTCCGCATGGGAGCTCGTACCTCACCAAGTCCTTGATGCATGAGGCGAGGTTGAGAACTTAGGCCAAGATCAACCTTGGAATATATCTCTTGCAGACAAATTTAGCTATCACCAATCCAGCAGCTAATGAAGCTCCGAACAAAGCATGTAACCTCACGCAATAATACTTTGCCATGAAAATTGACCGCTTATCCTTTACGATGACATTTTGAAGAAAAAGGAACGTCATTACTCTACTACTTATATATGTAAACGAAGCACAAAATATATATTCGACAAAGCAAATAACCTGCCCTCAAAAAAAAAAAAAAAAAAAAAAAAAAAAAACAAAAAAACTAAAAAACTAAAAAACTCAGCTTCTGTGATGTTTTCTGCTTACCTCATGATTCTCGTCCACAAAGCTAACAACCCGGTTTCCCATAGGTAAGGTCAGAAGGCACAGTATCTGGAGTAGATTGTCATCAAGATGCAAACAAGAACAAGAGAGTAAGAGATTTAGGAAAACACAGGTTATTTCAACATATCCTTGATGATGAGACACTAAGAAATTTAGGAAATATGCAGTCAACAAGACACTCACAATGCAACTAGAGGGAAGATCTCTGCTGAGACCAAAAGTTAATAGAAGAGAGTAGAGTGCTGTGACTGCCACTTTCACAACAGATGAACCTTTCTCTGTGCCAAGCCTAACCTGCACATGAAATTGCAGCATGAATGTTTGAATTTGTTTCACCAAACCTCATACTACAGGGGACAACTAAGTCACCAGAGGGGATATTTTCCCAACTGTCGTATCTTCTTCCACCTGAAAAGATGAAATGACTGACAGTGAGTCTTAAGTTGTGAACCCAAGAATTTCAAGAAAATTTGGATCAAATCAAAAAGTACCTGATGAAAATGACTGCAGAAGAGTATTAAAGAGGTTGTGAAGCCAACAAGGAGAGATGCGCACAGAACAGTTCCAGTTAAGGGAAGACAGTTCACGCTACTGTCAAATGAAAAACATAAAAGGGCACCTGTCATGATAGTGGAGCAGCAGATTTTGGGACAAAAATCAAATATAATTACCTGCTGTTGCCCATTAACCAGTAAAAGCCCGTAGTAGCAAAAGGTCCAAATGCTGCAAAGCACAAGGGCTCTCCAAGTCCATGGTAGCTTAATCGAAATGGTGGACACTGCAGATGAGACAATTTTGGGTAAATGTGAAAGAACAGTGTCCAAGATGGATCAAGGTGTGATCAATCTTTAAATACGAAGTTGTGCCCTTTGAACATCAATCTTGTACTTTCAAGCTCGCAAGATCAGCTCAGATGCTTGAGCACTCCAACTAAACAATGTACAAGTTTATAAGAACACTTCACACTACCTACCTGATATATATAACCACAGACAATAGCACAAGCCAGTAACAGCATTGCACGTAAATGTCCTGCCTTTAGTGACACCCATGTCAGACCTATCAAGCCAAGAACAAGAAACATATAGGCTGCAAGAAGAGTTCCTGTTCGGCTGCCAACACATATACAGAAAAGCAATTGACAACAGTTAGATGTGTGATAATAGGCAACGTAAAGGATGCAGAGGCAAATAGTCAACTGATCACCTTCCGATCAGGTTCACAACTGATTCCCTCTTATTTTTATCAGCTCCTGTATCGAAATCATAAACATCATTGCTGCGCAAGTACATGTAAGGTCTTCAATACCTGAAATGGAATTGGATCTAGTGGTACGAATTTGTAATGATATGATGAGTGTAGCCCTTATGCTTTAAGATTCTGCATTTTTCCCCCCTTTTTCCCCCATTTTTTTTCCAGAAGAAGTTCCTAATTGGCGGTTTTTAACCACTGCACTTAATGCACCCCCCAAAAAATGATTGCCATATATCTAGGAAGGGACACTCAGGCACAAATTGTTAGATTAGACATCACCCCGCAGTCCCCCCAGACCAAGAAAAAATCAGTCCATGAATAAACCACCACACACCATGAGCCAATATGATCCAAAAGCGCTGGAGTACACATAAAACCAAACAGTTAACACAGAAAATATCATAGACAGTCAGACCAGCTAACGCACTTCCCACCGAAGGGAGCATATGTGGAGGCCGCAGAACAAAAACCATGAACAATCAGCATCTGCCTCATGCGTGACATGAATTTAGAAAATGAATAAGATATTCTCAGACTAAAAGAAACACTCTATATCAGAGGAGTCAGGCAATATCTTCATCCAATCAAGGTGAAACTGCTTCTTACCACTTAGTCTAAACACAAGATAAACGAGCACTTTACTAACCTTAAATTTAGCCAAGTGATCACAAGAATTGAGGAAACCAAGAGCACAAAGTAACGCGTTGCAGGGAAAGTGCTTGACTGCAGATAGGCTGATGCACTACCAATCTGTTTCAAAAGATATAATCCAACAATAGAACATTCAAAAGAGGTAAAAAAGTAAAACAATGTCATGCTGGATAAAATTGAAAATGCTGCCAAAAGGTTGTGGGCTTCACACTTCATCTAAAATAGCCAAGGACAGAGAATGCCACCAGAATATTAGAAGCCAGGGGAAGAGAGGGAGGGGAGGCCATATAGAATTACTGTCATATTCATTGAGCTAGAATTATGTTACACCATTTAAATTTTTTGTTCCATTAACCCTAAGGACACTCTCAAACCCAGTATTTCTGGTAAATTACTTTTATGACAGACCTGCAAATGACTGAATTAACTGAACTTATAGATCTCTGGAGGTTACAAGCGTTAGTAAGAAAAGGACCCCTCTGATGGTAATATTTGCGGTTGTGTAGCAATATACTTGATTTCTTTTTTGAAATCCACGTCAGAATTAGGATATATATCTCCACAGACAGAAGCGACCATACACCAAAACTTGTACTCCTTTTATGTTCCCTCATCTTCCTGCATCCTTCCATCGACTTCTCATTATTCTAGGCTGTACTTCCGTTGCACCGATGCAAAAGAAAATTGGCTAAATTCAGCATTTATTTAAAGCTCTCATTCTACGTGTGTTCGACAAAGTTTGTCAATCTTGTGCTAGACTGTGAATACTACAAAATAGAGGCTTCTGTGTCAAGTAATCATCGATGAAGCATAGAAAAATCAATCTCTGGAGTATAGAAAAGCTCACCGTAAGAGGAACAAGAGCAACGGAGTAAATTGGCAACTTGATTGCCCTCCATATCAATGTTGCCATGGAAATATCATCTTCTTTTGCCAATTCAGAACTATGAGCATTCTTCCCAAGAGAAGCTCGGTGAAGCTTAAATCTTCGCTTGACTTCCACTTGCTTAATGTCTAGCCTTTTGAGATATATATGCTGCTTAGAATAGGAACATAGATTTTGGGCATGCGCATCAGACCTACAGAAAGAGCATATGTGACATCATGAAATTGACTAGTATCTGCCCTTCCACCTTTTTCTTCCACACATATCAGGTGGAATCAGAATATCCTTGCTCCCCAACAGACACGTATGAAAGGATGAGAAGGTATAACTCATAATGCAGGGCAAGTATCTAATATCTTTACAGCAGTGGATGTAGAACCTGCTGTAGTGAAGTAACCAAGTGAAAGAACAACGCAATCACAACAGAGGAGCACAGTTTTTCAGCATATCAAAGAAACATTTATTTAGTAAGTTGTAGATCACATAAGCTTTACTCAAATATAGAATCGTCAATGTCTATTCGCCGTGGAAGTTTCTTGGTCAATGTGGATATAGATCAAAACTCATTGATACATTATCAGTTCATTCAAACAGTAAAAATGAAGATTCTGATTCGGTTGCTTTTGTCCTTTCATATAATCAATATGGAAGATTCCAGTAATGGAAGGTCATTCATTCTATTTCCCCCTGTGAAAGTACTACCCTCCTGCAATAGAGATAATACTTAAATATGAGAGTATATAGTACTCTACCTCTGCCGTGTCATGGAGGATTACACTTATACATGATAACAACACTTGGATCGGCCAAAGGATTAGCATCCAACATCCCTCCGCATAAGGTTAGCACCAAATTGTTTCCTTTATGATGAGGATGGTTGGTCATCAGACCGTCACTCACATCCAAAAACTAAGGGATGTCCAACTCCTCACATGATAATCCATAGACAACATCAAATAGTTCTACGTCCCACGGGAAGCAAAACACATTGACTTTCTTCAAAAGTATAATTCAACCGCCACACGGGGTGTATAGCCAAAATGAAGAGGAAAGGGCACCTTGTCTTCCCATTCCGGGTTGAGGGGAAGTCATGGAGCTTGCGAAGACCACAGCCCAGGTTGACATCACAGAACGAGGCAGCCATCAGCATCATCCACAAGACATTCTTCCAACTGCGACTGCCTACTGAGAACAAACTGTCTTATGATCACCTATTCGATATAGCAATAGGAAGCAGATACGCATTCCCATGAATTCCACATTGAAATTTGCATACCAGGAAAAACGCTCGGCAAACGTAGCCGGATGAAGAAGATGACAAAACAGAGGCACTAGATCAGAACAAGAACCGAAAGTATGAAAGAGTAGGAAGAGCTCGACTCACCGTTTGGGATCTTAGTTCTGCCACATGGAATCTCAAAAGATGATGTCCGGAACAGCTTAGACAGGGCAGGGACAAAGAGAGCTCTAAGGCGCGCGAGAGAGAGAGAGCAGCATATCCATATATGCTGTAATCCAAGTCTGCAGATGAGGATAATGTTAGAGCGCCGGTGCACGTGCATAATTGCATTTGCACGTGACTCATTTGTATTCAATTTCAATTGTCATTTATGAGTATAATTCGTATTATAAAATTGAAAGGGGCGAAGGAAAAACACTTCCTTATGAAAACAATGCTATTGCTAAATTTTATCATTGTGTTTATGTAATTTGAGAAATTTGGTAAGGGTATATCGTCCCAAAATAATAATAATAATAATAATAATAATAATAATAATAATAATAATAATAATAATAATAATAATAATAATATGTGCATGGGTGTGTGGAAAATGAAAAAAAAAAAAAAAGTCCGAAGAAAGAAAATTAAAACTTATCTTACTTTAAGAAATGATAAAGGATAGTCCTTAGGCTGCCATAAGCTTACGATTTTTGTCTCTTGAGCTTGTGAGTTAAGTCCCACTTCTCATCGATTTATGTGCTTAATATCATGACAAATTTAATGTTTCGGCCCTGTAGGACAAGAAAACTCAAAATCAGCTCAATGAACTTGAGAATACGCTTTCCAAAAATGTGGGAATCCCAAGTCTCGGATAGTAACTTGAATGATTTCTAGATTCTAAGATATGGATAAGGTCTAGACTCAAACAAATAAGGCAGCATTGTATGTCACCGTGTGACAAAATCATGGGCATCCACGACCCTTGAAATTCACGACCATATCTCCTTATTCATGGCCACATGCGCATCTCGCATGACTAATGCTCACATGCCTCAAACATGACTCGACCAAGTGCCAATCACGTGCCAAGATCACCTGCCATTCATACAGCTATTCCTCTAGATCTCCATGAACCATCACACACTAGAATAGGTGCCTAGCATAAATCACATGACCTCTCTGTGGGTGCACAATCAAGTCCCTAAGTGGCCAGCCATATAGTTCCCTCGCATCCTTGGGAGTCGCCTCTGTCGTTCCCATAGCCTCCGCCAATCGCGCTCAGCTTAACCATGCCGGCGGTTCTCAAATTCCCTCACCAGCGGACATCCTTGCTCACCGGTGGCTCCTCAAGTTCCGCGGCCATCCCTTGGCCGTGAATCCTCCCTTCATGTCCCTAGGTTAGTCCTAATAAACGTAAGACTGGTAATTGCATGAATAATGGGTTAGATTTGATGATATTCCATGATTTGATTGTCCATCCTATAGTCGTTGGACCTTATTTTATTTAGATTCCTCTGCATTAAACATGGCATAAATTGAGCCATCGGACATTTAAGCCGAAAGATCTGACCTACAATTATAATATCCATGATTTGCATCTAGAATTAATTAAGAATATGAACTCTGCATTCTAATGTCAAAATCTAATGATTATTGCATATCTTTTTATAGATATTGATGATTCGTAAATGGTATTGTAGAAATTCCATGAACATTAATGCATAATAACGATACTTGAAATTCCTGAAGTTATTTATCAATGTTGCTATTCCATCATATAGTTCGCACTTTCATCATATTTTACGTTTTTATCATATATTCATGCATGCTGCATATTTTAGGTTATATTCATGTTTTCGAATTTAAGATTTAATACATTGGAAGCATTAGAAATTATGTAGTAATTTAGAAAACCATAAAGTTTAGCTCATGCATGACTAGGATTTAATAAATACACGTTTTCTCCTAGTCAATTTAGGTCGTTATGTAGTTTTAGACTAATTTCCTATTTTTAATTCATAAAGAAAATTCCAAAAATATTTCCCTAATGTCACCCGTTGATTGCACGTAATTATACAATTGATTCTTGACTAACTCTATAATATCCATGTCGCATGTCATTTAGCAAGCCAAGTGTCTATAGGAATTAATTTTCATTTCCCTAATGTTCGATGGCATATGTGTTTGAATAAGTAAACCCCCACTAGTTCACTTTTCCTTGCCTTGATTGAGAAACAAGGTCGTATGACCTGCATGCATGCTTTCATACATGCTTCGCATGTGATTTTTTAGAATTATGATTTAGATGCGATTCATGATCACATGAGATTACTTTGGAATGACACTTAGAATCCGCGTTATGGACTTTTAGTGTTACCCACCATGGGCAAACACAAATGATGGCTAATAGGTATAACTCACATTGAAATGAATTGGATAGGCGTCCTAGACAGGTTGTTGTGTGAAATTCAAAGGCCAAATCCGAGGACTTTTATGATTAATCGGTGTTCTCTTTTAATATCTTCGAAGTTTTGTTTATTGTTTGCATCGTGCACATAAAACATCCTTTTGAATTTTCAATTTAGTTCTAGCATTAGGTTAGAATTAGGATAAGCCCATGGAAATGGCAATCCCGAAAACTCGAAGATGACGAATGGATGATATCCAATTTGACATCTCATTTGTAATATTCATTTCCCGACATGTCTTGAGTTGTTTTTTTGGCATTGTATAAATACCGGATGAGTTGCAAGTGTCCTTTTTGTCTTTCTTAGAATTGCGTAGACTCTTTGCATTGTACTCTTTTGTTACCCTGGGTGTTTACTTACTCACAATGCAATTTCAATTACTGGTTGATTTTCCTTTTCACTTTCTTAGTAATTAGAATAGATTAGAATGGCATGAAAGAACCATCCATACATGATCACTTCTTTCTTAAACTTTACACAAAAATGTAAAAAAGAAATGTACGAACACTTTAGATAGCACATTGACTATTAGGTACCGAAAGGACACTAATAGCAATATTAGCATAACTCAAGTCTTCAAATCTTAGATCTCTAGATGTATCTATGAATCACCCCCAGCCCTCAATTGGATATTCTAGCCGACCACCAAAAATGAGGCTTGTGGCAGTCTTAAACAACTCATAGATAATAAATAAACCGTTGTGAGGGCTATAAGCCTTTGGGAAAGGTTCGCGATCATGATTTAATATACCCATGTGGTTGATCCCTAAAGATGAGGTGATGACATCTTTTGGAATAGTGTACTATGAGAGGGCTATCATGTTCAAAACCATCGATCAAGATGTGTGGTTTCCTTTTTACCTTAAAACCGTCAATCAAGGTATGTTGAGGCGTTGAGGTAGAGTCATGACTAATCTTGCTATCACGCAAGGTGTGAGTGTGGAAGAGCTCATGATCATGATCAAGTGACTTCATGGCATCAATCCCAAAGGATGAGGTGATGACAACCTTAAAGCTACATGTTGTGAGGGAACTCCTATGGTTAACCATCTCTAAACCCTACCTTTACACTTGTTCACTCGCCAGGATTGGAGGGGCACCGAGGTTGGGTTGCGACAATAACAAATAAGCAGCATTGCATGTCACCACGTGGCAAGATCCCGGGCATCCACGCGCCTTGAAATTCATGGCCAGATGGGCATTTCACATGTCAATGGTCACACGCCTCACACATGACCCGATCATGTGCCAATCACCTGCCAAGATCATGTGCCATTCGCATGGCTATTCCATCGCATCTCCATGAACCATCACACACCAGAATAAGCGCATAGCATAGGAGGTCATGTACCGTGCACATGCTTTTCTCACATGCAAATCACGTAGCCTTCCTATGGATGATTTCGCGAACCGTCGCATGCTCAATCAAGTCCTTAGGTGGCCGGCCATATAGTGCGATTTTCCTCTACCATGCTACACATTGTTGATAAGATTTGATTGCTGGGTTGTCAATTAATCTAGCGGTTGCTTTCGGTTACCTGACTCTCCCCATCTTCACATACCGTTGGATCAAACTGCAATCTCATCTTCCTTTTTTGATTGACCAACGTATCTAATGCTCACCGTCCATCTTATGTTCATTTTGACCTTGACAGTTGATTCATATTGTACACATTAGCCTTCAAAATTCTATCACAACCTCTCTTATTCTAACTTGAGCTAGCCTTTAGAGCCTATAAATGGACCACTCCATCATTCGTTATGAGGACACACGCTCATTCAGACCTCTCAAAGAAACTCTGAAATTTTCTATGCCTCTGTGGCAATGATGCTAGGGGTCAAAGCATTGTCTCCGCCTATACAGGTCGTTATTTCAGACCAAAAGGTCAAAAAAAAAAAAAAAAAAAAAAAAAAAAAAAAAAAAAAAAAAAAAAAGATCATTATTTTTTTCGAGGAGATTATATTCGAGCCAAGTTCTTCGAGTTGTGGCAAGTCCTCGATATTTTCCACCCAATCAAGTGGCCATTTCCGTGAAAATCTAGACAGGCAAATTTGCATGCTCATGCTGACCGACCATCATCTTACGGTGTTAAATCAGAGATTATGCAGTTCTCACTTCCATTTATTATGCCAGGAAGATACATCTCAGAAATGTTCAGCTTACATCCATCAGCATTGTACGGTTCTCGCAGCTTGCATCACATAATATTAAACGTTCCATAAGGTTGCTCATCGAGGAGTCCAAATAGACTAGAAGCAGTAGACAATCACACATCCAACTTTTACATAATACAACACAACAGTAGGCTGCACAAAATCATATCTTTACCTGATTCGGGCACAACCTTTTATGGAGTACCGTGCTTTGTTTAAATTCCATGTACTCCTTGTAATTCATCGAGATGTCCGTGGCTTGGTTGTGCTTGCCATCCACCAGCTGCTCTGCTGGCACAACTACAGTGTCAAGTGACGGTCCAGTGGAAAAAGGGATCGATATCCTTGTAGTCTTGTTGTTCACGACAGCTCGATGCAAAGCGCTCTTGTATTTCCCATTGCTCATAATCTTGCACAGTTGAAAAGTGTCAAGAGAAAAAAACATAGTATTTGCATTGAGCTTCATCCGTTCAATGGCTAAACCAGAGTAAATCACAGAGATTCGTATCAACCTTTTTGCTGATTAATATCCGGTTAAAGAAACAAAGACGATAGAGTAGATTTCAGCAAATTTTTAAGACAACTGTAGTTTCCGCATTTCTATGTTATGACAATTTTCCTTCTATAAATACCTACACTGTATCTATATCAATAGTTCTACGTATCACAATTTACCTTCCATAGACCAAGGCACACAATACACACCGAGATTTGAAATTAATTGGACCTCTCTTGCAAGACAGACAAGGGAGATTAGAAAGGTAAAACGTGGATTTCTGTATATTTACCTCGAGCTGATCAGCGGTGTTGACCACAAAGGCATTCGGAATGGGATCAACTTTGACCCACTTCCCGCCATGGTGCACTTGGAGGCCGCCAATATCATTCTGCATGAGGATGGTCAACGGGCCATAGTCCGAATGCGAGGGTAGGCCCATAGCAAGTTCTGCCTGTGGGCATGGCGGATACAGATTCGCTGCTAATATCTGTAGGCTTGAATCCATGTTCATTGCCTCGTCGATATAGCCAGGTCCAAGTCCTAGGCTCTCCGATACACCCTTGAGCAATTCCCTGGCTAAATTCCGGAGCTTCCCAGTGTACTCAGCTAAAACTTCACTGCAACAAACATTGCTTACATTTATCAGAGACAATGCCGTGGTGGAGTTCTTTTCATCTTTAGGAATTTCACAGGTTTCTATCACTCTATCTTTTATTTGGGGTATTACCAATTATTTTGCCCCATCAAATGGATCCCGCACTTCGCTTTTCTTTTCTAGGCGTACAAAATTGTTCTTGTTTGACATCAAGATGATCCAAAATAATGGTATCCTAACCAAAGAATTGTGTACTTTCCACTGCTATATTTCAAGACTACCAGATTTCTGAGAGAATATAGATCTACTGTACAATACTAACAAACCGGAACCCAAGATGCTGAAGAGCTCGCGCATCAGATGGGTTGAAGTTGTTCAAGTTCAGATCCCACATGATTGATTGAGTGGTCAAGTGCTTCCTGCAGATATGACAACTCTGGTATCCAAATCACGTCATGTTGTACATAGGTAGCTTCAGAACTCAAGTCTGCCACCCAAGTGGACAATCTTATTCACGGACATAGATTGGAATTAGTAAAGTTGAAGATTCGGATTCTTGTGTTGCCAAGAAGAATTTCTTTTAGTTCCTCGTCATGTTTTCTTTTTCTGATGTACCCGACAATATTAAAATATGTACAAAGATCTCGATGCAATCTTTTACTGTGCGTTGAGATCCGGATGCATTGATAACTCCGAAGTACCAAGTCAAAGATTGATAATTCTGAACATTATTTTAGCATGATACGGTGCGCAGAGAGTAACAACTTATTTTGCTCTACCCACATACGTACTCTTGAATTTTTCGATCCCTCAAGATTCTGTAATTTCATTCTATACTCGATTGCCAAAAACTTGTCCCCAAGGGAAAGGTCCTGCTGCTGCTTGGACTGTAGCGTTAAAGCTACAGTAAGGAAATATAGTTGTTATTTCCACTATTTGTAACCTAATGATCACTCACCCACAAATAAATAAATAGACAAATGGTATTAAGAAAACAGAAATTTCAGTACGTATATGCAAACTCAAAACTTGCACGCAAAACCGACAGAGGGAGAGAGAGAGAGTGGATACCTCATGCCTTCTGGCTTGGGAGGGCAGTGAAACTTTGGATACACCCTCATCTTCAGAAAATCTCTCCAGAGGAACACTTTGTCGACCGAAGCTCTGAAGCTCGTCCCGTATATTATGGGATCCAACACGTGCTTCCCTTGGAACTCATTCTTCTCCTCCTCTGTCAGATCGAAAAATCCCATCAGCGCGTCGACCGTCGCCTTCATTTGACTCTTGGGCACTCCGTGGTTGATCAACTACTCACATATACAACCAAAGGCTGTGATCAATACATAGCGACAACACTGTTGAATCATGTTTAAAGAGTTTATGTCATAATGATGGCGAGGAATGACTCCAGCTTTGATGCCAATTACAAAAAATAGATCTAAAAAGACAAAAGCTGTCAGGTTTAATTTACGTGCAGCGCCCAATCTCACGCATTCTATGTCAGGAGAATAGTTTATGATTATTTCTCTTTAGCTCCGGCATGAATGAACAATCATGGGTTGAATCAGCCAATTCAATTTATATTTTTTGGCAAAAAAAATGCCCCAAGTGCCAAAACTTGGTATAAGAAGACACTTAAATGTTAAAAATTAATAAAGTGACACTTAAATGCTAATTTTTTTGAAAAATATGATACTTGAGTGCCGCATCGATGAACTCCACCGAAAATCTTACGTGGCAATTTTTTATTCTCGCTTACGTGACTTGCCAGAAGACCGACTCAGTAAAGAAACACAAAAATGACATTGTTTTTGCACAATTCAAGTTTTAATATAAAAATATCTAATTTTAGAATCAATTTTTTTTAAAAAGGAGGTCAGCCGCCGGCTGCCTTCTTCCTCCCTTTTTTTTTTAAAAAAAAAAAATTGCTTTTAAATTTAATTTATTTAATTTTTACATTAATTATTTACTCACATTTTGCATTTGACTTACCGAAAAATTGTGTTAGCACAAAATAACATCATTTTGCATTTGACTTACCATTTGTGTCAAAATTGTCATGTTAGCATTTTGGCCAGATTTTCTTTTTTATTATGTTGGTACTTAACTAATCTATTCTTGGAATAGATTTTGCCGCTTCTTACAAATGTCATTTTTTTAACTTTTTCTTTTTTGTACTTAGCCCCTGAAAAGTAGGGCCGACGACCTCATCGGAGGGTCACCAGCCCCTTGTAAGGCCGTGCTTAGTCACTAGCAACCGGTTGGGCGAGCTTAGGTCAAGCCTCACCTAGCCTAGCTAGGGCTTTGCAACGCCTCACCTCACCGAAGCTCGCCCAACCGGTTGCTAGTGACTAGAGGTCAGGTAGGGGCTAATGGTGGCGCCAGTGGTGGAAAAAGAAGAGAAAATGAAGAAAAACAAGAAGGAAAGAAGAAGAGAAAAGAAAAGAAAAAATATGGGTTGGCTTGATTTCGGAATTGTTCCCAAAAACGAAGAGTCTACGTTTTTTTACTTCTTGATTATGTTCCAAATCTACATCCAGGAATAAAAAAATAGAAACTTGTTTCCGGAAAAAAAAAATTTACCAAAAGGATTTTATTCCAAATTTATTCACGAGAACAAAAGAATAAAAAATTTTCATTATTTGGCCAGTTGCCAAATGCACCCCAAGTGTCCTAGACTTTATATTTTTCCTAGCCTTTTAAGTATTTCAAACAAGTTTGACCAGCGAAAGCTCATCAAAGATACCAACTGTTTGCTTCGGATGCTCCCGACAAAATCTAAATAAAGAAAATTACTATGAAGCAGATAACGAACTAGCTAGGAACATGTGTACCATGAAGATGCCCCAGTCTTCACAAGCCTTGGCAAGATCCGAGACGGCTTTACACCGTTGATCGGGATTAGTCGAGGAGAGGAGAGAGAAGTCGATGACGGGGATGGAGTCATCGTGGTCGGGATGAACGGCTTGATCACCTGAAGTGGGGGTGGTGAAGGCGTAGTGGGAGGGAATGGAAGCGAGGTTGGTAGATTCAGCTAGAGTCTTAGCACTGGTTATCTTGAGCTGAGGAATACTAGCTTCCTGATGTGGTGGAGCGACTGGGGAGACGGTATCCATTTGAGGCGAAGCAGACTCTCTTCTTCTCTATCTCTAACCTCTTTTTTGGGTCTGTTCTATATCTAAACTTTGCTC
This sequence comes from Eucalyptus erythrocorys, assembly GCA_014182555.1. Classification (NCBI taxonomy): domain Eukaryota; kingdom Viridiplantae; phylum Streptophyta; class Magnoliopsida; order Myrtales; family Myrtaceae; genus Eucalyptus; species Eucalyptus erythrocorys. Next base: position 9,823,863 of record CM024603.1, read on the forward strand.
TCATCAACTTAGCTTGTGGCTCGTGGACATCAAGAGTCGGTCGTTTTATAAAGTGTCAATACTTGGGTTACGGAATAAAGCTGTTCCCGGATTTCCAAGATTCTCCTTCCAGGTCTCTTGTTGGATTATTCGTTTCCCCATACTCAAAAAGTTGTCACCCAATATTTAATTAAATGGTCAATGGTTCCCTATGTTCACGATATTAATTTGTTACCCAATAATGAAACGAGAGAGTAGAATACACTTAACATGAAGCAAAAAATATGATACTGCAATTTCAATGTAAGATCTGAAAGTTTACATATTATTATTATTATTATTTTTTTTTTTTTGTGACTCAGGGAACCCTGCACGGCCGGTAGTTGGAGGAAAACCACTGGGGGCGACACGTGCTAGCCATCGCACACGTGCCACCGGGTAAGTCGTTAGAGTCTCAAAGCCAGCCTTCCTGCAACGCAAGTTGCAGGAGCTTTGAACACTCGATGGAGGTCTAGCGCCTACTCAGCTGAGCCACCATGGTGGGTGGTAAGTTTACATATTATTTATCTATAATAATATGGAGAAACTTGACAAACACTAATGGGCATCACATGCCCAATCTAGCGTAAAAATCCTATTAGTGAGTCATTCTATTTTTTATGTGGCATTTTCTATGTTAGAAGAAAGTGTGATTAAATATATAATTATGTTCTGTGGATCACTATCGGCTATTCTAAAAGTTTAAATTATTATATGAAGACGTGCCGTACTCAAAATTTTCACCCGATATTTAATTAAATGGTTAATGGTTCCCTATGTTCATGATATTAATTTGTTAGCCAATAATGAAATGAGAGTAGAATACACTTAAAGTGAAGCGAAAAATATGATACCGCAATTTCTATGTAAGATCCGAAAGTTTAGATGTTATTTATCTATAATAATATGGAGAAACTTGACAAATGTCAATGGGCATCACATGCCCAATCTAGCGTAAATAACATGACCTGCATCTGGTCTATGTTCCTAAGAAAGTACTGTTAGCAAGCCAAGAAGCATTAAATGCAATGCAACTTTGGCTTGATAGCTTGGGACACCTCAACATAGCATTTAAGGACTTGAGCCCAACCTAGGGCGTAACTCACACCTCTCAATTGAGAAAAATAGTTTTGACTAATTTCCGAAATTAGCGTCTTTATTTTATCAAACAGAATCGAAAAATTATGACATTTTAATATATTATAAAGATGACCTTAAATAAGATTTTTCATTGAGGAAGTCAAGTCAAATTCATGCTGTGGAAAGAGTAGAAAATCATTGGGATTCATGAAGGAAGTCAAGTCAAATTTGTGCTGTGGAAAGAGTAGAAAATCATTGAACACAACCCAATAATATGTCCGTCAAACAAATTTAATGACTGCAAAGGAGCCATTTAGAAATTCAAATCTTTACAAAACTCTTTGAAATTTTTATATGTTATGAACTTGGATGTTCTTTATAACTTTCATGAGGGGAGCATGGTTAAATCTGAATGGAAAATTATTATAAAAATTCGAGGAGGAAACTTGATCACCGTTTTCACTACACGAGATAGGTTCCAGATGGTGAACGATTACCATTTCACCTCAGAAAAATATGAATTTAAATATATTTTAGATCAAGATGTCTAGAATAATTTTCACAAAGGGAGTTTCTAGTCGCCCATACAATCAAAATGTAAGTTTCCATGAGTAGATATTTCCTAAAAGGAAGTTGTCTTCAAAATTGATTTCATCAATTTGTAATTGATTATATCAAAATATTTATAAGAGGTAAGTAAAAATTTTCGCCAGAAAACCAGATATTAAGAATAAATCTCGTTCGTACTGAAACCTTGTCAAAAGATCAATAATCCTAAGTCTATTTATAGCTTCATTCGGACTTGGTTTCAGTCTGGATCTTGTTAGAGTAGGAAAGACTTTTGGAGAAGATAGACTTTGACAAAATTCCACGATATACTATAGAAGTCTAGTATCCTTTAGAATAAGAACAACAATAAGAAGAATAAAGTTTTGTCAACTTCAAAACCCGATAGGAGTTTTCTCAACAAAGACAAATGGTATCAAGAAAACAGAAATTTCAGTACGTTTATGCAAATTGAGAACTTGCATGCGAAACCGACGGAGAGAGAGAATGGATACCTCAAGCCACCCGGTTTGGGAGGGCAATGAAACTTTGGATGCATCATCATCTTTAGAAAATCTCTCCTGACGAACACTTTGTTGACCGAAGCTTTGAAGCTTGTCCCGTATATTATGGGATCCAACACGTGCTTCCCTTGGAACTCATTCTTCTCCTCGTCGGTCAGATCAATAAAATCCCATCAGTGCGTCGACCGTCACCTTCATTCGACTCTCGAGCAGTCTGTGGTTGATCAACTACTCACATATACATCCAAGGGCTATGGTCAATACATAGCGAACAACACACTGTTGAATTGTGTATAGAGAGTTTATGTCATGCTTATGAGATTTTCTGAGACTACTACCAACTGCTCTAAAAATTTAAGCTGTTAGATGAAGACATGAGGGGGAGTATTAGAATGTTAGAATGTTTAAATAATAAACCATGTTAGAATATCTAAATAATAAATCACGCCTTCATCTAACAGTTTAAGCTTTTAAAATAGTTGGCAGTGATTCCACAAAATCTCATATGGTATCAAAACTAGGAGGTCCTGAGTTCGAATCTTCCAGGCCCCTATTTGCCTCCCCAATTAAATTTCCACACTTAGTACTAGGCAAAAGACCAGACTAAGTGTGAGGGGGAGTGTTAGAATGTTTAAATAATAAACCACGCCTTCATCTAACAGCTTAAGCTTTTAAAACAGTTGGCAGTGATCTCACAAAATTTCACATGGTATCAAAGCTAGGAGGTCCTGAGTTCGAATCTTCCAGGCCCCTATTTGCCTCCCTAATTAAATTTCCATGCTTAGTACTAGGCAAAAGACCAGACTAAGTGTGAGGGGGAGTGTTAGAATAATTAAATAATAAACCACGCTTTTATCTAACAGCTTAAGCTTTTAGAACAGTTGGTATAGTCCCACAAAATCTCACAACTATTAGAATATTTAAATAATAAACCACGCCTTCATTTAACAGTTTAAGCTTTTAGAACAATTGGTAGTGGTCTCACAAAATCTCACATGGTATCAGAGTTAGGAGGGTCCTGACTTCAAATTTTCAAGGCCCCTATTTGCCTCCCCAATTAAATTTCCACACTTAGTACTAGGCAAAAGACCAGACTAAGTGTGAGGGGAAGTATTAGAATGTTTAAATAATAAACCACGCCTTCATCTAACAATGCTGATGATGAAGAATGATTGTAGCTTTGATACCAATCACGAAAAATAGATTTAAAAAGACAAAAGGGGTCGGGTTTGATTTACGTGTAGCGCCCAATCTCATGCAAGCTAAGCCATGAGAATAATTTCTCATTTTTTCTCTTTAGCTCCGGCATGAACAAAACCATCACTTGAATCAGTCAAATCGATTTATATCGTTGCTAGTCTTTTGAGGAGGTGCGAATACCTCGTGTCCTAAAACTTTTCACATATTGATACATAAGTGCCAAAACTTCCAAAAAGTATACTTAAGTATCAAAATTTGGAGAAAAAATAAATATTCAAGTGTTAATGGTGAGAATTTCCAGCAAAATAGCTAATTTGGTTTTTTCCAGCAAAATTTTTAACTGAAGTGACAATTCCTTAATATATATATATATATATATATATATATCCAAATGGCATTGATGTGGCTAGATAAGCCCAAAAATGACATCGTTTTAATCCAAATTTGATTTTCAATATATGTATTAGACCAAGGGCCATGGAGCCCCTCGTCGCCGCTGCCCCACCATCACTAGAAGGGGCCAGTGATAGTGGGGCGAGGGTCTGCTTGGATTGCTGGCTCTTGGCTAATGGCCAACAACCCTTGCTGACTGCCAAGCCTTTGGCCAAATCTGGGGCAAGGGGTCGTGGCTCTCCCCAAAAGTGGCCGAGGGCCACTGCTGCCTGGGGTGGGGTTGCTGCCTATATCGGATGTCCGGCAAGTCTCGCTGGAGTTAGCACTTTAAGTGTCCAATTTTGAAAGAAAGTGGCATTCAATTGTATATTTTGGAAGTTTTGGTACTTAGATATCCATCCATGTCAAGTTTTGATACTTGGAGTATGCTTCTTTCATCTTTTTAAGTGTTAATAACAAGTTCGACATGCCAAAGCTGATCAAAGATACTGACTGTTTGTTTCGCATGTTCACAACAAGATCTAAATAATGAAAAGCACTATGAAGCAGATAATTAACTAGCTAGGAACATGTGTACTATGAAGACGCCCCAGTCTTGACAAGCCTTTGCAAGATTGGAGACGGCTTTAGACCGTTGATCGGGATTACTCGAGGAGAGGAGTGAGAAGTCGATGACGGTGATGGAGTCATCGTGGTCGGGACTTGATCGCCGGAAGTGGAGGTGGTGAAGGCGTAGTGGGAGGGAATGGAAGTGAGGTTAGAAGATTCAGCTAAAGTCTTTGCACTAGTTATTTGAAGCCGAGGAGTACTAGCTTCGTGATGTAGTGGAGCGACTGGAGAGATAATATTCATTTGAGGCGAACCTCTCTTTTGCCGCAATGACAATATTGAGATCAAACGGTACGTATCATTAAACAATTATTTCGCTTATATAAGAACATGGATAGATAAACTTATCACCCAAACCATTTAATTAAATAGCCAATGGTTACACGTTACTGCCTGATTAATCAAGCGACCGAAAAAAATCCTCATTAGAACCCCATTTTTACAATTTAAATTTGTTAGCCCACAATAAAGTGATGCCAAGCTATAGAGAATTAAATATAATTAACATGAAGCACATTGAATTATGATAGTGCCATTTTTATAAACAACGCGAAACATGACATACCGTATTATGTATATTCTATAGTTTTCTTCAAGGGAGAGATCTCTCTTTTGGTCACTAAATTACCTCAACCAAGTTGCGATAATACCTGGAATTAACTTTAAATGAATCCATGGGTTATTGTCACTTGACGCACTAGAGAGTGAAAACTGCAACTCGCCACCACTTTCCGCTATCTAAGTGTAGTTAATCTGCGAACAAAAAAAATAAAAATAAAGTGTAGTTAATCAAATGTCAAACAAAAATATAAAATTAAATTATGCAATTGCGTCTTTTAATGAGCAAACTATTTGTCGTTTGAAAATTTTGAATGGGTATTGCCCACCCAATTTAAAGTTAGTGACAATAAGTGCAACATCACTTCCAACTCATTGGATTCAATAGAATAATAGCCGAAGGTCACGTGTGGAAGCCGTGTCTGCACTGATATATAAGTGTCACGAGGCAGCAGTTCCTTGGCCGTGAAATGGCCTGTGCGGCTCTTGGTGAATGGCAATACCAGGCCATCCTTCTTTCTATAGTTGTTTTAGGGAACAATGCGGCGAATGAATTCCTTGTATTAGGTCGTACTACACCAGTTTAGTTCAGACTTCTAGTTGTTATATAACTTTAGGCTGAACAACTAGTTTGGCCCTCCATGACCATATCAGGAGAGCAGCCTCAGCTCCCAATCAATCTGTGCATAGGAGATCAATCCTACTTTCAAAGCTTCATAAAGATATATTCATTTTATCATAAATGTGGAAATCTCAGGGTCTCGGACAATAACTTGAATGATTTTAGGATTCTAAGAGACGGATAAGGTCTGGACTTAAACAAATAAGGCAGCATTGCATGTCACCGCGTGACCAAATCATGGGCATCCACGACCCTTGAAATTCACGGCCACATCTCCCTATTCATGGCCACATGTGCATCTCGCATGACTAATGCTCACATGCCTCGAACATGACTCGACCAAGTGCCAATCACGTGCCAAAAATCACGTGCCGTTCATACAGCTATTCCTCTATCTCCATGAACCATCACACACTAGAATAGGTGCCTAGCATAAAATCACATGACCTCTCTGTGGGTGCAACTACGAACCGTCGCCAGCACAATCAAGTCCCTAAGTGGCCAGCCATATAGTTTCCTCGCATCCTTGGGAGTCGCCTCTGTCGTTCCCATAGCCTCCACCAATCGCGCTCAGCTTAACTATGCCGGCGGTTCTCAAATTCCCTCACCAGCGGACATCCTTGCTCACCGGTGGCTCCTCGAGTTCCGCGGCCATCCCTTGGCCGTGAATCCTCCCTTCGTGTCCCTAGGTTAGTCCTAATTAACGTAAGACTGGTAATTGCATGAATAATGGGTTAGATTTGATGATATGCCATGATTTGATTGTCCATCCTATAGTTGTTGGACCTTATTTTATTTAGATTCCTATTAATGAAACATGGCATAAATTGAGCCATTGGACATTTAAGCCGAAAGATCTGACCTACAATTATAATATCCATGATTTGCATCTAGAATTAATTAAGAATATGAACTCTGCTTTCTAATGTCAAAATCTAATGCTTATTGCATATATATATATATATATATATATATATTTATAGTTATTGATGATTCGTAAATGGTATTGTAGAAATTTCATGAACATTGATGCATAATAACGATACTTGAAATTCCTGAAGTTTTTTACCAATGTTAGCAATCCATCAAATAGTTCGCACTTTCATCATATTTTACATTTTTATTAGGTATTCATGCATGTTGCATATTTTAGGTTATATTCGTGTTTTTGAATTTAAGATTTAATACATTGGAAGCATTAGAAATCATGAAGTACTTTAGAAAAGAATAAAGTTTAGCTCATGCATGACTAGGATTTAATAAACACACGTTATCTCCTAGTCAATTTATGTCATTATGTAGTTTTAGACTAATTTCCTATTTTTAATTCATAAAAAAAATTCCAAAAATATTTCCCTAATGTCACCCGTTGATTGCACGTAATTAGACAATTGATTCTTGACTAACTCTATGATATCCATGTCGCATGTCATTTAGCAAGCCAAGTGTCTATAGGAATTAATTTTCATTGGCATCTTATATATAGCATTCAGGATTAATGCATTGCATACAAATTAATATTTATTATGCATGTCATTAGCATTTTAGGGATACATGTTTGCTAATATTATGCACGTCATGTCATCTAGAAATTGAAAGTTATATCATGTCATATTGCATTAGATCATTAATTTAGTATGCTTGGCATTTGTTCTTTGGGTTTCATACTAAGTCATGTGAATATGCCTTAGTTAAATCATTCATTTTAGGTAGTTAAATCGTTCATTTTGGGCATCTTGGTCTAATTAGGATTTTCATGTCATTGCATCATAATACATGCACTTTCCGGCCATTATTATTTTAGGGTTTAATTGCATATTCATCATGGTATTTAAATTAGAATATACCAAAAGATTAGTATGGTTACATATTAATTAGCTTTGATAAATAGTTCTTGATTTATATGTAAACATGCATAATGCACTATGTATGTGTTTTGCATATCATTGTTGTTGGACCCGACCTTCCTTGCTGCTCCAAGGGAAGGAGGGAGGCCAGGGATCAAGGAAAAGGTTGGGCTTAGGAATATTTGACTATGAGAGCTCCCTCACGATACATGTCCCAGAAGATGCCATCACCTCATCTTCAAGATCAACCATGGGAGTTTACTCTGTCACAGTCATGAGCTCTCCCAAACTCGTACCTCACGTAATAGTGAAATTTGTCGTGACTCTATCTCAACACCACAACACATCTTGGTCAATGGTTTTAAGGTTGAAAAAAAATTGAACGTAAAGGAGAGTTTAATGGTACTTCGATCATGATAGTCATTTCAAGATGTAAATCCACTTAAGATGGCATCACTTCATCTTTTAGCTTCACCATCTCAAGTATACTAAATCATGATTGTGAACCTTTTCTTAAGGGTTATACCCCTTGTGACATCCTGAATTTTGACCCCATCCCGGATATATGAAATGGGCATCTCGTCGGTGCACCTATGGTCTTTTTTTTCTAAACTGATCACTCACGAGTTAACCAATTTATTGGGTGAGACCGTTAAGGGACATAACTGCGGTAAAATCCCTTAAAAGCTACCCATTAGGTTGGATTGGACTAAAATCGTGTTTGGTCGATTTTAACCACGAAATTGAATTCGGTTTTAGAAATTGGACATTTGAGCATGTCCCAATTTATTTATAGGATGTCGTCTTGTCTTTTGGAAAAATTTTATCGAGTTTGAGATTTTTGCAGAAAATCGTACGGATGTTGCAGAAAATCAATGGAAATTCAAATAAGCTAAATTGATGGAAATTGAGACTTCTAAATCGAGCCTTTAGATGTTGGGGACTTATAGAAAATTGATCGAGATTTTTCTCCATTGAAATCGGACCTCAATTTGGGAAATTGAGCGAGGAATTTAAACCTAAAGTTGTAAAATTTGGTTTTGAGCAAGGGGCTGGAATTTTGGGCATTTAATTGGATAATAATGTGAAATTTTAACCACCCGCCGTGGTGGCTCCCATTGGACAGCTCGACTTCCTTTCATTTGGGAGGTGCCCGAAGTTCGAAACCCCTGTGACGCAAGTTGCGGGGAGGCTGGTGTGAGGACATTGGTGACTTACCCGGTGGCAGATGTGTGTGGTGGTAGCACGTGTCGCCCCAGTGGTTTATCGGGCCGCCGCCAGTGCGGGGATTCCCAGGTTATAAAAAAAAAAAAAAAAAAAAAATTTAAAGTGTGGAAAGTACCAGGGGAGCAAGAAATTAATGGTAGGGCTAAGGGTTATTGACTTTTATTCCCCATCTTTCCAAGCCCACATGTCTCTCTCCCTTATCTATTCTCCCTCACCCCTTCTCAGCCGACAGCCTCCCCCCTTTTCTCCCTTATCCTTTATTTTTCCCTTATCTATTTACTTTCTCTCTCTCTCACTCTCTCTCTCTCTCTCTCTTCTTGGACTCGCAGGTCCACCCTCCTCTTTCTCAGTTGGACTTCTTCAATTCTTCTTCTTCTTCTGGGTTTCGCCAAAACCCAACACCACCTACAGCCACGTTCTCTGCCCACCAATGGCCGAATCCCCATGCCCAGTCAACGAAAGAGTCCAACAAAAATTGGTTTGTTGACTCCTTGAAGCCCCACGCGTCCAGCAGACCGCTCGAAGCCCTCCACCAATTCTTTCATTCGCATCCACGAAGCAACGAAGACCGAGGCCACGAATCCAGCCGCGCGTCCCTCGTACGCCGGCGAATCCCCCCGAGTTCCCACGTTCGGTCAACAAGCAGTGGAGCTGGTTCTCGTCGTTGACTCCCACGCGGCCCAGACGAAGCTGCCACGCGTCACCCGCAGCTCAGACGAAGCTGCTTCTTCGTCCGTGTCTTCAGCTCGTGGATTTCGGCCTGCTCGAAGACGCCAGCGAATTCAGCTTCGGTCTTCTCCAGTCAACATTCGGCTTCAGCGTCTTTGTCCATTCAACCACGCGAAGTAGTCCATTCCGCACGTCTTCAGCCCGTGCGTCCAGCGAGGCCCGTCTTTAGCAATCTTCAGCCCATTTGAAATCCCAAGCCCAGCGAAATTTTCAGCCCAGCTTCCTGCTACCATTTGAAGTCTTCAGCCCATTGGATTTTGGCCCAGTCTAGTGAAGCCCAATAAAATCAGAAGCCCACGAGGACAGCCCATTCAAGGCCTCTTCAGTCAAGTGAAGCCCCGCCCAAGTTCAAACGCAAATCTCAGATTTGGGCTGAGATTTGTTGGGCCCGTTTTAGGCCCAGCCTGAGTGTTCGCCAACGCCGCCGAAAATTAGGATTTCGGCTGCCGTCCGCCGTCGTCATGGTGAGCCGGTTTCCGCAATTAACCAATGAGTTTATACTCTAAGGCTAATTACGTTTAAGGGGTGTTTAAATTTATCTAATTAGGAATTAGGTGATTATTTAGATTAAATTAGAAATTTAATTATTTAATTATGCATGTTAGGTGGTTATATTAAATTAATTGAGACTTAGATAAATTGTTTATTTATCTAGAAGGGTTCAGCAATTTTCCGGGTCCGTATTGGTATTTAATTTAATAATTTTGGCCTAGGTTAGTATTTTTTAGAAATTAAATTGGATTAATTAATTAATTTTCAAAATTAATTAATTATTAATTATTTTTCTGGAAATTAGGCCGGGATAGCCGATGACTGAAATTTCGTGCTGATTGCAATGTTGTGGTTAATTTCTGGGGTTAATACCTTGAAAAACCCCAAACTGGTACACTTATGACAAATTTATCCCAAACTATTTTTTTGACCATGAAAAACCCCAAACTGGTACACCCGTGACAAATTTACCCCGACTAACTATAAAAAACCCTAAAGTGGTATATTTATGACAAATTTACTCCAAACTAATTTATTTGACCAAAAAAAACCCCAAACTGATAAATTTGTGACTAATATACCCCCCGCTAAATTAGATTAATACCACAAAAAAAATCAGAAAAATTATAAACTGTGATAAATAGAGTGTAAAATCCCAAATTAGTATATCGGTCAATTGTCACGTGTCATTTAACTTTATAATTTAATAAGAAAATTTAACTAAAACTAACATAGGGTAAATTTGTCACAATTGTACCAGTTTAGGGTAAATTTGTCAAAGGTATATAAGTTTGGGGTTTTTGATTGTCAAAAAAATAGTTTGGGGTAGATTTGTCACAGGTGTATCAGTTTGGGGTTTTTCAGGGTATTAACCCTAATTTCTACAATTGAGTGTTAAATATGCAAATTGAGTGTTGAGTTGATTTTTGGCATTTAATTCCAAAAATTGTGAAATTCCAATATTTATCCAAAAAATCTCGGGTGTCGAGTTTTAAACACCGAAAATAGTTTTGTATACTATATAAACTAGTGGGATTTTAAAAAGAGGGTTATGAAATTTCTGGGTCCAATATGAGCGTGTACCCAAGCACGACTAATTTCACTGGGCATTTTTAATATGAAGAAAATAGGCCAGGTTCACTATTTTAATTGAGACATTTGAGTGCAATGCACAGTGTCTTAAGCCGAGATTAAGTAGTCGTGTGTTGGTTAAGAAAAACCATCCCTGAACTGTATCGGATGGATGTTACCCATTTATTGGGATTTGGGTCGCAGTAGAGGCTGGACCTATACTCCTTCGAGAAAGTTGTCTTTGAGAAATGTAATCGTGTTCAATGGGGTGAGACGATACCTGACTATACCAGTAAACCGCTGAACTTGGAGTAGGCCGTGTCCTAGAGTGGGTGTATTTACCAATTAGAACGCTTGTTGAGTGGATTTGAGGTGTCGGATTATGGGACATAATTGAGTGTGACGTTCCGGTTGTTAGAGCTTAATTATTACTCATATTTGTATGGCTGTTTGCAATATAAATTGTGCTAACTTGCAGAATGGAATTGAGGCAAGGTAAGTCCCCTACGCCAATTGCGTGATTGTGTGGTTAGGATGTCTCTTGGCGTATTACTCTCCTAATCGGGGTTTAGAGCTTAGACTCGCTGAGATTTATATCTCACTCCATTGTGGGATAATTTTTCAGGATCGTCGAGTGTAGGACCTGAAGCTGAGAGGAGATGATGTGAAGTGTAGGTCAACTACGGCAGCCTCTTTTTGGAAAACCAGCTTTTGCAGCCTTTTGGTCTTAGACTTTATACTCGACTTTATGTGAATATAAATGCATGTGTGTTTTGTGAAATTGTTGTCCTACTTTTCTATCCCGAGATGATTACTGTTAGGGAATTTCTTTTCGCTTCCGCATGTGCAATAAAATATGAAAGGGTTGGCGACTCGTCCTTGGAAGTCGCAAATCATTATCGATTAGACAGGGATGGGCACGCGCTCGGGATTTGGGGCGTGACACCCCTCACGACGGATTGATTTATTACCTATGAGTTATTAAAGACAACTTAGATGAAGGTTAGGAGTTGCCACTAGCCTCGTTTTTTAGGGTTAGCTAGAAAATGCAATCGAGGGTCAAGAGTGGTCTCTTGATATCTACATAGCCAAAGATGCTAAGATTCAGGGACTTCTCTTACATTAATATTTTTTTAGTGCTCTTTTGACACCTAACAATTTGCCTTGTTTCCCAAGGTATCCATGCATTCCTTTTTACTTTTTCATGCCAATAAGGAACTAGTTAAGTGATCATGTGCGGATGGTCAATATCATACCATTCTATTTCTAGTAAAGAAGAAAAGGCAAGAAGACAATTGATCAAAATTTAAAGACAGTGCGGTAAGTAAACACTCGAACAATTTAAGGAAAGTGGTAAATCTAACATACTATCCTATACAAAAAGTAAGTAAAAAGAATAAAATCCGCAACTTGTCGGTCATTCATACGACACAAAACAACTCGAAATATTAAGTTCTTGATTCACACATAGGATGTTTAAGACAGGTGACTAGTTCTGCTCTTAATGCACCCGAGCTCACCTTAATGACTAGACATGATTTTTGATTTGATAAAGTCATGTCCCTATTTGATATTTTTCTCAAGTTAAGATTTGACATTATCTTCATCGAAATAATAGTTCACGTTTAGAACATCCACAAAGCTTGATCACTTGTGCCCTCGATGCACCCAAACTTGCCTTGATGGCTATACATGTTCCATGATTTGATGAAATTATGTTATCTTTTCATCAAATCCTTTTGAAACGATGTCTTCTCTTGTCGATTGTCTACAATATATTTTTGGCCACCACATGAATTACATATCGATTGTCTTGCTTGTCATGAATATTTCGTTGCATGAACATGTTCGATGGCATATGTGTTTAAATAAGTAAACCCCCACTAGTTCACTTATTTCCTTGCCTTGATTGAGAAACAAGGTCGTATGCCCTGCATGCATGCTTTCATACATGCTTCGCATGTGATTTTTTAGAATTATGATTTAGATGCAATACATGATCACATGAGATTACTTTGGGATGACACTTAGAACCCGTGTTATGGACTTTTAGTGTTACCCACCATGGACGAACACAAATGATGGCTAATATAACTCACATTAAAATGAATTGGGTAGGCGTCCTAGACAGGTTGTTGTGTGAAATTCGAAGGCCAAATTCGAGGCCACTTATGATTGATCGGTGTTCTATTTTAATGTCTTGGAAGTTTTGTTTATTGTTTGTATCGTATATATAAAACATCCTTTTGAATTTTCAATTTAGTTCTAGCATTAGACTAGAATTAGGATAAGCCCATGGAAATGGCAATCTTGAAAACTTGAAGATGACGAATGGACGATGTCCAATCTGACATCTCATTTGTAATATCCATTCCCCGACATATGTCTCAAGTTGTTTTTTTGGCATTGTATAAACATCTGACTAGTTGTGAGTGTCCTTTTTGTCTTTCTTAGAATTGTGTAGACTCTTTGCATTGTACTCTTGTGTTACCCTTGGGTGTTTACTTACTCGCCCTGCAATTTCAATTACTTGGTTGATTTGCCTTTTCACTTTCTTAGTAATTAGAATATATTAGAATGGCATGAAAGAACCATCCATGCATGATCACTTCTTTCTTAAACTTTACACAAAAATGTAAAAAAAAAAGGGATAAGTGCATTGGAAGTCCTAAAATTTATTATGAAAATGCAATTAAGTTCTAAAACTTTCAAAAAGTGCAATTAAGTCCTAAAACTTGTCACAAAGTGCAATTAAGTCCTAAAACTTTCAAAAAGTGCAATCAAGTCCTAAAACTTATCAAAATGGTTCAATCTAAGTCCTTCCATTGATTACACTTTTAGAAAGTTTTAGGACTTGGTTGAACTTTCGAGACAAGTTTTAGGACTTGGTTGAACTTTCGTAATAAGTTTTAGGACTTAATTGCACTTTTTGAAAGTTTTAGGACTTAATTGCATTTTCATGATAAGTTTTAGGAATTTTAATGCACTTATCCCAAAAAGAAATGTATGTACACTTTAGATAGCACATTGACTATTAGGTACCAAAAGGACGCTAATAGCAATATTAGTGTAACTCAAGTCTTCAAATCTTAGATCTCTAGTTGTGTATGTATCCATGAATCACACCTAGCCCTCAATTGGATATTATAGCTGACACCAAAATGAGGTTAGTGGCGACTCCCAAATGTCACCTAGGTTATCTTAAACAACTCATATATAAAAATAAACCGTCTTGAGGGCTATAAGCCTTTGAGAAAGGTTCGCGATCATGATTTAATATACTCACGTGGTTGATCCCTAAAGATGAGGTGATGACATTTTTTGGAATAGTGTACTACGAGAGAGCTATCATGGTCAAAACCATCAATCAAGATGTGTGGTTTCCTTTTGAACTTACTGTCAATCAAGATATGTCGAGGAGTCGAGGTAGAGTCACGACTAATCCTACTGTCACGCAAGGTACGAGCGTGGAAGAGCTCATGATCATGATCAAGCGACTTCATGGCATTGATCCCAAAGGATGAGGTGATGATATCCTCAAAGTTATATGTTGCAAGGGAACTCCTATGCTTAACCATCTCTAAACCCTACCTTTACACATGTTCACTCGCCAAAATTGGAGGGGCACTGAGGTTGGGTTACCACAATAACAAATAAGTAGCATTGCATGTCACCACGTGACAAGATCCCGGGCATCCACTCGTCTTGAGATTCATGGCCACATAGGCATCTCGCATGTCAATGGTCACACGCCTCACACGACTCAATCATGAGCCAATTACCTGCCAAGTTCATGTGCCAATTACCTGCCAAGATCATGTGCCATTCGCATGGCTATTCCATTGCATCTCCATGAACCATCACACACCAGAATAAGCGCATAGCATAGGAGGTCATGTACCGTGCACATGCTTTTCTCACATGCAAATCACATAGCCTTCCTATGGATGATATCGCGAACTGTCGCATGCTCAATCAAGTCCTTAGGTGGCTGGCCATATAGTGGGATTTTCCTCTACCATGCTACACATTGTTGATAAGATTTGATTGCTTGGTTGTCAATTAATCTAGCGGTTGCTTTCGGTTACCTGACTCTCCCCATCTTCACATACCATTGGATCAAACTCCAATCTTATCTTCCTTTTTTGATTGACCACCGTATCTAAAGCTCACCGTCCATCCTATGTTCATTTTGACCTTGACGGTTGATTCATATTGTACACATTAGCCTTCAAATTTCTATCGCAACCTCTCTTATTCTAATTTGAGCTAGCCTTTAGAGCCTATAAATAGACCACTCCATCATTCGCTATGAGGACACGCCCATTCAGACCTCTCAAAGAAACTCTGAAATTTTCTATGCCTCTGTGGCAATGATGCTAGGGGTCAACGCATTGTCTCCGCCTAAACAGGTCATTATTTCAGACCAAAGGAAAAAAAAAAAAAAAAGGATCATTATTTTTGTCGAGGAGATTATATTCGAAATAAGTTCTTCGAGTTGTGGCAAGTACTCGATATTTTCCACCCAATTAAGTGGCCATTCCGTGAAAATCTAGACAGGCAAATTTGCATGCTCATGTTGACCGACCATCATCTTACGGTGTTTAATCAGAGATTATGCAGTTCTCACTTCCATTTATTACGCCAGGAAGATACATCTCAGAAATGTTCAGCTTACATCCATCAGCATTGTACGGTTCTCGCAGCTTGCATCACATAATATTAAACGTTCCATAAGGTTGCTCATCGAGGAGTCCAAATAGACTAGAAGCAGTAGACAATCACACATCCAACTTTTACATAATACAACACAACAGTAGGCTGCACAAAATCATATCTTTACCTGATTCGGGCACAACCCTTTACGGAGTACCGTGCTTTGTTTAAATTCCATGTAATCCTTGTAATTCATCGAGATGTCTGTGGCTTGGTTGTGCTTGCCATCCACCAGCTGCTCTGCTGGCACAACTACAGTGTCAAGTGACGGTCCAGTGGAAAAAGGGATCGATATCCTTGTAGTCTTGTTGTTCACGACAGCTCGATGCAAAGCACTCTTGTATTTCCCATTGCTCATAATCTTGCACAGTTGAAAAGTGACAAAAAAAAAAAAACATAGTATTTGCAATGAGCTTCATCCGTTCAATGGCTAAACCAGAGTAAATCACAGAGATTCGTATCAACCTTTTTGCTGATTAATATCCGGTTAAAGAAACAAAGACGATAGAGTAGATTTCAGCAAATTTTTAAGACAACTGTAGTTTCCGCATTTCTATGTTATGACAATTTTCCTTATATAAATACCTACAACGTATCTACATCTATAGTTCTACGTATCACAATTTACCTTCCATAAACCAAGGCACACAGTATACACCGAGATTTGAAATTAATTGGACCTCTCTTGCAAGACAGACAAGGGAGATTAGAAAGGTAAAACGTGGATTTCTGTATATTTACCTCGAGCTGATCAGCGGTGTTGACCACAAAGGCATTCGGAATGGGATCAACTTTGACCCACTTCCCGCCATGGTGCACTTGGAGGCCGCCAATATCATTCTGCATGAGGATGGTCAACAGGCCATAGTCCGAGTGCGAGGGTAGGCCCATAGCAAGTTCTGGCTGTGGGCAGGGCGGATACAGATTCGCTGTTAATATCTGTAGGCTTGAATCCATGTTCATTGCCTCGTCGATATAGTCAGGTCCAAGTCCTAGGCTCTCCGATACACCCTTGAGCAATTCCCTGGCTAAATTCCGGAGCTTCCCAGTGTACTCAGCTAAAACTTCACTGCAACAAACATTGCTTACATTTATCAGAGATAATGCCGTGGTGGAGTTCTTTTCATCTTTAGGAATTTCACAGGTTTCTATCACTCTATCTTTTATTTGGGGTATTACCAATTATTTTGCCCCATCAAATGGATCCCGCACTTCGCTTTTCTTTTCTAGGCGTACAAAATTGTTCTTGTTTGACATCAAGATGATCCAAAATAATGGTATCCTAACAAAAGAATTGTGTACTTTCCATTGCTATATTTCAAGACTACCAGATTTCTGAGTAAATATAGATCTACTGTACAAAACTAACAAACCGGAACCCAAGATGCTGAAGAGCTCGCGCATCAGATGGGTTGAAGTTGTTCAAGTTCAGATCCCACATGATTGATTGAGTGGTCAAGTGCTTCCTGCAGATATGACAACTCTGGTATCCAAATCACGTCATGTTGTACATAGGTAGCTTCAGAACTCAAGTCTGCCACCCAAGTGGACAATCTTATTCACGGACAGAGATTGGAATTAGTCAAGTTGAAGATTCGGATTCTTGTGTTGCCAAGAAGAATTTCTTTTAGTTCCTCGTCATGTTTTCTTTTTCTGATGTACCCGACAATATTAAAATATGTACAAAGATCTCGATGCAATCTTTTACTGTGCGTTGAGATCCGGATGCATTGATAACTCCGAAGTACCAAGTCAAAGATTGATAATTCTGAACATTAGTTTAGCATGATACGGTGCGCAGAGAGTAACAACTTATTTTGCTCTACCCACATACGTACTCTTGAATTTTTCGATCCCTCAAGATTCTGTAATTTCATTCTATACTCGATTGCCAAAAACTTGTCCCCAAGGGAAAGGTCCTGCTGCTGCTTGGACTGTAGCGTTAAAGCTACAGTAAGGAAATATAGTTGTTATTTCCACTATTTGTAACCTAATGATCACTCACCCACAAATAAATAAATAAATAAATAAATAGACAAATGGTATTAAGAAAACAGAAATTTCAGTACGTATATGCAAACTCAAAACTTGCACGCAAAACCGACAGAGGGAGAGAGAGAGAGTGGATACCTCATGCCTTCTGGCTTGGGAGGGCAGTGAAACTTTGGATACACCCTCATCTTCAGAAAATCTCTCCAGAGGAACACTTTGTCGACCGAAGCTCTGAAGCTCGTCCCGTATATTATGGGATCCAACACGTGCTTCCCTTGGAACTCATTCTTCTCCTCCTCTGTCAGATCGAAAAATCCCATCAGCGCGTCGACCGTCGCCTTCATTTGACTCTTGGGCACTCCGTGGTTGATCAACTACTCACATTTACAACCAAAGGCTGTGATCAATACATAGCGAACAACGCACTACCGAATCATGTATAAAGAGTTTTTGTCATAATGATGACAAGGAATGACCCCAGCTTTGATGCCAATTACAAAAAATAGATCTAAAAAGACAAAAGCTGTCAGGTTTGATTTACGTGCAGCGCCCAATCTCATGCATGCTATGTCAGGAGAATAGTTTATGATTATTTCTCTTTAGCTCCGGCATGAATGAACAATCATGAGTTGAATCAGCCAATTCAATTTATATTTTTCGGCCAAAAAACGCCCCAAGTACCAAAGCTTGGTAGAAGATACTTTAATGCCAAAAATTAAAAAGTGACACTTAAATGCTAATTTTTTATGAAAAATAAGATACTTGAGTGCTGCATCCGATGAACTCCGCCGAAAATCTTACGTGGTAATTTTTTTATTTTTGCTTACGTGACTTGTTAGAAGACTGACTCAGTAAAGAAACACAAAAACGACATTGTTTTTGCATATTTCGAGTTTTAATATAAAAATTAATTAAATTAATCTTAGAATCAATTTTTTTCAAAAAAAAGGAGGTCAACTGCCGGCTGCCTTCTTCCTCGTTTTTTTTTTTTTTTTTAATTTGGTTATAAATTTAATTTAATTAATTTTTACATTAACTATTTACTCACGTCGGCGTGTAAAACGACATCATTTTGTGCTAGATTTTCCGAAAAATTGTCATATTAGCATTTTGGTCGGATTTTTTGCCGTTGGTATTTAACTAATTTATTCTACTTAGATTTTTGCCCTTAATTGTCACTTTCCTAATTTTTTGTACTTAAATGTCTATTTGTGCCAAGTTTTGGCACCCAAAAGCGGGTTTGATAAGGCTTCTATTCCTGGAAACAATTTCTAATAAAAAATTATTCTTTTTTATTATGTTTCCGAGAACAGTCTCTTAGCATTTTAAGATGCTTGATAATTTTCCAAAATTTTTATTCTTGGAATAAAATTGCGTTTGGTGCCGTCTTCAAAATTTCTACTTCAAATCATTGTTTTTAATTTTTTTTAAATAATTTTATTACTTTTTTCTTCTTTGTTTATCTCTCTTCTTTCTTAGTCGGTCACCTACCTTGGAATCATCGGCGACCAGCCAGATGAGGGCGACAACCTCATCAGAGGGTCACTGGCCCCTTGCAAGGCTGTGCTTCATTGGTCGAGCCTCATCGGTAGCTGGGCAAGGCTCGGCCTCACAGCACCACCACGAGGTCAGCGTCGCCTTGGCCGAGCGATGTCGACTTTGTGGTGGCCCAATGAGGTCAAGCCTTGCCAGCGGCTAGGCGAGCTCAGCCTCTCCAAATCTAAGCTAGGTCAAGCCTTGCCTAGCCTAGCCAGGGCTTTGCCGAGCCTCGCCTCACTGAAGCTCATTCAACCGGTTGCTAGTGACTAGAGGTGGTGGTAGGGGCTGATAGTGGCGCCGGTGGTGGAAAAAGAAAAGAAAATGAAGAAAACCAAGAAGGAAAGAAGAAGAGAAAAGAAAAAAAATATGGGTTGGCTCGATTCCAGAATTGTTTCCTGAAACAAAGAGTCTACTTTCTTTGACTTCTTGATTATGTTCCAAATCTACTTTCGGGAACAAAAAATTAAAACTTGTTTCCGGAAACTAAAATTTTACTAAACGGATTTTTATTCCAAATTTATTCACGGGAACAAAAGAATAAAAATTTTCATCATTTGGCCTGTTGCCAAATGCACCCCAAGTGTCCTAGACTTTATATTTTTCCTAGCCTTTTAAGTATTTTTAAACAAGTTTGACCAGCGAAAGCTCATCAAAGATACCAACTGTTTGCTTCGGATGCTCCCGACAAAATTTAAATAAAGAAAATTACTATGAAGCAGATAACGAACTAGCTAGGAACATGTGTACCATGAAGATGCCCCAGTCTTCACAAGCCTTGGCAAGATCCGAGACGGCTTTACACCGTTGATCGGGATTAGTCGAGGAGAGGAGAGAGAAGTCGATGACGGGGATGGAGTCATCGTGGTCGGGATGAACGGCTTGATCACCTGAAGTGGGGGTGGTGAAGGCGTAGTGGGAGGGAATGGAAGCGAGGTTGGTAGATTCAGCTAGAGTCTTAGCACTGGTTATCTTGAGTTGAGGAATAATAGCTTCCTGATGTGGTGGAGCGACTGGGGAGACGGTATCCATTTGAGGCGAAGCAGACTCTCTTCTTCTCTATCTCTAACCTCTTTTTTGGGTCTGTTCTATATCTAAACTTTGCTCTCATCAACTTAGCTTGTGGCTCGTGGACATCAAGAGTCGGTCGTTTTATACAGTGTCAATACTTGGGTTATGGAATAAAGCTGTTCCCAGATTTCCAAGATTCTCCTTCCAGGTCTCTTGTTGGATTATTCGTTTCACCATACTCAAAAAGTTGTCACCTAATATTTAATTAAATGGTCAATGGTTCCCTATGTTCACGATATTAATTTGTTACCCAATAATGCAACGAGAGAGTAGAATACACTTAACGTGAAGCAAAAAATATGATACTGCAATTTCAATGTAAGATCTGAAAGTTTACATGTTATTATTATTATTATTATTATTATTTTTTGTGACCCAGGAAACCCTGTACGGTCGGCAGTAGGAGGAAAACTACTGGGGGCGACACGTGCCACCGGGTAAGTCGCCAAGAGTCTCAAAGCCAGCCAGGAGCTTCGAACATTAGACTTGCTCGATGCAGGTCTAGCGACTACCCAGCTGAGCCACCACGGTGGGTGGTAAGTTTACATATTATTTATCTATAATAATATGGAGAAACTTGACAAACACTAATGGGCATCACATGCCCAATCTAGCGTAAAAATCCTATCAGTGAGTCATTCTATTTTTTATGTGGCATTTTCTATGTTAGAAGAAAGTGTGATTAAATATATAATTATGTTCTATAGACCACTATCAGCTATTCTAAAAGTTTAAGTTATTATATGAAGACGTGCCGTACTCAAAATTGTCACCCGATATTTAATTAAATGGTTAATGGTTCCCTATGTTCATGATATTAATTTGTTAGCCAATAATGAAATGAGAGTAGAATACACTTAACGTGAAGCAAAAAATATGATACCGCAATTTCTATGTAAGATCCGAAAGTTTAGATGTTATTTATCTATAATAATATGGAGAAACTTGACAAACATCAATGGGCATCACATGCCCAATCTAGCGTAAATAACATGACCTGCATCTGGTCTATGTTCCTAAGAAAGTACTATTAGCAAGCCAAGAAGCATTAAATGCAATGCAACTTTGGCTTGATGGCTTGGGACACCTCAACATAGCATTTAAGGACTTGAGCCCAACCTAGAGCGTAACTCACACCTCTCGATTGAGAAAAATAGTTTTGACCAATTTCCGAAATTAGTGTCTTTGTTTTATCATACAGAATAAAAAAATTATGACATTTTAATATATTATAAAGATGACCTTAAATAAGATTTTTCATTGACGAAGTCAAGTGAAATTCGTGCTGTGGAAAGAGTAGAAAATCATTGGGATTCATGAAGGAAGTCAAGTCAAATTTGTGCTGTGGAAAGAGTAGAAAATCATTGAACCCAACCCAATGATATGTCCGTCAAGCAAATTTAATGACTGCAAAGGAGCCATTTAGAAATTCAAATCTTTACAAAACTCTTTGAAATTTTTATAATGTTATGAACTTGGATGTTCTTTATAACTTTCATGAAGGGAGCATGGTTAAATCTGAATGGAAAATTTTTATAAAATTCAAGGATGCAACTTGATCACCGTTTTCACTACATGGGATAGGTTCCAGATGGTGAACGATTACCATTTCACCTCAGAAAAATATGAATTTAAATATATTTTAGATCAAGATGTTTAGAATAATTTTCATGAAGGGAGTTTCTGGTCGCCCATACATTCAATGTAAGTTTCCATGAGTAGATATTTCCTAAAAATGAAGTTGTCTTTAAAATTGATTTCATCAATTTGTAATTGATTATATCAAAATATTTATAAAAGGTAAGTAAAAATTTTCACCAGAAAACCAGATATTAAGAATAAATCTTGTTTGTATTGAAACCTTGTCAAAAGATAATTAATCCTAAGTCTATTTATAGCTTCGTTCGGACTTGGTTTCAGTCTGGATCTTGTTAGAGTAGGAAAGACTTCTGGAGAAGATAGACTTTGACAAAATTCCATGATATAGTACAGAAGTCTAGTATCCTTTAGAATAAGAACAACAATAAGAAGAAGAAAGTTTTGTCAACTTCAAAACCCGATAGGAGTTTTCTCAACATAGACAAATGGTATCAAGAAAATAGAAATTTCAGTACGTATATGCAAATTGAGAACTTGCATGCGAAACCAACGGAGAGAGAGAATGGATACCTCAAGCCACCCGGTTTGGGAGGGCAATGAAACTTTGGATGCACCATCATCTTCAGAAAATCTCTGTTGACGAACACTTTGTCGACCAAAGCTTTGAAGCTTGTCCCGTATATTATGGGATCCAACACGTGCTTCCCTTGGAACTCATTCTTCTCCTCCTCGGTCAGATCAATAAAATCCCATCAGTGCGTCGACCGTCGCCTTCATTTGACTCTTGAGTAGTCTGTGGTTGATCAACTACTCACATATACATCCAAGGGCTATGGTCAATACATAGTGAACAACACACTGTCGAATTGTGTATAGAGAGTTTATGTTATGCTTATGAGATTTTCTAAAATCTCTACCAACTGTTCTAAAAGCTTAAGCTGTTAGATGAAAGCATGTGGGGGAGTATTAGAATGTTAGAATGTTTAAATAATAAACCATGTTAGAATATTTAAATAATAAATCACGCCTTCATCTAACATCTTAAGCTTTTAAAATAGTTGACAGTGATCCCACAAAATCTCATATGGTATCAGAGCTAAGAGGTCCTGAGTTCGAATCTTCCAGGCCCCCATTTGCCTCCCCAATTAAATTTCTACACTTAGTACTAGGCAAAATACTAGACTAAGTGTGAGGAGGAATGTTAGAATGTTTAAATAATAAACCACGCCTTTATCTAACAGTTTAAGCTTTTAGAATAGTTGGCAGTAATCTCACAAAATTTCACATGGTATCAAAGATAGGAGGTCCCGAGTTCGAATTTTCCAGGCCCCTATTTGCCTCCCTAATTAAATTTCCATGCTTAGTATTAGGCAAAAGACCAAATTAAGCGTGAGGGGGAGTGTTAGAATATTTAAATAATAAACCACGCCTTTGTCTAATAGCTTAAGTTTTAAGAAT
Source organism: Eucalyptus erythrocorys (assembly GCA_014182555.1). Lineage (NCBI taxonomy): Eukaryota > Viridiplantae > Streptophyta > Magnoliopsida > Myrtales > Myrtaceae > Eucalyptus > Eucalyptus erythrocorys. Next base: position 9,847,151 of record CM024603.1, read on the forward strand.
AGTTGGTAGTAGTCCCACAAAATCTCACAACTATTAGAATGTTTAAATAATAAACCACGCCTTCATCTAACAGCTTAAACTTTTAGAACAGTTGGTAGTGGTCTCACAAAATCTCACATGGTATCAGAGCTAGGAGGGTCCTGACTTCGAATCTTCAAGGCCCCTATTTGCCTCTCCAATTAAATTTCCACACTTAATACTAGGCAAAAGACCAGACTAAGTATGAGGGGGAGTATTAGAATGTTTAAATAATAAACCAAGCCTTCATCTAACAATGCTGATGATGAAGAATGATTGTAGCTTTGATACCAATCACGAAAAATAGATTTAAAAAGACAAAAGGGGTTGGGTTTGATTTACATGTAGCGCCCAATCTCATGCAAGCTAAGCCATGAGAATAATTTCTCATTTTTTCTCTTTAGCTCCGGCATGAACAAAACCATCGAATCAGTCAAATCGATTTATATCGTTGCTAGTCTTTTGAGGAGGTGCGAATACCTCGTGTCCTAAAACTTTTCACAGATTGATACATAAGTGCCAAAACTTCCAAAAGGTATACTTAAGTATCAAAATTTGGAGAAAAAATAAATATTCAAGTGTTAATGGTGAGAATTTCCAGCAAAATAGCTAACTTGGTTTTTTCCAGCGAGATTTTTAACTGAAGTGACAATTCCTTAAAAAAAAAAAAAAAAACCCAGATTTTGAAAGAAAGTGGCATAGGAGATCAATCCTACTTTCAAAGCTTCATAAAGATATATTCATTTTATCATAAAACTCCTAGTACCAACTGTCTTGACTCCATTTCCACATATCAGTTGTATGCATCCCCTAACCCCAAACTCCATTCACAAGGGTTCATGAGTATGGGAGAATCATGGACCGTGATATTCTCCACCACTTAATTCCACAACGCCTTCGTTGCGAGCAATTTTATTGCTTTCCTTAACAATTAATACGCCATTTTGGATCACATATTAAATGGCAATGCCTGCCCAACAAAACAGGTTACTCTACTTGTAGCTTCTTTTGATTGCGATTGTTTGGCCCCTCCTGTCACTTGCGCTTTCCCTAGCCAGTGTGGTATTCTTTCGCTGACTATACCTTTGAACATCATCATACTTTGCCTATTAAGCTCTTCCTATCCCAGCAGACCTATGGAGGATCTTTTCAAGCAAGATCCTGACATTGTGGCTTGTACTTCTTAGCGACTTCTTCCTAAAAATGTTCTTAGTGAGTATTACTTACTCGGGCATGTTCACATCGAAAGTTCACCGGTTAATTTTATTTTCGCCGTCTCATTCTATCATATTCTGCTCTTGTTCTGAATTTTGGATGCTTCTGAGTTTGATGTGATGGACTTGGGCTACCCTTTTGCGTTTGATGGGAGGAATAAAGTTATATGATCGCCAAGGAAAACATGGTAAAAAAAAATCCGCCATTGGAGAGAGAGAGGGAAGAGCCGAGTCAAATGTTAGGTACCATTAAGCAACATTTAAGTGAACAAGAAAAGGAAAAGATAGATATATCACCTCATCATTTAATTAAATTGTCATGGTTACGCATGGCCCCTTGATTAATCAAATGACCAACCAAAACCACATTAAAACCCTGTGTCTACATTATAAATTTATTAGCTACTGATAAAATGATGCCAACCTAATTGGTAGTTCGAGAGAACAGAATAAATCTCAATGTGAAGCACGTTGAATTATGATAATACCATTATCATATAAAAAGCATAATTTTTAGGGAGAGATTTCTCTTTTAGTCTCTCCACCTAAGTTGCCTCATAATTAAGTTGTGTTAGTAGCTTGAATTAACTTTAAATGAAGCCATGGGCTATTGTCATTTAGCACTTGATATCATAGTCTCTCCACCTAAGTGGTAGGAAATGCCCGATACACAAGCTGGTCGGAAGTTCGATAATGACGTAACTCGAAATTGTGATATCATGGAAAACAATGCAACTCCTTTTCCCTGGACTATCACGCTTGGTGGCATGCTGAGTTAGCGCTGTGCTCTTTCGCCGCAGTGACACTAATGTGAATAAAATTATATGATTGCCAAAAGAGAACATTGGTAAAAGACCGCCATTAGAAAGAGGGGGAAAGAACAAGTCAAATGGTAGTTCATAGGCATCATTAAAGCAACAACTAAGTTAAATAAGAAAATTGATAGATAGAATTATCACCCAAACCATTTAACTACATAGCCAATGGTTACACGACCCCTTGATTAATCAAGCGACTGACAAAATCCGCATCATAATCCCCATTATCACAATTTAAATTTATTAGCCAACAATAAAATGATGCCAAACTAGAGAGAATTAAATATAATTAACGTGAAGCACATCGAATTACGATGGTGCCATTTTCATAAACAATGAGAAACTTGACATGCAGTTTTATCTATAGTCTATAGTATTCTTTAAGGGAGAGATCTCTCATTTGATCTTTTCCCCTAAATTACCTCGAGACCAAGTTGTGATAATAGCTAGAATTAACTTAAATGAATCCATGGGTTATTGTCATTTAGCGCACTAGAGAGTGAAAACTGCAATTCACCGCTATTTTCCACTACCTAAGCATAGTTAATCTGCCACCCAAAAAAAAAAAAAAAAAAAAAAAAAAAAACAAACAGTGTAGTTAATCAAAGGTAAATATATATATATATATATATATATATATATATATATCTTTTAACAAGCAAACTATTTATTGTTCGAAAATTTTTAACGGGTATTGCCGGCCAAATTTAAAGTTTGCGACATGAGTGCAACATCGCTTCTAACTCATTGGATTCAATAGCTAATAACAAACCTAAGGTCAAGTGTGGAAGTCCGGTCTGCGCTAATATTTAAGTGTCACGAACCAAGAGTTCATTAGCCGTGGAATAGCCCGTGCGGTGCCAGGTGAACAAACCCTACCAAGCCAGCTTTCCTTCTATAGTTGTTCCAGAGAATAATATGACGAGTAGCATCCACTTATAGGGTTGTACCACGCCCACCATAGTTTGGATGTCTAGTCTCATATTATATAATACATGAGGAGTTCAATCCTAATAATCATGCATGAGGTGAGGACTTAATCAATAATCATGCATGAGAAAAATTAATATTACACATTATAACTAAGAATAATGTATAAATTGGTTTCCTTTTTGTGTGTGTATATAGATATAAACAGAATTAGCACCTAAGTCTGCTCATCTTACAGAGTAGGGCAAGCACATATAAACAAAATTGTGGCCTACTCTTGGCAACATGGACGCCTCGTTATGATCCAAGCAAGCGTCCAACTAAGTACTTCGTGACTTTCCGCATGGAAGCTCGTATCTCATCAAGTCCTTGATGCATGAAGCGGCTCGAGAACTTAGGATAAGATCAACCTCGGAATATATCTCTTGCAGACAAATTTAACTATCACCAATCCAGCAGCTAATGAAGCTCCAAACAAAGCATGTAGCCTCACGCAATAATACTTTGCCATGAAAATTAACCGCTTGTCCTTTATGATGATATTTTGAAGAAAAAGGAACATCGTTATTCTACTACTCAAATATGCAAACGAAGCACAAAATATATATTTGAGCTGTAATAGAAAAGTCAAATAAGTCTCAGCTACATACTGTGATTTCAGTTTCTCTGCTCACCTCGTGATTCTCTTCGACAAAGCTAACAACCCGGTTTCCCATAGGTAATGTCAGAAGGCACAGTACCTGGAGTAGATTGTACAACAGAGTAATTGATAACAAAATCAATGCAAAACACAGAATATTTCAACATATCCTGATGATGAGATACTAGGGGATTTGGGAAATATGCAGTCAACGAGATGCTCGCGATGCAAGTAAAAGGAAGATCTCTGCTGAGACAGAAAGCTAGTAGAAGAGAGTAGAGTGCTGTGACTGCCACTTTCACAACTGATGAACCTTTCTCTGTGCCAAGCCTAACCTGCACATGAAATTGCAGCGCTACTGTCTGATTTTGTTTTACCAAACCTCATAAAAGGGACAGAGAAGTCACAAGAGGTGATATTTTTCCGACTTTGGTATCTTCTTCCACCTGAAAGATAAAATGACTGACAGTGAGGCTTAAGTTGTGATCCCAAGAATTGGAAGAAAATCTGGATCAAGTAGAAAGTACCCGATGAAAATGACTGCAGAAGAGGATTAAAGAGGTTGTGAAGCCAACAAGGAGAGATGCGCACAGAACAGTTCCAGTTAAGGGAAGATAGCTCACGCTACTGTCAAATAAAAAACATATAAGCAACACCTGTCATGATACCGGAGCAACAGATTTTGAGACGAAAATCATATACAATCACCTGTTGTTGCCCATTAACCAGTAAAAGCCCGTAGTAGCAAAAGGTCCAAATGCTGTGAAGCACAAAGGCTCTCCAAGTCCATGGTAGCTTAATCAAAATGGTGGACACTGCAGATGGGAAAATTTGGGTAAATATGAATGAACAGTCTTTGAAATGGATCGAGGTGCAATGAGTCTTGAAAGACGAAGTTGCTGACCTTTGAACATCAATCTTATACTTTCAACCTCACAAGATCAGCTCAGATGCTTGAGCACTCCAACTAAACAAAGTACAAGTTTATAAGAACACCTCAGAGTACCTACCTGATATATATGACCACAGACGATAGCACAAGCCAGTAACAGCATCGCGCGTAAATGTCCTGCCTTTAGTGATACCCATGTCATACCCATCAAGCCAGGAACAAGCAACAAATAGGCTGCAACAAGAGTTCCTGTTCGGCTGCCACATGTATCCACAAAAGCAATTGTCAACAGTTAAATGTGTGATAATAGACATGTAAAGGGTGCAAAGGCAAATAGTCAACTGATCACCTTCCAATCAGGTTCACAACCAATTCTTTCTTATTTTTATCCGCTTCTGTATTGAAATCATAAACATCATTGCTGCGCAAGTACATGTAAGATCTTCAATACCTGAAATGGGATTGGATCTAATGGTACGAATTTGTAATGATATGATGAGTGCAACCCATGTGCTTTAAGATTCTGCAGTTTTTCCCCTTTTTTTGGGAAGTTCCTACTCGGTTGTTTTTATCCACTGCAGTTACTGAACCTCAAAAAAATGATTGACATATTTCTAGGAGAGGACCCTCAGGTACAAATTTTCAGAGTAAACATCACACTGCAAACCCCCAGACCAAGATAAAATCAGTCTATGAATAAACCACCACATGTCACGCCCCGAACCCCGAGACACGTGAACAACCCGCCATGGTCATGCAATCGCGACATTCCCAGGTAGTGTCGCCGACCCGATTTAATTTATTAAGCGCATGTGGAACGTATTAAGAATGCCCTGACAATTTAAAAGCGGGATAGAACAGCAGGAACCAAAAATCAATTTAATACAAACCAACATGCAATCATAAAATCACCCAAGGTTTACATATAGTCAAAATGGGTCGGAGTCTATACACTAGGGATTGGCCCACTAAAAGATAGAACAATCCTAAGACTACTAGTCAGATTCGATCGTCGACCCTTCATCTTCTTGGCTCTGCGACTCCTTGCCCAACTGCACTGGCAGTCCACCTTACTCCGCTGGAATCGTCATCTACGGCCCTGAAATATTTTTCCCACAACGGGGTGAGACATTGTCTAAGCAAGTTCACCCCTCCTAAGCCCCTATTAGAAAGAAAATATACCCCAACATGACCTAGCCACACATCAAGAAGACTTTCCTCGCAATAGTTCACGCCTGCAGGTTAGTACAGTTCATATCATTCAATCATGTGCAAATATGACAATTAACTAATCAAAGCACAATCACATCGTCAACCAATCAACCACTTGGATCGTCTCAGCGATCAATCGGCTCGGCCGATTATATGTCATTCTAGCAAATCAATCAATGCTCCCAACCACGACCCTAAGGGTAAGCTCAATAATCGGTGGTAATCACGGCCCCACGCAGCACGACCTTTGAAAAGGTGGTCAATCAACTAGTGGCATCTGAAATGGGCTAGTGAATCAACCTAGAGGGGGGTGAATAGGTTGTTGCGGAATTCTTTTGGAATCTTTTGCGATGCAATACATTGATATCAAAGATATATCAATAATAAACAAATTACGTATTCACAAAGTAAATAGAGTAGGGTAAGAGAGAATTGACACAAGGATTATAGTGGTTCGGCTTAGACCAAGCCTACGTCCACTCTCCACGCTGGCAGCCAACTGGCTGTAATCACTATGTAGCAAAAGAGTGCCTTTACAGTAGACGGATTAGACTTCTTCAATTGACAGTCTTTCCTACAGCCTTCTTGCTTTTCGCACTATATCTCACTCTCTTTGATACACAATTTGAATATGAAAGACTTTAGAGAACAAGTGATTTTGGAGATTCTAACATCAAGATATTTCTACCGAGTCTCTCCTTGTTTCCAAGCAACGTCGATCCACCTTAAATAGTCTCCGTGCCATCATACCCGTTGGCACTTACCAAAACATTCATCCAATCAACCCGTTGGACTGAATCAATTTAAGTGATCTCCTTTGTCTCGAAAACGTAAGTAGACAGCAGCTCATCAATCCTGTTTGCCCATACAATCAGGATCTTGAGTTCCCAAAATTAGATTCTTCCAAAAATAATCTTGATCTTCAACGGATAAAATCCGAAGAATCAAATCTTCCAAGCTCTTGCTTACAGCCAGAGATATTCCATGGTTAAGATTAGGAAATACGAAATCCAATATCTATCTTTCTGTAGCCATAAGAATAATCTGTCGCCGGCCTGTAAAAATCACGAACTGTCTTCAAACTTAGATTTGGGTCTTGAGGGTCATCAGACTGAAACTGAGTCTTGAAGGTCTTCAGACGGAAAAACTTCAGACCGAAATTATGGGTCTGACTATCTTTGAAAACCTTTAGACCTTGACAACTTGAGACGTAGCCGACTGAGTCTTGGAGTCCTTAGACCATACTGTTTGAGGCTGTTTTGTTAACTTCAAAACTCCAAGGGATTTTTCTTCAACAATCTCCCCATTTTTGATTGTGACAAAACCCTCGACAGATTTGTGAATTAAAAACCTGCAAGAAAAAACTCATATATATATTTTGAGGATTATATCTGCAAAACAGAGTGTTAGTCCAATAACAATTATCCTCACAAAATATAGTAATCCTACAATCAAATTCACAAGTCTAAATCCAAATCATCACATCAGCATAAGGTCATGGAAGTTCAAACAACCCAATCGAAATCCGAAATAAAAATAGTCTAAATGAAATCAAACTTCAAAATAAAATAAAAAATAAAGTAAAAATTCTCCAAGCTTCCTCAGCTTCAAAAAACTTCAATCAAATCTTCAAAACCTGCAATCAAATTTGCGCAACTCTCCCCCTTTTTGTCCCATCAAAGAGGTAGAGTGAAATTGAGATAAAGTTTTGAAAATTTTTGGGGGCTTGCAGGGAAACTAACAAGCTGAAACTTGCTAAGCTCCTGGACTAACTTGTCAAGTTTGGCAAGATTTTCCTTCACTGAAGCCAATTCTGCACTGGTCTGATTTGACTCCACTTGTGCTCTCAGTGCATTGATCTGTTCTTGCATGTTCACTGAAGTACTCAGCAATGCCTTCTTCAAGTCTCTCATTTCAAAGTCCATCCCAAAAACCTGCCTTTTTAAGTCCAAAGATAACATCCAACAGCTGTGAAAATGCTGTGGAATTGGCATTGCTTCCACTTGGACCAGCAAAATGGGTTTGAAAACTCGGAGCTTCCCTTTCAGCCCTTTCCTTCTTAGCAGGTGAGGATTCTTCATGCTCTGGGAAGTGTGATGCAAAGACCTCCTCAGGGTCAGCACCAAACCTACTCACATCACTAAAATGTAGTAGCGATATTGTTCCTTGTTCTGCAGCAACTCCCCCTGAATGAATGCCAGTGGGTGGAGTGGAAAATTCATCGCCAACATCCATATCAGCATGAGGATGTTTCTCGGTCTCTTCCCCAGCAAAAGATGGCTCAAATGCAGCAGCCATATCCTCCTGCATTTTGCTTTCTTCCTCAGCCTTCTTTCTTCTTTCTTCTTCTTCAGGTTTCCTTTGTCTCTCTTCTTCTTTCTTCTTCTCTTTTTCTCTCATCTTCTTCTCTTCTTCTTCTTTCCTATTCTCTTCTCTGCCTTTCCTCTTCCTTTCTTTTCCTTTCCTCTTCTTTTCCCTTTCTCTCCTCTTCTCTTCTCCTTTCTTTCTCTTCCTTCTCTTTCCTTTGTTTCTCTCGCTTCCTTCTCCTCTCGCTTCTTTTCTCGCTCTCTCTTCAGCCTCGTTCTCCGGATTACAGGGCTCCTCATCCTAGAGAGAGTGGACAAAGTCATGGCATCTTCTTCATCCTCCTCGTCTTGTAGGATGATCTTTCTTCTTTTCTTTTCAGCCATGGGCTCTTTGCCCTTCCTTTTTGATGAAGCAGTGGGGATCTCTCTTGAAGGTGTTTCCCTCCTCAACCTTTCCAGTGCTGCAGTCAGTTCTGGAAATTTCATCTTCATCACCATCTTCTCACCAACGCGCATCGAATTCAACTTTGTTAGGCACAAGGATGCGGGGACTTGAATATCAAAATGCCTAAACAATTTGGTGATGATTGATGAATAAGGCAGCTGACCCTTATCCTTCACCACTTTGTCCTATACATATGGAAAAGTATGACATGTGGAAGTGAGAAAGGTCGCCCGGTTGATGGTAAACATCAGCTTTGCCTCTGTTTTGGAAACATCGGTCTTCGAGGTCGATTTTGGCCGGATGCGTTGATGACAACTTTATGCAACAAAACATTGGTGGCATTCATCCTAGTGTAGGATATCTTGCCTTCAACAGATCTGTCTCGTACAATATCCAATGTTGCATAGGCTGTTGAGACTTTGATTGGCTGGAAACTCCTTCTTTCCACACCAATGATGTCAGCCAGCAAGTCAACATCAACAATATAATCTTTGTCCATGAAAGAAAAGGACAAATGATTTGCATCCAAAAAGGATATATTCGAGTAAAAGTAAGCTGCCAACTCAGAGTGGGCCACAGTCATATCCATGCAGAAATTTTCCAATTGCAACCTAGCAAACTTCCCTCTCAAATTAATCCTTATTGAATCTAGGAAGTCAAAATCCACACTCCTTGAATTGACCACTCCCCTTTTTAACAGCTTCGCATAAACTCGTTCATGCTCCCTCGACCGAAATAAACTCCCCGGAGGACAAACAGTGTTGGCAACCACACCAAAACGAGGCTCAAAATGAGAGAAAAGTCTCTCATCATCATCTAAAGTTTCAGCAGGAGCATTCTCAAATGGATCGCTCGAGATATTTTCCAGCGTCCTCCGTGCAGTGCCTTCACCAACAACCTTCAGCTTTTCCATCTCCTTCAGAAACGCATACTCACCCCTCTCCTTCAAATACTCCTCGATCGTCTTAAGGCTAACCTTCCCTTCTTTGAGCCTTTTATAGAGATCGTAAGCAACATTTGGCTTAAGAGTTCTTACCGGTTCTGCCGGTAACAACTTCCTCGAATGTTGACTCTCCGCTTCTCGTTGAGGCGAATCTTCCTCCGTTAGGTCCACCCTTGTAGGACCCTCTTGCTGTCTCTGTGGTCCCCTGCTTGCAATTCTAGAGGACTTGCGAGACAACATACTTGTAGAGCAAGCAAAGTTTCAACTTGTACGTGAGGAAAAATGGAAACTTTGAGGCGAAAAAGGGACGAAATGGAAATGGCAAAAGGAGATTTTTAGGGTTTTGAGAGTGAAAGAGTATGAAGATGAATCACTATGGAGTAGCTGAGAGTAAAAGTGATGGTTCGAGAGTATAAATAGTAGGAGAAAAATCACCGGAGTACGAATCGTCGCCAAAAAGTGAAAGAAAAGAACTGCCAAAAATAAACCGTAAAAAGAAAACTGCCCTTTTTGAAAATGTAAACGCCATTAATGCATGTCGAAAAGAGCGAAAAGAGATTTTGAAATACTGAAAAATAATTACCAAAAATATGTTAAAGAGAGAATACAAAAAAGAAATTCGTAAAGAGATTAAATAGTACGAGTCGACGGATGTTCGGACTTTACCTTTGAGTCTGAACCCTTTTCGGACCTTACCTTTGCGTCTGAGCACAATCAGACTTTACGTAGAGTCTAAAACGCTTTCAGACCTTGCTTTGAGTCTGAGCCGTCTTCAGACCTAGCGTCGAGTCTGAACCACTTCCAGACTTAGCGATGAGTCTGAACCACCTTCAGACTTTAGCGATGAGTCTGAACATCTTCAAAATCCACAATTTCCAGTCTTGAACAAATTGATTCAAAGTGAGGCTTCTCTAGGGGTTTTGTGAATATATCCGCCAATTGATTCTTTGAATCTACATGCTGAATTACAACATCTCCACTTCGAACATGATCTCGAATGAAATGATGCTTGATTTCAATGTGCTTTGCTCTTGAATGAAGTATTGGATTCTTTGTAAGGTTGATTGCACTGGTATTGTCACATTTGATCGCCATATGTGTTTCATCAACTCCAAAGTCTCTCAATTGCTGTTGCATCCATAGAATTTGAGAGCAGCAACTTTCAAGAGCAATGTACTCTACTTCAGCGGTTGAAAGAGCCACAGTACCCTGTTTTCTTGAGAACCAAGACACCATCTTGTTTCCCAATAATTGACATGTACCTGTAGTGCTTTTTCTATCCACTCTACAACCAGCAAGGTTAGCATCAGAATATCCAAGAAGAGTAAAATCTCATTTCTTAGAATACCATAGACCTAGCTTAGATGTAGTTGCAATATATTTAATGATACGCTTAACAGTAGACATATGAGATTCTTTAGGATCATATTGAAATCTAGCACAAATGTAGACACTAAACAAGATATCAAGTCTAGAAGCTGTAAGGTAAAGAAGTGACCCGATTATACTTCTGTATAGCTTTTGGTCTACACTCTTTCCTTGTTCGTCTTTATCCAGCTTTGATGAGCTTGACATAGGAGTTTCTGTTTTCTTGCAATTCTCCATTCCAAACTTCTTGATAAGGTCTTTTGCATACTTCTCTTGATGGATGAAAGTTCCATCACTTGATTGATTGACTTGAAGTCCCAAAAAGAAGTTTAATTCTCCCATCATACTCATCTCAAATTCATTTTGCATACACTTTGAAAAATTCTTGCAAAGTTTCTCATTAGACGACCCAAAAATGATGTCATCAACATAAATTTGAACAAGTATGAAATCCTTGCCTTCTCTCTTTATAAATAGGGTAGTATCTACTTTACCTTTAGAGAAGCCATTTTGGATTAAAAATTGCTTAACCTTTCATACCATGCTCGGGGTGCTTGTTTTAAACCATATAAGGCTTTCTTCAGCTTGAAAACAAGGTTTGATCTTTTAAGATCTTCAAATCTTGGTGGTTGTTCCACATAGACTTCTTCTTGAATGACTTCATTTAGGAATGCGCTTTTCACGTCCATTTGGAATAACCTGAAATTTTTAAAGCAAGCAAAAGCAAGAAGTAATCTTATAGTTTCTAACCTTGCCATAGGAGCATAGGTTTCGTCATAGTCGATGCCTTCTTCTTGTGTGTAGCCTTTTGCTACAAGTCTTGCTTTATTCCTTACCACTTTTCCTTGTTGATCAAGCTTGTTCTTGAAAACCCATTTGGTGCCAATGATTGATTTTCCTTTTGGTTTAGGAACTAGCTCCCAAACGTTGTTGATTTTGAATTGGTTTAGTTCTTCTTGCATTGCTTCGATCCAGCTTTCATCTTTCAATGCATCTTCTATATTTTTTGGCTCAATCTCAGAAATTAGTGCAAGAGCACTAGAAGCTTCTCGTCTTTTAGACCTAGTACGAACTCCTTCATCAATATTGCCAATGATGAGGTCTGGGGGATGACTTGACTTTTGCTTCCAATTTATAGTTGATTTGTCAATTTGGTGAAGCTCTTCTTCAGTTGGAATTTCTGAATTTGTTTGAGGCTCAGCGTCTGAGCCTTGATTTTCTTCATGAGAATTTGTAGACACTTGCCCAGACTCTAAATCTTCAGGTTGAGTCTGATTTTGTAATGAATCTTCAAACTTCACATTCATGGATTCTTCCACAGTTTGAGTGCGTTTGTTGAAGACTCTGAAGGCTTTGCTTGTCATGGAGTAGCCAAGGAAAATTCCTTCATCTTTGAGTAGCTCATAAGGTGTCTTTTCCAATATAGGTCTTAGAAAAATTCTATTTATAATATAACAAGCAGTAGAAGTGGCTTCAGCCCAAAAATGAGGTGATATATTACTTTCAATTAAGAGAGTTCTTGCCATTTCTTGTAATTAACAATTTTTCCTTTCTACAACTCCATTTTGTTGTGGAGTGTATGGGGATGAAAAATTGTGTTGAATACCATTGTCATCACAATATTTGGCAAAATCATGATTTTCAAATTCTCCACCATGGTCAGTTTTAATACTCGAAATTGCATATCCTTTTTCAATTTGAATTTTCTTTGCAAACTTAATAAAATGAATCAATGCATCAGATTTATTTGCAAGAAAGAAAACCCAAGTAAAACGAGTAATCATCAACTATAATCAAGCAATATCTTTTACCTCCAATACTCTGTACTCTTGTTGGCCCGAATAAATCCATGTGTAATAGCTGCAAAACATGATTAGTGGATACTTGATTTATAGATTTAAAGGAATTTCTAACCTGTTTACCAAGTACACAGGGAGTGCATAATTCATGCTTTTGATACTTGAGGTTAGGAAGTCCTCGAACAAGCTTTTTGGATGATACTTTTGCAATTTGCTTGATTGACATGTCCAAGCTTCCTATGCCAGAGGATGACTTCATCTTAAATTGATATCAAGCATTGAGGACTGTCAGACCTTATATCTAGCAAATAGATATTCCCATGTCTTCGACCAGTAAAGGACTGTGATAGATCTTTGCTTGTTCCAGAACATGTATCCTCTTGAAAATTGATTTTGTGTCCAGAATCGCATAATTGACTAATACTCAGTAGATTGTAGTTCAATCCTTCAACAAGAGAGACATTATTGATTGTGAGATTTCCAATCATCACAGTTCCTTGACCAACAATCTTACCCTTGTTGTTACCACCAAAAGAGACATTTCCTCCTTTTATATGAGAGAATTTTGTAAAACAACTTGAGTCTCCTGTCATGTGTCTTGAACATCCACTGTCTAAATACCACTTGACTTTCTTCTTGAAGGTAACCTGCAATTAAAAGAAAGACTCATGTCTTCTTTGGTACCCAGATCTTCTTGGGTCCATCATTGTTAGTAGTATAAACAGTCTTTGCCCAGCTCTTCTTAACAGGTCTCCAAACTTTGGGACATTCCTTTTCAAAATGATCTACACTTTTACATCTTGAACAAGTAAGAGCATGTCTACCAACAGGCTTTACAAAAACCTTTTGGAAATGATTTTTATAAAAAGTTTTTGTTGGCCTATTCCTAATTCTTTCCTTTACTTTAGGGAAATTGATCAAATGAACGGTTTCTTGTGTCATTCCTAAACCGGATTTATTAAAGTAAGGTCTTTGGATAGAGAGAATCTTATCCAACTTTTCAGAACCTATTGAAAATTTCTTTAAGACTTTCAATAAGTCTTCTTTCAAGCAAGCATTCTCTTTTGAAAGATCATTCTCATTTTCTTTCGAAACAGCAAGGGACTTGTCTAGACTTTCAACTTTTTCATGTAAGATTTTTTCTTGTTGTTTCAGTTTGGAATTCTCCCTTTTCAGTTCAGAAATCCTTTTAAGAGAGCCTTTAAGACTGAGACAAAGTTCATCAATATATTTTGATACTTTGGTAGGAATTTTTAGATTTCTAACCTTGATACCATTGTTTGAGTTTGAGTCTGAATCTGAGTTTGAGTCTGAGTTTGAATATGCGTCTGAGTCAGAATCTGAGTCTAAGTCTGCCATAAGACATATATTTGCATATTCTTCATCACTCTCCTCACATTCAGTGTCACTCCACGTTTCAGCTTTGAGTGCTTTCTTGAACTTTTTAGGTTTTCCTTTCTTTTTCTTCAATAAGGGACAGTTGGGTCTGATGTGTCCCTTTTTCTTGCATTCAAAGCAAACAATTTCTTTGCTGGTATCTTCTTCTTCATTTGATCTCCTTTGAAATCTTTGATTGTTTTGTTTCTTACCATTGAATCTTCTACCTTTTCTATTCCAACCTTCGAACTTTCTAATCGAAGTGCCAATTCTTCATCATCCAAGTCTTCTTCGAATCGTAACATCAGAATCATCATTAGATTTTAAAGCAATTGACTTCTTACCTTTTGTGTCAAATTCCTCATTGAATTGCTCGACTTCATAGGATTGAAGTGTGCCGACCAATTCATCCACTGAAAGAGACATGATCCTCTGTGTTTCTCTTATAGATGTTTTGACATGATTCAAATCTTTGGAGAGCCCTCTCAACAATTTATTGACCTTCATAGGTCCTGAGATTGGCTGTCCTTGGTATGCCAAGCCGTTTACAATTTCTATAAATCGACCGAACATATCCGTGATGGTTTCTCCCGGCTTCATTTTGAAGGCTTCATATTGACCAAGAAGGATGTTGATCTTGGTTTCTTTGACTCGATCTGTTCCTTCATAAGTAACATGTAATCTGTCCCAAGCTTCTTTGGCTGTATCACAAGATGAAATTCTATTATACTCAGTAGGAGATAATGCACAATAGAGAGAGTAAATAGCCTTTGCATCAAGAGCATGTCTCTTAGAGATTTCGCTTGTGGTAACCCCCGCTCCATTAGCTATTTCTTTTCCTATGCTTGATGTAGCTTTAGGAATAATCCCGTTCTCCACTACATCCCATTCCATAGGATATTTAGATCTTAGAAACGCCTTCATCTTGTTTTTCCATACGTTGTAATCCTTGCCATCAAAGTAGGGAGGTCTAGTATTGCTCTAACCTTCAATTAACCCTGGAGCCAAAACACTAGCCATAGATCTTTAGCTTAAGAAGTAATAACACTTCTAATAAATAAGTAACCTGCTCTAATACCAATTGAAATGGGCTAGTGAATCAACCTAGAGGGGGGTGAATAGGTTGTTGTGGAATTCTTTTGGAATCTTTTGCGATGCAATACGTTGATATCAAAGATATATCAATAATAAACAGTTACGTATTCACAAAGTAAATAGAGTAGGGTAAGAGAGAATTGACACAAGGATTATAGTGGTTCGGCTTAGACCAAGCCTACGTCCACTCTCCACGCTGGCAGCCAACTTGCTGTAATCACTATGTAGCAAAAGAGTGCCTTTACGGTAGACGGATTAGACTTCTTCAATTGGCCGGTCTCTCTTACAGCCTTCCTGCTTTGCTTTCGCACTATATTTCACTCTCTTTGATACACAATTTGAATATGAAAGACTTTAGAGAACAAGTGATTTTGGAGATTCTAACATCAAGATATTTCTACTAGTCTCTCCTTGTTTCCAAGCAACGTCGATCCACCTTAAATAGTCTCCGTGCCATCATACCCATTGGCACTTACCAAAACATTCATCCAATCAACCCATTGGACTGAATCAATTTAAGTGATCTCATTTGTCTCGAAAACGTAAGTAGACGGTAGCTCATCAATCCCGTTCACCCATACAATCAGGATCTTGAGTTCCCAAAATTAGATTCTTCCAAAAATAATCTTGATCTTCAACGGATAAAATCCGAAGAATCAAATCTTCCAAGCTCTTGATCACAGCCAGAGATATTCCATGGTTAAGATTAGGAAATACGAAATCCAATATCTATCTTTCTGTAGCCATAAGAATAATCTGTCGTCAGCCTGTAAAAATCGCGAACTGTCTTCAGACTTAGATTTGGGTCTTGAGGGTCATCAGACTGAAATTGAGTCTTGAAGGTCTTCATAAGGAAAAACTTCAGACCGAAATTCTGGGTCTGACTATCTTTGAAAACCTTTAGACCTTGACAACTTGAGACGTAGCCGACTGAGTCTTGGAGTCCTTAGACCATGCTGTTTGAGGCTGTTTTGTCAACTTCAAAACTCTAAGGGATTTTTCTTCAACAGCATCACGACTCCACTCGGCACGACCTTCGAAAAGGTGGTCAATCAACTAGTGGCATCACGGCCCCACTCGGCACGACTTTCGAAAAGGTGGTTCATCACGGCCTCAATAGACACGGCCTCTAATAGGCGGTCAATCACGGCCAAATCTCCAATAATTCTTACACTTGGAATTTCTACACATAACCCCTAATTAATGCAATCACACTCAATTCGCCACCAATCAAGCATCAAATTTAAATTATAACATCACAGCAGTGATCAAGCACGAAATTCGAGCAACCGGGGCTAAAAATAAAATTTTCCGTTTTTAAATAAATAATAATATTTAATTAATTTCGGAATATTTTAATATTATTTTAAATCAACCGAATTTCGAACAATTAAATAAATCTAAATTATAATCCAATTAAGTCACATCACCACTTAACTTTAATTAATCCCTTTTAACTTTAATTAAACACAATTAATCTTAAACCAATTTCTTAATCCAACTTATAATAAAATAATCTAATCAATCCACCTAAACATGCTTAATTCAAACTAAACATACTTAGGGCATAATTAACCTTATAATCAAGGATTAGTGAGGTAAACTCACGGATTTGGACGCCGCTTAGCTCAAAACGACGAGGGCGACGTCGGGATTGACTTTCCCCAAAGGCAGTCTCGCGTCCGGGGCCGGGAAGGAGGCCGAAACGGCCCTCAAATGGGCTGCCATACCCACAAATTTCCAGATCTGGTTGCTGCTGTGCACGGCTGGAGGAGGGCGCGAGGGAGGCTCACGGCGGCGGCTCGGGCGCGGAGAGGCGGCTCGGCCGGCGACTCCGGCGACGTTGGCAGCAACGGATGGAGACGAGGACGGGCTGGACGTGCGAGCGAGTTGCAGGGTGAGGTGGTTGGCGTTGGGCGGCTGGCTGGCGATGGCGGCGGGTGAACGGCGCGGCGCGGCGGCTGGCTCCGGCGCAGGCTGGCGTCAACGATGGGGGGGAGGGCTGCTCGACCGGTCCTCCTCCCCTTTTCCCCTCTCTCCCTCTCTTTCTTTCTCTCTCTTTGCTCAAGGTAGGGGATGACGCATGTGGGGTCCACTTCTTCTCTCTCTCCCCTTTTCTTTTCCTTTCTCTTTTTTTCTTTTAACCCTTTTAAGGTGGCCCACCATGACATCACTGGTGATGTCATGGTCCATTATCTCAAATCCTCAACAACCTTCTTCAATGGGTGCATTTCATTTTCTCCGCCGGGGTCCAAATCTTGTACAACTCAATTTCCTCAATTTTTCTTTCAATTAAGTCCAATTGAAGTCCATAAAATTAATCCAATGTCACCATACTTTAATTCACATTTTGGCTTGTCTATAGAACCTTCTTGAGTCTCAATTGCGCGATGAAAGGCGGACCTTAATCCCTCCTGATTCAAATTAAATTAACTCCCATAAAATCAATTGATGTCTCACTTATCAAATTGATTATTTTCTTTATCCAAAAATCCCTCATATTCCCCAATTTCATAACCCCCGGCTTCAACCAAACGAAAACGGCCCTATTTATCTAGTCGAAATTAGGACTCGAAAATCTGGATGTCACAACTCTTTCCCTCTTATAAAAATTTCGTCCTCAAAATTTAAACCTTTACCAATCCTTATACAAAAGGTGGGGGTATTGTCGTTTCATTGAGTCTCACTACTTCAAGCTAATCCTTCGGTCTCATGGTGTTGCCCGACCATTTTGACCAAGGATACCATCTTGATATACAAAATCTGCTCTTTCTGAACCGACAACTGAACTGAACTTCTCATAAATGACTCCTTGTCATTCACATCCGATCTCTTGTTCTCAACTCCCCAATGAACCTTTGAAGCTCAATAACTGAAAATTTCTGACGGCTCTGTCTAGCCTTCATTCTAACACTGATCTGACCACTACAAACACTGATTTCTGAGCCAACTCTGGTCTGTGATCTTTCTCCACTTTCTTTTTACTACCGAATCCGCACCCTCGTTATGCCTTTGCTTAAGAAAGAACCCCCTAAAAGAACCCCTCTGAAAACTCTGCCAAACCTGTAATCTCTGATCTGGATTCGAAATATAAATCACCCCCGGTACTCCATGCTGGTGAATTATCCGATGCCCACACACTTCAATATATTCATTTCGTGACATGACAAAATCTTCAATTTTTGAAATCGAACTTAGATTGGCGGTTAATTTCACTCTGACGCGCTTTTGGTGTGACCTAGGCTACTAGGTAGTTCCCAAAACTTTTTAGGACAAATGACCCGTGGTCGATTTCCTTCGAGCCACAATGAACCCACTCGATACAGTGTCGATTCTCGATTGTCGTGAAAATCTCGAGGATTCAAATACGGACACAGGGTACCAAAACGACAGAAAAATCAAATTAGTGTCAGTCGATGAGAGTTTTTCCAATTCAGTGGGGTCACCCACGATTGGTCATTCATCCCAGCCGAACTAACCTATCTCTGATCTTAATTCGATTTTATACTGTGCCGTAATGATCTCTAAAGATGGACACGGTCGAGAAGTCGATTCCTGGTCGAATCGTCAAGTCTATTTGCCTTAAAGTCCTTAATGACTCACCTAGCTAGTCTAGTTATCTCGTGAGTGGCCAACTCAGAGAAAAACACTAAAGTCGCGCCGATGAAATGCCCAACTTATCCAATCAGAGTCAGAATCCATAAACCTGGATGTCACACACCCAAAACAAGATCCATTCGTATCGTACCAAGGCGGACCAACTCCATCTACCAATTGACCACTATCCTCAAATGGTGTAAGTAATCCACTGAATCCTTAGTAAGCTCATCGCCATATTCCATTGTGATATATTTTCATCCCCACTCCGGACTCTCAAGTGATGGTAAAATCCTCCGAGTTTGCATTACTGAACTCCCACTTACTGACAACTCTGGCACTTGCAACCTGTTTGGCGATATCTATCTTCATATCGGCTTACCAATTTAACTGATGCCGATTCTGACTTACTTGCACCCTCTGGTCAAAACCACAATATCATAGTGAACTTCTGACAAGATCTTTTTCCTGAGTGCTACACTATCAAGTGTATTCAATCACTCATGGAACCCGAACTTTCCATCCTCAGAAATCTCAAAGTCAATCTCTTTCTTACTAGTATCCTCTTATTAGACTTTCTGAACATTTCTGTCTGTCAACTAGGTGCCGATTAAAACTCGAGCATCTGATTCAATTTTGAGGGCGATTATAAAAATTCAAAGGGTAGCCTACCTCAATTTTGAAAACCAAATTTTAAACCCTTTCTAAGTAAAATCTATACTTTAGCCAGTCTAAGCAAAAATGAAGACTCTCGACTCAAAGCATCAGTGACTTCTTTCATCCTTCTGGGTGATACCAGATACCACTATCCAAGTCCTTCAAAAGATCTGGTTCATAGCGCTATCTCATTCAATTCCTCCTAGGAGAATAAATACTTTGAGGCTTTGACAGTCAATAAAGATCTGGAGTCTTTCTTCACACCACTGATATCTCTAGATCTTCGGAGTGGAAATTGTTGTCGTGAGTTCCCAGTCGTCTGTCAGATAATTCGGCTCATAAGGCCTCAACTAGCGGGACACACATGCAATAACCTTATCATGCTGCCTCATTAAGCAACCCAATTCTTTAAATGATGCGTCACTGAAGATCTCACATCCTCCAGGACCAAACAGAATGGCCCACACAGGTGCAGTAATCAGCCTCTTCTTAGGCTCTTGAAAACTACACCCGCAGTCATCTATCCCCACGAACTTTTCTTCCTTCCTCAGAAGTCTTGTTCACGGCAACGCCAACACTGAAAGAAAACCCATATACGAACTGTCTGTAACACTCTGCTCAACCCAGAAATTTCTGATCTCTACCACTGTAGTCAATCTCAGCCAACTGTGCACTGCTTTAATCTTGACGGGGTCCACGAAGATTTCTTCGCCTGAAATCACGTGACTTACAAGCGACACACAAGCCATCCAAAACTTGCACTAACCAAACTTAGCATGAAATTCAAGAGCCCTCAAGGTTTGAAGCATCATCTTTAACTGTCTCTCGTGCCCCTTAGCACTCTTTGAACACACCAGGATAACTTCACTGAACACGATCACAACTGATTTAAGTACCCTTACACATTCTGCTCATAAGACCCAAACAATTAGCTAAGGTATCCGTCAAACTACACAGCATTACAGTGGACTCATGACTGCTGTATTGAATGCAAGATGCCAACTTCGATATGTCTTTCTTCCCGATCCTCAACTGATGACACTCTGACCTCCAGTCAATCTTGAGGAGTATCCATGTACAAACATGACGAGCCAACTTTCTTCTTCACGAATAGAACAGGTGCTCCCCAAGGTGATGCACTGGAACGGATGAATCTCCTATCCAATAATTCCTGCATCTGCACCTTTAGTCCTTCTAACTCAGGTAACACTATCCGGTAAGGAGTCTTAGGGACTGGCTCTGTTCCGGGTGCTTATTCAATCACGACTCTAGTTCTCTTCCTGACAACAAACCTGACAACAAACCTGATAATTCTCCATAACATACTTTTAGAAAACTTCTGTACCACAATCGTGTTCTCCATGTCCGACCCCTCAACTGACGCATCCATTACAGTTGCCAGGCGGATTGGATAACCAGAACACCGAACCAGGTCATCTTCCGAGACGAATAACAATGATTGAAATTCCTCTTCGACTTTTAGTGACCCAAAACTTTCGCACGCTAATTGAACAAGCTTAATTACATCACTGCCACGATTTAAAACAACAGAGAGCTCCTTGAGCCAAGTCTTTTTATAAATGACTTTCAAGTCATACTTAAGCAAATCCTTCAAGTACAACTATAACCAGAGATTCATCTTTCCATCACTTTATTACCACAAGCAAATCCTACCACTTTCACTGGAAATTCCGCTGCATTAGTCTGATAAAACGTCTCAAAAATAATCTTCCCTTGATCGATGCATGGTCCATCCCTTCGTGCTCCTCCAGCCATTGTAGTGGCATCATACCTGCAGTAACGGCGCTTACGCTCTCCTGAGCTTACACAAACAATTCATAACTTGATGGCCATGCCGGCCACGTTCAAACCGTGTTCCCTTTTTTACTCCAACCCTGGGTTAACTCATGCCTCCTTTTCACAAACTCGGCACACAATCAGTGAGTCATCTACCTCCCATCAAGGAATACCACGCACCCTTCTTCGCACTGAGATCCGTTCCAAGCACTCCACTAAATATCCCGAAGCATATTTCCTCTGCTCTACCTTACCAACGGTGGTGACAGAAACAACTGTGATTCCATTTGCCTATACGGACAATCTTTGATCAAACGGCTTTACTGGCGACATCTGTAACAAGTCTCTTCCCTCTTACAGCACAGAACAGACCTATGTCTTTTCTTACGAACACGACACACAACTATCGAGTTGAGCACTGACTTTCCAGTTCTACTCTTCCAGTTGGGTGAAACATGACACCTTTCCTTTGACATCGGCTTTTCCCCCAATCGATTCACATTTCTGTCTAAACTGAACCTCGACTCAGATACGGTGGCTCGATCCTCGATCACAATTCTATATCGGGCCTCAACAAGCATGACAACAACAATGGTTACAACACTGACAGCGGTAGGGACAGCAGTAACAACGGCGGTTACGGCCTTGGTGGCACTAATGGTGACGGCGGTAACAACGACTGTAGCGGCGGCCTACTGATCATTCTGTCTCCCAACCTCTCAAGCATTCTCAATAATCGGGCAAACCTTGAACTTTCGGGGGCTACTACCCCAGCATTGACTAAAGACAATGCTTCACCACTTGTACTGGCCCCAACTAGCGATCTACTCGGGGCACCACGGGCACCAACTTTCAACAGCGGCCCGCCCCGAAACACAGGGCCTACTACCCTCACTGGGCGGCCCTCGACACACGGTCACTCACGCAACAGGCTCAACATAGAAGCCCGCTTCCAAAACAAACACTGAGCGACCACACAAACAAGCTACCAAGTAACTATCAATCACATGCATCAGAATATTAAAAGCCTTTCCTACTAACTATCCCATGACTCATCGCACCTTATCACTCCATACACAGACCATGCTCTGATACCACTTAAACGGGGTTGTCACGCCCCGAACCCCGAGACACGTGAACAACTCGCCATGGTCATGCAATCACGACATTCTTAGGTAGTGTCGCCGACCCGATTTAATTTATTAAGCGCATGCGGAACGTATTAAGAATGCCCCGACAATTTAAAAGTGGGATAGAATAGCAGGAACCAAAAATCAATTTAATACAAACTAATATACAATCATAAAATCACCCAAGGTTTACATACAGCCAAAATGGGTCAGAGTCTATACACTAGGGATTGGGCCACTAAAAGATAGAACAGTCCTAAGACTACTAGTCAGATTCGATCGTCGACCTTTCATCTTCTTGGCTCGCGACTCCTTGCCCAACTGCACTAGCGGTCCACCTTACTTCGCTGGAATCGTCATCTACGGCCCTGAAATATTTTTCCCACAACGGGGTGAGACATTGTCTCAGCAAGTTCATCCCTCCTAAGCCCCTATTAGAAAGAAAATACACCCCAGCATGACCTAGCCACACATCAAGAAGACTTTCCTCGCAATAGTCCACGCTGCAGTTAGTATAGTTCATATCATTCAATCATGTGCAAATATGACAATTAACTAATCAAAGCACAATCACATCGTCAACCAATCAACCACTTGGATCGTCTCAGCGATCAATTGGCTCGGCCGATTATATGTCATTCTAGCAAATCAATCAATGCTTCCAACCACGACCCTAAGGGTGAGCTCAACAATCGGTGATAATCACGGCCCCACGCGGCACGACCTTCGAAAAGGTGGTCAATCAACTAGTGGCATCACGGCCCCACTCGGCATGACCTTCGAAAAGGTGGTCAATCAACTAGTGGCATCACGGCCCCACTTGGCACGACCTTCGAAAAGGTAGTCAATCAACTAGTGGCATCACGGCCCTACTCGGCGCAACCTTCGAAAAGGTGGTTCATCACGGCCTCAATAGACACGGCCTCTAATAGGCGGTCAATCACGGCCAAATCTCCAACAATTCTTACACTTGGAATTTCTACACATAACCCCTAATTAACGCAATCACACTCAATTCGCCACCAATCAAGTATCAAATTTAAATTCTAACATCACAAAGAGCGGTGATCGGCACGAAATTTCGAACAATAGGGGCTAAAAATCAATTTTTCCTTTTTTAAATAAATAATAATATTTAATTAATTTCGGAATATTTTAATATTATTTTAAATCAGCCGAATTTCGAACAATTAAATAAATCTAAATTATAATTCAATTAAGTCACATCACCACTTAACTTTAATTAACCCCTTTTAACTTTAATTAAACACAATTAATCTTAAACCAATTTCTTAATCCAACTTATAATAAAATAATCTAATCTATCCACCTAAACATGCTCAATTCAAACTAAACATACTTAGAGCATAATTAACCGTCTAATCAAGGATTAGTGAGGTAAACTCACGGAATTTGGACGCCGCTTAGCTCAAAACGACGAGGGCGACGTCGGGATCGACTTTCCCCAAAGGCAGTCTCACGTCCGGGGCCGGGAAGGCGGTCGAAATGGTCCTCAAACGGGCTGCCATACCCACAAATTTCTAAATCTGGTTGCTACTGTGCACGACCAGAGGAGGGCGCGACGGAGGCTCGGGCGCGGAGAGGCGAAGGGAGGGGAGAGGCGGCTCGGCCGGCGACTCTGGCGACGTTGGCAGCAACGGACGGAGATGAGGACGGGCTGGACGTGCGAGCGAGCTACAGGGTGAGGCGGTTGGCGTCGGGCGGCTGGCTGGCGACGGCGGTGGGTGAATGGCGCGGCGCGGCGGCTGGCTCTGGCGCGTGCTGGCATCGACGATGGGGGGGAGGGCTGCTCGGCCGGTCCTCCTCCCCTTTTCCCCCTCTCCCTCTCTTTCTTTCTCTCTCTTTGCTCAAGGTAGGGGATGACGCATGTGGGGTCCACTTCTTCTCTCTCTCCTCTTTTCTTTTCCTTTTTCTCTTTTTTTCTTTTAACCCTTTTAAGGTGGCCCACCGGTGATGTCATGGTCCACTATCTCAAATCCTCAACAACCTTCTTCAATGGGTGCATTTCATTTTCTCCGTCGGGGTCCAAATCTTGTACAACTCAATTTCCTCAATTTTTCTTTCAATTAAGCCAATTGAAGTCCATAAAATTAATCCAATGTTACCATACTTTAATTCACATTTTGGCTTGTCTATAGAACCTTCTTGAGTCTCAATTGGGCGATGAAAGGCGGACCTTAATCCCTCCTGATTCAAATTAAATTAACTCCCATAAAATCAATTGATGTCTCACTTATCAAATTGATTATTTTCTTTATCCAAAATCCCTCATATTCCTCAATTTCATAACCCCCGGCTTCAACCAAACGAAAACGGCCCTGTTTATCCAATCGAAATTAGGACCCGAAAATCTGGATGTTACACCACATACCACCAGCCAATAAGATCCAAAAGCGCCAGAGTATGCATGAACCAAAACAATTAATACACTTAAAATATCATTTCAAAGATAGTCAGACCAGTTAACACAGTTCCCCACAGGGGGGAGCAATTGTAGGCACTGTAGAACAAAAACCATGAACAATCAGCATCTGCCTCATGCGTGACATGAAAATATTAATAATTTAGAAAATGAATAAGATATTCTCAGACCAAAAGAAACACTCTATATCAGAGCAGTCATGCAATATCTTTATCCAATCAAGGTTAAACTGCTTCTTACCACTTAGTCTAAACACAAAATATACGAGCACTTTACTAACCTTAAATTTAGCCAAGTGATCACAAGAATTGAGGAGACCAAGAGCACAAAGTAACGTGTTGCAGGGAAAGTACTTGACTGCAGATAGGCGGATGCACTACCAATCTGTTTCAAAAAATATAATTTAACAATAGAACATTCAAAAGAGGTGGAAAAGTAAAACAATTTCATGTTGGATAAAATTGAAATGGCTTCCAATAGGTTGTGGACTTCACACTTCATCTAAAATAGCAAGGACAGAGAGTGTCAAAGGAATATTACAAGCCAGGGGAAGAGAGGGATGGGAGGCCATATAAAATTACTGTCACGTTCATTTAGCTAGAATTATGTTAGAAAGTTTAAATTTTTTGTTCCATTAACTCTAAGGACACTCTCAAACCCCAGTATTTCTGGTAAATCACTTTTATGATTGACCTGCAAATGACTGAATTAAGAGTACTTATAGATTTTTGTAGTTTACAAGCATTAGCAAGAAAAAGGACCACTCTGACAGTAGAATTTGCAGTTGTGTAGCAATATACTTGATTTTTTTTTTTTTTTGAAATCCACATCAGGATGTAGAATATATATCTCCATAGACAGAAGCGTCCATACACCAAAACTTCTACTTCTTTTACCTTCCCACATCTTCCTGCATCCTACCATTGACTTCTCATTATTCTAGACCATACTTCTGTTGCGGCTATGCAAAAGAAAATTGGCTAAGTTCAGCATTTATTGAAAACTCTCATTATATGTGTGTCTGACAAAGTTTGTCAAGCTTGTGTTAGACCGTGAATATTACAAAATAGAGGCTTCTGTGAGTAACTTGACATTATCGATGAAGCATAGAAAAATCCATCTCTGGAGTATAGAAAAGCTCACCATGAGAGGTGAAAAGGGCTAGTAAATACACCTAGATGGGGGTGAAGAGGTATATATAAAATTTCTTTGAAAGACTTTAAAAAATTTATTCGCCTTCGAATTATAACTCAAGAAGTAAAAGATTTTTAAATAAATCTATGAAGCAATTAAATAAAGCAGCAATTAAGATAAGGAGATTAGGGTAAGAGAAATTGAATACAAAGATTTATAGTGGTTCGGCTTAATCCAAGCCTACGTCCACTCTCCCGTGCTGACAGCCCATTAGCTGGATTTCACTATGAATCAAAGAGATTGGTATAGCTGGTAGTCTTGACTTCCTTAGTGGGGAGTCTCAGCTATTCTCTTCACAAATTCTCACTATGTGCTTCTTTCTTTTGTACACAATTATAGCTCGAATAATGAGAAAGCAAGGAACTACAGAGATTCAGACTTTGAAATTTTGCTTTTAGCCACACACCAAACAACGAAAAACCCCGCCTTAAATACTCCTTTATGCTTTCATAGCCGTTGGCACATTCCAAAGGAGTTCTTCCAATATACCCGTTGGAAATAGTCAATGTAGGTGATCTTGAGTTGTTGATTAAATGTAGATGATAGCCCGTCAATCCTGTTCGCCCATATAATCAAGATCTTAAGTTTCCATAAGTAGAACCTTCCAAGTTTGCTCGCCTTTCAAAAAGACATTCAAATCGGAGTAGATTCCAATATGAATAACCGAATATCTTGAAGCTATATCCAGCCATAAGATATTCCAAAAATCATATGAAAAGAATCTTCAAAGATAAATTCCTATCTGTATAAGTCTTCTTCATTCGGTCGGGTGACTGTCAACTTGGACAGACTTTGAATCTTGAGTCTAGCTGTCTTCAGACTTTGATAATAGAGTCTGGAGGTTTTCAGACTTTAATACTTGAGTCTGGAAGTCTTCAAACTAGACTGACGGAGACGTTTTGTCAACTTCAAAACAATAAAGGAGATTTCTCCAACAAGAGGAACAAGAGCAACATAGTAAATTGGCAACTTGATTGCTCTCCATATCAATGTTGTCATGGAAATATCATCTTCTTTTGCCAATTCAGAACTATGACCATTCCTCCCAAAAAAGGCTTGGTGAAGCTTAAATCTTTGCTTGACTTCCACTTGCTTAATGTCTAGTCTTTTGAGATATTTATGCTGCTTAGAATAGGAACATAGATTTTGGATATGTGCATAAGACCTACAGAAAGAGCTGGTATACGTGAGATCATGAAAATGACTAGTATCTACTCTTCCACCTTTTTTTTCCCCACATATATTAGGTGGAATCAGAACATCCTTTCTCCCCAACAGACACATATGAAAGGATTAGAAGATATAACAGATAATGGAGGGCAAGTATCTCATATCTTTACAGCGGTAGAGGTAGAACTTGTTGTTGTAAAGTTACCAAGTGAAAGAACAAAGCAATCACAACTGAGAAGAACAATTTTCAATGTATCAAAGAAACATTTCTTCAGTAAGTTGTAGATCACATAAGATTTACTCAAATATAGAATCATCAATGTCTACTAGCTATGGAAGTTTCTCGGTCAATGTGGATATAGAACAAAACTCATTGATACATTATTTGTTCATTCAAATAGTAAAAACAAAGCTTCTGATTAGGTCGCTTTTGTTCTTTTATATAATCAATCTGGAAGATTCCAGTCATGAAAGGGCATTCTATTTCCCCTGTGAAAGCACTACCCTCCTGCAATAGAGATAATACTTAAATATGGGAGTATATAGTACTCTACCTCTGACGGGTCATGGAGGATTACACTTATACATGATAACAACACTTGGATCGACCAAAGGATTAGCATCCAACATAAACCTGTCCATACTGTTAGCACCAAATTGTTTCCTTTGTAATGAAGAGATGTCCAACCCCTCACATGATAATCCATAGACAACATCAAATTGTTCTACGTCCCGTGGGAAGCAAGACACATTGACTTTCTTCATAAGTATAATTCAACAGCCACACGGGGTGTATAGCCAAAACGAAGAGGAAAGGGCACCTTGTCTTCCCATTCCGGGTTGAGATGAAGTCATGGAGCTTGCGAAGACCACAGCCCAGGTTGACATCACAGAACGAGGCAGCCATCAACATCATCCACAAGACATTCTTCCAACTGCGACTGCCTACTGAAAACAAACTGTCTTAAGATCACCTATTCGATATAGCAATGCAAAGCAGACACAAATTCCCATGAATTCCACATTGAAATTTGCTTACCAGGAAAAATGCTTGGCAAACGTAGCCAGATGAAGAAGATGATAAAACAGAGGCACTAGACCAGAACAGGAACCGAAAGTATGGAAGAGTAGGAAGAGCTCGACTCACCGTTTGGGTTCTTAGTTCTGCCACATAGAATCTCAAAAGATGATTTCCGGGACAGCTTAGACAGGGCGGGGACGAAGAGAGCTCCAAGACGAGAGAGAGAGAGAGACAGAGAGAGAGAGAGAGCAGCATATCCATATCTGCTGTAATCTTAATTATGCCGATGAGGATAATGTTGGAGCGCTGGTGCATGTGCATAATTGCATAATTGCATTTGCACGTGACTCATTCGTATTCAATTTCAATTGTCATTTATGAGTAAAATTCGTATGAGAAAATTGACTACCCATATAAAAAGAAATTGGACTTGAGTAAGTCCTTAAAAAGGCTTAAGGAGGAAACAGACGGGAGAATCGCCTTAAGATGAGAGGCCTCACGCTGTCTTCCATATTTTCTCTTTGTCGGGAAGACAAATATAGATAGGAATTTGGGGGCCTCACGGTGGTGAAGGTAGACATCACGTCAAGAACTTGTTCTTGGCTACTGTCAGGTAAGTAGGTATAGTAGCCTTCTGCGCCTAGGGTGAGTGGGGGGTGGGTGAAATGC
Organism: Eucalyptus erythrocorys; assembly: GCA_014182555.1. Lineage (NCBI taxonomy): Eukaryota > Viridiplantae > Streptophyta > Magnoliopsida > Myrtales > Myrtaceae > Eucalyptus > Eucalyptus erythrocorys. The sequence goes on from CM024603.1 coordinate 9,875,886, forward strand.
CCAGAACTATTTTAGCACGTCTTACGGTATGGTACACAACTACTGGCTAGAACAGTTCCCTTGATTGTGTACTGTGCCATAAGGATAATGTTGGAGCGCTGGTGCACGTGCGTTATTGCATTTGCACGTGACTCATTCGTATTCAATTTCAATTGTCATTTATGAGTAAAATTCGTAATAGAAAATTGACTATCCATATGCAAAAGAAATAAAACAGGTCCAGGTTTTTTTTGGCAAAATGGAATAAAAACATAAATTTAGACATCTTATGAAAGGAGGGAAGGAAAAACACTTCCTTATGAATACGATGCTATTGCTAAATTTAGAAAATTATTAGATCACACGTTTATCATTGTGTTTATGTAATTTGAGAAATTTGGTAAGAGTATTTAGTAAAGAAGAGAGGTGAAATATCCAAAAAGGTAAGAATATATCAGTCCCATAATGATGATGATGATAAAATGTGTGTGGGTGTGTGGAAAAATAAAAAAAAAATCGAAGAAAGAAAATTAAGTCCCACTTCAAGAAATGATAAAGAGTAGTTCTTAGGCGGCCATAAGCTTACGGTTTTTGTCTCTTGAGCTTGTGAGTTAAGTCCCACTTCTCATTGAGTTTTGTGCTTAATATCGTGAAAAATTTAATGTTTGTTTGGGCCTTGTGGGACAAGAAAGCTCAAAATCAGCTCAATGAACTTGAGAACACGCTTTCCAAAAATGTGGGAATCCCAAGGTCTCGGATAGTAACTTGAGTGATTTCAGGATTATGAGAGACGGATAAGGTCTATACATAACTTAGAAAGTATCGACACTTTCTGGGAGCTTTCGTGTCGTGTCGGACACTTGAACATATGTCTGATACTCTTCGACATTCTCGAACACTTTCCGACTTTCAGTCAACATGTGTCAAAAAATCCGACACTTGATCAATTTTTTCGACACTCTTCAACACTTGAGTCGGAATTTCGACATATGAGTTTCCAATATACGATTCCGACATGTGAGGTCAAATTTTAAAAAAATTCAATAAATGAAGGATTGAAATATATATGTGAAAAAAAAAACAAATTAAGAAAAAAAAACTAATATTTCATTATCTTCTCTTTTGATTCTCATTTTTTGTGATACATATTTACCCTCGAGTTTTTTTTTTCCTTCTTTTCGACATGTCTGACACGCAAGTTTAGAATGTGAATTACATTTTTTTTCTTTCCAAATTTTACGGATTTATTGAAATAGGGTTGAATTTGACAAATTGAAACAATGATGGATATTAATAAATGATGGATTAATGTTTTTAGTATAAATATATTACAGGATTTTATTATTATTTATTTCTTTGTGAATTTGAATTAGATTAATTTGATTGAAATAATCATAAAAATGATAATTTATTATTTATAAATAAAATATGAATATAATATATAACATGTCGGAATTATCTATTTTTTGAGAAATAACGTGTCGACGTTAACGAAAAAGGTAGCATTGCATGTCACCGCATGACAAAATCATGGGCATCCACGAGCCTTGAAATTCACGGCCACATCTCCTTAGTCATGGCCACATGTGCATCTCGCATGACTAATGCTCACATTCCTCGAGCATGACTCGACCCAATGCCAATCACGTGCCAAGATCACGTACCATTCATACAGCTATTCCTCTACATATCCATGAACCATCACACACTAGAATAGGTGCCGAGTGTACGAGGTCATGTGCCGTGTGCATACCTCTAATCATGCGTTGCACTTATAACTTCTCACATGTTGATGCGGGAGCATCCAATGTATCTCCATCGACCAACCTGAGAACCATCGATGTTTATTGAAGCTAAGAAAGAAATTGAAATCATGTGCTTCGATGGATCATTTTGAATGAATAATGTTAATTACTTAACGATACTTGATGGTATATCAATAACTATCATTGGAAGGCCATTTTAGACGTCTTGCATGACCAATTGATGAAGTTTCAGGAGGATTATTTTTTGGTCAAGGGAGGAGCACGAATTTTGGAAGGCTAAAGGTTCATGAATGTGGCTCAAGAATATAGAAAGCCAAAAGTTTGAGAACACGGCTCGAGAATACGGAAAGCTAAAGGTTCAAGAATATGGAAGGTCGAAGATTAAAGACATTTAGTTTCTGTGCTAATAAATGCATTTCTTAAGTTCCTAGGTGTCTTTTATTGTTATGTAGTTCAAGAGTCGAAGGTTTAAGTTCCTAGGTCATTAAGTCTGTTTTTAATATTTCCTAAGTCTAAAATCCTCCTATAAACAGGGGACACTATCCAATGTATGGGATATACGAATTTGATCAATGAAAATGGTGAGATTTCCTCTGCTTGAGCGAACTCCTTTGGAGAGTGGATAACTCCTTTCAGTCTCTTTATCCTTGGAGCATAGATTACTCCTTGGTGGTGAGCCAAGATGCCCTTTATCCTTGGTTGGTGAAATCTTTAGGTTTTGGTGGTGAGCTTCTCCTATCCCGAAGTCCTTTATCCTTGGCTGGTGGAAGCTTTAGGCCTTGGTGGTGAACTTCGTAAATCTCGATCCTCATCCTCAGTTGGTGGTGTGGCCTTTATACCTTGGAAGGAGATCGCTCTATCTTTTCTTATTTCCCTTTGTTTCTTCCCCATATATATTACTCCATACACTTAACCATAAAAATCCCAAAAGAAAAATTTCCATTTTGGAATTACTCACCCCATCACGCATCAAAATATTGGTATCAGAGTGATTTGTCCTTCATTCTAATCATGAAGCGCTTAAGTTTATTAGTGGCCAATGCAAGCTTGATTTGAGACATGCAAAATGGGTAGAATTTCTTCAAGCGTTTTCTTTTGTTTCAAAATATAAACCTGGGCACACTAATGTTGTAGCATATGCTTTATCGAGAAGATATTCTATGCTTGCTATTCTGGACTCTAGGATTCCTGGATTTCAATCAATGAAAGAACTTTATTCTGAAGATGTGGAGTTCTCATCCATCATCAACAATTGCAAGTGAGGAGTTCAAGGTACATATTCTTTGCAAGACGGGTTTCTTTTTAAAGGAAACCAATTATGTGTGCCGGAGAGTTCTTTTCGTGAATTGCTGGTTCGATAGGCGCATGATGGAGGATTGGCTGGTCATTTTGGTATTAACAAAACTCTTGAGGTTCTTCAAGAGCATTTCTATTGGCCAAAGGTGAGTGGAGATGTGCATGCTATCATCTCAAGGTGTGCAACTTGTCAAAGATCAAAAAGCCATTTCCATCAAGGTTTGTATACTCCACTTTTGGTACCATTGTAGCCCGGGAAGATGTCAGCATGGATTTCATTGTGGCTCTACCAAGAACTCAAAGAGGAAAAGATGCTATCATGGTGGTTGTTGATCGGTTCTCTAAAATGGCTCATTTCGTGCCATATCACAAGACCAATGATACATCTCATATTGCTTAATTATATTTCAAAGAGATTATTCGCATTCATGGAGTACCAAAGACCATTGTGTCGGATCGTGATTCCAAGTTCTTAAGTTACTTCTGGAAGACTCTATGTAGAATGCTTGGTACAAGACTCTTATTCAGCACAGCTTATCATCCACAAATCGATGGCCAAATGGAGGTAACAAATCGTACTCTAACCACTCTTCTTCATGGTATGGTGAGTAAATCTTTGAAAGATTGGGATTTAAAGCTTGCGCATGCTGAATTTGCTTACAATCTATCACCAAGTTATACTATTGGTCGATCGCCATTTGAAATTGTATATGGAATTAATCTTCTCACACCCATTGATTTGATTCTAATTCCATCTAACACTCAAGTAAGCTTTGATGGCAAGAAAAGAGCTGAATCAATGAAGAAGCTCCATGAGCAAATTCGATCCAAGATCGAAGAGGCCAACGAATCTTACAAGAAGAAATCTAATCAACATCACAAGAAGACTCAATTTCAACCGGGTGATCTTGTATGGCTTCACTTGAGGAAGGAGAGATTTCCATCTTGATGAAAGAACAAGCTCATGCCCAGAGCTGATGGTCCATTTGAAGTTGTCGAGCGAATTGGTGACAATGCTTACAAGATTGACCTTCCTAAAGAATTTGGAGTTTCGGCAACATTCAATGTGGGAGACCTTTCTCCTTACTTGGAGGATGAAAACTTTCTAAATTCGAGGACAAATCTCAAACAACCCGGGGAGGATGATGCGGAAGCATCCAACGTATCTCCATCGACTAACTCATAACCATCGATGTTTATCCAAGCCAAGAAATAAATTGAGCATTATGTGCTTCGATGGATCATTTTGAATGAATAATGTTTATTATTTAACGATACTTGGTGGTATATCAATAACTATCATTGGAAGGTCGTTTTAGACGTCTTGCATGACCAATTGATGAAGTTTCAGGAGGATTATTTTTTGGTCAAGGGAGGAGCACGAATTTTGGAAGGCTAAAGGTTCACGGATGCGGTTCAAGAATACGGAAAGCCAAAAGTTCGAGAATACGAGTCGAGAATACGGAAAGCTAAAGGTTCAAGAATGTGGAAGGCCGAAGATTAAAGGCATTTAGTTTCCATGCTAATAAAAACATTTCTTAAGTTCGTAGGTGTCTTTTATTGTTATGTAGTTCAAGAGTCGAAGGTTTAAGTTCCTAGGTCATTAAGTCTGTTTTTAATATTTCCTAAGTCTAAAATCCTCCTATAAACAGGGGAAACTATCCAATGTATGGGATATACGAATTTGATCAATGAAAATGGTGAGATTTCCTCTGCTTGAGCGAACTCCTTTGGAGAGTGGATAACTCCTTTCGGTCTCTTTATCCTTGGAGCGTAGATCACTCCTTGGTGGTGAGCCAAGATGCCCTTTATCCTTGGTTGGTGGAATCTTTAGGTTTTGGTGGTGAGCTTCTCCTATCCCAAAGTCCTTTATTCTTGGCTGGTGGAAGCTTTAGGCCTTGGTGGTGAACTTCGTAAATCTCGATCCTCATCCTCAGTTGGTGGTGTGGCCTTTATACCTTGGAAGGAGATCGCTCTATCTTTTCTTATTTCCCTTTGTTTCTTCCCCATATATATTACTACATACACTTAACCATAAAAATCCCAAAAAAAAAAAATTTCCATTCTGGAATCACTCACCCCATCACGCATTACATGCTAATCACATGACCTAGACCTCGCTGTGGGTGTTATTACCAACCGTCGCATGCACAATCATGCCCTTAATTGGCCGGCCATAAAGGGGTTTGTCCCTCTAATATGTTGTACATTATCGACAAGATTTGATTGCTTAATTGTCAATTATCCAACAGTGGTTTTGGATTGCTTAACTCTCCCCATCTGCACACATCGTTGGATTAAATTGCAATCCTATCTTCCTGATTTGATTGCCCACCATATCTAAAACTCATCGTCCATCATATATTCATTTTCATCTCGACCATTGATCCAATATTGTGCACACTAGATATAATTATCATATTTCCTTTAAATTTCTATTATTATTTATCCGATTCTAATTTAAGCTAACCTCTAGAGCCTATAGATAGATCATCCATCAACCATTATGAGAACACGCACCCATTCAGAGCTAGAGAAACTCCGAAATTTTCTACTCGGTCTCTCTCTCTCCCTCTCCCTCTCCCTCTCGCTTTCTGGCCTCCTGCTTCGTTTTGCATCGCCGGCAATCCTTTGAGACTGGCAACTTCTACCCTCTCCCAGTAGTTCCTCAATCCTCACGAGTCCCCTCTGTTGTTCCCGGAGCCTCTGCCTATCGCGTTCAACTAAACTATACCGGCTCTTCTCCAATTCCCTCACCAGCGGACGTCCTTTCTCACCGGCGGCTCCTCAAGTTCCACGGCCATCCCTTAGCTGTGAATCCTTCCTTGGTGTCCCTAGGTTAGTCCTGATTAAGGTAAGACTGGTAATTGCATGAATAATTGGTTAGATTTGATGTTATGCAATGATTTGATTGTCTAACCTATAGTTGTTGAACCTTATTTTATTTTTAATCCCTTTTGTTTATACCTTGCATTAACCATGAAATAAATCGAGCCATCGGACCATTGAGCCGAAAGATCTGCTCAATTTTAATATTCACGCATGGCATATAGTAATTTGCATCTAGAATTAGTTAAGAATATTACCTCTGCATTATAATATCAAAATTTAGTAATTATTGCATCTTTTTATAGATATTGATGATTCTTAAATGGTAGTGTAGAAATTTCATGAGTATTAATGCGCAATAATAATTCTTGAAATTCCTGAATTTATTCGCCCATGTTGCTGTTCCATGAGATAGTTTGCACTTTCATTAGATTTAACGTTTTTATCAAATATTCATGCATGTTGCATGTTTTAGGTTATATTCATGTTTTTGAATTTAATATTTAATACATTAGATGCATTAGAATTCATGAAGTAATTTTGGAAACCATGAAGTTTAGCTCATGCATGAACAGGATTTAATTAATACACGTTATCTCCTAGTCAATTTTGGTCATCATTTTAATTCATAAAGAAAATTCGAAAATATTTCAGTAATGTCACTCGCAGATTGCATTTAATTACGCAATTGATTCTTGATTAGCTCTATAATATTCATGTTGCATGTAATTTAGCAAGCCACGTGTTAGGAATTGATTTTGATTGGCATCTTTTTTATATATATATATATATATATATATATTGTTGTAAAATATTGCGTTGCAAATATATAATAGAGAATAGAGAGATTGAGTAGAGAAAATTAGACACCAGAGATTGTAGAGAAAGTCAAATGAGAGAATTTTATTTCTAGTATAGCACCGTTATATCATTGTTGTGACTATTCTTACCATTCTGTCTACAACAAAACTAAACTCCTATTTATAGGAAAACAAGAATATACTTATCATTAATATCAATGTATCGAATGATACATGTATTGGATAGGAAGATGAACATTCATTGTATAAGGAGATGTTCTTAGAATGTATAATACATTAAATAAGATGAATATAATGAATATTCATTCATGTATTTCATAACATATACATATATATATATATATATATATATATATATATATTGCATTCAAGATTAATGCATTGCATATGGTTTAATGTCTATCATGCATGTCATTAGCATTTTAGGGATACATGTTCGCTAAGATTATATATGTCATGTCATCTAGAAATTTAAGTTATGTCATATCATATTGCATTAGATCATGTCAGTTAGTATGCTTGGCATTTGTTCTTTGGGTTTCATACTAAGACATGTGAATCTGCCTTAATTAAATCATTTATTTAAGGCATCTTAGTCTAATTAGGATTTTCATGTCATCGCATCATAGTACATCCATATTTCAGCCAGTAGTATTTTAGGGTTTAATTGCATATTCATCATGCCATTTAAATGAGAAGATATCAAAAGATTAGTATGGTTACATACTAATTAGCTGTGATAAATAGTTGTTGATTTATATGTAAACGTGCATAATGCATTTTATATGTGTTTTGCATATCATTGTCTATTTGTTTCTTGAGTTGTAGTTCGCAAAAACCTCGTTTCAATGGACAAAACGCAATTTAGCATATGTTTGCTCATGCATCCACGTTCTTCATATTTTTCATAATCTATTCACTGCTTTAATTATTGAGTATTATTTTATTTTTTGTGCACCTGCATAATCATATCTCACATGTTAATGACATAGGCTAAAACCGACAAAGATTGCATGCAAAATATTTTCAAAATAAATACAAGATGTACCGAAGTGACATTTGAATAATTTAGCACAATCAAGTCCTTGTATCTATCTAGTTCGAGAAAGTAAGGCAAACTCTTACATGTTACTTGGATGTTTAATTGACTTGTAACTGGTTAGTAGTTACTTGAAAAAGTAAGTTTAATTAGGAAAATTTAAATGAAATCCCAAGTTGCATTGGGTATAGGCTTAAAAGACCCATGCTACCATTCGTACCCATTGTAGTTATCCATTATCTTTCTCTCGTCGGTTTACCTCGAGAAAGGTCGTTACCTAAGGGTGTTGCATCTCTTTAAATAAGTTGATCAAGATGACTTTTAAATAAACTGAAGAAATTTTGAAAAGCTTAAGACCTATTGATGATCTTTACGATAAGGTGGACCCCACTAGTTCAAACCAAAAAAGAAAGGGTAAAGAAATGTAGTAATAATATAATTTGATTTTCAAGTTACATCTTACTGCGAAAGAAATGGAGTAATGATAGAATTAAGTGCTTTTCTTTTGGTAAAGAAATATTGAACGAATTTCAAACCAAAAGAAATGCACTTAATTGATTTTATGTGAATTGCACCTGGATTATCAGTCATATGAGTATTGCACTAGTGTTCGGATACCATTCTTCATCTTGTGAGCTTAAGATATGAAGAGCAGCCAGACCATGAGGAGTATTAACAATATAATAAATGTTGTTGAAACAATACCAAGCAATTCAATGCATCATGCCCTTTCTTCTTTCAAATCTAACAGATGAGAGATGGCACTCCTATGTTTGAATTTGGTAGTCCACCAACGGTTTTGATTTGGTGAGTATTATAGTAGTTTCCTCAAAAATGCCGACTATCTAATTTGTTTGAGAAAAGCCGCAATCCTAGACGTGGATCATCTACCTCTTCCTCTAGGTTTGTTTTTGTAGCCACCATTGTGCCGTTGCGAGATAAATGCCATTAAACTATTTAGGAGAATGGTTGAAGTGCGCTTGTTTCGTAACTTATAACTTTGAAGTTGTGCAACCTCTTCAGCGTGAGATAAAAAAGGAGGCTTGAACATCGTCGCTTTGAATGACCCATAGTTGTCATAAAGTCCTTCAAGTAATTAGAAGACTTTATTAGCATCCAACATAGGTTTCCCGAAGCTTATTAGCATCCTTCAAGCAATAAGAATGCATTTGATCACAAATAGATTTAAAGTTGCGAAGATATATAGATGAAGACTCATTTTCTTTCCTAATGTGTTGAAGTTCTCCGAGGAGGTCAAGTTCACGAGCTACCGAGCTTTCCTCGAAATGATCAATGAGAGCTTGCCATACTTCCGCTGCAATTTGAAGTCCACCAGCACGTCTGAGAACCTCTTCTGAGGGTGTGCCCACAATACAAGACTTTATAAGGCAGTCACTGCACACCCATCATGTATATTATGGATTATTTTGTTTGGTTACATTTTCTATTGTCCAAGTCTGCGGTGGTGCAGCTATCTCTCTGCTAAGGAAACAAAGTAGGTTCTAATTTTCAATCAAAGACAATACTTGTGTCTTCCAAAGTAAAAAGTCATTTTCGTTGAGCTTTAATGTAACAAAATTTTATCACCTTGATGTCTAAAGGAAATGGAAATCTTGGGTTTAAAGAAGCTGGCGACATGATTGCATCATTTTTTTCTTTTTACAAGAAAGGATCAATGTCTATTATACCATAAAGAAAATAGAGAATTGAGTCATCGAAGCATTACTTTTTCATTGATAAGTTGTACAATATAAATAGATATATCTCCACATATAAATATGATAAAAAATAAAGATAAAAGATAACAATATGATGTACATGGAAACTAAATAAGAAAATAAACCTTAAAAGATCTTGAAATGATCAACTCGTGAACACTCCACTTGATTAGTTAATCTCGTGTTGTTTTATAAAAGATTCTGCACTGCAACCTTTGTGATCTTTTACTTTCTGATTTGATACTTCAATACTCCCCTTCAAACTAGTCAAATGGGGAGGACTAGAGACCAAGTTTGATTCATAAACCAATAAACCTATCTTGAGTCAATGTGAGGAAGACGAAATATAGTGAGTTATAATAGAACCTAGTGCAACTTTCTGTCCAACAAAATAATAGTCTATCTCGATGTGTTTGAACCAAGCATGAAAAACTATATTAGTAGTGAGATACAATCCTAACATGTTGTCCAAGAAAAGTAACAAAGGTTGATGTTGGTAGATCCCAATGTCATGCAATATGTATGAAATCCAAAAGAGTTCAGTAGCTGTAGAAGCAAGAGCTCGGAATTCCATATTCAGCTGTGGAGGGCCATAGACATGTTTTTTGGCACACTATGGAATATGATATGAGTTGAGAAAAGTACAATAACTAGTGTTAGAATGTTGGGTGAGTTTGCACCTAGCTCAATCTGCATCGACAAAGCCAAATGGAGAGAATTGTGAGATAATATGTGAAGCCCAAGGTGTAAAGTTGTAACATCCTTGATTTCGACTATTATTTTGGTCTTAAATAGTACACTACGAATCAGTATGCCGATGGCAAGAATAGGACATAAATCGACCTAAGGGTTAGTTATGAACCAGGGACTAGCCACAAGACCAACTAGATAACTGGCCAATGGACCAACTAAAGGATTGCTCGATTGGCCCGGGGCTTGGCCCTTGGACCCAATTGTGAGCCCTTCACATGGTAAAGGAGAAGTCCAGACTCGATTTTGCCGGGTAAACCTAGTTGCATCTAGTTTCATCCGATCATGGCTTAGGTATGAATTTCGGGCCAAATAAGGTAGCTGGTCACGGTTAGACTCAATTAACTCCTGCCCAATGAGATGGCCTTCAAACTTAGTTATTTCCTTTTGTGCATTTAATGCTCCTACAATGTACTTAATTAATGCTTGATGACTAAGTAGGACATTTGGCGCAAATGGTGTGACATCTTGATTTTCCAATTCTATTTTCAATTGAATGAATTGGGCTTTTCATTGATGCGCCTATAGTTCTTTTTTCTGAATTGATCACTCACGAAATGACTAGTTTATTTGGTGAAGCCGTTAAAGGATTTTAACGTAATAGACTTAAGAATTCGATCAGAAATCAGCTGCTCGACCGTGTTAATCTGCAAAAGTCAATACAACACTGTCAAAATTGATTAGAGATAAGAGATATGTCGGTTCGATAGAGATATATGATTAAAGTGTGGGTGATTCCACCTAATTGCAAAATTCTCATCGAAAGGTACCAAATTGATTCTTCTGTTTTCTGTACCTTGTGTTCGTATTTGAAACCTTGAGATTTTCACGACAACCGAGAGTCGCCAATGAATCAAAGATGTACAATTGGCTCGAAAATAATTGACCATGAATCAATTGCACTAAAAATTTCTAAAAGCTACATAATAGATTAGGTCACGCTAAATTTGCGTCCGGTTGAAATTAACTGTGAATTTGAACCCGATTTCAAAAATTGAAAATTCTGTTATGTCATGATTCATTTTAGGAACGTCGACTCATCCTCCAAAGATTTTTTCTGCAAACTTGAGATTTTGGCGAAAAATCAAAGCAAGGTTATTTTGGTCTGGGAAAATTAGAGGACCATTTTTTGTCGCATTTTTGGCCGTCAAGTTAGTTCAATTGACTAGGAAAAATCATGAGATGGATGAGGGCATCTTGGCTGATTTTATGGGGGCAATTGAGCTCAAATTGGAGAAGAATTGAAGTAAATTGGAGGGAATTGTCATAAATTCATAGCCTTCGAGGGGTGCAACATTTCAGCAACCTTGGGAGGCTTGTTGAGGAAGATTTGAGAGGGAAAGTGGCTGAGGATGAGGGCTGAGCATGGTGGGGGCAAGCAATGAGTGAAATGGGCATGTGTTGAAGACTTGGAGGCCATTTGGGGTCCCCCCTTCAGCTGAGCCTTTTTCTTCCTCTTCCTCCCTCCTTTCTCCATTGTTGAGGTCATTTGAAAGCTTGAGGGAACCAGAGAACAAGCTAGCAGCCTCTCCCTTTCTGTTGACTGCCTGCCGAAGCCACTCAGAGCCATCGTGCTGCTCACATGCCAACCGCACGCCCGCGCCCGTCATCCTGCCTCCCTGCTCGATGTCTGCCTCCTGTTTGCTATCTCATGCCCCTCCGACATCGTCCAGCCACCGGATGTTGCCGTCCAGCCGTCGGAGCCGCCCGCCTGGTCTCGTCGCTATAGCTTGCTACCCATGTGCTGTTTCCAATCTTCTAGTCATTCAGCCTAGCCCCTTCGGTCCTTGGACAGAACCGAAGGCCAGGGGTAGCTGTGAGGTGTCGTTTGGCTTTTCCAGGTCCGTCCAGACCTTGCTTGGTCTCACCGCAAGCTTGTTTGTTGCTCACCTCCGCGTCGCCATCGCCGTGGACTCACCGGCCTGCTAAACCGGTTAGTTTACTCACTAAACCTTGCTTATGAGGTTAATTATGCTTAAGGGTTGATTAGTTTAGTCTAAGATGAGATTAGGTGGATAGTTCGTTTAGATTAGTGATTTAATGCTTAGTTATGCATGTTAGGTGGTTAGAATAGATTGATTAAAGGCTAGATAGATTGTACTATTTATCTAAATAGGTTTATAAATTTTCTAGGCCTGATTAGGTGGTTAGATTAGCATTTCCGGCCTAAGTTAGTATTTATGGTATTTAATATTCATTATTTAATTAATTTTGGAATTTATTTAATTATTTAATATTTTTCAAAAATTATACCGGGATAGCCGGTAACTGGAATTTCGTGTTAATTGCAATTGTATGCTTAATTTATGCAATTGAGTGCAATTGAATGGTGATTTTGATTTTTGAGTTATTATTTCAAAATCGTGGAATTTTGGTATTTAATTAGAAAAAACCAAGTGTGGGGTTTTGACACCAGAAATGGTTCTAAATACTATATCAAATAGTGAGATTTTGAAATGGAAGGATATCAATTTTTAAGGTTCGATCTGACCGTGTACCCACACATGATTATTTTTACTAAGTGTTTTTAATACGAAGAAAATAGACCAAGGTCGTTATCTTAATTGAGGCATGTGAGTGCAAAGCACAATGTCCTGACCCGGATGAAGATTGAGACCTCCCCCGTTTGCAAACCCTATGTATATATGGATAGGTGATAGATCAGACTTTTGTGAATAGTACTATAAAATATACTGAGGGATTTGTATTGTATAAAAGTGTGGTTGTGGTTTTTCAGTTGTGAAAAATATAGCCCTACTTTTATATTCCATTATTTTATTGTCTGGAGATTATTAATAAGCTTCCTCATGTGTATTAAAATAGAATGGGTCGGCGATGCGTCCTAGGACATCACTAGTAATTGACTAGATGCAGGGATGTGCGCGTGTCCGAGAATCGGGGCATGACAGTGGAGGACCGAAGTTCTGGAGGTGGAATCTGAAGATCAGCTCATGTATCCTACTAGTATGTTGTAGGATGGCTTCTTTTGAGAGTCGATCATTTTGTAGGTTTTTACTTAGACTCCTTTTGTATATAAACCCAGTTATTTATAAAAGTGTGCTTTCGTGAAATGTTGCCCTGCTTTCCTATCCCATGTGTTTGTTGTCAGGGGTTATTGTTTGCTTCGGCATGTGCGATTAAAAATGAAAGGGTTGACGACTAGTCTTGCGAAGTCGCATTTGTATCAACCACAATAGGATGTGCGCGTTCTCAAGAGTCGGGGCGTGACAAATAGTAACTTGTGTGAATAGTAACCTAGCCTCTAAAAGCCTAATTTTAGGCTTGCCTTCAGAGTCTTGATTCATTAATACCCTCTAGAAGCCATGATTACAAGAGACAAAAACTTTGGTCTTGCAAGAAGACTTGTCACCTTTGATTTTTTAAGTTCTACTTTGATTCCAATTTTCGAAATTCCTAGACCCTCACTATTTTCTGATTTTATAGAGTCTTTTGTAGTTCGAATTTAGCGAAACTTCCTTCATGGAAGTTGTTCCAAACATCTTGGTATATAACATACTTTAATTTAAGATTTTTCTAAGGTCAAATGGTTAGTACAAGAGCCTAATATTTTATTGTGTGAAAACTATCTAGTGCAGTAAAAACAGTGACCAGATTGTCTTCTCGAATTTTTATAAAATTTTCCCTTTGGAATCTGAATATGCTTCCTGCAAAAAAGTTGTAAAGGATATCCATATCTATAATATATTAAATTTTCAAAGTTCTTTTTTATGAAGATTTGGATTTCGAAATGGGTTTTCTTCTGTGATTGTTGAATCTATCCGATGGACGAAACATTGGGTTGTCTTTGGTGATTTTCTGCTCTTTATAAAAAATGAATTGGGCTTGGTTTCCTACATGAAAAATGTTATAAGATCTTTCTACAACATATTAAATTTTCATAATTTTTTGAATCCGTTTGATAAAATCATGATATTGATTTCGGAAGTTGCTCAAAACTGTTCTTCACATTGGAGGCAAAGGGCTACATGCCCAAGCTTGAAGGACAAGCTTAGGCAATTGAATGGTTGAGATTTCTTCTTGCTCTCCAAGCCAAGATAGCCATCATGAGCATAGGGCAATAATTCAAACTTGCATTAATGCAAAGGGAGACCCATTTCTCTCTCCTTTTTACTTCTTCCCCAAGTTTAAAAATTCCATCATTGCAATAGTTAAAAATTGAAGAAGTAATCCTAGCCGTTGATCTTAAATGAAGCATGTGGCATAATGGAGGGCCAAGATGTGTTCTTACTCCCCAAGTCAGGATATTAAGTCAAGGAGTATTAATAGGCCAACTTCTTCCCCAAGTTTTCCTCTTTTTCTCTCATTTCTCTCACTTTCTCTCTCTACCCCTCCATTTGGACAAATTTTCCTTCATCTCTCTCCCTCATCTCATACTTATCCCTCTCTCTTTCTCTCTCGGTTTGCCACTCGATGTCATCATGCCGTACCACCTTACCGTTTGCCGTCCGTCAAGCTGCGAGCCACCATCACCACCGGACCACCACCAAGCCACCAAGCCTCCTTGGCCATGAGCTCAAGCCACTGCCACCACCGTGGTGCCGCCATTTGAATCATGAGCTCCATGTTCTCGTCACCGTCGTGCTACTGTTGCCATTAGCTCGTCGTCGCCGTAAAACTGTGAGTAAACTTCCTAATCTTTGATTAGGATGGTACTTGGGGTAGTTTAGATTAAGTCTAATGGTAGTTAGACCTAATTAATGATGGTTTAGTTGATAGGTTATCATGATAGGTGATAAGTAAACTTGATAGATTATCTCAATAGGTGATAAGGAGACTTGATAGGTTATCGCGATAGGTGATAAGTGAACATGATAGGTTATCATGATAGCTTATAAGTGGACTTGATAGGTTATCAAGAATAGGTGATAAGCTATCATCTATCACTGAAGGGATGATAGGCTATCGAGAAATTGGTGATAAGCTATCACCAAAAAAGTGATAAGCAATCGGAAAATAGGCGATAAGTTACAGCTAAATGAACGATAAGCTATTGCAATAGTGGAATAAGGGGTGATTTTTATTTGTTTTATACTTGATTTATGGGATGAAATTATGCATGTTTTATGTTGTTTTAAGCTTGTGATGCCATGAAAATTTATTGCCCAAGATAGAAACCTTGTATACTATTTTTAAAGAAGGTCTTACAAATGGCAAATTTGGGGTGTTGTGTTTGGACGCCGTATTTTACGTGTTAAATGGGGCAATTGGAGCTTTAAAATGAAAGTGTGCAAAATTTGGGGGATTAATTTTAAGTATATGATTGCATATGATTATTTTATCGGAATTTTAAGTGTAAAGATTTTCCGAGATTTGTTATTTGAGCACGAACTCTTTTACACTAGGCTAATTGATGGCAAACAAAATTGGCTTGAGTGTTGGCGTACTTGATTAGTCACTTAATTGAACCTGTCACCCAACGAAAGTTTGGGGGTGACGCCCAATGTTTATCGGATGCCTGATGAGGGTCTGAATGTTGAGTCGTGGGTGAGGCCAGACCAATGCTCTTTTATGGAATGTCATCTAGGCAAGGGTTCTAGATGTTTCCATGTTCGATGGGGTGGGACGATGCTCGGTTGTGCCGAAAGACCACCAACCCTTGTGGTGGCTGTGGCCGGAGGCGTCGTAATAATCTGGAATCATAGTCTCAAGAATAGCATGGTAGTATGGGATGCCATGATATTCTTGAGACGCTACGTGTGCAAAATGCATGAGTGCTAATGCATAGTCTGAGAGTGATGTTATGACTTGCACTTATATGGCATGAAGATAGATGAGTTGCATGAGACACGTGCATAAATAAAATATCATATTAGTGGTTTATGTTTCACGTGCATGCTTGATTAACCATGCTTATGAAATTGGGAAATAAGTGGATTTGTATGCTTGTTTTAGGTCTCGAGAATAGCATGGTAGTATGGGATGCCATGACATTCTTGAGACAGCAACGTGTGCAAAGTCAATGAATGTTGAATACATAAATGGGAGTGATGTATAGCATGGATTTATGTATGAGTTGGGTGAGGCATATGTGAATTGTTATAAGCAAGGATGTGCCAAGGTGAGGTAAGGATGTCTACGAGTTATTTGACGACTTTAATATTTGTCTTTGGGGTCAAGTGTTGGACCATATTTATAGATAAGGCAAACCAAGGGTTGCTTTGCTATTGATCTGCCGTCAATATAATGTTACATGTTTAGGCTACCTTTCAAGACAAATTAGCATCCTAGTTGAGGCTTAGACCGTTAAGTCGATAAGATATTTATATCTCATCCTGTTGTTTTTAATATTTTTCAAGTCCGTTGTATGGAGAACCACCATGCTTGATTTGGGGTCCCTTTGGAGATGAGAGATTGGCCTGGTGTTAGTGAAGTTTAGATTAACCCTAACCTATTGTTGGTTTTGTTTGTTGGTTGGACGTTACTGGTGTAAAGGCTTACAATCACTAAACTTCCTAGGGTTAATAGTAAATTTGTGAAGGAAGTACTTTGTTTGATGTTGTAGTGTCTTCTGTGTTATCCTTGTTATATTTTGATTTGTTGGGAGTTGCTATGCATGTTCCGCATGCATCTAATCAAAAGATAAAAAGAATGGGTCGGCGACGTGTCCTGGGACATCACAAATTTATCGACCGTTATGGGATGTTCGCGCACTTAGGGATTTGGGGTGTGATAGAGACAATCAAAATAAATCTTGAGTTTGAGTCCTAAGCAAAAATTTGAATTTATAGGAGAGATATCCAATTTCGAATGTCTGCCCAAATTTGGAAATCAAGATAAAGTCCCAATTGGATTAAGTTTCTTGATAGACAAGGAAACCACTTTTCTCGTTGGATCCTCTAATTTTGCTAGAGGCATACATTTATGTCCAATCATAGGTTTTGTTCTTTAGGCAGGTGGTGCGGATCGGTGTGCCTTGCCTGTGCTGTAGTTAAGTGTGAATGCAAGGTACAACTTAGTCGTGCCTTCAAGCGGGAATTCGAGTGTTTGGTAGACAATAGATTTTATGATAAAATATGTAGATTCATTTGGGAGATTGAGAGATGATTTGATAAGCAATTATGAGGGCTTGAGAAGGTTTAAGGGATTTGAACACGGTTGTAATATCTACTATCTCGCCTGATTTATAGTAAAATTATGTGTTACTCTTCCCTTGGAGTTGGTCGTATAGACTAATTTGATTAAATCACTTATGTCCCATATATGAAAGGGAAAAAGTCAAAAAAATCCCAAACTATATCCAAAGTAACACATTTATCCTAAACTATTTTTAATTAAATTAAAAATCCTAAACTTTGTTAGCTATGACACATATGCCTCAAACTTTTTTTTACACCAAATACCCCAAACTTTTACATGTATGATATATTTACCCCAAACTTTTAACTGTGATACCAAATTGTTAGGGTAAATGTGTCATGCATATACAAATTTAGGGGTGTTTTTTTTTAAGTGCCTCTTAAAAAAGTTTGGGATTTTTTGTTTCACAAAAAATAAGTTTGAGGTAAATGTGTCACACTATTTAAGTTTGGATAAATATGTTAATGGATACAAGTTTGGGTTTTTTTGTCACCAAAAAAAAGTTTGGAGCAAAAGTGTCATGGTGAGCAAAATTTGAGATTTTTGGTGGCTTTTACCCTATATGAAATAAATGATATATGAGATTTTTTTCAAAGAAAATCTCATATATGATTTATTTCCTTTTCTATTTACTTTATTGTGCTAGACAGCTTGTTTTTCAACAACAATTCTTATTGTAATGGTCTCTTGTCAAGAAAAAAAAAAATTAGAAAACAAGCATGTTTGCGACACAATTCAAAGGCAGTCGTTAAAGTTGATGAAAATAGTGTTTATCGCTTGAGCAATTCACTAGATTAACCAATATCTAAGGTTATCACCTCTGGCCTTTGATTTAAATTAAGGTCTAGTTGTTTGGTGGATAATTAATGATTTAGAAAATATATTCTTAAAAATGATCTCTTATTTCACTTATAAAAGTAAATGAAAGAGAAATAATTTTATTTTCTACAAAAATGTATATGCATAATTGATTGTTGGCAATGGAAAAAGTTTTTATTGGTTAATTGTTTCAAGAGATATAACCAATAATATTTAGGAAAAATATTTTCCAAAAACATGTATTTTTTCTGTGAAATAAACAAATCATAATTCTTGTTCTCATAAATTGCATCTAGTCTATAACTTTCGGTCTCAATTTTTATAGTCAAGTCCAAGACTGGCTCCAAATCCTCCTTCACTGTCTCAATTCTAATGCCGAAAAGAAAACGTCGACAAGAAATGAGAGAATGGAAGGTGACATGCGATGTGCTCTCCAACGCAACTCGAAGATTGTCTCCACACGCTAATGGGGATGGCACGTGATCATTCAAAGGAGTATGGAATCCCAAATGGTAAATGATCTCTCAGCTAGCCATCCATGAGAAAATATTTAGTGGCTTCAAACCATCACGTTGGCGGTTGATATGGCATGCATGTATCTTACTCACATTCACTCACAAATTAACACCTATCCACATTGCCACTTTAGCATATGACATGAAACCAAATAAAAAACTATCACATATCATCAAACACTAGAATACTACAAGTGCCATGACTTTCATAGAGTACTTATTTGAGTGCCATAATTTTTTTTTTTTTTTTTGATGACTTGAGTATCATAACTTTTCAACCAATTATTTAAATGTTATAACTTTTTAAAAACATTAACGGCAAGTACTGTGCCATGTTAGATTTCCAGCACTTGGGTGAACATTTTCAAAACTTTTCAGCACTTAAATAATCAATTGAAAGTTATGACACTAAAGTGAATGTTTTTAAGAAGTTATGGCACTCAAGTGGTCAAAAAAATTTACAACACTCAAATAAGTAACATATGAAAGTTATAACACTTGCAGTGTCCTAATCCCTCATGATATGCAATAGATTTTCATTTGATTCCATGTCACCTGCTAAAGTGGCAATATGGACAGGTGTTAATTCGTGAGTGTAACTGAGTAAGAAACATACATGCCACATCAGCAAGAAACATACATGCCACATCAGCCACTGATGTGATGGTTTGAAACCACTAAATAATTCTCATACATGGGTGGCTGAGAGATCATTTACTACTTGGGATTTTTCCATACTCCACTGAACGGTCATGTGCCATTCCTGTCGACATGTGGAGACAATCTTCAAGTTGCCCTGGAGAGCATGTCACATGTCGCTTTTCATTCTCTCAATTCTTGTTGATGTTTTCTTTTTTGAATGAGCATTGAGATGGTGAAAGAGGATTTGGAGCCAATGTTGGACTTGACTACGAAAAGTGGGATTAAAAGTTACAGACCAAATACAATTTATTAGAATAAAAACTAGGGTTCATTTGTTTCATGGAAAATGCACGTCCTTGGAAAACATTTTCCTAAAAGTGATTAGTTAATGTAAAGGGGAAGATTCCCGAATCCTTGCCTCTCTCTTCTTTGACCTAAACAAGTTCATTGTACAAGAAAATCTCAATAAAAAGAGGTGATAGTTTGATCTATCAACGACCAATTAGGGATAAATATTGCTTGAAATAATGAGCCAATAAAAATTATTTTATTGCCAACAATCTTTCACGCTTATACAATTTTGTATACAATAATAATATTTTTTATTCAATCATTTTTGTAAGTGAAATAAGAGATCATTTTTAGGAATATATTTCCCAAATTTTCTTCCAAACAAAATGGACCTTAACTTAAATCAAAGGCTAAAAGTGCTAACCTCATATTTATGTTACGACTAAGGGAGAGTTATTGCAATGGAATTCAACTTTCATCATAAAAAAAAGTTTTTGGTGATCATTGGACTATGCCCCAACCAAGTCTAGAAGTTGCTCAAAAACATTAACGGCAAGTACTATGCCACGTTAGATTTCCAGCAATTGGGTGAACATTTCTAAAAAATTTTGGCACTTAAATAATCAATCGCAAGTTATGACACTAAAGTGAAAGTTTTAAAGAAGTTATGGCACTCAAGTGATCATAAAAATTTACGGCATCAAATAAGTAACATATGAAAGTTATAACATTGGTAATGTCTCAATCCCAAAAGATATGTGATAGATTTTTATTTGATTCCATGTCACCTGCTAAAGTGGCAATATGCACAGGTGTTAAATTGTGAGTGGAACTGAGTAAGATACATACATGCCACATCAGCGACTGATGTGATGGTTTGAAACCACCAAATAATTCTCATGCATGGGTGGCTGAGAGATCATTTACTACTAGGGATTTTTCCATACTCCACTAAATGATCATGTGCCATACCCATCGGCATGTGAAGACAATCCTCAAGTTGCCCTGGAGAGCACATCACATGTTGCTTTCCATTCTCTCAATTCTTGTTGATGTTTCCTTTTTGGTATTAGAATTGAGATGGTGAAAGAGGATTTGGAGCCAATGTTGGACTTGACTACAAAAAGTGAGATTGAAAGTTATAGACCAAATACAATTTATTAGAATAAAAATTAGGGTTCGTTTGTTTCGTTGAAAATGCACGTCCTTGGAAAACATTTTCCTAAAAGTGATTGGTTAATGTAAAGGGAAAGATTCCGGATTCCTAGCCTCTCTCTTCTTTGACCTGAACAAGTTCACTGTACAAGAAATTCTCAACAAAAAGAGGTGATAGTTTGATCTATCAATGGTCAATTAGGGATAAATATTGCTTGAAATAATGAGCCAATAAAATTTTTTTTATTGCCAACAATCTTTCACGCTTATACAATTTTGTATACAATAATATTATTTTTATTCAATCGTTTTTGTAAGTGAAATAAGATATCATTTTTAGGAATATATTTCCCAAATTTTTTTCCAAACAAAATGGACCTTAACTTAAATCAAAGGCTAAAAGTGCTAACCTCATATTTATGTTAGGACCAAGGGAGAGCTATTGCAATGGAATTCAACTATCATCAGAAAAAAAAAAAAAAAAAAAAAAGCTTTTGGTGATCATTGGACTATGCCCCAACCAAGTCTAGAAGTTGTTCAAAAACATTAACGGCAAGTATTGTGCCACGTTAGATTTCCAGCACTTGGCACTTAAATAATCAATCGAAAGTTATGACACTAAAGTGAATGTTTTTAAGAAGTTATGGCACTCAAGTGATCATAAAAATTTATGGCATAAAATAAGTAACAAGTGAAAGTTATAACACTGATAATGTCCCAATCCCGGATGATATGGATAGATTTTTATTTGATTGCATGTCACCTGCTAAAGTGGCAATATGGACAGGTGTTAAATTGTGAGTGGAACTGATTAAGATACATACATGCCACATCAGCGACTGATGTGATGGTTTGAAACCACCAAATAATTCTCATGCATGGGTGGCTGAGAGATCATTTACTACTTGGGATTTTTCCATACTCCACTGAACGATCATGTGCCATACCCATCGGCATGTGAAGACAATCTTCAAGTTGCCCTGGAGAGCACGTCACATGTCGCTTTCCATTCTCTCAATTCTTGTTGATGTTTCCTTTTTGGCATGAGAATTGAGATGGTGAAAGAGGATTTGGAGCCAATGTTGGACTTGACTACGGAAAGTGAGATTAAAAGTTGTAGACCAAATACAATTTATTAGAATAAAAATTAGGGTTTGTTTGTTTCGTTGAAAATGCACGTCCTTGGAAAACATTTTCCTAAAAAGTGATTGGTTAATGTAATGGGGAAGATTCCGGATTCCTAGCCTCTCTCTTCTTTGACCTAAACAAGTTCGCTGTATAAGAAAATCTCAACAAAAAGAGGTGATAGTCTGATCTATCAATGGCCAATCAGGGATAAATATTGCTTGAAATAATGAGGCAATAAAAATTATTTCCATTGCCAACCATATTTCATGCTTATACAATTCTGTAGACAATAGTATTAAATTTTATTCAATCATTTTTGTAAGTGAAATAAGAGATCATTTTTAGGAATTTATTTCGCAAATTTTCTGCCAAACAAAGTGGACCTTAACTTAAATCAACGGCTAAAAGTGCTAATCTCATATTTATGTTATGACCGAGGAAGAGCTATTGCAATGGAATTCAACTTTCATCACAAAAAATAAAAAAAATAAAAAATAAAAAAAATAAATAAAAGCTTTTAGTTATCATTGGACTATGCCCCAACCAAGTCCAGAAGTTGCTCAAAAACATTAATAGCAAGTACTGTGCCATGTTAGATTTCCAGCACTTGGGTGAACATTTTTAAAAATTTTCGGTGCCTAAATAATCGATTCAAAGTTATGACGCTAAAGTGAATGTTTTTAAGAAGTTATTGCACTCGAGTGGTCAAATAAATTTACGGCACTCAAATAAGTAACATATGAAAGTTATAACACTGGTAGTCTCCTAATCCCTAATGATATGCGATAGATTTTATTTGATTCCATGTCACCTGCTAAAGTGGCAATTTGGACAGGTTTTAATTTGTGAGTGGAACTGAGTAAGATACATACATGCCACATCAGCCACTGATGTCATGGTTTGAAACCACCAAATAATTCTCATGCATGGGTGGCTGAGAGATCATTTACTACTTGGAATTTTTCCATACTCCACTGAACGATCACATGCCATTCCTGTCGACATGTGAAGACAATCTTCAAGTTGCCTTAGAGAGCACGTCACATGTTGCTTTCCATTCACTCAATTCTTGTTGATTTTTCCTTTTTGGCATGAAAATTGAGATGGTGAAAGAGGATTTGGAGCCAATGTTCGATTTGACTACGAAAAGTCAGATTGAAAGTTACAGACCAAATACAATTTATTAGAATAAAAATTGGGGTTCGTTTGTTTTGTGGAAAATGCACGTCCTTGGAAAACATCTTCCTAAAAGTGATTGGTTAATGTAAAGGGGAAGATTTCGGATTCGAAGCCTCTCTCTTCTTTGACCTAAACAAGTTCACTGTACAGGAAAATCTCAACAAAAAGAGATGATAGTTTGATCTATCAATGGCTAATTAGGGATAAATATTGCTTGAGATAATGAGCCAATAAAAAATATTTCCATTGCCAACAATATTTCATGCTTATATGTTTTCGTAGACAATAATATTATTTTTTATTCAATCATTTTTGTAAGTGAAATAAGATATCATTTTTAGGACTATATTTCCCAAATTTTCTTCCAAATAAAATGGATCTTAACTTAAATCAAAGGCTAAAAGTGCTAACCTCATATTTATGTTATGAATGTGGGAGAGCTATTGCAACGGGATTCAACTTTCATCACCAAAAAAAAAAAGAAGCTTTTGGTGATCATTGGACTATGCCCCAACCAAATCCAGAAGTCGATCAAAAACATTAATGGCAAGTACTGTGCCACGTTAGATTTCTAGCACTTGGGTGAACATTTTTTAAAATTTTCGGCACCTAAATAATCAATTCAAAGTTACGACACTAAAGTGAATGTTTTTAAGAAGTTATGGCACTCGAGTGGTCAAAAAAATTTACGGCACTCAAATAACTAACATATGAAAGTTATAACATTGGTAGTCTCCTAATCCCTAATGATATGTGATAGATTTTTATTTGATTTCATGTTAGCTGCTAAAGTGGCAATTTGGACAGGTGTTAATTTGTGAGTGGAACTGAGTAAGATACATACATGCCACATCAGCCACTAATGTAATGGTTTGAAACCACCGAATAATTCTCATGCATGGGTGGCTGAGAGATCATTTACTACTTGGAATTTTTCCATACTCCACTGAACGATCACATGCCACTCCTATCGGCATATGAAGACAATCTTCAAGTTGCCCTGGAGAGCACGTCACATGTCACTTTCCATTCTCTCAATTCTTGTTGATGTTTCCTTTTTGGCATGAGAATTGAGATGGTGAAAGTGGATTTGGAGCCAACGTTGGACTTGACTATGAGAAGTGAGATCGAAAGTTACAGACCAAATACAATTTATTAGAATAAGAATTAGGGTTTGTTTGTTTTGTGGAAAATGCACGTCCTTGGAAAACATTTTCCTAAAAGTGATCGGTTAATGTAAAGGGGAAGATTCCGGATTCCTAGCCTCTCTCTTCTTTGACCTAAACAAGTTGACTGTACAAGAAAATCTCAACAAAAAGAGGTGATAGTTTGATGTATCAAATTGGCCTGAATTATTGCGAGCTGGGCTTCAGGTGGCAAGTTGAGAAGAAAGCTTCGTGGGCTGCTGAACCTAGGCTACTGGGCCCGAAAGAAATTCGCTGGATTGCTGATGGGCTTCGAGACTGGGCTTGCGACTGAAATGGAAGAAAGCAGCAGGAGTTGCTGCTGGAGAAGACCACGCGTGCGTGAGAGGCGGAAGCTGGGATGTTGTTGGCATGAGCTTCTTCGGTTGATGCTGCAGCTTTGCTGGTGGGGCGCTACAGATGAAGGAGAGAAGACACGGACGAAGGGGTGGACTTCGAGCTTCGTTGACGTTGAAAGCTGCGGAGTCAATGAAGAAACAGCTGCTTTGGTGAGAGCTTCGTGTGTTGAAGAAAAATCCCTTGAAGTCTTGAAGTTAACAAAACAACCTCGTCAGTAAAGTCTGAAGAATCCAAGACTCAGTCGGTTAAGTCTGAAGAGTTCAAGACCTGAAGGTTTTCCGTCTGAAGACAGTTAGACCCAAAGTTCAGTCTGAAGTTTTTTCCGTCCGAAGACAGTCAGACCCAATTACAGTCTGAAGACCTCCAGACCCAAATCTAAGTCCGAAGATAGTTTGCGATTTTGCCAGGCTGACAGTAGGTTATTTTTATGGTTAAGGAAAGTAAGATTTGGACATTATATTCCCTAACTTATCCATGGAATATCTCTAGCTGTGATTGTGAGCTCGGAAGATTTATTCTTCAGATTTTATCCGTTAAAGATCAAGCGAATTTTTGGAAGGATCTAATTTTGGGAACTCAAGATCCTGATTGTATGGGTAAGCAGGATTAACGAGCTATTTTCTAATTATATTTTCGATGACGTGAAGATCACTTAAATTGATTCAGTCCAACGAGTTGATTGGATGAATTCTTGGAAAGTGCCAACGGGTATGGAGGCACGGAGGCTATTTAAGGTGGATCGAAGTTGCTCAAAAGTAATGAGAGAATTGATAGAAAAATCTTGATGTTAGAACCTCTGAAATCTCTTGTTCTCTAAAATCTCTCGTGTTCAAATTGTGTATCAAAGAGAGTCAATTATAGTGCGAAACAGCAAGAAGGTGTAGGAGAGACTTTCTGCTGAAGAAGTCTAGTTCGTGAATTGTAACAAATTCTCATTTGCTACATAGTGATTACAGCCAGTTGGCTGTCAGTGTGGAGAGTGGACGTAGGCTTGCAATAAGCCGAACCACTATAATCATTGTGTCAATTCTCTTTTACCCTACTCTATTTACTTTATGAATGCATGACCTATTTGTTATTGATATATTCTTCATATTAAAGTATTCTTCGGAAAAAGATTCCTAAAGAATTCCGCAATCACCTATTCACCCCCCTCTAGGTGGTTTCACTAGCCTATATCAATTGGTATTAGAGCCTATTGCTTATTTATTAGAAGTGTTTATTATTTCTAAAGCAAAAAAATCTATGGCTAGTATTTTGGCTCCAAGTTTAATTGAAGGGCAAAGCAATACCAGACCTCCCTACTTCGATGGAAAGGAGTACAACGTATGGAAAAACAAGATGAAGGCATTCCTAAGATCCAAAGATCCTCAGGAGTGGGATGTGGTGGAGAATGGAATTGTTCCTAAAGCTGCATCAATCATAGGGAAAGAATTACCTGATGGAGTGGGAGTGTCGCACACCGATGTTTCAAAGAGACAAGCCCTTGATGCTAAGGCTATTTATTCTCTATATTGTGCATTATCTCCTACTGAGTATAATAGAATTTCATCTTGTGAAATAGCCAAAGAAGTTTGGAATAGATTGCATGTCACCTATGAAGGAACGGATCGAGTCAAAGAAACCAAGATCAATATCCTTCTTGGACAATATGAAGCCTTCAAAATGAAGCCAGGAGAATCCATCACGGATATGCTCAGTCGATTTACAGAAATTGTAAATGGCTTGGCATATCAAGGACAGCCAATCTCAAGACCTATGAAGGTCAATCAACTGTTGAGAGGACTCTCCAAAGATTGGAATCACGTCAAGACATCCATAAGAGAAACACAAAGGATCATGCCTCTTTCGGTAGATGAGTTGGTCGGCACACTTCAATCATATGAAGTCGAGCAATTAAATGAGGAATTTGACACCAAAGGTATGAAGTCAATGCTTTTAAGTCTAATGATGATTCTGATGCTACAGATTTAGAAGAAGACTTGGATGATGAGAAGTTGACACTTCTGATTAGAAAATTCAGAAGGCTAAATAGAAAAGGTAGAAGGTTCAATGGAAAGAGACAAAATAATCAGAGATTTCAAAAGAAATCAAATGAAGAAGAAGATACCAACAAAGAGGTTGTTTGCTTTGAATGCAAGAAGAAGGGACACATCAGACCCAACTGTCCCTTATTAAAGAAAAAGAAAGGAAAACCTAAAAGGTTCAAGAAAGCACTCAAAGCTGAAACGTGGAGTGACACTGAATGTGAAGAAAGTGATGACGAGTATGTCAATATCTGTCTTATGGCTAACTCAGACTCAAACTCAGACTTAGACTCAGACTCAAACTCAGATTCAGACTCAAATTTAGACTCAGACTCAAACAGCGATATCAAGGTTAGAAATTTAAAAATTCCTGCCAAAGTATCAAAATACATTGATGAACTTTGTCTCAGTCTTAAAGGCTCTCTTAAAAGGATTTCTAAACTAAAAAGGGAGAATTCCAAATTGAAACAACAAGAAAAAATTTTAGTTGAAAAAGCTGAAAGTCTAGACAAGTGTCTTGCTGTTTCAAAAGAAAATGAGTTTGTACTTTTAAAAGAAAATGCTTGCTTAAAAGAAGATTTGTTGAAAGTTACAAAGAAATTTTCAATGGGTTTTGAAAAATTGGATAAAATTCTTTCCATTCAAAGATCTTATTTTAATAAATTTGGTCTAGGAATGACACATGAAACCATTCCTTTGATTGACTTTCCAAAGGTAAAAGAAAGAATCAAGAATGGGCCAACAAAATCTTTTTATAAGGATCATTTTCGAAAGGTTTTTGTTAAGCCGGTTGGAAGAAATGCCCTTACATGTTCTAAATGCAAAAGCGTAGAACATTTTGAGAAGGATTGTTCTAAAGTTTGGAGACCTGTTAAGAAGAGTTGGGCAAAGACTGTTTATAGTACTAACAATGATGGACCCAAGAAAGTTTGGGTACCAAAGAAAACTTGAGTTTTTCATTTAAATATAGGTCACTATCAAGAAGAAAATCAAGCGGTATTTGGATAGTGGCTGTTCAAGACACATGACAGGAGACTCAAATTGTTTCACAAATCTCTTTCATGTAAAAGGAGGAAATGCTTCTTTCGGTGGCAACAACAAAGGAAAAATTGTTGGTCGAGGAACCATGAAGATAGGTAACCTCACAATCAACAATGTTTCTTTGGTTGAAGGATTGAACTATAATCTATTGAGCACTAGTCAACTATGCGACGCTGCATACTGTTGAAGAAAAATCCCTTGAAGTTTTGAAGTTGACAAAACAACCTCAACAGTGTGGTCTAAGGACTCCAAGACTCAGTCGGCTACGTCTGAAGTTGTCAAGGTCTAAAGGTTTTCAAAGACAGTTAGACCCAGAATTTCGGTCTGAAGTTTTTCTGTCTGAAGTCAGTCGAGACTCAGTTTCCGTCTGAAGACCTTCAAGACTCAGTTTCAGTTTGATAACCCTCAAGACCCAAATCTAAGTCTGAAGACAGTTCGCGATTTTTACAAGCTCGCGACAGGTTATTCTTATGGCTACGGAAAGATAGATATTGGATTTCGTATTTCCTAATCTTAACCATGGAATATCTCTGGCTGTGATCAAGAGCTTGGAAGATTAGATTCTTCGGATTTTATCCGTTGAAGATCAAGATTATTTTTGGAAGAATCTAATTTTGGGAACTCAAGTTCCTGATTGTATGGGCGAACAGGATTGATGAGCTGCTGTCTACTTACGTTTTCGAGACAAAGGAGATCACTTAAATTGATTCAGTCCAACGGGTTGATTGGATGAATGTTTTGGTAAGTGCCAACGGGTATGATGGCACGAAGACTATTTAAGGTGGATCGACGTTGCTTAGAAACAAGGAGAGACTGGTAGAAATATCTTGATATTAGAATCTCCAAAATCACTTGTTCTCTAAAGTCTTTCATATTCAAATTATGTATCAAAGAGAGTGAGATATAGTGCGAAAGCAGCAGAAGGCTGTGGGAGAGACAGTCAATTGGAGAAGTCTAATCCACCTACTGTAAAGGCACTCTTTTGCTACATAGTGATTACAGCCAGTTGGCTGCCAGCGTGGAGAGTGGACGTAGGCTTGGTCTAAGCCGAACCACTATAATCCTTGTGTCAATTCTCTCTTACCCTACTCTATTTACTTTGCGAATACGAAATCTATTTATTATTGATATATCTTTGATATCAACGTATTGTATCGCAAAAGATTCCAAAAGAATTCCGCAACAACCTATTCACCCCCCTCTAGGTTGATTCGCTAGCCCATTTCAATTGGTATCATAGTAGGTTGCTTATTTATTAGAAGTGTTATTACTTCTGAAGCTAAAGATCCATGGCTAGTGTTTTGGCTCCAGGGTTAATTGAAGGTCAGAGCAATACCAGACCTCCCTACTTCGATGGCAAGGATTACAACATATGGAAAAACAAGATGAAGGCATTCCTAAGATCTAAAGATCCTATGGAATGGGATGTAGTGGAGAACGAGATTATTCCTAAAGCTACATCAAGCACAGGAAAAGAAATAGCTGATGGAGCGGGGTTACCACAAGCGAAATCTCTAAGAGACATGCTCTTGATGCAAAGGCTATTTACTCTCTCTATTGTGCATTATCTCCTACTGAGTATAATAGAATTTCATCTTGTGATACAGCCAAAGATGTTTGGGACAGACTACATGTTACTTATGAAGGAACAGATCGAGTCAAAGAAACCAAGATCAACATCCTTCTTGGTCAATATGATGCCTTCAAAATGAAGCCGGGAGAAACCATCACGGATGTGTTCGGTCGATTTACGAAATTGTAAACGGCTTGGGATACCAAGGACAGCCAATCTCGGGACCTATGAAGGTCAATAAATTGTTGAGAGGGCTCTCCAAAGATTGGAATCATGTCAAAACATCTATAAGAGAAACACGAGAGGATCATGCCTCTTTCGGTGGATGAATTGGTCGGCACACTTCAATCCTATGAAGTCGAGCAATTCAATGAGGAATTTGACACAAAAGGTAAGAAGTCAATTGCTTTAAAATCTAATGATGACTCGATGTCACAGATTCGAAGAAGACTTGGATGATGAAGAATTGGCACTTCGATTAGAAAGTTCGAAGGTTGAATAGAAAAGGTAGAAGATTCAATGGTAAGAAACAAAACAATCAAAGATTTCAAAGGAGATCAAATGAAGAAGAAGATACCAGCAAAGAAGTTGTTTGCTTTGAATGCAAGAAAAAGGGGCACATTAGACCCAACTGTCCCTTATTGAAGAAAAAGAAAGGAAAACCTGAAAAGTTCAAGAAAGCACTCAAAGCTGAAACGTGGAGTGACACTGAATGTGAGGAGAGTGATGAAGAATATGCAAATATATGTCTTATGGCAAACTCAGACTCAGACTCGCATTCGACTCGACGCAGATTCGACTCGAGACTCGGACTCGAGATTCAGACTCAGACTCAAACAATGGTATCAAGGTTAGAAATCTAAAAATTCCTACCAAAGTATCAAAATATATTGATGAACTTTGTCTCAATCTTAAAGGCTCTCTTAAAAGGATTTCTGAACTGAAAAGGGAGAATTCCAAACTGAAACAACAAGAAAAAATCTTACATGAAAAAATTGAAAGTCTAGACAAGTCCCTTGCTGTTTCGAAAGAAAATGAGAATGATCTTTCAAAAGAGAATGCTTGCTTAAAAGAAGACTTATTGAAAGTCTCAAAGAAATTTTCAATAGGTTCTGAAAAGTTGGATAAGATTCTTTCTATCCAAAGACCTTACTTTAATAAATCCGATTTAGGAATGACACAAGAAACCGTTCCTTTGATCGATTTCCCAAAAGTAAAGGAAAGAATCAGGAATAGGCCATCAAAAACTTTTTATAAAAATCATTTCCAAAAGGTTTTTGTAAAGCCTGTTGGTAGACATGCTCTTACTTGTTCAAGATGTAAAAATGTAGATCATTTTGAAAAGGAATGTCCCAAAGTTTGGAGACCTGTTAAGAAGAGCTGGGGAAAGACTGTTTATACTACTAACAATGATGGACCCAAGAAGATCTGGGTACCAAAGAAGACATGAGTCTTTCTTTTAATTGCAGGTTACCTTCAAGAAGAAAGTCAAGTGGTATTTGGACGGTGGATGTTCAAGACACATGACAGGAGACTCAAGTTATTTTACAAAATTCTTTCATATAAAAGGAGTAAATGTCTCTTTTGGTGGTAACAACAAGGGTAAGATTTGTTGGTCAAGGAACTGTGATGATTGGAAATCTCACAATCAACAATGTCTCTCTTGTTGAAGGATTGAACTACAATCTACTGAGTATTAGTCAATTATGCGATTCTGGATATAAAATCAATTTTCAAGAGGATACATGTTGGAACAAGCAAAGATCTTTCACAATCATTTACCGGTCGAAGACATGGGAATATCTATTTGCTAGATATAAGGTTTGACAGTCCTCAATGCTTGATATCAATTCAAGATGAAGTCATCCTCTGCGACAGGAAGCTTGGACATGTCAATCTGAAGCAAATTGCAAAAGTATCATCCAAAAAACTTGTTCGAGGACTTCCTAACCTCAAGTATCAAAAGCATGAATTGTGCACTCCTTGTGTACTTGGTAAACAGGTTAGAAATTCCTTTAAATATATAAATCAAGTATCCACTAATCGTTTTTTGCAGCTATTACACATGGATTTATTCGAGCCAACAAGAGTACAAAGCATTGGAGGTAAAAGATATTGCTTGGTTATAGTTGATGATTATTCTCGTTTTACATGGGTTTTCTTTCTTGCAAATAAATCTGATGCATTAATTCATTTCACTAAGTTTGCAAAGAAGATTCAGATTGAAAAATGATATGCAATTTCGAGTATTAAAACTGACCATGGTGGAGAATTTGAAAATCATGATTTCCCCAAATATTGTAATGACAATGGAATTCAACATAATTTTCATCCCCATACACTCCACAATAAAATGGAGTTGTACAAAAGAAAAATCGTTCTTTGCAAGAAATGGCAAGAACTCTCTTAATTGAAAGTAATATATCACCTCATTTTTTGGCTGAAGCTACTTCTACTGCTTGTTATATTATAAATAGAATTTTCCTAAGATCTATATTAGAAAAGACACCTTATGAATTACTTAAAGGTAAGAAACCAATTGTTTCATACTTTCATGTATTCGGTTGTAAATGTTTTATCCTAAAGAATTCAAGTGATCGAATTGGTAAGTTTGAAGAAAAATCAGATGAAGGAATTTTCCTTGGCTACTCCATGACAAGCAAAGCCTTTGAGTCTTCAACAAACGTACTCAAACTGTGGAAGAATCCATGAATGTGAAGTTTGAAGATTCATTACAAAATCAGACTCAACCTAAAGATTTAGAGTCTGGGCAAGTGTCTACAAATTCTCATGAAGAAAATCAAGCCTCAGACGCTGAGCCTCAAACAAATTCAGAAATTCCAACTGAACAAGAGCTTCACCAAATTGACAAATCAACTACAAATTGGAAGCAAAAGTCAAGTCATCCCCAGACCTCATCATTGGCAATATTGATGAAGGAGTTCGTACCAGATCTAAAAGACGAGAAGCTTCCGGTGCTCTTGCACTAATTTCTGAGATTGAACCAAAAAATATAGAAGATGCATTGAAAGATCAAAGCTGGATCGAAGCAATGCAAGAAGAACTAAACCAATTCAAAATCAACAACGTTTGGGAGCTAGTTCCTAAACCAAAGGAAAATCAATCATTGGTACCAAATGGGTTTTCGGGAACAAGCTTGATCAACAAGGAAAAGTGGTAAGGAATAAAGCAAGACTTGTAGCAAAAGGCTACACACAAGAAGAAGGCATCGACTATGACGAAACCTATGCTCCCGTGGCAAGGTTAGAAGCTATAAGATTACTTCTTGCTTTTGCTTGCTTTAAAAATTTCAGGTTATTCCAAATGGACGTGAAAAGCGCATTCCTAAATGGAGTCATTCAAGAAGAAGTCTATGTGGAACAACCACCAGGATTTGAAGATCCTAAAAGACCAAACCTTGTTTTCAAGCTGAAGAAAGCCTTATATGGTTTAAAACAAGCACCTCGAGCATGGTATGAAAGGTTAAGCAATTTTTAAAATCCAAAATGGCTTCTCTAAAGGTAAAGTAGATACTACCCTATTTATAAAGAGAGAAGGCAAGGATTTCATACTTGTTCAAATTTATGTTGATGACATCATCTTTGGTTCGTCTAATGAGAAACTTTGCAAGAATTTTTCAAAGTGTATGCAGAACGAATTTGAGATGAGCATGATGGGAGAACTAAACTTCTTTTTGGGACTTCAAGTCAATCAATCAAGTGAAGGAACTTTTATCCATCAAGAGAAGTATGCAAAAGACCTTATCAAGAAGTTTGGAATGGAAAATTGCAAGAGAACAGAAACTCCTATGTCAAGCTCATCAAAGCTGGATAAAGACGAACAAGAGAAGAGTGTAGACCAAAAGCTATACAGAAGTATAATCGGGTCACTTCTTTACCTTACAGCTTCTAGACCTGATATTTTGTTTAGTGTCCGCATTTGTGCTAGATTTCAATCTCGATCCTAAAGAATCTCATATGTCTGCTGTTAAGCGTATCATTAAATATGTTGCAACTACATCTAAGTTAGGACTATGGTATTCTAAGAGAGGAGATTTTACTCTTCTTGGATATTCTGATGCTGACCTTACTAGTTGTAGAGTGGATAGAAAAAGCACTACAGGTACATGTCAATTATTGGGAAACAAGATGGTGTCTTGGTTCTCAAGAAAACAGGATACTGTGGCTCTTTCAACCGCTGAAGCAGAGTACATTGCTCTTGCTGCTCTCAAATTCTATGGATGCAACAACAATTGAGAGACTTTGGAGTTGATGAAACACATACGGAGATCAAATGTGACAATACCAAAGTGCAATCAACCTCACAAAGAATCCAATACTTCATTCAAGAGCAAAGCACATTGAAATAAAGCATCATTTCATTCGAGATCATGTTCAAAGTGGAGATGTTGTAATTCAGCATGTAGATTCAAAGAATCAATTGGCGGATATATTCACAAAACACCTAGAGAAGGCTCACTTTGAATCAATTTGTTCAAGACTGGGAATTGTGAATTTTGAAGATATTCAGACTCATCGCTAAAGTCTGAAGATGGTTCAGACTCAACGCTAGGTCTGAAGACGGCTCAGACTCAAAGCAAGGTTTGAAAGCTTTTCAGACTCTACGTAAAGTCTAATTGTGCTCAGATGCAAAGGTAAGGTCTGAAAAGGGTTCAGATTCAAAGGTAAAGTCTGAACATCCGTCAGACTCTGTATTTTTTTTCTCTTTACGAATTTTTTTTTCTTTTCTTCGTATTCTTTCTTTAACATATTTTTGGTAATTATTTTTCAGTATTTCAAAATCTCTTTTTGTTCTTTTTCTGACATGCATTAATGGCAGTTTACATTTTCAAAAAGGGCAATTTTCTTTTTACGGTTTATTTTTGGCAGTTCTTTTCTTTCACTTTTTGGCGACGATCCATATTCCGGTGATTTTTCTCTCACTATTTATACTCTCGAACCGTCACTTTTACTCTCAGCTACTCCATTGCGATTCATCTTCATACTCTTTCGCTCTCAAAACCCTAAAAATCTCCTTTTGCCATTTCCATTTCGTCCCTTTTTCGCCTCAAAGTTTCCATTTTTCCTCACGTACAAGTTGAAACTTTGCTTGCTCTACAAGAATGTCGTCTCGCAAGTCCTCCAGAATTACAAGCAGGGGACCACAGAGACAGCAAGAGGGTCCTACAAAGGTGGACCTAACGGAGGAAGATTCGCCTCAACGAGAAGTGAAGAGTCAACATTCTAAGGAAGTTGTTACCGAAGCAGAACCGATAAGAACTCTTAAGCCAAATGTTGCTTTCGATCTCTATAAAAGGCTCAAAGAAGGGAAGGTCAGCCTTAAGACGATCGAGGAGTATTTGAAGGAGAGGGGATATAGGAGTGAGTATGCATTTCTGAAGGAGATGGAAAAGCTGAAGGTTGTTGGTGAAGGCACTGCACAGAGGACGCTGAAAAATATCTCGAGCGATCCATTTGAGAATGCTCCTGCTGAAACTTTAGATGATGATGAGAGACTTTTCTCTCATTTTGAGCCTCGTTTTGGTGTGGTTGCCAACACTGTTTGTCCTCCGGGGAGTTTATTTCGGTTGAAAGAACATGAACGAGTTTATGCGAAGTTGTTAAAAAGGGGAGTGGTCAATCCAAGGAGTGTG
This sequence comes from Eucalyptus erythrocorys, assembly GCA_014182555.1. Lineage (NCBI taxonomy): Eukaryota > Viridiplantae > Streptophyta > Magnoliopsida > Myrtales > Myrtaceae > Eucalyptus > Eucalyptus erythrocorys. Next base: position 9,910,749 of record CM024603.1, read on the forward strand.
GATTTTGACTTCCTAGATTCAATAAGGATTAATTTGAGAGGGAAGTTTGCCAGGTTGCAATTGGAAAATTTCTGCGTGGATATGACTGTGGCCCACTCTGAATTGACAGCTTACTTTTACTCGAATCTATCCTTTTTGGATGCAAATCATTTGTCCTTTTCTTTCATGGACAAAGATTATATTGTTGATGTTGACTTGCTGGTGACATCATTGGTGTGGAAAGAAGGAATTTCCAGCCAATCAAAGTCTCAACAGCCTATGCAACACCGGATATTGTACGAGACAGATCCGTTGAAGGCAAGATATCCTACACTAGGATGAATGCCACCAATGTTTTGTTGCATAAAGTTGTCATCAAGCGCATCCGGCCAAAAACGACCTCGAAGACCGATGTTTCCAAAACAGAGGCAAAGCGATGTTTGCCATCAACCGGGCAGACATTTCTCACTTCCACATGTCATACTTTTCCATATGTATAGGACAGTGGTGAAGGATAAGGGTCAGCTGCCTTATTCATCAATCATCACCAAATTGTTTAGGCATTTTGATATTCAAGTCCCTGCATCTTTGTGCCTAACAAAGTTGAATTCGATGCTCGTTGGTGAAAAGATGGTGATGAAGATGAAATTTCCAGAACTGACTGCAGCACTAGAAAGGTTGAGGAGGGAAACACCTTCAAGAGAGATCCCCACTGCTTCATCAAAAAGGAAGGGCCATGGCTAAAAAGAAAAGAAGAAAGATCATCCTGCAAGACGAGGAGGATGAAGAAGATGCCATGACTTTGTCCACTCTCTCTAGGATGAGGAGCCCTGTAATCCGGAGAACAGAGGCTGAAGAGAGAGCGAGAGAAGAAGCAGAGGAGAAGGAAGTAGAGAAACAGAGGAAAGAGAAGGAAGAGAAAGAAAGGAGAAGAGAAGAGGAGAGAAAGAGAAAAGAAGAGGAAAGGAAAAGAAAGGAAGAGGAAAGAAGAAGAAGAGAAGAAGAGGAGAGAAAAAAGAAGAAGAAAGAAGAAAGAAGAAGAGAAACGAGAGGAAAGCTGGAGAAGAAGAAAGAAGAAGGAAGGCTGAGGAAGAAAGCAAAATGCAGGAGGATATGGCTGTTGCATTTGAGCCATCTTTTGCTGGGGAAGAGAACGAGAAACATCCTCGTGCTGATGTGGATGTTGGCGATGAATTTTCAACTCCACGCACTGGCATTCATTCAGGGGGAGTTGCTGCAAAACAAGGAACAATATCGCCACTACATTTTAGTGATGTGAGTAGATATGGTGCTGACCCTGAAGAGGTCTTTGCATCACACTTCCCAGAGCATGAAGAATCCTCATCTACTGGGAAGGAAAGGGTTGAAAGGGAAGCTCCGAGTTTTCAAACCCATTCTGCTGGTCCAAGTGGAAGCAATGCCAATTTCACAGCATTTTCACAGCTGCTGGATGTTATGCTGGACTTAAAAAGGCAGGTTTTTGGGATGGACTTTGAAATGAGAGACTTGAAGAAGGCACTGCTGAGTACTTTAGTGAACATGCAAGAACAGATCAATGCACTGAGAGCACAAGTGGAGTCAAATTAGACCGATGCAGTGAATTGGCTTCAATGAAGGAAAATCTTGCCAAACTTGACAAGTCGAGTCCGGGAGCTTAGCAAGTTTCAGCTTGTTCGTTTCCCTGCAGGCCCCTAAAAATTTTCAAAACTTTATCTCCATTTCACTCTACCTCTTTGATGGGACAAAAAGGGGGAGAGTTGCGCAGATTTGATTGCAAGTTTTGAAGATTTGATTGAAGCTGAGGAAGCTTGGAGATTTTTTTTTTTGAAGTTTGATTTTATCTATTTTGAAGTTTGATTTTATTTAGACTGTTTTATTTCGGATTTTGATTGGGTTGTTTGAACTTCTATGACCTTATGCTAATGTGATGATTTGGATTTAGACTTGTGAATTTGATTGCAGGATTACTATATTTTGTGAGGATAATTGTTATTGGACTAACACTGTTTTGCGAGATATAATCCTCAAAATATATATAAGTTTTTCCTTGCGGGTTTTTAATGCACAAATCTGTCGAGGGTTTTGTCACCATCAAAAAGGGGGAGATTGTTGAAGAAAAATTCCTTGGAGTTTTGAAGTTGACAAAATAGCCTTAGCAGTGTGGTCTAAGGACTCCAAGACTCAGTCGGCTACGTCGAAGTTGTCAAGGTCTAAAGGTTTTCAAAGACAAGTCGGACCCAGAATTTCGATCGAAGTTTTCCGTCCGAAGTCGGTCAAGACTCGCCGTCGTCGAAGACCTTCAAGACTCGGTTTGCCATCGATGACCCTCAAGACCCAAATCTAAGTCGAAGACAGTTCGCGATTTTTACAGTGGCGACGAGGTTATTCTTATGACTACGGAAAGATAGATATTGGATTTCGTATTTCCTAATCTTAACCATGGAATATCTCTAGCTGTGATCAAGAGCTTGAAAGATTTGATTCTTCGGATTTTATCCATTGAAGATCAAGATTATTTTTGGAAGAATCTAATTTTGGGAACTCAAGATCCTGATTGTATGGGTGAACAGGATTGATGAGCTGCTGTCTACTTACGTTTTCGAGACAAAGGAGATCACTTAAATTAATTCAGTCCAACGGGTTGATTGGATGAATGTTTTGGTAAGTGCTAACGGGTATGATGGCACGAAGACTATTTAAGGTGGATCGACATTGCTTGGAAACAAGGAGAGACTGGTAGAAATATCTTGATGTTAGAATCTCCAAAATCACTTATTCTCTAAAGTCTTTCATATTCAAATTGTGTATCAAAGAGGGTGAGATATAGTGCGAAAGCAGCAGAAGGCTGTGGGAGAGACAGTCAATTGAAGAAGTCTAATCCGTCTACTGTAAAGGCACTCTTTTGCAACATAGTGATTACAGCCAGTTGGCTGCCAACATGGAGAGTGGACGTAGGCTTGGTCTAAGCCGAACCACTATAATCCTTGTGTCAATTCTCTCTTACCCTACTCTATTTACTTTGCGAATACGAAATCTGTTTATTATTGATATATCTTTGATATCAACGTATTGCATCGCAAAAGATTCCAAAAGAATTCCGCAACAACCTATTCACCCCCCCTCTAGGTTGATTCACTAGCCCATTTCAGATACAAGATCAACTTTCAAGAAGATACTTGTTCTGGAATAAGCAAAGATCTCTCACAATCCTTTACTGGACGAAGACATGGAAATATTTATTTACTGGATATAAAGTCTGACAGTTCTCAATACTTGATATCAATTCAAGATGAAGCCATTCTTTGGCATAGTAAGCTTGGACATGTCAACTTGAAGCAAATTGCAAAAGTTTCTTCCAAAAAGCTTGTTCGGGGACTTCCTAACCTCAAGTATCAAAAGCATGAATTATGCACTCCTTGTGTACTTGGAAAACAGGTTAGAAATTCTTATAAATCAATAAATCAGGTATCCACTAATCGTGTTTTGTAGCTATTACACATGGATTTGTTCGGTTCAACAAGAACTCAAAGCATTGGAGTTAAAAGATATTGTTTGGTTATAGTTGATGATCATTCTCGTTATACTTGGGTATTCTTTCTTGCAAATAAATCTGAAGCATTAACTTATTTTACTAAGTTTGCAAAGAAAATCCAAATTGAGAAAGGATATGCAATTTCAAGTATTCAAACTGACCATGGTGGAGAATTTGAAAATCATGATTTTGCTAAATGTTATGATGATTATGGTATTCAACAAAATTTCTCATCTCCATACACTCCATAACAAAATGGAGTTGTAGAGAGGAAAAATCGTTCTTTGCAAGAAATGACAAGAACTCTTTTGATTGAGAGTAATATTTCTCCTCATTTTTGGGCTGAAGCTACTTCAACTACTTGCTATATTATAAATAGAATTTTTCTAAGACGAATTTTAGAGAAAACACCATATGAACTGTTCAAAGGTAAGAAACCTATTGTTTCTTATTTTCATGTATTTGGTTGTAAATGTTTCATCCGAAAGAATTCTAGTGATCGTATTGGTAAGTTTGAAGAAAAATCAGATGAAGGAATTTTCCTTGGCTATTCTATGACAAGCAAAGCCTTCAGAGTTTTCAACAAACGGACTCGAGGCGTGGAGGAATCCATAAATGTGAAGTTTGAAGACTCAGTTCAAAATCAGACTCAACCTAAAGATTATGAGTCTGGCCAAGTGTCTACAAATCCTCTTGAAGAAAATCAAATCTCAGACACTCAGCCGCAAACCAATTCAGTAGCTCCAACTAAAGAAGAGCTTCATCAAAGTGACAAACCAACTACAAATTAGAAGCACAAATCAAGTCATCCTGCAGATCTCATCATTGGCAATATTAATGAAGGAGTTCATACAAGATCTAAAAGGCGTGAAGAATCTAGCGCTCTTGCACTCATTTCTAAGATCGAATCTAAAAACATAGAAAATGCATTGAAAGATGAAAGCTGGACTGAAGCAATGCTGGAGGAATTGAATCAATTCAAAATCAATAATGTTTGGGAACTAGTTCCTAAACTAAAAGGTAAATCAATTATCGGTACCGAATGGGTTTTCAGGAACAAGCTTGACCAACAAGGAAAAGTGGTAAGGAACAAAGCAAAACTTGTGGCAAAAGGTTACACACAAGAAGAAGGTATCGACTATGATGAAAACCTATGCTCCCGTGGCAAAGTTTGAAGCTATAAGATTACTTCTTGCTTTTACTTGTTTTAAAAATTTCAGGTTATTCCAAATGGACGTGAAAAGTGCATTCCTAAATGGAATTATCCAAGAAGAAGTCTATGTGGAACAACCACCAGGATTTGAAGATCCTAGAAAACCAAATCTTGTTTTCAAGCTGAAGAAAGCTTTATATGGCTTAAAACAAGCACCTCGAGCTTGGTATGAAAGGTTAAGTAATTTCTTAATTCAAAATGGTTTCTCTAAAGGTAAAGTAGATACTACTTTATTTATTAAAAAGAAGGCAAGGATTTCATACTTGTTCAAATTTATGTTGACGATATAATATTTGGTTCTTCTAATGAAAAGCTTTGCAAGAATTTTTCAAGTTGTATGCAAAATGAATTTGAGATGAGCATGATGGATGAATTGAATTTCTTTTTGGGACTTCAAGTCAAGCAATCAAAAGAAGAAACTTTTATCCACCAAGAAAAGTATGCAAAAGACCTTATCAAGAAGTTTGGAATGGAGAATTGCAAGAAAACAGAAACTCCTATGTCAAGCTCATCAAAGCTAGATAAAGATGAAGAAGGAAAGAGTGTAGACCAAAAGCTATACAGGAGTATAATCGGGTCACTTCTTTACCTTACAGCATCTAGACCTGATATTCTATTTAGTGTTTGTATTTGTGTTAGATTTCAATCTGATCCTAAAGAATCTCACATGACTGCTGTGAAGCGCATTATTAAATATGTTGCAACTACATCTAAGCCAGGTCTGTGGTATTCCAAACAATGAGACTTTACTCTCCTTGGATATTTTGATGCTGACCTTGCTGGTTGTAAAGTGGATAGAAAAAGCACTACAGGTACTTGTCAACTATTGGGAAACAGGATGGTGTCTTGATTCTCAAGAAAACAGAGTACCGTGGCTCTTTCAACCGCTGAAGCAGAGTACATAGCTCTTGGAAGTTGTTGCTCTCAAATTCTATGGATGCAACAACAATTGAGAGACTTTGGAGTTGAGGAAACGAATATAAAAATCAAATGTGACAACACAAGCGCAATCAACCTCACAAAGAATCCAATACTTCATTCAAGAGCGAAGCACATTGAAATCAAACATCATTTCATTCGAGATTATGTTCAAAGTGGTGAAGTGGTGATTTAGTTCGTTGATTCAAAGAATCAATTAGCAAAGATATTCACAAAGCCCCTAGATAAGGCTCACTTTGAATCAATTCGATCAAGACTGAGTATCGTAAGATTTGAAGATGTTTAGACTTAAAATTAAAGTCTTGAAAAAGTTCAGACTCAACGTAACGTCTGAAGGCATTCAGACTCAACGCAAAGTTTGATGGCGTTCAGACTCAAAGGTAAAGTCTGAAAAGAGTTCAGATTCTGAGGTAAAGTCAGAACACTTTCAGACTCTGTCTTTTAGTCTTTTTACGTATTTTAATTTTTTTTCGTATTCTATGCATTATTTTATTTTTGTTAATTGCTTTTTGAATTTTCAAAATCTCTTTTTACTCTAATACTGACATGCAATTATGGCAATTTACGTTTTCAAAAGGCAGTTTACTTTTTCAAAATTCAAGTTTATTTTTGGCAGTTTTTATTTTCCTTTTAGGCGACGGTTCAGTATCTCGGTTTTATTTTTATTTTCTCCTACTATTTATACTCTTGAATCGTCATCTTCATCCGCTTCTACTCTTTTGAAATTCATCTTCATTCTCTTTCGCTTTCAAAACTCTAAAAAGCTCCATTTGCCGTTCTTATTCCATTACCTTTCTCGACAAAAATTCCATCTTTTTTAGCGAACAAGTTGAACCTTCGCTTGCGTTCCAAGAATGTCATCCCGAAAGTCTTCCAGAATCGCTAGCATGGAACCACAAAGACAATAGAGGGTCCTACAAGGGTGGACCTAACAGGCGAAGATTCTCCTCAAAGGGAGACCGAAAGTCAACATTTTGAGGAAGGGATCACTAAAGCAGAGCTTGTAAGAATCCTTAAATCACAGGCTGCTTTTGATCTTTACAGTAGACTAAAGGCTGGGGGAACGAGCCTAAAATTGATTGAGGATTTTTTGAAAGAAAGTTGATATAAAAGTGAGTATATCTTGTTGCTAGAGATGGAGAAGATGAAAGTTGTTGAGGAAGGAACTACGCAAAGGACACTTGAAAACATTCCAAGTGATCCGTTTTACAGTACTGCTAGCCAGACTTTAGACGATGATGAGAGAATTTTCTCTCAGTTCCAGCCGCGATTGGGTGTGGCTACGAACTCAGTTTGTTCTTTGGGAAGTCTGTTTCGATCTAAAGAGCATGAGCGAGTGTACACTAAGTTGTTGAACAGGGGTGTAGTAAATCCAAGAAGTGTGGACTTCGACTTCCTTGATTCGTTGAAGATAAATCTGAAAGGGAAGTTTGCTAGGCTGCAGTTGGAGAAATTCTGCACGGATACGACAAATGCCCATCCTGAACTCACGGCTTATTTTTATTCTAATTTGTCGTTTCTGGATGCGAATTGGTTGTCCTTTTCTTTTATGGACAAAGAGTATATAGTTGATGTTGACACTTTGGCTGATGTTATTGGGGTGGAGAGAAGGAGTTTTCAACCAATAAAAGTGTCCACACCCTTTGCAACTCTGGAGATTGTGCGTGATAGAACAGTAAAGGGCAAAATATCCTATACAAGGATGAATGCCACAAACGTATTGCTGCACAAGATCATAATCAATTGTATCAGGCCCAAGACAACCTCGAAGACCAATGTCTCTAAGACTGAAGCCAAGCTGATGTTTGCCATCAACCAAGACAGACCCTTTTCTCTCCCACACGTTATTCTTTTCCACATGTACAGAACTGTGGTTAAAGATAAGGGTCAATTGCCTTATTCATCGATCATCACCAAGTTGTTCAGGCACTTCAAAATTCAAATTCCTGCACCTCTACACCTGACCAATTTAAGTCTGATGCTTGTTGGTTACAAAATGGTGATGAAGATGAAGTTTCTGGAGTTAAATGCTGCACTGGAAAGGTTGAGGGAAAAGACATCTTCAAAGGAGATCCCCACTGCTTCTTCAAATAGAAAGGGAAAAGAGCTCATGGCTGAGAAAAAACGTAGAAAAAGCATCCTGCAGGACGAAGAGGATGAGGAAGATTTGGATGATGCCATGACTTTGTCTGCACTCTCAAAATTGAGGAGCCCAGTCAGCTTAAGATCTGAGGCTGGAGAGAGGACAAGGAAAGAAGCAGAGGAGAAAGAAGCTGAGAAGAAGAAAGGAAGAGGAGAGAAGAAGAAAGAAAAAGGAGAGAAGAGGAACAGAGGAGAGAAGAAGAAGAACAAAGAAGGAAAGAAGAAGAAGAGAGAAGAAGAGGAAAGACTGAGGAAGGAAGAAGAATTAAGAAGAGAAGAAGAGTTGAGAAGAGAAGAAGAAGAGATGAGAAGAGAAGAGAAGAGGAAGAGAGAAGGAAGAGGAATGAAGAGAAAAGCCGAATGCAGGAGGATATGGCTGAAGGATTTGAGCCATCATTTGTTCAATCTGGGGAAGAGACCGAGAAACATCACAGTGCTGATATGGAAGTTGGCGAGGATTATTCGACTCCACCCACTGGCATCAACACAAGGGGAGTTGCTATGGATCAGGGAACGTTATCGCCATTACATTTTAGTGATGTGAGTAGGTCAGGTGCTGACGCTGATTGTTGGACCTAAAGAAGCATGTGTTTGGAATGGACTTTGAGCTGAGGGATTTAAAGAAGGCAATGCTGAGTACTTCTGTGAATATGCAAGATCAGATCAACGCACTTAAAACTCAAGTGGAATCGAATCAAAATAGTGCATAGTTGATTTCAGTAAAGGAAGCTCTTGCTAATCTCGAGAAAACAATTTAGACGCTCAGCAAATTTCAGCTTGTACGCATCCCTGGAGAGCCCTAAATCTTTTGAAAAATCATCCCTTATTCACTCTACCTCCTTTGATGGGACAAAAAGGGGGAGAGTTTTGTAGATTTGAAGTTTGTTTATTTGTTTTGAACTTTTATTTCGTTATTTTGCTTAGACTGTTTTCATTATTTTTGATTTGGATATGGATTGGGCTGTTTATTTGAACCTCTATAACCTTATGCTGATGTTTGGATTTCTAGACTTGTGAATTTGCATTGCAGGATCATTATATTTGTGAGGATAATTGTTATTGGACTAACATTTTCTATTTTATAAAAATAATCCTCAAAGTATATATGAGTTTTCTTTACGGGTTATAAATTTGCAAATCTGCCGAGGTGTTTTGTCACCATCAAAAAGGGGGAGATTGTTGAAGAAAAATCCCTTGAAGTTTTGAAGTTAACAAAACAACCTCGTCAGTAAAGTCTGAAGAATCCAAGACTCAGTCGGTTAAGTTTGAAGAGTTCAAGACCCAAAGGTTTTCCGTCTGAAGATAGTTAGGCCCAAGGTTTGGTTTGAAGTTTTTTCCGTCTGAAGACAGTCAGACCCAATTACAGTCTGAAGACCTCCATACCCAATTCTAAGTCTAAAGACAGTTTGCGATTTTGCCAGGCTAACAGCAGGTTATTTTTATGGTTAAGGAAAGTAAGATTTGGACATTATATTCCCTAACTTATCCATGGAATATCTCTGGCTATGATTGTGAGCTCGGAAGATTTATTCTTCGGATTTTATCCGTTGAAGATCAAGCAAATTTTTGGAAGGATCTAATTTTGGGAACTCAAGATCCTGATTGTATGGGCGAGCAGGATTGACGAGCTATTTTCTAATTATATTTTCGACGACGTGAAGATCACTTAAATTGATTCAGTCCAACAAGTTGATTGGATGAATTCTTGGAAAGTGCCAACGAGTATGGAGGCACGGAGGCTATTTAAGGTGTATCGAAGTTGCTCGAAAGTAATGAGAGAATTGATAGAAAAATCTCGATGTTAGAACCTTTGAAATCTCTTGTTCTCTAAAATCTCTCGTGTTCAAATTGTGTATCAAAGAGAGTCAATTATAGTGCAAAACAACAAGAAGCTGTAGGAGAGACTTTTTGCTGAAGAAGTCTAGTTCATGAATTATAACAAGCTCTCATTTGCTACATAGTGATTACAGCCAGTTGGCTGTCAGTGTGGAGAGTGGACGTAGGCTTGCAATAAGCCGAACCACTATAATCATCGTGTCAATTCTCTTTTACCTTACTCTATTTACTTTATGAATGCATGATCTATTTGTTATTAATATATTCTTCATATTAAAGTATTCTTCGGAAAAAGATTTCAAAAGAATTCCGCAATCACCTATTCACCCCCCTCTAGGTGGTTTCACTAGCCTATATCATCGTGCAGCTGACTGTTGAAGGAGAATAGTGGAGATGGGTGGCAGAATCGGTTGAGGATGTGTGGGGATCAACGAAAGAAATTTGCTAGTGGAGGTTTTTATGGGGAGTTGACTAGAGAGAAGCAAGCGTCGGATGTGGCTTCAGCTAGGGAATTCGGTGAAGGAGAATCGGTGGCCTTGCTGGGGACGCTAGTGTGAGAGAAATGAAACGGAGAAAGAGGATTTAAGGAAATGGAAGAAAACATACGAAAGAAGGAAGCGAGGACAACTGGTTCGGTCAAAGACCTCACACGAAGGAGAGGATAATGGAAGAGGGAGGGAGCTTGTGAATCTTGCCGAACAAGATTGGAAAAAAAGGAAGAAAACCATCAAGCTTATCCATCCAATTGAAGGCTTGGTCCCCTATTTCTTTCTTGAAATAAAATTCCTCAATAATCCAATTTGAAGCCTAAAGTTGTTGCCCCGGTCAAAATTCGAATTTCCCTAAGTTCGAACTCTAGATTCATTTCCAATCTCTCCAAATTGAGGTCCAATTTCACTAAAGGAAAATCCCGAACAATTCTCTGTAAGTCCCCAACACTCAAAGCCTCGGCTTGGGAGTCCAAATTTCCTTTAATTTGGCCCGTCCTAATTTCTGTTAATTTTCCACAACGTTCGAACCAATTTTTCGTAAAAATCTCAGAATCTCTAAAAGATTTTCGGAGGATGAGTCGATGTTCCTAAAATAGATCGTGACACCACAGAACTTTCAATTTCTGAAATCGGATTCAAATTCATGGTTAATTTCACTCCGACGTGCTTTTAATGTGACCTAGTCTACTGAATAACTTTTAGGAATTTTTGGTGCAATTGACCCATGATAGATTTATCTCGATTCACACTGTATATCTTCGACACATTGTCGACCCTCGGTTGTCTTCAAAATCTCGAGATTTCAATTACAGGTACCGGGTACCAAAACGATAAAAAAATTAGTCTAGTGCCGATCAATGAGTATTTTGAAATCGGGTGGAATCACCCACACTCTGATCACGTATTTCAGTCGAATCGACCTATCTCCGATCTCTGATCAATTTCGACAGTGCCGTGATGACCCTTGGAGACCAACACGGTCGAGCAATTGATTCCGATCGAATTCTCAAGTCCAATTGCATTTAGATTACTTAATTGCTTCTCTAGATAATCCAGTTATCTCATGAGTAATTAGTTCAGAGAATAACACTATTGGCGCATCAATGAAAGGCCCAATTTGTTTAATCAAAAACAAATTTTGAAAATTCAGACTATCACACTTCTTATCATCACTAGGGCATCTTAAATGGCCTTTGGAACACCACATTTTGAAATATTCCAACACCCAACGAAATTCGAGACTACTCAAGAAAAATTCAATTCTGGAACATATTTCAGTCTATGTCCCACGATGACTTTATGCATTCTAGTTCTGACATTTGCTCCACCAAGAAGTTGCTCCTATCAGGTTCCCCTGCCCGCAGAGAGAGAATCTTCGAGTTTCTCTTAAGAGCACGTCGCATGTCCACCTTTCGCTTTTACATCCTCTCTCATTTCCGTCTGTTCTCGGGCATCAAGTATTGAGACGGTGAAAGAGAATTTCGAAACAATCTCAGACTTGACCATGAGAAATGAAAACGGAGATTATAGACCAGGTGTAGTTTTTTAGATCACGAATTAAATAAATCGAAGGTCCGTCTTCGGATGTCACTGATATATCTGTTTCTTCACAGTCCACAAATTTCCTATACGCTACGCACAAACCTGAGAAAGAAATTAAAAGTGATTTAATAGGCGAATTTTGGCAGATGTCTTCGTCATATGTCAAAAGAATAGTAATCTTTTTCTCAATAAATTATGTATAGCACGGCCAGCGTGAGGGCACCGCCGTTCACTTAAAATGACAGCTGCGCGTTTCAACCTCTAACCCAATTCTGACAGATGGGAACCGGCATCTTGTAAAATGACAAATTTTACTTTGCGGGTTTCGAAAGCGCAACGTACAGACAGCAACTTGAGCACGTTTGAAGTTAGATTATGATAAACAGAATTAGTAGTTAATTATTGGTATAAAGGTGTCAACTTAGGGCGGGTTTGGTAACAATTTTGTTTCCGATACTAGATTCTAGTCAAAAATGATTTTTTTTATTCTATTCCCGAGAACAAATTTTAAGTATTTTAAGCTATTTGATAACTATCCAAAATTTTATATTCTGGAATAAAATTGCGTTTGGTACCGTGCTCATTGATTCTGTTCCAAATCAATTTCTTTTAATTTTTAAATAATTTTTATAATTTTTCTTTTTTTTTTTTTTTTTTTTTTTTTTTTTCTCCTATTCTTCATCTTCTTTAGGCCGGTCGCTGGACCGGTGACCAACCAGACGAGGGCCAGTGACCTCACTGGAGCATCACTGGCCCTTGGCAAGGCTGACCCTTGTCGGTGGCCAAGCCAGCCTCACCGAGGCTAGGCGAGGCCTACCTGGCCACCGGCGAGGATGGGCAAGGCTTGCCGGGGTTCGGCGAGGCTCGCCTAGCCTTACGATGGCCAGGCGAGCCTTGCCAGGGCTGGGCAAGGCTCGTCTGGCCACCGGCGAGGCTAGGTGTCGTGCCTTGCCGATGGCCAAGCGAGCCTCGACGGGGCCAAGCGGGCCTTACCCAGCCCCGCCTAGCCACCGGTGAGGCTCGGCCTCGTCAGATTTGGCAAGATCGAGCCTCGCCGGTGGCTGGGCTTGCCTCCGACGAGCTCACCGACGACTAGCAGCGGTGGCGGCGAGTGGGGGTAGACGAGGCGGTCAATGAAGAAGAAGAAAAGAAGAGAAGAATAAGAGAAAATAGAAGAAGGATAGTTGTTTTGATTCTTAGATTTGTTCTTAGAATGAGAATCAACTTTTTCTGATTCTTGATTCTGTTTCAAATTTACTTCCGAGAACAAAATATTAGAAATTTATTTCCGGAAACAAAAATTTTACCAAACACGATTCTATCCCCAAACTACTCCAGGGAACAAAGAATCAGAATTTGACACTGTTTAGCCGGTTACCAAACAGGCCCTTAAAGTCCAACTAATCAGTATCATACTATTAAGGAGAAAGCGGCTCTTTGTTATTTTACTGATATAATCTCCTCCACCCAACATTTTAAGCTCCAGGCATAGATCCATTGATGTCGCCATAGAAGCCGATCACTTCTCTGCTGTTCTTGCTGTCGTGAATACAAAATCAAATCTTTGTTGCGCAATTGTCGTCCATCCGAGCAACACATGTTGAAGTTTCCAAGTGTGCCACTGAGCTTGAAAATGTCGTTTGTATCCTGGTTTATCAATAGTAAACTCTAGGTCCTAATTTCATCAACTCTTTCTCTGGCACATCATTTAATTATGATTTTACATGGTTCAGGTCCAACATTGCGGCCAATTCCTGTTTAATGGACGAAGATTAACCAGCCAAGTTTCCTCTCCTCTTTAATTTCCTCCTAAATCAGAAGTCAGTCTAGCACTGTATCAACTGAACAACATCTATGGAGTCACGCTTTCCAGTTCTTCTACGCAGCTTGTGCTTCATGTCCCTCGTGTTGCAGCTAAGCTATGCATTGGACTCCATATCAGCTGGCCAGAACATCACAGATGGCCAAACGATAGTCTCTGCTGGCGGGAACTTTGAGCTCGGATTCTTCAGCCCCAGCAACTCCAAGAACCGTTACGTGGGCATATCATACAAGAAGCTATCACCCGGGAGGGTGGTTTGGGTTGCAAACCGTGAAAATCCCCTGAAAGACTCTTCAGGAGTCCTAAAGCTCACTCCTGAGGGTGTACTGATTCTCCTGAACCATACCGATGGTGTCGTTTGGGCCTCCAATGTGTCAAGATTAGTCCAGAATCCGATTGCGCAGCTTTTGGATTCCGCCAATTTCGTCATAAAAGAAGGAAACGACAATGACTTAGATGATGCAATTTGGCAGAGTTTTGATCACCCTTGTAATTCGTTTCTGGCTGGCATGAAGCTTGGTATAGACCGAGCAAAAGGCCTGGACCGGTACCTGACCTCGTGGAAAAGCGTGGATGACCCTTCACTTGGTGATTTCACATATAGGCTCGATTCTTCAGGATATCCGCAGCTGATCGAGAGAAACAGATCGATAGTGCAGTTCAGGTCAGGACCTTGGGACGGTCTTCGGTTTAGTGGGTTCCCTCAGATGAACTCAAATCCAGTTTATAGGTTTGGCTTCGTCTTCAACCAAAATGAAATTTACTATTACTTCAATCTTCTGAACAGTTCCATCCCATCGATGCTTGTTTTAAATGAGAATGGGATTGTTCAGCGCTTCATTTGGGTGGATCGGACACACGATTGGATAATGTATTCGTCTGCTCAAACGGACAACTGTGACACTTATGCATTATGTGGAAGGAATGGGAAGTGCAACATTGCTAGCTCTTCAAAATGCATGTGCTTGACAGGGTTCGTGCCCAAATACACTAGAGACTGGGAATTTGGGGATTGGTCAAACGGGTGTGTCCGGAGGACTAAACTGGATTGCCAGGGAGGAGATAAATTTCTGAAGTACACCCAAGTGAAGTTGCCTGACACGAGGCAATCATGGTTCGACGAGAGCATGAACCTTCAAGAATGCGAGCAGACATGCTTGAGGAACTGCTCGTGCATGGGTTATTCAAACTTGGATATCAGAGGGCGAGGAAGTGGATGCTTACTTTGGTTCGGTGACCTGATGGATATCAGACAGGTCAACGAGAACGTCCAGGAGTTTTACGTAAGGATGGCTGCATCAGAAGTTGGTACGTGTTCAAACCCTGAGTTACTTTCGATATGATGACCCGAGGAAGATAATGAGTTCGAATAACTGTCGGATTCTTACTAACTCTATTTTTAATTTATTGTAATGTGTATCAAGGCAGCAGTTTCAGTGAAAATACTGGCGCAAGGAAAAGCACAGGCATCATCGTCGGCACCGTGCTGTCCGCGGTGCTTCTTCTTGGCATCGCGGCTGTTTTCACAAAGTATAGGAGAGATGATAATATCTTTTTTATCAGAAAATTACGGTTTCCAAGCAAGATGCTTTTCTTGATCCACAAGAGTCGTTTTGTACTCTTGTTAGCGTAGGTTTTAGATGTTGCCGCTCTGCATCAAATGCAAAGTTTCATCAGATCATCTCTCTTTGAAAATTTCGATCAATTGGCCTGAAAAATATGAATGAACCAAATGTGTGTTGCTTTGAATTTTGTTTTGGGATTTTTAAAGCTCAATTATGATTTCTCTTTAGTTGATGAATTTACTCACTTTAATTTCTGCTTGTAGGACAAATCTTTGGATTCTCCCATCAAAGCCGTAGTGAAGATCTAGACTTACCTATGTTCGACCTCACAACCCTAGTGAACGCGACAGGTAACTTCTCTGAAGACAACAAACTCGGAGAGGGAGGCTTTGGAGCTGTCTATAAGGTGACTATTCTCAGTTTTTGGAATTCTTAATCTGCTCGTACATATCCAAATGCACAATCGAAAAAGGAGCAAAAGAACTTCTATCTTTTAGGGTGTTCTGAAGAATGGCCAAGAAATTGCTGTGAAGAGGCTGTCGGAAAACTCTAGGCAGGGACAGGTCGAGTTCAGGAATGAAGTCGCCTACATCGCCAAACTTCAACACCGAAACCTCATCAAGATTCTGGGATGCTGCATTCAAGTAGATGAAATGATGTTGATCTATGAGTTCCTGCCCAACCGAAGCTTGGATTGTTTCATCTTCGGTTTGCTTCGCTCCAGTCCCCACGTTTTAATTGCTTTTGTCATCGAAAAAGAGTGAAGAAGCTTCCATTTCATAACTCATAAGACCTATAATTTGGCAGACCAAGAGAAGGGTGTTTCCCTGGATTGGCCTAGGCGCTTCACCATCATCAACGGCGTAGCTTTAGGTCTCCTATACCTTCATCGAGACTCAAGATTAAGAATTATTCATAGAGATCTGAAAGCTGAAAACATCCTGCTTGACAATGAAATGAATCCAAAGATATCGGACTTTGGTTTGGCGAGGAGTTTTGGAGGTAACGAGAGTGAAGCGAATACAAAGAGGGTGGTGGGAACATTGTGAGTTCTCTTGACAAATGATCTCCACTGATTTTTGTCCAATTGCTTCAAGAACTAATCATTCCTTTCAATGACTTTTTTGCATAGCGGTTACATGTCCCCAGAGTATGCCATCAATGGTTTTTATTCGGTAAAATCAGATGTCTTCAGTTTTGGCGTTTTAGTACTGGAAATCGTGAGCGGTAAAAGAAATCGAGGTTTCAATCATCCTAACAAGCGTTTAAGCCTTATCCGATATGTAAGCGTAAAAATTTATTAGATCTCTTTGCTTATTTATCTTCAGTTAGTTTCTAGTCTTATTCTAGATGACTAACACAATAATGCAGGCCTGGACACTGTCAAGAGATCAAAAGTTTATGGAGCTTGTCGAACCATTGATTGCATCCACATTTAACCCTGTGGAAGTTTTACGATCCATCCATGTGGCTTTGTTGTGTGTTCAAAATAATCCGCAAGATAGACCGGAGATGTCATCTGTGGTTATGATGCTGAGCAGTGAGAGCACATTGCCTCAGCCTAAACAGCCTGGTTTTTTTTACGAGACATCTGCATCCGAAGCAAGTTCTTCAAGCGACAGCAGGCATAAGAAATATTCGGCCAATGAAATAACTATTTCACATTTACTACCTCGATGACATTTTTGTAATTTCAATTATGTTTATATTGATCCCATATGAATACGAGAGGATAATGGCATTTGTATGAGAGTCATCTCTTAATCTGGAATTGAAAGAACTTACGGGGACATGTGAAAGATTGCGCCTTTTGTTCTTCCAAAATTTGCTGGATTCTGGTCAGAAAACGAAGAATGTGTACACGGACCACAAAGTGAAAATTTCAGTCTTTTCTTGTTATGATATTCTAGCAAAGAAACCCTTGAATACCTTATTAAGAATACTTGTAACTTAGGGAAGTAAACTCGCATTTTTGAAAGAATCCTTAATGTTTCAATGTCTGATTCAGTTTGAATCGACAAAATTATAAATTAGGGAAAAAGTGGCCATAACTACAAGCAAGATCGTAATCAGTACTAAAACCGTTGCTCTGTCAAGATCTGCACAGTGATGTTTCTTCTATTCTATCATGCCAAAATAACCATGTCCTTCAAATCACAGCGTGCATTACGGTGACATCAACAAGCTCACATGCACCTAAAACAGGGGAAAAGGGAAAGGAATTGACTTCCCAAAACTGTTGGCTATAAATGAAAGATTCTTGTATCATCTTAAGAGCCATTTTTGGGACTCTAGACTGAATAAGAACTGAAATCTTACACAGCATAGAGGTGTTGGAAAATGCATAAAGAAGTAGGAATTGGGTGGGAATGAGAATGACTGACCCCCTTGCTACTGTAGTCAATGGGCACAACCCATTGCAATCACTAGATTGGCCCAAACAGTTCACTATCATCAAGGCAATAAGAACGGAGCTATTCTAGTTGATATTGCGATGAACCTGAAGATATTGGACTTTGATTCACCAAGATGTTTCTGACGTAATGAGAGGGAAGGAACCAAACACAGAGACAAAGGGAGCTGTCCGAACATAGTGAGTCCTCTACTGAAACATCTGAATTACGCTTAAATTTGCTTCGAGAACTAATACTTCTGTGTGATAATTGAATATTGTGGTTATAAACCCTCTCGGTATGCCATCGATACTAAATAGACTTGGATTTCATCGGTCCAGTATTTTAGCCATCCCAATCATAGGCCCGGGATGCCTATGTGGTTATGATGCTTGGGGTAGAGTGCATTGCCTCAGCCTAACTAGTTCATGTTGGATATTGCGGAAGCGTGAGTGTGCAAGTGTGTGTGAAATATGGCAAGGGAGTATGAATAAAAACAGGATTTTTATTATAGTAGTTGATATTACAAAGAGGGGAGCATTTCTAGTGTTTCGGCCATTACAAAATGAACATCCACTACTCCTATTTATAGCTGTGAATTCACCGCCTTCATCTACCGACTTTACAATAAAATATTCTAAAATTTCAGCTCACGTGCTTCAGCTTCTGTTTTGTTGCAGCGTCTTTTCTTCTTTCCTCCAAGCCTCTCGTTCCTTCTCCATTTTTTTATTCTTTGGAGCTCCCAGCCACAATTGTTGACTTTTCAACCAACTTCCTTGCTGCCCACGTACACCAGAAAATTTTCCAATATATGAGAGTCTTCTTTAACTTGTACAGAGTTGCTGCCGACTTCTTGCTTCTCCAATTTTGCTGCTGCCGACTTCTTGCTTCTCCATTAAGGATTTTGTTCATTCTCTATTAAGGATACTTAATTAATAAGAAAGTGTAGTCTAGAGTTTTCACAAAATGGATCATATTTTAACACTCCTCCTTGATCCATTTTTGTGATACACCAAGCATGCCTCTTAAAGACTCAAATTTTGTTGTCGGTTCACTCATGCTCCTCCTAAATCCTTGCTTAGTGAAGTATTCATTAATCCTGCTATTCCATGCCCGTGGCACTTGTTTTAAGCCATATAGGGCCTTCTTGAGCTTTAAGACCTTTTTTTCATTGCCTGGTTGTTGCAAGTATCCCTTCGCCACAAGCCTTGCTTTATGCTTTTGGATTGATCCATCTGCATTAAGCTTCGTCTTGTAGACCCATTTTACGCCAATGATCTCTTTGTCTTCGGGACGATCGACGAGCTCCCAAGTTTCATTTTTCTCGATCATCTTGATCTCTTCCTCCATAGCTTTAATCCAAACCTCTTCTTTGGAAGCGTCTTCATAGTTTTCCGGTTCTAAGGACATAAAATTGCAAGTTTCATAGACTTTCCTTAGAGACTTTACCCTTAGTATAGGAGACTCAGGAGTAGACTCTTCTTGTGCCGGGCTTGGAGAGGATGGTGGTGTTACGTCTTGAGTAGGGGAATCCGATGTTCTACCTTCTTCTTGTGGTGTTGATTCCGACGTGCGGGAGGTATGTCTGGTAAGTTGACATATTTCTTCTCAATCTTCTCTTCATCCCAATTCCAAGCGGCATTCTCGTCGAACTCAACATCTCGACTGATCATGAGCTTCTTAGTTTTAAGATTGTAAACCCGATAGCCTTTTGATTGATCGCTGTAGCCGATGAATATTCCTTTTCGGTCTTCTCATCGAGCTTGCTCCTTTTTGACTAGGGATGTGAACGTAGCAAATACAGCCAAACACTTTGAGATGCTTTGCTGAAGGCTTCCGTCCACTCCATGCTTCGACTGGTGTTTTATTTTGAACAGCTTTAGTTGGACACTGTTTAACGCAGGTATACCTTGATATAGACGCTACGCCCGAAAGTGTTGGGAAGGCCTTTCTCCTTTAGCATGGACCTCGCCATCTCCATGACGGTTCTATTCTTCCTTTCTGCTACTCCATTTTGCTCTGGAGCGTAGCCAACAGTTAGTTGATGATGCACTCCTTCATCTTCACAGAATTTGTTGAACTCCCTTGAATTATATTCCGTGCCTCTATCGCTCCTTAGGACTTTGATTCTCCGGCCACTTTGATTTTCGACTCGGTTCTTGAATTTCTTGAAAATAGAGAAAACCTCCGATCTTTCTCGAAGAAAGTAGACCCATGTCATTCTAGTGTAATCATCAATGAATAAGATGAAATATTTATTCTGGCTGGGTGTAGGTGTCCTCATTGGACCGCACACGTCCGTGTGGACAAGTTCCAATGGCTTCCTGGCTCTCCATGTGCCTCCAGATGGGAATGACTTCCTCTGCTGCTTTCCAAGAAGACAGCCTTCACAAACGTCTGAAATTTCTGTGATGGCTGGAAATTCTCTCATCATATTTTTCTGATGGAGAATTTTTAGCCCATAAAAGTTGAGATGGCCAAATCTCCGATGCCATAGCCATGAATCATCAAGTTGAGCTTTCATGGCTATATCTTTGACATATTTCCATCGAATAGGAAAATTCTTGTTCTCCATTTTCACAGAGGCAATAACATTATTCCTATATTTATCATATATAGTGCACGTGTCTCCTTTGAAGTATAAAGAATAACCATTCTGAATCATTTGTCCCACACTGAGTAGATTTTGTGCAAGACTAGGAACCAAATATACTTCACGAATGTACTTTGGGCCTTTCTTAGTTTCAACAGCTATAGTCCCTTTTCCTTTCACATCAACCAATTCACCATTACCTAGTCTCACTTGTGTTTTCACCGATGTATCAATATTGGTGAATATAGATTCATCTCCCGTCATGTGATTACTACACCCACTATCTATATACCATGGATCATTCTTCTCATCTTTTTCCTCTTGGCCTGTATAGAATAAATTATCTACATTTTCTTCTTCCTTTTCTTTCCCTTTTTCTTCTTCAACATAATTCGCTCTATAATCTACTTTAGAGCGACAAAATTTTTCTATGTGGCCATATCTTTTACAAGAGCGGCATTGTGGTTTATTTTTAAACCAGCAATCCTTCTCCAAATGATTATTGTTCTTGCAAATACCACAAACTGGATATCTTTCCTTCCGTATAGTTTCTCCTCCTCTTCTATTTTTCCATGAGTTTCTTCCACTACTTCTAGGATTATGAGACCGTATGTTCATTTTTGACTGAAAAGCACTTTCAACTGTATCTTCTTCCTGTACTTGCAATCTTTTTTCATATGCTTCTAGAGAGCCAATTAGCTCACTCACTGAGAGGGTTTTTAAATCCTTCGATGATTCTATAGTAGTAACAATAAAATTGTATTTTCTAGTGAGTGTCACCAATATTTTTTCAACAACCCTCTGATCAGTGATATCATCTCCATAAGATCTCATCTGATTTACTAATTGTTTCAGTCTACCACAATATTCTTGAACAGTCTCATAATTTTTCATCTTAGAATTCTCAAATTCCCTTCTCAAGGTCTGAAGTTGAATAGTTCGTACCTGTTCAGTGCCTTGAAATTCTTCTTGTAATGTCTCCCAAGCCTTCTTCGCAGTCTTCACTCCAATTATTCTCGGGAATACTGTTTCCGAGAGTGCTTGCTGAATAAAATAAAGAGCCCTTGCATCCTTTTGTAGTTGATCCTTTGGCACACTTGCACCTTCTTGCGAAGCCTCATAACCACTCTCGACGATGTCCCATAAGTCTTGGGCCTTCAAGAACGTGGTCATTTTGATGCTCAATAATCATAGTTATTCCCATCAAAGATAGGAATGGGAAATGAGGTTGAGGTAGAGTTGGCCATGGTTTAGTTGTTGGAAATTTGGATAGGTAATTTTGGGAACGGGTGGTTAGGACAAACGCCCTATACCAACCAAAGACGTGGCTCTGATACCACTGTTGGATATTGCGGAAGCGTGAGTGTGCAAGTGTGTGTGAAATATGGCAAGGGAGTATGAATAAAAACAGGATTTTTATTATAGTAGTTGATATTACAAAGAGGGGAGCATTTCTAGTGTTTCGGCCATTACAAAATGAACATCCACTACTCCTATTTATAGCTGTGAATTCACCGCCTTCATCTACCGACTTTACAATAAAATATTCTAAAATTTCAGCTCACGTGCTTCAGCTTCTGTTTTGTTGCAGCGTCTTTTCTTCTTTCCTCCAAGCCTCTCGTTCCTTCTCCATTTTTTTATTCTTTGGAGCTCCCAGCCACAATTGTTGACTTTTCAACCAACTTCCTTGCTGCCCACGTACACCAGAAAATTTTCCAATATATGAGAGTCTTCTTTAACTTGTACAGAGTTGCTGCCGACTTCTTGCTTCTCCAATTTTGCTGCTGCCGACTTCTTGCTTCTCCATTAAGGATTTTGTTCCTTCTCTATTAAGGATACTTAATTAATAAGAAAGTGTAGTCTAGAGTTTTCACAAAATGGATCATATTTTAACAGTTCAATTATTCCTTAGAGGAGATTATATTCAAAACAAGTTCTTCAAGTTACGGCGAGTAACCAAGATTTTCAGCCTAATTAAATGACCATTGCTGGTAAAATCTAGACAGACAAATCTGCTAGCTCCTGCTGACCAACCATCATGCTTTGGTACAGCACAAAAAACTCATGGTGTATATTCTAACATTATGAAGTTATCACTTCCATTTATTATATCAAGAAGGTACATTACAGAAAGGATCAGTTTACATACATGAGTGCTGTTGGCGCTCGTACCTTGCATCACATTATATTAAATGTTCCATGAGGTTGCACTCCAAAGAGTTTAAACAGTCGAGAAGGAGAACTAGTCACACTTATACTTTTTACATAATACAGTATAATAGTTCAGGCTGCACAAAATTATATCTTTTACCCATTCTAGGCCCGAGTTCCTATCTAGTGTGCTGCTCTGTTGAAGTTCCAAGTAGTCCTTGTACTTCATCTAGTTGTACACGGCTCAATTGTTCTCGCCATCCACCAGATGCTCCACTGGCGTGACAACAGTGTCCAGGGATGGTCCACTAGATAGAGAGATTGATAGCCTTGTTGTTCATGACAGCTTGATGCAGAATGCTCTTGTATTTCCCATTGCTCATAACCTTGCGTGAAAAGTGTTGAGAAAAAGAAAAAGTTAGTTGCAAATAAGCTTTATGGTAATGAGAAGAACTACATGTACCATAGTTTGTGTAATAACAACGTCCCTTCCATAAAGACCCCTGTCGTATCTGCATCTATAAAAGGCACACTTTACACTTCACACACCAAAATTTGAAACAAATTGGACCTCTCTTGCAAAAATTATGAGGGAGATTTGAAAGACGAAACATTAATTCCTATCTATGTACCTCGAGGTGACCACCAGTGTTGTTCAAAAAGGCGGTCGGAATGGGATCGACTTTGACCCACTTCCAGCTGAGGTGCACTTGAACGCCGCCAATTCCATTCTGCATGAGGATGGTCAACGGGCCATCGTCCAGGTGTCAGGCCATGCCCATAGCTAGTTCCGGCTGCGGGCACAGCGGATACAGATTCGCCGTGAATATCTGGAGGCTTGAATCCATGTCCATTGCCTCGTTGATATAGCCCTATTGGAGTCTGGGATTTCTCATACACCCTCAAGCAGTTCCCGAAACAACTTCCGGTCCGCCCCAGAGTACTCTTCTAAAAATTCACTGCAACAAACACTGCTTTCATTCATCAGAGGAAATGCCACGGTGGTGTTCTTTTCATCTGTAGGGATGTCACCGGGTTGTGTTAATCTTTTATCCGGTATGTTACTAGTTGTCTTGCTTTATCAAATTGAATCCCTACTTTGTTGATTATGTCTAGTTTACAAAATTGTTCTTGTCTAACGTCAAGATTGTGAGATTTTATGGACCAATTATTAAAAAAAAAATTAATAGTTAAAGGCATGATTTATTTTTTAAATATTATAACACTCCCCCTTATGTTTAGTTTAGTCTTTGGCCTATTATAAGCGTGGA